>JAUPFT010000008.1:29944873-31159873 GCA_036936625.1 Parnassius smintheus behrii | reverse complement strand
TTAACACCACATATTGATTATGACAGGAAAAATGACAGGATTACTGGTTTAGTTGACAATGGTGATGTGGTGAGGACAGAAATAGCTGATCATGTGTTAGTCTTTATGATTAGAGGTATTCTAAAAAACTATAAACAGCCGATATCATATTCATTTTGTGCTGGCAGTACAAAAAAAAGCTGAATTAGCCTTAATGATTAAGAGACATATAAGAAAATTGAAGGAATCTGGCTTTAAAGTCCTTGCTACCGTATGTGACCAGGGAACGTCAAATGTTAGTGCCATTAACCACTTGATTGAACAAACAAGGTTGGATTATGCAAGAGTGGGTAAAGAAGCAAGGGATGGAGTATTTGAGGTTGATAATGAAGAAGTGGTACCATTGTTTGATGTGCCTCACTTATTAAAAGGAATCCGAAATAACTTGCTCACAAAAAATTTAAAATACACTATGGAAGGCACTGATAGAATCGCAAAATGGGACCACATTATGAAACTCTTTGAAAATAACCCTACATATAAAGGCATAAGATTAATTAAAAAGCTAACAGAATCTCATTGTGACCCAAATAAAATACTTAAAATGAAAGTCAAGCATGCAACTCAAATTTTCAGTCATACTGTAGGAGTTAATATGGGATATCTAGCTGGTAAGTTCAAATGAATCTATGTGTACTGTGTGAAATCTTAAGAGTTATTGTAGACAGTCTGAAAGTCATATAGATTATTATATTATACCACTGGTTCGCAAAAAAACCTGTCCTGGGAAGAACCAGCAAGAAACCAAGTGGGACATTTTTAAACATATTTCAATTTACAATAATTTTATTTTGTACAATGTTTCTATGAATTTTTATAGAACCAGCATGGTGGCGATCACTTCATTCCCAGGGGTTATTTTCATTTATGTATTCATTTATAATATAATAACCTCTTTTGTACAATTTTTCTTTAATAAAACATTTAAACTTGTTTAATGACAAATTTTGTACATTTTCTGGGATTTTGTTGTAAAAGCGTATACATTGTCCCATAAATGAATTATTAATTCTGTAGAGTCCAGTAACTGATATTACAGGCTTATGTTTATTCCTAGTGCTTAAAGTATGAACATCTGTATTCTTATGAAAGCTACAAGATGTATCTCATTATATAATTAAGAAAAGGCCAGATATACCAATGGTTAAAAGGCCAATGTTTTTATGTACATACATTACATTTTCATAAATATATTGCGATGCCAAAGTTAATATCATTTAATATTATTTAATTATTTAATAAAATAAAATTATTTTTTTAACTATTTCCTCTTTCTTTTATTATTATATTCCGATGCTAAACATTGCAGCACATCTTCTCTGTCATAGTGGGTGTTACTACCAGCAATTATTTTATTTACGTCCCGACACCAATTATATAAAAAGAATATGCATGAAGAGTTAATAATTTTTTCTATTATTTCTTTTTTATGAGTTTCACATGCCAAAAATTTAAAATCTAATCTGATTTCTAAAATTATTTTTATATAATTTCTTATATTATTTATATCCGGCCTTGTCTTGATTATATAATGAAATACATCTTGTATAATGGAAAAACAACTAACCAAATCAAGGGTAGGGTATGTTAGATAGTTTTTTTTCCTATTGTATTCTCTTAATTTTAAGTAATTATTTTCTTTACGAGAATACAAATTTGCGAAACAAGTTTTACAATTTTTAAAAACTTTTGAGCGACACTGTCGTAATAAGTAACCAGTTACGTACTCTAAAGCAGCCATTATTCGTGGGTCCCTTTTCTTTATATTTAAATCTACCATCATTTCATCACTGTAAATATCCTCGCATCGAATTTCTGAACAAACATTATCTTCCTTGCTATGTTTTGTAAAGAACAAAGCCTTTAACGATTTAAATATAAAGCCTGAATCATCCTCGCAGTTAGAACCCGGCGAATAAGTGCTGCTTAAATTATTCAACACAAGTGCTACAAAGGCGGATTCAAATCCTGCACATGTTGGAGAATTATTTCGATAGCCATGACTTCTTACACTACCGAAAAAATTAACGGTAATTACGGTATTAATGGTAATAACGTGAAGAAATATATTTGTACACCACACTGTGGTAGAATACACGGTACCTACTGTAAATTTTTATAACACCTAACTTACTGTATTCACAAATAAATAAATGAATTTGAAATGAATTTGAATTTGAAATGAGCCCAAGCTTATAAAAATAAACACAAGGTAAATAAATAAATAATATTGTAAAATAAAAGTTGTTTTTTTGTTTATCCAATAACCTTTTGAAATTGATGCCTCTTTACTAATTGGCTTGTTTTTAATTTGATAAAGTTTTACTAAGATTTTGTTAGAGAAAAATAAAATCAAGTAAAACTTTATCAAATTAAAAACAAGCCGATTAGTAAAGAGGCATCAATTTCAAAAGGTTATTGGATAAACAAAAAAACAACTTTTATTTTACAATATTATTTATTTATTTACCTTGTGTTTATTTTTATAAGCTTGGGCTGCTGCTTTAGTTTCATCCTCACCATGGTATTTGATTTTACCAGACAAAATCCGGTTTATTGAACGGCACCAACTATATATAAGCACATGAATAATTGTGTTTTCGAAATAATTTCGTAATATTTTTTGATGTTTTTCACAACTAAATGGAAAGTCAACAAATATGTCGGTAAACATTTTTATTTTACTTTTTAAGCCCATTTTTGGAACATCTTTTTTTAGTATGTCTGTCACTAAATTTTGAATTTGGACAAAACATTTTTCCATTCCTTCAGATGGGTATATTAAAGAATGTTTACCTTTTTTATATTCTTTTGCCCGTATGTAATCATTGGATTTGCTTTCAGGTCTGCCATACATATCTTTTTTACATACTTTGCAGCTTTTTGAAACATTTTTTATGCATTTCCCTAGGACCCACCCACACACATAATTGCCCTGACCAGCATCATTTATACTGGTATTTAAATTGATGAAAGGCACTACAATTTCGTCTTCTATGCTTTCAGAAAATTGTGGTGTTTCCTCATAAATGGGACTAGGAATATCAGAAGTTGACGCGATATTTTCTCTTACAAAAAAATCTAGATTCTGCAAGCAGCTATCGTCGTCTTTTTCGCAGTTTGCATGCAGAGAATGGGGCGAGTTAAAATTATTAATTAAAAGGGACTTAAAGGCCCCTTCAAACGCAACCGTGTCCGGTGCAGTATTTCTCGCCCCATAACTTCTGATATTCCCAAAGAAATTCTCTAGTGGGTCCTGGTTGAAATTACGTGTTAGCATAGCATCAAACGAATATGTTTGGGACAGCAATATCCATAATTGTTGTATTCCTTTAATTGTACGTATGAAGTTTTTTATAGATGGTATAGCTTTCGTTTCAATCAAACGGATTTTGTTATTTTTGTCCTTAATTTTTTTAATAAATGTTACAGTTTTCAAAACTTTTATGGCATTTCTCCACAAACCATGGTGTGGACTAGATCGTCTAACACATCCTTTATATATTTTGCCATCAGGCACATGAAATGTGTTAGAATTTAAAGAATCAAAAAGATTGTCTATTAATTTTGTAAATTTTACCACATTTTGGCATTCTACCGGAATGTCTCCTCTTGCCACCAGATGTCCTGCAGTCGCAGCTACCGTGTGGCTGAAAATTTGGGCTGCTGTTTTCACTTTCATTTTTCTAATTTTATCGACATAGATGTGCTCATCTGTGACTTTTAGTAGGCACCTCACCTCTCCATACGACTTATCAGCTTCATAAGTTTGCTTATAGTAATCCCATTTGATGATTTTTTCGCACTTTTCTTCAAAATCATAGTATTTTAAATCTTTCGTGAGTAAATTGTTTCGGACTCCTTTTAGTAAATGTGGAACATCAAATAGAGGGATTACTTTTGTTTTTCCTATTTCAATGATTTCATGCCTAAATTCCTTTTCTTCTCTTAAATATTTTTTTCTTGTATCTTCTACCAAGTCATTTATTACACTTACATTGACTGTACTTTGATCACAGACAGTACATATGACCTTTAATCCAGTACTATATACATACTTAATAACTTTTTGTAATATTTCTTTTAATTGAGGTTTATTCACTGAGTTGGTGAAATAATACGCAATGGGTTGCTTAAATTTCTTTTTTAACCCCTTCACCATGAAGACCAACACATGGTCAGCAATTTTCTTGCCATCAAATGTGAACCCTCTAATCTGGTCTTTAGCAGCGTTATAATGGATTTGAGGGGATATTGACATTTCATCGAAAATTAAGCTGCATAAGCGGTCTTCTGTACATAGCTCCTTTACGGTATTTTTAATTTTCATAAATATGCATTTATTAAGGCCCGGCTTCACTTCTATTTTGGTCAAAAGTCTTTTTAATGATTTAATAATAGAGATTTAATAAAGTAAATAAATAAATAATATTGTAAAATAAAAGTTGTTTTTTTGTTTATCCAATAACCTTTTGAAATTGATGCCTCTTTACTAATTGGCTTGTTTTTAATTTGATAAAGTTTTACTAAGATTTTATTAGAGAAAAATAAAATCAAGTAAAACTTTATCAACTTGAATATAAGTAAATAAGTAAGGATGAAGGAAAAGCTACTATTGCCTATATAGTACCTATAGCCAGCTATAGCTATAGATGTTAAGTTTATGGATGGCGATAATAGATGGCGCTATTTATCACATCAATTGACATTTGCGGTTTTCAATAAATTCCACGAGTGGGCTCTCTATGTACGATATATTACTTTCCTCTATGACTGAGATGTTCAACGTCCAGCTGTCATAGTTAACCGCGGTTACCATAGACAATTACCCAAGACAGTAATACCAAAGACAGTTAACAAAAGTTAAAATTTTAATCTATGGTAACCGCGGTTAACTATGACAGCTGGACGTTGAACATCTCAGTCCTTCCCGTGACCATGGGTGCTGTAAAGCTCTCGAAACGTCGGGTAAAAAAGTTAAATATACGCGATAAATTCCGTAAAAACTAGTATTATTTCAACATGTAAAACAAATTCATAAAAACAAAAAAAAAATTGAACTAATGCTTACACTAAGTATATTTATTAATGGTCATTTTGAACTGGGAGAATACAAATTTTGGATACGCCCTTTACATCGTAAACTGACTACACGGGTAACTTGGTTCAAACTAGGATGTTTCTCTACAATAATACCATGCAACCATTGTGCGGGGGAAGATCTTCTTCCATAACTTAAACTAAATCACCCACATTTGGCTCTGGAATTAGCGTTTGCCACCGGTATCGTTGCAAAAACCGTGTCAAGTATTCTTTGGACCATCTTTTCCAAAATTGTTGAACCATTCTCTATGTTAATTGCCATTTTTTAAGGTAAGTAATATTAGAATTTTTATAGTTACAGTCCGGTTGTAAGAAAAAGGGCTTCCCCACGTCCACGGGTATGGGTCTTCGAAGTCATCAGTGCTAACCTGAGTTGTTGGTCTTGAATTTGAATCTCCAATTTGACACAGAAATGTAGTCAGTTCCTCAAAAGACAAAGTGGTTGTACCAATTACACATTTGAGGTGCTGTTTTGTTGCCATAATTCCAGCTTCCTAAAGTTTTCCAAAATTTGGACTATAGAGTAGAATGGACGAAATACAGTACCATTTACGGCTAGCTACTCTCTGATATCTACAGCAATAGTTGATTTTTCGTCGGCAAGTAGAAATTTTAGATCTCGTTCAGCGCCAACGAAGTTAGAGCCATTATTACTCCAAAGATTCGAACAATGACCACGCCTCGCTACAAAGCGCTTGAAAACAGCTACAAAACCATCCGATTTCATGTCGCTTACAGCTTCAAGGTGGATTGCCTTGGTAGCCATACAAATAAATAGACACAAATAACCTTTCGTAGAGCGATGACCTTTTGTAGTTCTTACAGAAATAGGGTCAGCATAATCTACACCACTGTGACTGAAAGGACGACTTTGAGTTACCCTAGCTGCTGGCAACTGTCCCATAAGATTTTCCGACCGGGCCGCGTATCTTACTCACGTCACACATTAGTGTAAGAAACCTTTCATTAGCCTTTTCAAGTCAACTATCCAATATTTTGACCTAATGTAGTTTATCATCAACTGGGGTCCATCGTGCAAGGTCTTGATATGTGTAGTGTGAGGAATCAAAGTCGGATGCTTTTGAACTTCACTCATTTCGGAATTTCGTCAGCGCCCTCCAACTCTAAGAATCCCATCACTGTCTAGAAAAGGGGTAAAAGATAGCAATTTGCATTTATTTTGAATTGAATTGTTCTGCCACTTTTCAAACATTTTATCTCACCACAAAAGAAAATATTCTGATACTTTACGATGCATATCTTTAATGCTTCCTGTAACTCATTACAAGTAAGCCACAACGAAAAATCTGATTTCAACATAAAGTATGTACGTTTGTAAAACCGTCTACACCATGCAATGACTCGAACTTGCTTCCGTAACGATGAGAACTTAGTAAAAATATCATTTTCGTCCTCTGAAAACATGGTAACGCAACATAATCTTTTAGTTTTGTCTTCCATCTTCGTGTCGTAAATTTTACTGTTAATCTCGCCTTCCGGAAAATAATTTTTCTTGACGTAGCCAAATAGGTCCATATTTCCAGAGAGAACTATTTATTAAATCAGCCGGCTTCATCCCTTTAGAAGCAAGATCGGCAGGATTTTCTCCTGATCGGACAAGTGACCAATATTTTCGACATAATAATATGATAATTTCAGACACGTGATTGGTACAAAAGTTTTCCACCTTCTTGGGTGACTACTGAGCCACGCCAAAACAATTGAGGAATCTGTCCAAGCATGAACGTGGTCCTTAGGCACTTCCATAACTTCAGCCACTTCTGTCAATGATTTGGCAAGTAATAAGGCATCGCATAGCTCATGATATACTCTTTGTATATTTTTAGGGCTTCATCGGCGGTCTCACAACCTGTTAACAAATCCACATAGAAATAACGTAGAACTATTTCAGATGATTTTGGATAATCATGAACTTTATCTTGTGCTAGTTGCTGCAATGCTGCCCTTACAGCTAAATAAGGGGCTGATGAGGTGCCAAATGTGACTCGAAGCATTCTAAAATGTAATCGGCTCTCATTATCGCGCCAAAGAATTTGCATATAATCTGTATCTTCAGGTGCTATTTTCACCTGCCGATACATTTAAACTATATCGGAAGATAAGCAAATGGGATGTCTGCGCCACATCACTATTATGTGTTTCAGATCAGGCTGCAATTTAGGACCAACCAAAGGATAATCGTTTAGCGAAACTCCGTTTATACCCTTCTGTGATGCATTATATACAACTCTAACATTAGTCGTGATTTTGTAATTTCGAACTACTGCATGATGCGGCAAATACACCGTATCTGATTTATCTACCCGGTTGATAGGAATAATCTCCATATGGTTAAGGTCTAGATATTCTTTAATTACTTCAGAATATTGCTTTATCAACTCTGGATTTTTTGACATACGTTGTTCCAAACGATACAAACATTTTGAAGCAATATCCTTCAAACTGCCATATTTGTAGCTTGGTTCATTAGTGCGAAATGGTAATTTGACTACGTAGCGGCCTGTTTCATCACGAATTGTGGTCTTTTGGAATATATCTTCGCACAAATCTGCTCTTCTTCAGTGAGTACTTTTAACCAGATGTTGTGGAAGGTTCTGCTACCTCTAGCTTCCAAAACTTCTTCAATATGCAATCATCCTGAACTAAGGCGTTATAAATCAGAACTGCGGGTTCAGTTTCTAGGTCATTATATTCTAATGACTTAAAATGTATTAAGCCTGACAATATCCAGCCTAATTTCGTCTTCTGGGCAACTGGCGTTCCTGGAGGACCTTTTAAAACATCTTTTATTAAGATTTGACCATAAATTTCAGCACCTAGGAGTAAATCCACTTTATTATGTACATCAAAACGAGGATCAGCCAAATTCATGTTTCTTAATTTTGACCACATTTGAACAACAACCTTCTCAGATGGTAATAAAGCTGTTAACTTATTTAATACGTGAACTCTTGCTCCTAATACAAATGTGGGGTCATGAATTGATCCGAGTTTAATAAAACAACTGCTTTGGAATTAATCAGTGATTTTTTTCACCACCAATTCCTGACACTGATATTTTTGCTGTGACCTTTTTAAGCCCAAGCTTCTGCACAACTGACTCCGTAATAAAAGAGGATTGGGATCCTTGATCCAATAAACTCCTCAATGTGACCTCAACTCCCGTTTTCGCCTGTACCAACAACACTACTTGACTACAAACATACGAAAAACACGTAACTACCTCAATTAGTTCATTAATATTGGGGCTAATGATTCGTGCCTAATCAATTAAAGTTTATATCTTTATTTATAATAGTATATATCTTTGTTTAGAAGAAGTTGTGCCGTATCTCATAGGATTTATTTTAAAACGTCTTACATATAGAAAGCCTATAATTATCCTTACAGTATAAGCAAGTTGTCGTTTTATTATTATTACGATTGGTAATAATTTTCGACTTTGAATTATCCAAAATTCCAGTGACCTGAATTTGTGATTTAAATATTCCCTGAATTCATTTAAAGTTGATAAATCATCAGAGACCGTGGCCTTAACTTCCCACTCTTTACTAGTGATAGGATCTAACTTGTGACTTATAGTGTATATAACAATAACATCCCATGTCGCTTAATTTATCTAATATTCTATTACATAAATATTTTTTATTGTCATAGCGACTCTCCTCTCTAGTAAATCCCAACAAACATTATAACTCCCAGAAGTAATAGGTATGTGACGTAACAGTTGTTAGGCTTATTTTGTAGGATGACCTTTAAAGTAGTGCTGTGCAATTTCTGCACGTCATCTACCTGCTCATTTTTATGTATACAAGATAAGAAAAGATCTCGAAAGCTAGGCCATTCGGAATAATTACCGGAAAAAAAACCGGTATAGAAATTTTGGGTAACCTGAGACTATTCACCTTGTATATAGCATTGACTTTACTATCTAACTTATTGTTATTCTCACAATTTTTAAAACTAAAACTTAACATTCTCTATGCACTCTTTTAACTCTGTTTTATAATCATAGTACTATTCTTCAGTAAATGCATAAATAGTACTTTTGTAATAACTCGACTTTTTATAATCACTTTTATCTATTTCTGATATAATTAGATTATGCAAAGTAGAAAATGACAACCAACTTTTCTCTAAGCTTTCCAATCTAGATTCACAATAAGGAACAGATATTCTTTCTTTAGGCGATTTCTGAAAATTTACTTTACCTTTCGCTATAATTTCTTTGTTCTCATCCTGCAACCTTATGTAAGCTTCCAGTTTTGACTTAGAGCTTTCTGTTGTCATTTTACTATATTTATAATCTATACTCAATATAAACAAATGCGTCAAAAGACTTATTCAACAGAACTGATTAGACACAATTTTTTCTAAGTATTGCAAAATTTACGAAAGTCTATGACAAGATCTATTTTTTGCAGAGTTAAATATCTTCTAGTAGAATTTTCAAAATCTTACAAGCGTTTTGAACTTAGCACTCAGGGAAAAAATCGGGCATACGTTCCCGTATGTACCAAATTCTTAAAATTATTATTATATAAGTCTAAGTATTCTGAAAAGTTCATATTTTCAATTAATTTCACTATGCTTTAATATTTTAACAAATAAAATTCAAATTCTGCTTCTTTTCACTTGACACAACTACTTGTAAACAAATAAAGTGCACTCACGGTTTGACACTTAAACTTACTACAGATGCTACAGATGTACACTGATATTCTGTCAGTGACGCCAGCCTCTTGCTTCAATATCTTGGAAACGTTCGATAAGCCTGTTCTTCCTTCAATTGTAACCTCTAATTTACTTGCTATAACTTTTCCACAGCTCCATTATTACCCTTACTCCGCTTCACATGTAAAGGAGAGGTGGAAGCAAAATATTAGCCACTCAAACACTATCGACGACAATTCATCGCCTCATCAGCATCCTTATGAAAACTGTTGACAGTCCCAGAGATAATATCCGGCTAGAAGGACCATGTAAAGCTTCACACTTTCAAAAATCTTCACCAATCACCAATAATATATATGTTCATTAGAAATGAAATTCAAAACATATGGTGGATGTAGTGCATGTATTTGTTAAAGAGTACAAAAATCGTAAACCTACTTAACGGTCTAGCAGGACACTCTCTACATCGTGAATTAATTTCACCTTATAAATTTATCGGCGACACCTATTGTTAAATCTATTACAACACAATAGAAAACAATACAGACAACTAGATGACAACTAAACTAGAAGACAGCGCTATTAAAGAAGCAATGACATACGTTATTATTGAAATTCATATCATCTGTAAATGAATATTATCCGTATTGTACAAGTGACGTTATTAAATATATATAATATATTTACTTACTTACATACAAATATTTTAATATCATCTAGCGAATTAGGTAAACTACAGTTAGTCTAAATCTTTGTAATTGGACACCCTAAAAACATATTGGTCATGGCGGCAAATCGGGCATGAACTTGTTGTAATGGAACAATCAGCTTGTTTCCAAACTTTTGTTTGTCACAAAATGTGTAAACTTCAAGAATAGTTTGCCTTTTAGAATTTTTAACCACTTTCAGTATTTTTAAGACTAAGATTACTTACTTACTTACTTACTTATCTTCACGCACAATCCCTAACGGGGTAGCCAGAGAGAACAGATCGCCAAGTGTCACGATCCTTACATACCTCTTTCGCTTCTTTCAGGTTCATTAACTTCTTCATACATGCACGTCTAGGTATCCGAGTACTCTTGACCCTCCCCTCTTCGAGCAATTTGCTCACATGGTCTTCGAAAGTTAGTCTCGGTCTACCTCGACACCTTTTAATATTTACTTTCACTCTATATATTTTCTTCACCATTCGGTCTTCACTCATTCGTTCAACGTGCCCAAACCATTGGAGTACGCCCCTATCAATTTTTGTGATAAGGTCATCTTTCAATCCTGCCATATTGCGAATCTCTTCGTTTCGCTTTCGGTCGGCTATGGTAACGCCACACACTTTACGAAGAGATCGCATCTCCACTGCATTCAACTTGCTTTTATGCTTCTTCTGGCATACCCAGGTTTCGCTGCCATTTAACAATGTCGGTACCAACACTGCGTTATGTATTGCAAGGCGTGCACTCTTCACCACGCCTTGCCTTTTGACTAATGCATTCAGGGCACCATTGATTTTGTTTCCGGCAGCGACACGCCTATCCACATCTAAATCACATCTTCCATCCCGGCTGAAAGCACTCCCCAAGTATACAATTTCATTTACCTGTTCTAGACATTCCTGATTTACCCATATTTCACATTTCGTTCTCTCTTCGTCCTTTTCAAATACCAGAACCTTAGTTTTATTAGCATTCAAACGGAGACCTTTAATTTCACATTCCTCTTTCATACACGTGACTAATCCCTGCAGTTCTGCTTCTGATGGTGCAATAAGCACTGCATCATCAGCATACAGCAGACAATTAACTTTTATGTCACCCAATTTCACACCCATACAGCTATCTTTCAGCTTCTGTAAACAGCTGTCGAGATACAGTATGAACAGCTAGGAAGACATGACACAACCCTGGTTTACGCCCGCTTGGACGCTAAACATGGGTGACAGGTCATGCCCTACCCGCACACAGGCTTTACAGTCATAGTAAAGTGACTGCACAGCCCTTAACAATCCACCATCCACACCATATCCCGGCAACAGTTCCCACATTTTCTTCCTTATAACCTTATCAAATGCTTTCTCCAGATCCACAAAAGCACAGAAAATCCTCTGGTTAACACTCAGAAGCTTCTCCGTGATCATGCGGAGAGAAAACATTTGATCCGTGCATGCTCTTCCAGGTCTAAATCCGCATTGTGCCTCCCATAAGAATCTTTCCGATTTCTCTTGCATCCTACGTGTCAAAACCTTCGAGTAAACTTTACTTGCTAAACTGGTCAAGCTGATCGCCCGATAGCACCCGCAGTCAAAATGTGAACCTTTACCTTTATATAAAGGCACAATGACCGCGGATCGCCAATCATCCGGGACATCTCCCGTCCGCCAGCACAAATTGCACAGCAGATGAAAGCTGTCCTAGACGCGAGGCCCACCGTACTTGACCATTTCAGCAGTAACTCTGTCTAGTCCCGCAGCCTTACCACATTTCAAACTTCGAATCGCACGTTCAATCTCTTTCATGCTGATGACCTCAGTGTCATCGAGGTCTGTGTCTGGCGTGCCAGTCACGGCGTCACCCCCGGATCCTTCACTAAGATCATGACACGCATACATTTCTCTATAAAATTCACTCCATCGCTGCATGACGTCCGATTTTTCTGAGAGGACGTCATTGGTTCTCGAAAGCACTTTGTTCATTCTTAAGGCTGTCGCACCACTCCGGGACCTTCCAACTTCTTTCCAGAAGAGTTTGGAGTTTTCCTTAAAGTTGTGCGACAACCTCTCGTCCGCTTCTATTCTACACCTTTCACGTACTTCCTCAATCAATGTTTTCGCATGAACTTTCTGCAGCTTATATCTTTCTTTCATCTTCTCTCTCATATGCTTATCGTTACTAGAGGCCAAGTAGTCTAACCATGCTTTTTTCTTCTTTTTTACAGCTTCTCTCACTTCATCATTCCACCATGCATCTCTTCTTTTACTACTACCTCTTTTTGTCGTTCCACATACTTCTTCCGCTGCACTTACCATTCCATCCCTAAGGTTCTGCCATGTTCTCTCCACACATTCTTTCCTGCCATCGATGGTGTCAAGCTTTTTGGCTACCCTCGTGTGATATTTGTCCCTAGTATCCGCTTCCTGAAGCCTTCAGCTTCGGATGCGACAGACCGACTGTGGTTCTGTTACTGCCGTCCGGTAGCGCCAACCCGCGAACAAACCCCTAAATCTAGTAATTACTAGATAATGATCCGTTCCCAGGTCAGCACCTCAGGGGTGCTGACCTGGGAACGGTAACGGTAACGACCTGACACTCGTGTATCCATCGCCTGTTTTCGCAGTCGGTCATCCACCAGGAACAAATCAATCATACTTCTTTCATTCTTTCTTTCTCTAGTGTACATATGGATTTTCCTGTGATTAAACATAGCGTTTGTCACAAGAAGACCCTTTTCCTTGCATACAGCCAGTATAAGCCTGCCAGCATCATTAACCCTTTTATCGCCAAACTTTCCAAACACCGACTCGTATCCTGGTCGAGCGATACCTACCCATCCATTCAAATCACCACATACAACAGTTCTTTCGTTTCCCTTAACCAAATCTAGAACTTCTCTTACATCCTCCCAAAATTCCTCCAGCTCAGCCCTGGACGACGAAGCTACCGGCGCATAAACAGCCAAAAGGAATAACTTCGTCAGTCCCAGTTTAAAGCGAACCCAGAGAAGTCTTGAGTTCACAACCCTGTATTCAGTCATAAGATCGACCCACCGGGACGACAACAGCACTCCCACTCCCAGGCAGGCGTTCTCGCTTTCCGGGACTCCGGACCATATAGCCAACGTCCCGCCAGGGAGCTCTTCAGTACCACTGCCTTTCCGTTTGGTCTCCGACATACACACGACATCTAATTCTCTTTCTTTCATTATTTCGATCAACTCATTCGTCTTATCTCTCATGCCCCCTCTAACATTCCACGTGCCAACTCTGCACTCCGTCCTCCACCTTCCGCCGTGTATCGCTGTGCGTGACGGGTGGCGGTCCCCATCGCCGCTTTGCGCGCTGCATTCCACACCAACGGGGACGAGCTGGTGTGCGTCGCCTTGGGGGGACGCCCTAACCCTCGTTTGCATGGGTGCGCAGCTGTGTAGAATTGCAGCCCTGAAAAGGGCTGGTAGGGGTCGCGACGAGCACGCTTCTACAATGACCTCCTAAAAGACTAGGATTATATAGAAAAAAGACTAAGATTAAATTATTAAAAAACACACAGATAGCAATCGATCAAACTAAAATAAAGATGGTGACTGAGGAAACAGTGTTACCAACGTAGACAATAGGATTCTCTGTCTACCGTTACCAATCACTCTCTCGTCAAGTTAAGATGAACAGACATTACGTATCTACAAGGTGGGCCATGAATTAGTTAACATTTGAAAAAATCGTATAAAAAAACCATTTAACATATTTTAGAAATCGTTTATTTACGAGAAAGCTAATTAGTTGTAATTTATTTTTTAAAAATTATTTCGTCTAAATGACCACCGTTTCGGTTTTTGCACTCATCTAAGCGAGTCCTGAAGTTTTCGGATACTCTTCTGCAAAGAGACCGCGAGATCGCCGACATCTCTTCGATGATTTTTTCTTTAAGTTGACGCAGTGTATTCGGTTTATCAATGTAGACACGACTCTTTAAATAACCCCATAAAAAGAAGTCTGCTGGGGATAGATCTGGACTTCTGGGTGGCCATGGGATGTCACCCCGTCTGGATATCAGCTTTTCCGGAAACATGTCTTTGACCACCGGCAAGGACTCGTTCGATGTGTGACACGTGGCTCCATCTTGTTGAAACCATGTGTTACGATTATAGCCAGCAAATTCCAGTAGCATCGGTGCTAAGAACTCCCGTAACATTTTCACATACTCGGCAGAATTAACAGTAACTGAACGGCCTCGAGAATCTTCAAAAAAGTAAGGTCCGATGATTCCTTTTGCTGAAATTGCAGCCCATACAGTTACCTTAGGAGAGTGAAGTGGCCTCTCATGTTTAGCTTTAGGATTTTCGCTGCTCCAATACCTGCAATTCTGTTTGTTTACATGTCCATTTAGGTGGAAATGGGCTTCGTCAGAAAATAAGATGTTGTGAAAATTACTGAAACGAGTTAACATTGTTTCGGCATATGACTTACGCAAATTTAAATCATTAGGGTTTAGTTCTTGCACTAGCTGGATCTTATATGGATGTAATTTCAAATCTAATTTCAAAATACGGCGTAATGATGTGCGGGATAATCCTAATTCAGCCGAACGTTTGCGTGTCGATAAATCTGGATCACGTCGAACAGAAGCGGAAACTTGCTGCACGTTCTCTTCGCTCCGAGAAGTCCGTGGGCCGCCGGTTTGTTTCACATTTAGTGTAGATCCCGTCTCTTCGAACTTCTTCACCCATTTCTTTATTAAAGGAGCACTTGGACACTGACTTAAGTCGTGTAAACCATATTCAACGCGAAATAAGCGTCTCACAGTAATGAGCGAAAAGTCGTTTAAATAAAACTGTTTCACGCAGTAAGCGCGTTGCGGCCCCGTGAAGCGATCCATTGCGACTAAATTTCCAAGAAGCGAGCTAGTGCCCTCGCCCGCGCCCGCGGCCCGCGCGGCAATAGTTTGCGCGGTAAGTTACATTTAAATGTTAACGAATTTTTGGCCCACCCTGTAGTATATAGTGATCAGAGATATGTATTATCCGGCTTCCGATCCGGATTCTCTGTCTACGGGGAATGCTACACGCATGATATTTATCACGATCCTTGGATTGCGATCCAGGATCGTGATATTTATTGCATGTGTAGTGTCAAGTATTGATGGGTCGCGATACGGATCACAGAATTTCTATATTTCCGAAAATCCACATCGCGATCCAATGATCGTGATGAATATCGCGCGTGTAGTGTTCCTGCGATACGGATCGCGTCAGTCTGCTCTGGAGAAACGATGGAAGAGGACGACTTTTGTAGTGATGCGGGCGAAATCGCAATCGAAAGCGAGAACCCTGTTTCGACGGGACCATCTACAATCCATCAGAAATATTTACAGGATTTTATATTATGTTTGGAAACAACGCCCATATAATGCGACACATCCTATGATGGTTTTAAAAACAATTGTAAGCGCATGAAGGCACTTCAGAAGTTACTACCAATTTATAAAAAAAAAATGACGCTTCAATGGAAGATGTAAGAAAAAAATCGTAAAAAATCGACAATAACCTTTTTAATATTATTGCCATAATGATAGCCACACAAGCTTTAAGCAAGCGTTTATTTGTGATAGAGCCATGCTGCAGTTATATTAGTAGTATACTCGTAGTTGTAGCACGAATGGGTCGGCTCAACCGGGGAAGGACCACGCTCTCACGGAATACCAGCGTTAAATTGTAGCTTAATGCTGCTGTGTTTCGTATGGTGAATGTAGAGAACCGGAGACCCTTTTTACTGGAAGCGAGGCATAGTCCTCACGGGTGACAACGCATCTGCATTCTGATTCGTAATCGAGGATAGATGTAGATGTCTATGGATCACAGCGTCTACTTACTATCAGTTGCTCATTTGTCACATTTATTATAACACGGCTTTGCAAGGCTCTTTTGTCACCCTATCCTATAAAAAAAAGCTTTTTCTACATTCCGGTCCATTTTAGATATGTCTGCACTTAACGGTTTTGTGAGCAATACTGACGTGATCCGTAATGAACGTGTAAGGGGTGTCGATATGGATCGCGATACGTCATTCCAGATCGCGTCCCAGATCGTGATAAATATCATGCGTGTAGCGTTCGCCTACGATTTGATCTGATCTATAAAGATCATAATGCCTAGATGGTAGATGTGCTAACTGGGAAAAATTATAACTCGAGTTAACTCGAGTTGAAATTCACGCAACTAAATAATTAGTTACAAATTATTTTAATAAATTTGTTTTTCTATTTAGCTCGTCGGTAGGTTGGCATAACTATATTTACAAATTCTTAGTACTAAACTTAGTAAGTAGGAATGAAATAAAAATGTATATTTACTATGTATTACATACGTATGTATTTTTGGTTTTAATAAACAAATAAAAAAACCATATAGCATTGTTTAAAAAGTCTAGCTAGGTAGTACATAAGTATGGACTGTAGAGGTAAGGAGTACAGACTGTATAAAAAAGTGTCCCTAGCATGAAGGTTAGAGAACAGAAGAACGATCGCCGTAGAAAGTTCGGTCAATAAAAGTCATTTTTAGTCTATTTTCCGATCAGATGCTAAACCACTTGCACATCCACGCACAATAAAATATTTCTCCATTTTTTAATGTTTCTTTTAGTCAAAAATTACAAAATTACGGCGCATGAAAATTTTCTCACCAATGCCGCGGAGAAAATTTGTACATTATTCAACTAACTTCATCTACTTGTACTCATAAACAGCTGACTTCGCAGTCACTACTCATTGACATCAGACTTTTTTTTGCCTCCGGTAACGGGGGAGGGAGGTGGTGAATGCTCATAGCATACCACACAGCCGGCTGCATGGTTATATGGAGACTTTTACCCACTAAACTCCACATTTAGGGATTGGCTTACTTATCTGACGAGAGATCTTTAAGCCGTAAATGGACGCGACCCTCCTTGGCAGAAAGGAGGGCGCACTTTTCGAGGACAGGCGGGCTGTGCTTAAGTACGTAGTGATCGTTCTCCTGTTCTCTAACCTTCATGGTCCATGGGAAAGCGCTAAATAGGTGGCGCCACTGTAGCTTCAGCCTAAATTTTAAAGTACTTTTTATAATTTTTTTTATTGCATAATAGATTTTCACTATAATTCTTTTTACAATAATTATTTTATTACTTCCAAAATTTTTATTTTCAAAATCACTCAACGTATTTTACGGCAATTTATCATACCCTGTAGAAAAGCTACTCGAGTGCTGTTGTTGAGAGTTTTTGAACTGTTATTTACTGCTTACAGAAGGACACATTTTCAACGATTGAGATTGTCCTCCTTACGCTAATAGTAGTTCAATTATCACAGTCAAAATATTTTTAAATGACTTGGCTATTATAAAATTCTAAATAACAAATAATTCTCGTTGTAAATCATTTTTGAGTTTCTTTATTTAACGCCCTCGATCAATTCATTGCATTGCAACATTGATTTAATTCTTACTACTTAAATTAGAATATAATTTCTTTTACATTAAATTTGTTATAAGTTTTGTTCAACATCAATATTCTCAAAAAACTAATCATAACTTCTTCTAAGTTAACATATAAATAAGTTAGTAACTTCATCAATAAAATAATATCCTCTCAAAAAACTAATCATAACTTCTTTTAAGTTAACATATAAATAAGTTAGTATTTTCAGCAAAAAAATAATATACTAAAAAACTAAAACTATTTTCTTGAAAGTCATGAGAAATTATGTCTAATAAATAAACCAAAGACAGTTAATCAGTCAAATAATCAGTACTTGTTGGAAAATAAAGAAGACAAACAATTATTGAATACTATTCAGAAATAAAATTTGGTCAACTTTTTTAAGGGCTAGATTGTTACTTTTATTATTGCACAAAATCCGGCTTTAGAAAATAAGCGCTCTGAAGGAACTGATGTTTTCGGTTGTTGTGTTGTTGATATGATCGGCAAACTTCGTATAATCGTCGGTGTCGTTTGGCCAATTCTCTATGGCGGGAACTGGGAACACAAAGCGCGCACACAACGAACGAATCGCACTCTTAATTAGGCATGTCGATTCACTCTTAAAAAACTCGATCTCTGAATCGATTTGAATCGAAAACACTAGAATCGATTATCGATTAAATCGAGGATTAAAAGATCGATTTTCGATTAATCGCGACATTTTCAAACATGAAATTTCAAGAATTTGAGATTTTTTCTTTAATTGACCTTTAATTTTTTTTTTAATAAAATTAAAGTTCAATTAAAGAAAATACATTAGTAATATTAATAACTAACATTATTAATATTCCTTATAACCACTCCTGGTAAGCTTGAAACGCTTGTGTTAGTAGTGGTTTGCACATAAGCCACTCGATCCTTTTTTTACAAAGTGATTCCATGTATCACTTTTATTTGACATTTTAGGCTAGAAACAACAACAATACTTTAACAAAAGTTCAAACTGCAACGTACATTTCTCGATAAATCTGTTTCAATCTAATAACTCACTATTTATCAAATTGAAGTGAAAGCTACACGAACACAATACTGGTTATTTCCTTACTATAAACCTCTATAAACTTCAACATATAATATTTATTTACAGCATCTAGGTATTTAAAAAGTACTCCGTCTGTACCTACAGCTCACAGTTTATATGTTTTTGATAATAAATAAAGTAAATTCACAAGTTAACAGTGCATACAAGTTCACAGCTATAATATTATATTGTAGTATGTATATTTAGTCTTTGTTCACAGCACAGATTAAGTTAGACCAACAGGTAAGATTGGAATTAGAATTTTAGAAATGAAAATGAAATGACAACTTTTCGATATTGTTGGATGCGTTCATAATTTTTTTATTAAAATATATATTGAGTTCAAATTATCAACCAAGTACGACCGGTTGTTTTTGCGTCCCCCAACAGCAAAAAATAAAAAAAACGCTGTATCTGACCTAGCCAGTTTGGGAATTTTATCGCTAGTTCTTGAATTAGATGAATCAGTCCGATTCGAGAGGGTTTTGGATCTATTCAGTGAATCGATGCGGTGCTCGGAATCGATCTAAAAGATCGATTATTTTACGCCAAAGAATCGATTTTTCGATGATTCGATTTACTACTCTTAATCTTTCACTGGTTTTAGTTTATACAAAGGCACTCTGTGTTCACTGGCTCGCTTAATTCGTTCATGTACGGCCTCAAGTATGGTCGGTACGGTCATCGATTACTAATAAAAAACTAGATACACAATCAGTTACAAAAAATGTCCTCACCGAATGAGTGCCCGTTCCAACATTTGAGTGCGCTTTTAATCTAGTTACATTCTAATGCTCCGACAGTAAACATGCCTCAGTGCTCGTTTCAAAAGTGTTAAAATCACACATTAAGGACGCTAAAAAAGAAAGGAATTTCCTATTTTCGGTACGTATTAATATTATCATTATTTAATTGTTATCAGTGTATTGTAAATACTTATCCTCTCAACTGCGGACGTCTAACTCTTGGACACGAAAATATCTCCGTTGACTGCGGGTGTCCAGGTACTGGACATTTTTTACCCGCTCTTTTAATGTCGAAATAAAGCATTACGCACTATGTCTATCTCATTCTACCATATGTCGATGTGTACGTAATAAAAAAGGTTACCATAGAAACCCCACAGCTTATACACTTTAGTAGGATTTTTTATGTATACCATCCGATAACGTCGTCCATGCCTTGAGTCAGCTATCAGTGTGACTGACGCTCGCTAACTACAAAATTGTTACCAATTATTTTGTACTAATTTATATCAATTGTGTGGTGAATTGTGTTAAAACAATGCCTGGGTAAGCAACCTCCTTATCTCGTTAAGTACGTGTAAAATTATTTTTTAATTTGTATGAAACAAACCGCTATCTTAGAACTAACATGCTGGTTGCGGAAATTTGACTTGAAATGTACGTAAAATTTTTGTGTTGACTGCTTCGATCAACAATAATTGTTGATCGAAGGTTGACTGTCAGTTTTGTGTCAAAATATGTGTAATTGTTAATCATTTACAGTTTTAGTACATAAAAATGAGGATAAAGTGCAATATTTTCAAAATTTCAATGTAAATACGCAATAGGTGCAATAGTGTCCATTTATGAGACACCCGCAGTAGTGAATTCTAGTTCTCTGTTTTGCGGGTTGCGAAAAAAGGAACTAAAGTTTGTCATACTGCATCACGTTCAAATTCGGTTGAATTGTTACAATCGTAAAGAATCTAGCGCCCTCGAGCAGATAAACGGAGCTTGGTTTATTCCAATCTCATTCGATGATTTATGCAAAATTAGATGTAGCATTTGGATATGCCATGTATGTTAACACAAGACTTCGGAATTTTTTAAACAATTTATTAAAACAGAAAAGTATTATTTTTATTTTAATATTTAATATTTGAAATTTTTATTCTAATATAAACAGGTTGTGGTTTTTAAGGTCACCTCAGACACATGTTTCTTATATCGGTTTTTTAAATGTACATTTTATCTGTATGCACTTTGCAAAATTCATAAATAAAAAAGAATTTAAAAAAAATATTATTTTTGATTTACTTCTTACGTACGTTTCAGTTTTGCAAATCGTGTAACGTTGCGTTATGTTTCAACCTAGAGCAAGATTGCTAATACCTACAGTACCATTCGTAAATAATTAGTACTGTAGATACAGTAAAACGAACAGGTACCAGTAGCCTTTTAAAGAAATGAGTACCCATGTTATATTATATTTATTCAATTTTATACTTATGTCCATCCATCCATTTAGTTTTTATTGTTGCCTAGCTATAATTTGTTCAGCTGATTATTTCAGACTATCACCGTTGAAATAGTTAAGTTAGTTAAGTTACAGCCTATTTACGTCCCACTGCTGGGCCTTACCTCACTTCTGAGAGGGTTTTAGGGCAAAAAAGTGTCCGCCGCGCTGCCCCTATGCGTGTTGGCGAACTTTACAGGTCTACGAAATATTTTTTTCTTATTTCTCAGACAGTCAGACTTCCGCACGATATTTTCCTTCACCGCCGAGAACATGGTAGATCAGCATTTAAAATTGCAATTAACAATTTCATTGACGCCAGCGGGGATTGAGCCCGGTTTGCTAGCGTACTGTTAAATTTAACGCGAGAGCTAAATGAGCTACCGGGGCTCTTCTGAGCCACCACGACTCTCATCGTTGAAATGAAAATACACCTTTTTATTTTGTATGTTTTCTATAGAATAGGGTGACAAACGAGCACACAGTCCACCTGATTGTAAGTAGTTGCTGCGGCCCATAGATATCTACATCTATCCTCGATTAAAAATGAAAATGCAGATGCGTTGTTGACTAAGATGACTAAGATGGAATGCCTCGTTTCCAGTAAAAACCGTCTCCGGTTCTCTACACTCACCATACGAAACACAGCCAGCATTAAGCTAATATTTCACGGTGGTATTCTGTGAGAGCGTGGTCCTTCCCTGGTCGAGCCGACCCATCCGTGCAACAACCATACTACTAATATAACTGCAGCATGACTCTACCACGTATAAAAAATGTTTTAATGAACTAGTACATAATGCACAAAAAGTGCAAAATCAGACTTTAATTGTGGCATATTTTTGGAGCATAAGAAGAAGTTTCTTTAAAAATATATATCCATCATATTTTTTATTTCAGAAAGAGATATGTTTATTTTAAATGTTATTATTTCGTAGATATTATTTGTGTTAAAGGAAATATATTACCTATTTGAGAAATAATGTTGCTAAAATTATGTTGGTTATTGGAAATGTAATATAACCGCCGCGCACCCCGCGGCGCCTCTGGACGGCTTTTGGCTTTGTCAATCGACACTCTTATGACGCATTGAGTATTGTTTACAAAAAACGTTATTTTAGACTCTACATCCGTGACCCTTGAGTGGTTTTATGGCTTTTAAGGGAATGAATGAATCTTTATTTCTCTACAAGTGCTGTCGAAAATTGTTTGCTCAAATAAAGTAATTAATTTTTCAATAAATATGGCACTTACGGCTAAAATTTTGATATCGGCACTAATAATACTTATTTCATAACTTTATGAGATTTGTAAAACTTAGCAAGATCTATTTAAAGATGACTGAATCATGTAAGGCAAAAGAGAGGTTCAACTAGTCCTGGAAATAAAACCACATGTTTCTTCATGAATTTAAGTATATATTATTAATGAAATAAAAAAAAAAAACTATTGTTAATTTTATTGACTATTACATCAAGGCATTAATGTCGCATCTGGTCCGAACTACATTCTACATCGGTGTAAGTTGATTGTTGGTTCTTGTAAGCTTACAATTAATGCGTTTTATGATAAATTGTATTGTAGCCTATGATTTAGCGCATAAAATATTGTAAACAATAGATTTAAAATTAAATGAAAATAAAATCGAAGTATTAAAAAACTTTGTTTCATCGAGAAATATGACAATTTTGTCTTTACTCAATAGGTATTTACTTACACTTATTACTTTGGGACTTTATTTAATTTATGTACTCGTTTATAGGAAATTTCATAGAGAATTCAGAAATGTGTACATATTATAGTATTTGATATACCAAAATCAAGAAATTTGCGTTTAAACGGATTGCGCCCAATGCGCCGTCAAATTTATTAAACAGCTCCACCACTGACTTAGAAGTATATGGACTGGGCATACCTAAAAAATTAGCGTTACTACCTACAAAAATCTGGCGCATAAAATGGCCGCCTTTTATAGGGTTGTAACTCTGCAATATGCGCAGCTGATATCGATATTTTAACTAATATGATTTTTTTTTCTCATTTTATATAATTGGATTACTTACTTACTTACTTATCTTCACGCACAATCCCTAACGGGGTAGCCAGAGAGAACAGATCGCCAAGTGTCACGATCCTTACATACCTCTTTCGCTTCTTTCTGGTTCATTAACTTCTTCATACATGCACGTCTAGGTATCCGAGTAATCTTGACCCTCCCCTCTTCGAGCAATTTTATCACATGGTCTTCGAAAGTTAGTCTCGGTCTACCTCGACACCTTTTAATATTTTCTTCACCATTCGGTCTTCACTCATTCGTTCAACGTGCCCAAACCATTGGAGTACGCCCCTATCAATTTTTGTGATAAGGTCATCTCTCAATCCTGCCATATTGCGAATCTCTTCGTTTCGCTTTCGGTCGGCTATGCTAACGCCACACATTTTACGAAGAGATCGCATCTCCACTGCATTCAACTTGCTTTTATGCTTCGTCTGGCATACTCAGGTTTCGCTGCCATATAACAAAGTCGGTACCAACACTGCGTTATGTATTGCAAGGCGTGCACTCTTTATTAGTTGCTTAATTTAATTTATTCCGTAGGTATTTACATAGATACAGGGCTGAATTTTCAATCGTCAAATAACTAATCTGGCGAATAAATGTGACTGACTGATTTATGTGGCTTTTGTGTAGATAGAAATTCAATCCTTCTTTTGTGTTGAAAGTATTACTGGGATTGTGATCCGAGATCCCATATTATTAATGTGAAATAATAATGATTAGTTGAGTAAAAATGAAATAAACTGTTTTAAAAATCAATACTTATTTATTATTAATTTTTCTGCACATAATTCATAACAAATAGTAAGTCATACAGGCAAGTTGTATATCATATTTTATTTATTCATTCGGGTTTTAAATGAAAAATATTATCAAATTTCGAAAAATTCGAAAATCTGGCATGATCACCAAATATGATATGCAGGATAATATCCTGGATATCATATTTCATCCACCGTTTCATGATCATGATAGATTTTTATATAAACTATTATTATTATTATTTGTACATTTCTGAACAAAATTATTTTTTAATATAATTTCTATAAGACAGTTGATCACTGCTTCTTCTTGCATGGTATCTGAACCTTTTTCTGCCACAAATCCCGCAATATATTCTAATACAGCAATTGATAAGGTTTTTTAATAATTCAAATAACGACTCTAATAGATGCATACTGAAGACCACTCTTGAAAGTTTTTGTTTTTTCTCCCCCAACTAGTAGCGATAAACATACATATACTGTGATTTTTCATAATTACAAAACTTCTTAGCAGATTTTTATTGGCTAAATAAATTACAAAATTATGCAGCCTACATAAAGTAATAATTAAAAAATACATCCCCACTATAATACTTGAAATAAACTGTAAGACACTTATTTGACATAATAAAATATAAATAGAAGAAAAACACCTACTATAAGATAAGATGAAGGCACTGCACTACACAACAAAAAAACTTTTAGCATTCAACAGTTTGACAGCAGATCTACCACAAAACTCAGCGCTTAACATGGCTACGCAGTCACACATGGATGTGCTAATGACGTTACACGAAAGTGTTGTCAAAATAAGCAATTGACAAACTGTTGTTGTCTCCCTTTTCTAATGCAGCTACTGCTTTGTTAAAAAGAAACAAAAGTATTTTTGACAAGTGTGTGTCGATATTATAGATATTTGTATAACTATTATTTCTGTAGTAGAATACGCCGCCTCCATATCGTATTATACCTCTATGAGCTCCGCAGTCAACGGAGTATGACGGTTAGAGTCTCCGCAGCTGAAAGGTTAAATTTCGTCAAGAAATCCCCGTAAAACGTTTTTTAAACTAAGTCGTAATAAAATAAGTCATAATTGTTCGAGTTACGTGCGTTCCACTCTGTTCCATTTGTTGGAGATGTTATTGTTTTTTTTTTATTATTAAAGTATGATTGTTTTTTTTTTGTTTAATGAGACTTCTTTATTATTTTTCTAAAAATCATAGTAAATTACCTTTACCTGCCTTAACATTTTATAGATTTAATTTTGAATATGTGCATGTAATAAAATTAAAGGTGTGAGATTTTATTTTTTAATTTTTAGCTTTCCTCGAGATCTAGTTAGGTGTGGAGAATGGATATCAGTCACAGTACGTCAAAGATCCGAAGAATTCTGCAAGCCGACCGAAGGAAGCGTTGTATGTTCAAAGCATTTTTTAGAAAGTTATGAATATGTGACTACGACTTGCGACTTTCTGTTCATACTTTGTATATTAAGTTACTATTGAATTTAGATGTAAGTTGTTTTTTAATCAATATTTTACAATTTTTAACACAAGATAAAGAAAATATATATATATATATATATATATATATATATATATATATATATATATATATATATATATATATATATATATATATATATATACTTTCATTACTAAATGAATGTGGTGTCCTATCCAAAAACATATTTACATTTAGATAAATTATAGTGATTACACATAATATACCATTGAATAGAATAGAATATGTTTTATTAAGTACACCTTTTTTTAAAACAAGTTTAACAACATTTTTAAATTAAGATTACAGTAACAAAAAATATTGGGCAGTTCGACTCCACTCATTCCGTTTTTTTGATTAATTTTTAAAATGATTGCTTTTTGTACGTAGCTTTATAACTACAACTATAGACAATGCATTTAAGGTTGAATTTACATTAATGGGTGCGTTTGGCAGAAAAAAGCGCTAGCAAGCGCTTGAGCAAAATGGCGAAACTAAACAGTTTTCGCCCAGGACACGTTTGCTAACTTCTGTAGCGTTGACACAATCCGTCATTTTGCTTATTTAATTTGTTTGTTTTGAACTAGAGTTTTATAAGTTGTTTTGTGGAATATTAGTTTTAGGTAATATAATGACATGAATAAGCATACTATACATGTTATTAAAAATTCATGATTGATAAGTTTTTAATATGAAAACTATACAAACATATATTTAAATTAAGTTAGGTTCCCCGGTTAAAACTAACTTCGTGTACTAGAGGAAAATAGCTACTTACGATTTGACAGCGCTTACCACTTACGATCGCCATTTTGCTTACAAGCGCTTGCTAGCGCTTTTTTCTGCCAAACGCACCCAATGTATATTTGTTTCAACTAGAATTACTACTTAGAGCAATAATTTTTTAAAGAGTATTGCAAGGGATTGTGTATCTAGTTTTTTTAGTAATCCCTGTACGGTACTCAAATTAATAACTCGACTTAAGCGAAACTCGAGTTAACTGATCATGCGTAAGCATCATATTAGTCTATGCTCTATGCACTGATCATAGATTTAGATTTCACTCGCTTCCATATATACAGTAATCTATGCTCGCTTCATTGCTAATTTGTTTTGTTTATAGACCAAGTATAATTTTGTTTTCATATTATCATAGTAAAACTATAAAAATAATGTTTTCTTTAAATATATATGCGATTAAAGTATGAGAGGCATGCAAACTTTTGTTAATATTGACGAAGCTGTGAAACACGTCAAAACTATTGCAGACAACAATCGATGTGTCACTTGGTAAGTATAAACAATACAGGTTTATAGGTACTGTAAAACATCTTCCATTGTTGATATAATTATTGACATACATTTTTGTTTGTAGTGATCAATTAACAAGTGTTCGCATGAGATATGATTGCGGACACTCAGTTTGTGGAGAATGCGTAGAGGAAGCTGATGAATGTTTGACCTGCATTAATTCTAAAACTTCTAAGATAATTGCGGATGCGCCTCAAGCTCAACGTGTAAAAAATGCGTCTTATCTTCTAACTACATTTCAGGAAGCTTTTAATGTAGATGGTAAACTATTTTATTATCTAATAATCCATCATGAATTCTCATAGGCCACCTGCCACCTTTAATTTTCTGGCAAAAGAAAGAAATGGTATTGATACTTTTAAATCAAGTACTGCATATGTGTCAATAAAAAGTACCTGTACGGCATTGAGCTATAATGTACTACGTACTAGAGTTGACACTGCATTCAGTTACACTGTCCCATTTAACTGTGGCAATGTCGCTGCAATTTAATAAGTCACTCGCTAGGCGCTTGTAGAGTTGACACCTGTTGTGTTGATTTAAAAAAATCTCTTGATAAAATATTCCGTGGTGTGTTCTTAGATATTGCATAAATAATTCAAGAAATGTAAAAACCAAATACTTTCCATCGGTAAGTAAGATACTTAATTAATAAACAAAAATTATATATTAATTATTAAACCAATTATTCCTTTGGCTCCACTTTGTGTCATGAAATATAGATTATGAATTTTATTTGTTCAGATGCGACATTTCTGTGAGCAAGTGTAGGATGAATATAATGCACAATTTTTTTTGTAATTGATTCTGTGCCCCACACTGCCAAGCGGCTCTTGGATACCTAGTTCTAGATTTAAATATTTCATTTGCTTCGATTCCTTTTTCTTTATATAGTTATCTTTTAATATATTTGTGTAAAAATATAATTCAAATGCAATTGTGAAAACATTATCTATTATCATAATATCTATTATCATAATTTACCTTATATCATGCAAAATAATTGATAAATTATAAAAAATTTGCTCATCTTAATAATTTAATTAAAATCATATGTAATCTAAATAAACAATAATTACATACTGATCATTCTAACTAATTAATCTATGGTGACAAAAACTGTGCATGCATGTCACGACTCTTTACCAAGGCAACAACATAGAGTAGCGCACATTTTTTTTATTTTTTATTTTATAGAAGAAGGGGCAAACGAGCTTGCGGCTCACCTGATGTTAAGTGACTACCGCCGCCCATGATCAACCGCAACACCAAGAGAATTGCGGGTGCGTTGCCGGCCCTTTAGAAAGGAGTAGGCTCTTTTCTTGAAGGCCCCCAGGTCGTATCAGTCCGGAAAATTCGCCGGTGGTAAACTATTCCACAGAGAGGTTGTATGTGGAAGAAAACTCTTTGTGAAACATACAGTGGTGGACCGCCAAGCATCCAGATGGTGTGGATGGTATCGGGATGTTTGCCGTGTAGTGCGTTCACGAAATTTGGCGGCTGGGATTAATCCGAACAATTCCTCAGAGCACTCCCCGTGATAGATGCGATAAAATACGCAAAGAGATGCAACATCTCTTCGCAGCGCCAGTGAATCGAGCCGATCGGAAACCACTTGGTCATCGACGATTCGAGCCGCTCTGCGCTGGATGCGGTCAAGTGGAAGGAGCTGGTACTGGGGAGCCCCAGCCCAGAGATGGGAACAGTATTCCATGTGCGGCCGAACCTGCGCCTTGTAAAGTTGCAGGCAGTGTGCCGGCATGAAATACTGTCCCGCTCTGCTGAGCACGCCAAGTTTTTTAGAGGCCAATTTGGCCTTCCCTTCCAAGTGACCACGAAACTGCACGTCACTCGATATGTCGACGCCGAGGATTCCGATACTGGCTGAGGCAACAAGGGGTGTGCCTTGAAACTGTGGGGATACGACAAAGGGGTTCTTTTTTGCGGTTAACGCGCAAACTTGTGTCTTCTAGGGGTTAAACTGGACTAGATTTAGTCGTCCCCAATCCGAGACTCTGTTCAGCAAAGACTCGACTTCAGACACAAGTTTGTCCCGGCACTCGGAGACGTTTTCCCGAGAAATATTGTCACCAGTTTGAAATAACTGTTCCAATACATAAGTACATTATGCTTCAATGTTGTATGGGTACTTTGTCCACAGATATTTTTTTGAAATTTGTTTTATGCATATTCTTGTCAATGCAACTTTCATTTATTAACACTTGGTATTTCTATTCTGATTTTTTTACCTGTGATCATTGGTAACAATGGTACCTAAAGATTTTTTAACTTTTTTCCTACCAAACATGTAAAAAATGTCATAAACAACTTTAAATGTCAACCTTATTGGCATGCAGTGCTACCTTCTAACTATTGAATGAGGCTCTTGCAGCTGACAAATAACAGTATATACATTTGACTCAAACTGGTGACAGGCCCTCTAGAGTGAAGTTATCAGTACTGTACACACTAACTTATTTATCTAGCTCTGGAGACAAATGAGCAAATGTATTAAAGTAAATATGTTTCATTACACACATTTTTGAAAAGGCCTAGATCCAGCAGTATTTTTAAAAAGGTTATTTTTCTCTTCAAGTGGATTTGAAAGACAATTTTGCAGTCACAATGGCCAGACTCTCCAGAGACTAGCCATCGGGCCAGGACAGTATAGTAGTGCCCAAGTGTATGCGCAAGCACAGGTGCACTCTCTATTCCCTCACTCTCATAGTCCAATGGGACGGTAAACCAATCAGGTGCAAGACTAACAGCCTTAAATGCTTTCTGAGGCATGGGGGAGGCACTGCCAACTTCCTGACTCATATATATATATATATATATAATTTAGGACGAGTAAGTGCCTCTGGTATAAGTTTACTTGTGCCACGATAACACATCCTGTTCCTGTGCAGTTGACAACTTTTCATAGATATACTTGGTAAATACTAAATAGAGTAACTTTTCACTTATACTCTAATTCGTCATGCTGATGTCACTTACAATATTACCATATTTAGAACAATTAAAAAAATCTAAAAGTAAAATAATAACAGGCAACACACAAACGTTATCTGTGGCAAAAGTAACAGAGCACAATCGAATAGTATCCTGCTTCAAAACAAAACTGTTGGTGTGTATTGTTGGACCAGTTGCATGACGTCGATAACTGTTCCCACCTGAATAATTCATTACAAGCAAATCCCCTTTGTGTGTTTTCCACGTCCCTTACGAAAGAACATATTACGTATTATGAAGAATGAAGGATTTTACATTTTAAACATATTAGGATTAGGTTACCATAACATTATGGAGGTAAAAGTAAAAGTTTACTAATCAAAGTTGTATTACAAGTTATAAAAACACAACAGTTGTAAGAATAAAACAGAAATTAGAATCATCCTTAAATGTCAAATTGCTTAGAAACTAAATTTGATATGACAGATCAAACATCTTGTTATCATTTTCTAATCTCGAAATAAGATACTTTTTTCAGTTTTAACAAAAACCATACTAGATACATGAAAAGTGTGCAGGTAGGAAATAATTCTCTTATGAATACAAAAGTGATATTCACATATAGTTTCTAGCAATCTGCCACAAAATATGAACATATTTTATCATTATTCAATTTTTTTGCTCCAAGTTGTCTCAAAAAATTTTCACTTTACAGTCAAGATATGTATAAAAGTAAAGAATAGAATTAAGATAAAAAATAGAATTAAGATAAAAAATAGAATTAAGATAAGATAGAGAGGTACAATTTATTTCTAAACTCTCATTTCACATTGCTATGCTATTTTAAAAATTTTATTGATTCAGCCATTCAGTAAAATACAAATCTTTCTATTTTAGCTAAAAAATCCATTAATATTTGGATTTTTATATTTATTTTGAGTTTTTGGAGTACTTTTATCTGTTGGCATATAAATGTTATAGAACAAAGCTACATCTTATACACTTAGCATCCCCCTTCTGGGCGAGCGCCACCTCCCTGCACCCCAAAAAGTGTCCCGAATAGCAATTTTTTCCAGTTTTAAAGAAAATAGTACACAATACATGAAAAGTAATTAGGTATGAAATGATTCTTGATAAATTTGCTATCAGCTGCTTATACTTATCAATCAATTAAATTTTCAAAATAGCATAGCAACATGAAAAGAGAGTTCAGAAATGAATTGTACATCTTTTTAAAAAATGTACTCTATTCTTTACTTTGGTTTTACATATCTTGACGGTAAAGTGGGATATTTTAGGGAAAACTAAACTCAGCAAAAAAATCGATAAAAAATAATCTTATAGGGTTGGTGCACCTGTAACAAACCAATCAAGCAACATTTTGAAACAAATTTTGATGATGTGACGCAATTATTGCAACAATCACTGCAAAAAAATTAAATTTGCTTTTATTTAAAAATGAATGTGGCAAGTCGCAATGTGCCTAAGGTGGACCAGATTGTATCATTAATAGACCAGACATTGTGTCAATAGTGAACCAGTAAAAAAAAAACGAATGCTTTTAATAAAGAATAATTTTATTATTATTATTCATGAACTTAATGTAGTTTTGTAATCAGTAATCATCACAACTTTCAATCATAGATGTAATTATTAATGCTATAAGGCTCATAATGTTGTTTTATGTTTCAATTTCATTTTATTTATGATAGTATTTTCGCAATGTTTTTCTAACTTTCGCGCCTTTATTAATCTCGTCTATCACTTTTATGACATCTTATATTTGAAAAAAGTTTTTTCGGTGTGCATTGTGTACGTAGAAAAAGTGTAGGTGGTCAATTACTGGAACAAACTCATAGTATAGATATTACCAGTTATAAATCACTGGTCAACAACTGAAACATTGTGAATTTTTGAAGAATTTACTATGAAAATTTATTGAAGTATGTGAGCATATTGGGGCCCCCTTTAGTCCTGTTGTATATTAACAATCTCCCAAACATAATTACCCACCTATGCTAATGTATGCCGATAAAGCAACTATATTCTAATGAGGACTTAAATGATTCTGATTATGAAAATGAAATAAACAAAACATTGAAAACAGTTAATGATTGGCTGCAGTCAATAAACTTAAAAGTAAACCTGTCAAAAACCAAACTCATACAATTTAGAAATTACAAAAGTATACCTGCCAAACTAAATATAACCGTGAATGATATAGTGGTCGACGAAGTAAAGAACATAAATTTTCTAGGAGTTGAAATAGATCAACATCTAAACTGGAAAGCACATATTGCATAAATACATAAAAAGATATCCAGTGCATGTTACGCATTGTCCATCCTAGCAGAGACTACAAATGTAAGTGTCGGTAGAAATGCATATTTTGGAAGCGTTTATCCACTCCTAACTTATATCATATACTGGTGAAACTCAACAGATATACAATCCACATTCATTGTCCAGAAAAAATGTCTTAGAACAATATATAACATGCATAGTACGAAGAGATGTTTTCAGAACAAAGGGTTTCCTAATAATGATTAGAATCTTTATCCTGGAATTATGTCTATTTGTAAAATACAACATGCAATATTTTAATTTGAAATCTTATTCAAAGAAAAACATTCGCAAACAATATAAATATGATATAAACCTTTCAGACCCACGACGAAACTAAACGAGTTAGTGTTAAAAAAATAGATATTCTTTATCGTTGGTGATCAGAGTATACAAAAACTGAAGACTTTCAGTCACACAATGTGTTTTCAGGGGGCCTACAATTGTATCTACTTGGGCCCTACTCATTCCACGTCACAATTGTGACGGTCACAATTGTGTCGATGTGGGCCCAACTCATTCCGAGTCACAATTGTGACGGTCACAATTGTTTTGGATGTGGGCCATATTTCTAGCCACTAATAATTGTAATTATATTAAGTTATTGCATTTTTCAAATTATTCTTATAAATTAAGATGTGATGTGTTTATTATGTCATTTATTTTATATTGGCTTAATAGTTTAATCTTTCTCTAACTTAAAACCAAGTTTAACATAGAATTAAAAAGAAATATTATTATTTTAATTCAACAAACTTTTGCTTAGCATTAACAATAAACTTTATAATCAAATAAACGAAAATATTTTCTTAACCTTAGCATAATAGGAACAACATTTTTTGTTAAAATTAAAAGAAAAACATACAGTATCATAACATTATTCACACTTTTCGTTTAACAAGCGTTGTGGAACTTAAAAAAAAACAATTTTTATCCTTAGTTATACATAAATATACGTCGCATTTCGAACATCTTGCTCGGGTTCTACTGGTGCAATCAGGCAACCTGCATTTGCGAGGAGCTTTCAACGTATCGAAAAATTGGCCAATGATTGTAGCCATCATATCTTTTGTCAGGTTGCGGCAGTATTGCAGGTTTGTACTCAGAACTAGTCGGTGTCGGGGCTAATTCTAAGTCATCGCGAGTCCTTGTTCTAGTCGGTCCACCTAATAAATACTCACCTACCCTACCTCTACAATGGGTATACGAAATGCCAGCAAGTCCATGACATCATTTTTACGCATATTGGCTTTTCGTGCGTCTTCTCGATACTCAAACCAGGAGTTTACGATAGCGAGATCAAAGAGATGAATTATGACCTCTACAGTCCACTTCTTGGTTTTGAACCACGTCCTATAGTTTTCAATCATCTGGTCGCACAAGTCTATGCCTCCCATGTTGTTGTTGTAATTGGTGACGATGGAAGGACAAGGAATGTTCTTGTAAGTACGTGTTTGTTTGTCCCATCGACTTACAGTAGTACTCGGTTCAGCTCCGTGAATCGTTGAAGCGAACAAAACACTTTTGTTATCTTTCCACTTGACCGTGCAAGTTTTCCATTTGGACTACAAACTTCTTCGCAATCTCCTCGTTTCATCGCTTGATCCTTTTTGAATGTATACCAGGTTTTTTTGAATCGGTTTGCCATTATCGTACCCGTTCCATCGAATTTGCGATTAATTAGTTCTTCCAGTAAACCAATCCTGGTAAAATAACGATCAAAATATAAACTTCCACCAGGTAATGTTCTTGTCAATTGCAAAACAACCGCAGGACCTAAGCCAAATGACCTATCTGGTAAGTCGGTGGTTGGGCCTTGATATATCTGAAAGTCCAGGGTCAATCGTTGAGCAGTCGTAACTAGGAAATTTTTCAGTCCAACTGGCCTAGGCTTGTTTGCTACATACTGTCTTTGTGCGCACCGACCTGTGAATGGTATCATCTGTTCATCGACAGAATAAGTTGGACTCTCGCGTGGCAATGCATGGCAGCGTTTTCTAACTGCATCTATGACTGCTTGCACTTTCCACAATTTATTAGCAGACCGTTCATTTTTGTCAACTCTGTTAGGATCAACTACATGTAAATTGACCCGTAACATAAAAATGCGCTCACGTGACATAGCATTAGCTATTGGGTCGTATCGAAATTTTTGATGCCAATACATTTTCATTCGAGAGCATTTAATGCAACTCATCATCCCGTGAATTCCAAAGAATTTTTTTATTTAATTAGGTGTACATTGCGGCCTCATTTGCTGCCCTTTTTCAGCCATGTAATATTGCGCAGTACAGATCGCAAACTTTTCAAACAGTTCGGCATCAAAATAATTTTCGAAGTACTCCGCAGGTGATTTGGGCGGTTCATTACTTGATTTTTCTTGCTAGTAGTCTTCCCTCGAAATATTTTTTTGTCCATTTGCCATCACTTTGATTGGTAGCCGCCCTCAAAGATGAGAGTGGGACATCATCCTCGGAGGAGTTATTATCTTCATCATTTTGTGCATATAAGTCATCAACATCTTCCAAGTCAGACTGTTCCCGTAACTCCCCAATTGCGTTGTCATCGAGTGATACAATTGTGACGTTAGACTTCAGTGCCACTTTTTCTTAAGAGTTTCCTAAAAATACAAACAAATTCATTGACTGGTACGTAAAACAGTTCAATAATAACAATAAACAACAATCATAACGTGAGAAATACATAATTGTATGGTATTTTGATTACTCACGCACAGCAACACCCCAAACAACACCAACGGCGAAATGAATGAGTTTAAATTTGAACTTCGCGACGCTTGCTAGCTGTCTCACTCATACCTACAGACAGAGCATATCCGTCACGATCGTGCGGCCGTGGGCCCGTTCACATAACGCCTAAAATACCGCCAAAATTTTACTTTGACTTAACGTCACAATCGTGGTGGCCTGAGCTGAAAGGGATAAACTTACCTATTATTAAAAATATGATTTACTATAAAAGTATATGACTGCTATTTGTGTATACAATCAGTTACCGCCAGCTATTAAATGGAAATATGTTTAAAACAAAATTGAAGAAATTGTTAATTGAAAATGTTTTTTACAATATAAATAAGTTTTTTAATAAAATTAATGTTAGTAAGTAGTGAATTCTAAAGTTGAGCCTAAAACTATATGTTTTTGTACTAAGATCATATGTACACAGTTATGCAATAAATGTATCTTTATCTTTAAGTGAATATAAATATAAAAGAAAAAAATAAAAATGTTAACCAAATGGAATATTACTGGAAAATCATGGAATTTGTGTTCCAATGGTTTACCAATGACAATCATTGATGTAAATTAGCATTTTCTAAAATAAGACGTAATATTATTGTTATATTCATTATATTATGCAGTTAACTCGAAAATAGGTTACAATAATTGATTTGAACAAATATTTAATGGGGTTGAAATAAATTACCTACCGTCTTTCATGTGCTTAGTAAAATGGCCGTCCGGAATGAAGTGAACAATTGTCGTTTCAGATGGTGTCAGTAAAAAACTGATGTACAAGGCGCGTATATTGTTTTTAGTTATGATTATATGATTGGTAGAAGTACGGCAAGGCTACCAAACGTAAAAAAGTTATGGAAAATTCAAAAGAAGTTTAATATTCAGGTTTGAAGATTGAAATGGTCTACTACTGGTTCCTGGTGTGGGACTGGTGCACCCACCCCAGTTTGTGGCGGATTGTGCGGAAACTATAAGTGTTATCACTTTTGTGTCTATAAGGGCATGATAGCAAAATTAATCAAGGAGTATTTCATACTTGACTCCACCTAGTCAGTAATTCATTCTTGGGGCGATGTATACACTGTTACAATAAAATCCCAGAAAATATACAAAGTTTGACCTACACAAAGTTCAAAAACTTTATAAAACTAAGTTTGTATTAAAAAGGTTATTATAATTTTAAGGAATTTATGGTTGATAATAACCCCTGAGAAGGGTGATCGCTACCAAGATATTTCTAAATTATGTGTTGTTAATTGTAACATACATAATTGTAAGCTGTTTTTTTTTAAATAAGTCCCGGTTGAGGGGTTTTTTCCGAAATAGTGGTGAATTAAAATAAAGTAGCTTTTAATAAGTATTATTTATAATCTATATTGAATAAAAAAGTTTCTGTTTCATACCCACACACTTTTCATATACAGTAGAATCCCGATTATCCGGATCAATTAAAACCAGGGGTATTCCGTATAATCGAAAATCCGGATAACCGATTTCAAAGCAAATCAAATAATATTTAAGTTTTAATAATTTTTTATTATGTAATGGGTTTTACTTAGATAATACGATATATAAAAACGAGCTATAACGATAGATAATGAATTACATAATACCTATATATTTTAAAATTTTGGTTGGAAATAATTTGTTATAGATTTTTGACGTAATGAATCACATCTTTTTCTCGCAGCCAAGTCCCTGATGCGCTTCAGTTGTAATAACTGTATGGGATCCGATTCGTTCTGTCTTTCAAACCACTTAAAAGCAACATCTAGAGCTTCAAAAGCTTCTGCGTGAGATGGTACTTGACATACATCACCAGTTTCACTCTCTTCTTCATCTTCTCTCTCGTTACTGTTTAAATCCTCAATGATTTCTTCATCAGTTAATATTTGGAATCCAGGGTCTTCACTATCGCAGTTTAGCCACTCAATAATATTCTCTTCATCGCACCCTTCACCAATGCTAAGAATTTTCACTCCTTCGGTTATTTCTTTAAAATCATCGTAAGGTTTAATAGAAGAATCAGATAGAGTTAATTTTAATAATTTATTCCATGCCCTTTTCAATGTTTGCATTTCCACAGAATTCCACGCTTCTACCAGCATATAACAACAGTCTTTTAGATTAATTTCTTTAAAAAACTTTAACAACGTTTCTATTTCACTGTCGTCTACTGATAAAAGACGACGCAGTAGCTGCTTTCTGTATAAACGTTTTAAAGTTTCAATGACACTTTGGTCCATAGGTTGCAATATCGATGTTACGTTAGGGGGCAAAAACTTAACCGTGAACTTCCCATTTTCTCGATTTAGTGTTTCAGCGGAAGGGTGCGTTGGCGCATTATCTAATAACAACAATACATCGCCCTCTTTTCCCACGTCCTTTTGAAATTTTTTCACCTCAGGAATAAACGTATTTTCATACCAAGTAAGAAAAATATCTGTATTCATCCACGCTTTTTGTTGGTTAGCGTAAGTTAAGGGTATTTTAACATTTTTGAAACAGCGCGGATTTTTTGATTTACCAATAAGTAGCAGTGGCAATCGATGTGTTCCTTTAGCGTTTGCGCAAACCATAACTGTAACTCTGTCCTTACTCACTTTGTGCCCCGGTGCTGCATTTTCACGTTGCGATGCTAATGATCTGCTTGGTAGAGCTTTCCAATTAAGACCTGTTTCGTCCGCATTGTATACAAAATCCAAATCGTATTTTTTTTCATCTAGAAATTCTTTTAACTCGTCTACAAAAGAGTCGGCTGATGCAACGTTAGCAGACAGTTTTTCTCCTTGAATCTCCAGTTCTCGAATTCCATGTCTGGATTTGAATCTTGCTAACCATCCACAGCTCGCCTTGAAAGAAGTATCACCACCAAGTTTTTGATTAAAATCCAATGCTTTTTCACATAACAGAGGTCCAGATATGGGCTGACCGCATGCTCTCTTTTGTAAGAACCAAGTAAAAACTGTATTCTCCAGAATTTCATTTTGAGATTTTTTCATGACTTTACGTTGCGAGCTTCCATCTTCTTGCTCAAGCGCGCAGGTGAATTTCATTATGGAATCGGAATTCTTTTTAATGTCCGATATCGTAGAAGTTCCAACACCATATATTTGTGCCAACTTACTGCCAGATTCACCATTTTTTATACTCTCAATTATCTTCATTTTGTCATTAAGAGACAACACTACTCTTTTTCGCTTGGACATTTTAAATTTCCAACACAAAACGTTAACAAAAATAAAAGACAACCTTTCAGTTGAACGCTATCAAAGAAAATGAAACAATAACAAACACTATCCCGCAAACAAATGAGAGCCGGAGTACACCGTCGCAGGCGGGAATAAACTTCCGCCCTCCCTCAATTGCGTACACTAACTCCGTCACCACTAGACCAAGCACCACTACTCTCAACACCTCGGGGAATAAACTTGTCATAACATGTCTCGTTGCGCCGTCAAAACATTTTTAAATTAATAATTAGAGCCGAGACGAATGAGTCCGGATAATCGGATGTTCGGATAATCGATGTTCGGATAATCGGGATTCTACTGTATTGTGTATGGTTACTGTTAAAACTGATAGAAAAAACCGCGTTTCCGGGCGTAGGGGGAGGGGGGTGACGTTCACCTAGGAGGGAGAATGGATAAAAACTAACTTCACTCTATAAAATACATATGCCAATTTAATGTTAATAGATATGTGGTATGTGGTTGAGCCATGCTGCAGCTATATTATTAGTAGTATACTTGTAGCACGAATGGGTCGGCTCGACTGGAGAAGGACCACGCTCTCACAGAATACCAGCGTAAAATAGTAGCTTAGCGCTGTTGTGTTTCATATGGTGAGTGTAGAGAACCGGAGACCCTTTTTAGCCCTCATGGGTAAAATCGCATCTACATTTTGATTCGTGATTGTGAAATGATGTAGATGTTTATGGGCCGCAGCAATTACTTAACATCAGGTGGACTGTGGGCTTGTTTGTCACCCTCATCCTATAAAATAACCGGCCAAGAGCGTGTCGGGCCACGCTCAGTGTAGGGTTCCGTAGTTTCCCGTCCGTCACAATAAGTGTTCCTACTTATGAGTTTGTACAAAAACTGTTGTTTCCATCCAAGTTCAAAATAATTTTCCTAAAAAGTCCTTATAAAGTTCTACTTTTCAGATTTTTTTCATATTTTCTAAACTTATGGGTCAAAAGTTAGAGGGGGGGGGACACACATTGTTTTTTACTTTTGGAGCGATTATTTCCGAAATTATTGACGTTATCAAAAAGTGATTTTTGTAAACCCCTATTCATTTTTAAATACCTTTCCAACAATATATCACACGTTAGGGTTAAAATTAAAAAAAAATCACTTCCCACTTTACATATAGGGCGGCTACCCTAATAAAACATTTTTTTCCAATTTTTATTTTACCACTTTGTCGGCGTGATTGATACACATATTGGTACCAAATTTCAGCTTTCTAGTGCTAACGGTCACAGAGATTAAGCGAGGACGGACAGACGGACAGACAGACATGGCGAAACTATAAGGGTTCCTAGTTGACTACGGAACCCTAAAAAAATAAAAGTTCTCCATTAATTTTGCCAATTTTTCCCTACACTGCTATCTAAATTGCTTGAACTATGTCATGTTATGTCACGCAGCTCAGACACGTGATATGCTGAGGTGAAACCGCGGGGTACAGCTAGTTAAAAAATAAATTTGTTTTCTTGATATAATCTATATATTATATGAGAGCAATATATTATATGTTTTAAAGATTGTAAAAATTTAAAACAACTATATTTACTCATAATAAGAGTGGACTTTGACCTACTGCGGTTGCCAGCTTACCTAACAAGCATAGCAACTATAGCAAAATTAGAGAAGTGCCAATTCGGAAGGAACTGGGCTCGAGTAGAAATTCACATATTTTGAATTGAACTCAAATTGGCAGGCCAGTCAATTTATTACAAAACATATACTTATTTATTCTTCTATCGAACTCTGTGTTGGGTGCAGATGAATTGGGACTTAGGACAATCATTATTGAAATTAATGGGTAGGATTGAAATAAAAACTGTTTTTATAGAATATGGGTAACAAACGAGCATACAATCTACCTAATGGTAAATGAATATTGTAGCCCACAGACATCTACATTTATCCTTAATTAAAAATGCAGATGCGTTGTTACCCCTGAGTGACATGCTGGGTGTCATGCCTTGTTTCTAGTAAAAAGGGTTTCCAGTTTTCTACACTTACCATAAGAAACACAGCAGCATTAAGCTGCTATTTTGTGCTGGTATTTTGTAAAAGCGTGGTCCTTACCTGGTCAAGCCAATCATTTTGTTCTATAACCATAAAATAGCTGCAGTGTGGCTCTACCACGTATAAAATCTTTATTTAGTTATTAAGGTTTTTGCTGACACTGATAAATAATTTCAAAAACACATCTCAAAATCACTACGAGTATGTAATAATTTTGGATAACTAAGATACGTGTAGGTGACCTATTATCCATATAGTATTTTACTAAAAGTGTATTAATTATTCCCTGTTTTTTATTTACAGTTTATAGAAGGTACAGACTATCAGAAAAATTAAAACTTGAGAAGGAAGTTTTTCCAGAACCTGTTCAAGCTTCTATTAAATATTTTAATAAAAGAAGAAGTTCACAACTATCAAGTCTAACAGATAAAGAAAATCATATACCATTATTGCTTCCTGTTGAAGCCACTGATGATTCAATGACAATGAATACAAGAATTAATCTAGTGCAAAAATGGCTTGAAACGAATGAAAATGTTCAAAGCCCTGTAAGAAAACCATTTGCTGATATTAATGTAAACAGTCCGTTTACTTCTGTCAGGCAAAGAAGTACACCCATCAAAAATAAAAGTGTTTTATTAGAAAATAGCAAAAATGTTTTTAAAAAGAAGTTAAGAAAAAGGTCCACTTCGAACAAAAGTAATTCTTTGAATGTAAAACACAGAAAGTCTTCTAAAGAGTTGTTGAGTCCATCATTTGTAAAAGAGCATTACAATGATAATAAAAACATAAGTAATCAATACAACACAGGAAAAACTCCCAAATCAGTAGAAATATTACAAAATGTAAAAAAATATTATAACAGAGAAGATGACATTGACATTGATGGCAATGAAAGTACAGCTGTTGATAAGGACAAAATTGCATGGTTAGCAGTTTTAGAAAATGAGAAGAAACACCAGAGTCATGATTTAGATAATAAGTCAGATAACATGATACTCCAGTATGATGCTACTAAGACAAAAGAAATAAGAAATAATAAACATGCTAAACCTAAAAAGAATGTGTGCTTTTACAAAAAAGATTTTCTTTATAAAAGTTGTCTAGTATGCTTAAGAAATTTCCAAAAATTAAGTTTAGCTTGTCAAAGGCTAGATTCAAATGATGTATCAGTAACAATTAACACTAAAAGTATGTCAACCTCAATTAAGGTTTCTAATAATGAAATAACTATTAAAAAAAACGATGAAATAAGTATGAATGTGATAAGTAAATGTTCTGTTGCAACTCAGACAGATGGTAAACTTTATAATGTCAATAATAATGTCAATACTACGAAGGTTTTACCTCATTCAAAGATCCCTATAGAAAAAGAAGATCTTCAAGTTTCAAGTCAAGACTTGTTTAAGGATGATGCAATAGTCCCTGACAATAATAATACGAGAGTTGATATTGAAAATGTTAAGAAATTAGTAAAAGAGTCAGTCCCACACCGCATTGTAATAAATGATTCTGATAGTGATGTTGATTGCAGTGGTACCCTTGAAGTGACAGCTGATGTTCACAGATCTAGTGACATGTAAGTTATAAGTGATGAAGGTTCTAAATTTTAAGTGAAATATTTTTATTTGGCTTGTCAGATTCGTTTTAGTTTGATTAATTCCAATTGTTATTAATCCATCTATTTAATTGTTTTTAGAGATTGTGGGGTTCTTTCTTCTGTAGAACAGACCAATTACTCACAAAGGTCAAGAGGAGCAGGACGACGCCGTACAATTGACAGTAATAATTCTTCCGAAAAAGAAAATATAGAACCAAACAAGCCTAAGAAGTTTAAGCTTGAGAAAAAAGAAATGAAAAAATTATAATTTTTTTGGTGTTTAAAAATGAAAGCATTTTATTGAATTTATAATGTAGGCTTTAAATTGTAATTGTTGTTAATACCGTGTGTATTTATATTTAAATTATTTAATATTTTTAGTATAAAAAACATACTTTAACACCTGTTGACAGGAAATATGAATCAAGTGATAAAAAATAATCTGAATTAATTACGAAAAGACATTTGAAATCAACTTTTTTTACCGGGTGAAAAAGATGTTGAGGGGAAAGGGAGAGGTGAACCCCCAATAAAAATGATGAAAAAAAAATTACTCATAGCGCTCGGGGAAACTCTCATGTAAAGTGCAGCTTTTTGGAAATCTGATATTAGAAAAGTATTATAACCGAATTTACCTTTATTATGCACCTATAAAAAAACTATTCTAAAGTTTTATTTTGGACATTGATCCATATGGATCAGGAATACAAATATATCATGTTATTAAAATATTCGCGAGGCGCGGGGTACGTCATGTATCGCTCCGGCCGCGCGCCTCACGCTACTTTGCGCCTTTGACAGCCTAAGTAATTTTGTTAAAATCAATGTTTTTAATCGAAATATTACACACCGATGAAAATAAATATCGTTGTTCTTTTTAGTTTGCTTCCGTGAATCGTTTTTACAGCTTGGCACTGCACAATTTACCATACTTAGAATTAACTTAAAATTCAAATAAATACCGTCGAGAGAAAGTTAACACGCGTCCCTTATATGGCTAATAACGTCGCCCTTGCCATTTCGAAACTGTTCATACCCGTGCTTACTGTTCATATTCTTGCTTAGTGTTCATTCTTTCTAACGCGCGGTCTATAGCCCTTAACCCTCTCAGAAATGCAATTAGGCTTATAATTTTATTTATTAATTTATTTTAAATGTAAAAATATATATTAATAAATATAAATTCAGGTTTGATTACAGATAATGCATATTTTGAAAAAGTTGAGAGTAACACATAATTTATAAGTTCACTTTTAAAATTTAAATAGCACTGTACTACATTAAGAGGCATTAATTGTACCAAAAATTATTGCTACATTATTTTGTTAATCCTTACTATATACAATGTACATATACACTAATACTTGAACTCATACTTGAAATATTATACTTAGGTTACGATCTTTTTATTATTGATATATTTTTCATGTAGGTGTGTGTGTCTGGTTTATGGTTTCCTTTTAGTTAGATGTTAATTGTGCGATAAAGAATGAGAAAAAAACTGTGTATTATTAATCATGTATATCCATCCATTTCATTCCATTACATCCTATAAAAGACCACTGCTGAATATAAAAATCCCCCATAGACGGTCTCATTTTGCCATGCCTAGCTCTTTATCGTTTTAAGTTATCAAGAAGATGCTGCTGCCTCTCTCCTATTTCAGTTTCCCTTTGTCACGTCGTACGACATCAATGGGACGATTTTATGGGGTAGTGGATATGGTTAGATAGCCGCTACTCGGTTTCTTGTTTAACCCTTAATAAGGCTCGCGCCTGTGTTACAGCTAGAAAGTAAGTTACAGTGGAAATAGTGTAAATAGATACTGCAGAATTTAAAAAAAGTATTTTGAAAAAGGGGGGATGGTTTTTTACCCCCTTTTTTGGGTGGGAAATAATATCCCTTTGCCCGATTATGTATGTGCACTGTGTCTCGAAGTGGGAAAATAATTCCCTTCGCCTATTTAGGCAAAGGGAATTATGCCTAGTTTTGTTGTTATTCATATACTAGTATTTCACCTGGTTTCGCTTTTTTCATTTCATTTTTTTTTATGCGTTACGAACTTCATGCATGCTAAATAAAAAGCGGTATTGCAATCGCATTTTTATTCTAATAATTAATATAGCTAATTACAAGTAAGCTAAAAGCGTGTTAAAAATATAATTATTCTTGGGGTGAAGCCTCGTGGAATAATTTAAAACATTTCTTTGCACATAGTGCAACTTGGCACGTGGAACATACTATTTTTGTTCTTCTCTCCTCTTTTTTTGTGCTACAAAATCGGCATCTTTTGTAAGTATTTCCTTCATCTGGAAGATGGACGCCGACATTGAGTAAACGTATCGTATCTGGAACTCCAAAGTTGGAGCCCTTTTTGTTTTTGAAAACAACCTGGCGTTTTACCTTGTTAGAGTAATTTGATATCAGCTCACGAGCCAATCGCAATCGAAAATTTCTATGAGAATGAGTACTTGCTACATGCACAGTGTTGTAGGTTATATAGCTGTTTATGATTGCCGCATCAAACATAAAGAAAAACAAAATCTCATCCAAAATTTCCTGCATTTTCTATTGATCGGATATGATGATCTGAAATGATCAAAGTGATCGACGCCTCCCATGGTGAGCGTATACTGAGCGATAGCTGTGGGGATGAGAACTTTTTTTTAGTACCATCTTTCTGAGTTCTCTTTACAAATACTGTGTCAGTTGGATGGTGAGCTGTTGTAAGAATATTAACATCCCTTGTATCAAGCCACTTGATTGCTGTAATTGGTTTAGCAGTTACAGCTGCAAATTGGTTCCTTTCAAGTCTTAAATGTTTTGGTTGAGACTTTTTAAAAATTTCCGGAAGATCTTTTCTATTTACTCTAACTGTACCAACAGCAAACATTTGATTTTCGTACAAATCTTCCATTAGGTTACAGCTAGTGAAAAAGTTATCAAACGCTATCAGAGTGTTCTCAGGAAGGCCGGCTGACAGCTTTTTAACCACATTGTACCCCAGTCCCTCGTCTTCCATACTGTCTCCTTTCCCGGTATAAATTTCGAACTGGTACAGATAGCCGGTTACAGAATCACAACGTGCCCAGATTTTGAAGCCACGCTTGATTGGCTTCTTTGGCATATTATACTGCTTTAAAGATGATCTTCCTTTAAAATTCACCATGCATTCATCTATTGATTGTTTACTTGAATTACCTGTTTCCTGCTGGAACAATTTATTAAGCTCTTGAATCATTGGTCTCAACTTGTACATTTTATCGTATTCCGGTGAGTTCCTATTTGGTTCTTTTTCATTGTCATTTATGTGTAAATTTTCAGTTATTTTTTATATCTTTTGATAGGCATAATTTTTGAAATTTCTGCATTATTGTAAAAAGGGTCATTAGACCAATATAGCTCCATATCAGGCAATGGGTTTAACCCCAACATTATTAATATTCCAAGGTAAGCTTTCATTTCCTCTGATAATACTGGTGTAAAATTATTGCTTTTATTCTGAACCGCATATCTATTTGTTTGTTCCACTAGAACTTGTACTAAATATTCTGGGAAAAAGTTTTGAAAAACATCGATAGGCCGCGTTTTATGACTATATGTTGATTGTGGTTGAATTGAATTGGTAAATTCAGGAACATTGTGTATCTCTGTTTCAATTTTCCACTCCCTTGGTTGTCTTACTGTATTCATAGTTCTGCTTGATCTTGAGCGACGATCCGGTTCTGTTACAATAACATTACTGCTTGAAGGTCTTGCACTTAAGTCATCTGTAGATATTGGAGTATAGTGGGAGTGTTCTTCACGGATATCATCTAAGCATTGCTCTATTTCAGTTTCTCGTTGGTTGCAATCCATAACAAAGCTTTCTTCATAAGTTGCAATATTTTCCTCTGTTGGGAGAACATCATATTGTCCTGTTGTCTCACCCACACTACCAATAGGTCTAGGACTATTTATTTCTAAAATATCTGTGAGTGCTTCTACTGAATATATTTCTTGGCTTTCAATAGTTTCTTCCAAGTTATCAGATACACCAAACAACTCTTCAAGACGCCTTTCAACAATAACATCTTGAGACTCATTCTGGTAATCTGCCGGGCTGGTTACAGGGGCTGTTTGGTAATAGGCATCATCATCTGAGTCAAGATCGGATAAATCTGACAGGTTGTTCATGATATCTTCTAACTCCCGTTTCCCTAAATTTGTTTTTTTATTCATGGTGAATCCTACAAATAAATTATTACATGTAAATATCACATCTACATCCCCTAAGAAGCTTACTTTCATTCAAATTTCAGCATTCTATTATTATTTGTATTTTGTATTGACATATTTGTGAGTTCAAACTTTCATATATATAATAAGAAATAAATTATAAACTCAATCGGGCCAAGGGAATAATTTTCCCACTTAGTATTTCGCAGATTTTAACGCTGTTATCAATGTTATACGCATAAAATCAATAAAAAAACATAGCTAAAGTTGTCATTTCATAAAAGATGGAAACATAATCTACTTACAAGATTTTTCGTTGAACAATAAAAGATTTTTTCTCGGAAGTAACCAAAAATCGACCGTTATTTTAGCACTTTTTCACGTCACTGAACTTTGACATTGACATTTCAATATAAGGTAGTCATTTTTTGAAAAGTGTTGCAAGTTATGAAATTTAAAATCTTCTAAAGAATAGTATATTTCGGTTGCGTTCATTCTATGGGCTATCTTCCATGTAAAATAAACATGTTTTTCAAAATAATCTTGGTGGGAAACTATATCCCTTTGCCTTATTAAGGGTTAAAGAACAAGGGGCGCGGGGCGGTTGCTTGTTCATGTGCTTGGTTTTGCGTGCAAATGGTACGCATACAATGAATCATCTGCTTAACGACCCGTAAACATCTTAACCTGTAAAAGCTCGACGAATCCAATTGGATTCTCAAAATGTCACCTTGTAGATCTGTCAGAACAATTCTTTTTTAAATGTTATTTATAAGAAAAGAACTATATATCTAATTTTCTAAAAATTTTATTAGAACTGGTCACGTTACTAAATTACGCTTCTATAAAATAAGTGTATTTAGTTCAAACGACTAGTTTCCGCCATGATGCGTCGTATTTACTACAGTGTATTCTAAAGTTGTTCAAAACTACTATAAAACAATAGCACGCTACAGGCTATAAACTATAAATTTCTAGCGCGCTATTAAATACGCTATGTTATAGCGCGCTATTTATAAGAAAGCGTGTAGGAGGCCGACAAGCGCGTTAAGTTTTGCAGCACGCTATATCTCGTAGCACGTTACATTACATGTCGTTCATTGAATAGACCGCGTGCTATATAAGAACGTTATTTTGTAAAATAAGGCGGCAAAGAAAAACCAATGAACGCTTTTTCATAGTTTTCAGGCTTACGACTTTCTATAATCCTAAAAACATTTTTAAGGCATGTACTTTTTAAAACAAAATAAAATTAATTATTTTTATTTTAAATAATGTAAACGTTATTTAAACCTTAATATAAATTATAAATCAAATAAAGGTGTATTTAAAAGTTTATTGATTGTATTTATAAAAATCCACTTTACATACACTTTTGTATCTATATTTTATTTACATTTAAAACATTAGTTACTTATAGATATACAGTATACACTAACTAAATAACGTCTAACACTAAATTAGTTCGCGCGCGATGAATAGCGTGTTGCTAGATTAAATTTGCGTCACACGACTACTCCCAACAGCGCTGCTGCTAGAACGCACACACGCGTGCACACACACACACACACACACACACACACACACACACACACACACACGCACGCACAAACACATGTACACATACACACGCACACATGTACGGACCATGGATGCAACACACATATTCATGCATATGGCAATCTTTTTTGTTTACGTTCATTTTTTATCCTTTTATCATTACATCATAAAACGCGAAGTTCTTTACAGGCCCTATGTCCAGCATTATATGATAAAGAATGAAGATTATCCTGTACCTAAATGAATTAAAAAGCAAATTCATATTAATTTAAGTTTATTATTTATAAATCATGAGTTATTACAATTTTCATTATTACGTAGGTAAGTACTTTAATAAGTAGGTAGGTGGGTAGTTATATAAAATATAACCACTTCTTAGCAGTCAGGTAAAAAGACGAACTTTTAATTCTAAGCATTCTTAAGCAGCCAACCTTGCATGCATAAAACTTGTTAACTAATAGATTGTCACTTGACAGACAATTCATCTGTACCTATTTCAGAATCATTTTATGATGATAAAGACGTAGAAGAGTCTGTCACATTGATTATAACCTAAAATATCGGCAGTCTTCTTTTTCATATCCGTTTTGGATAGATATAAGTCTTTAGACCACTTTTTTACATATTTATAGATGTTTACAATCATTATTTTTTCGGTTTACGAAAAATGCGACACTTTCCGCTTCTTTCGTGATGACGTAGTCTTTATGAGATTTTCATGTCGATGGACCCGATTTCATACTAGTGATAATATACAAAAGTCACAAAACAATATATATATATATATATATATATATATATATATATATATATATATATATATATATATATATATATATATATATAAAATTAATTGAGAAAGTGGATGAGTTTGTGTATTTGGGATGTGTATTTAGCAGGGATGGTAGATATGATAGGGATATAGAACGACTAGTAAATGCAGGGAATAGAGTGAATGGGGCACTACACTCTATTATGAAGAACCAGAATGTGTCAAAACAGGCACGTATGGTAATTCATAATGCTGTGTTAGTCCCTACTTTAATGTATGGTAGTGAAAGCTGGGTGTGGCAGAAGAAGCACGAAAGTAGAATAAATGCTGTAGAAATGCGGTCTTTAAGGAATATGCTAGGGTTGAATCTGAATGACAGGGTGAGAAATTGCGTGATAAGAGATAAATGTGGTATGCAAGATGATGTTGTGACCAGGATTAAGAAAGGAATGCTTCGGTGGTTTGGTCATGTGGAAAGAATGAATGAGGAAAGAGTGACAAAGCAAATTTATATGGCAGATGTGAACGGCCGAGTCGGGAAGGGACGCCCTAGGAAAAAGTTTATCGACCAAATTGGCGATATTTTGAAAATGGGCCACGTTAGAAGTACCCTTAACCGACGAGCATGTATGCGTAGATATATGGATGTAAAAGAGGCGAAAGAGGTATGTCAGGATCGTGCCAAATGGAAGTCCGTAGTCTCTGCCTACCCCTCTGGGTGACAGGCGTGAGTGTTTATAAAAAATATATATATATATATATATATATATATATATATATATATATATATATATATATATATATATATATTTCAGAATCATTTTATGATGATAAAGACGTAGAAGAGTCCGTCACATTGATTGTAACCTAAAATATCGGCAGTCTTCTTTTTCATATCCGTTTTGGATAGATATAAGTCTTTAGACCACTTTTTTACATATTTATGGATGTTTACAATCATTATTTTTTCGGTTTACTAAAAATGCGACACTTTCCGCTTCTTTCGTGATGACGTAAAGTCTTTATGAGATTTTCATGTCGATCAAAGTCGACAAAAGTCACAAAACAGTGTATATATATATATAACAAAAACTTTAAGACAAAACGTAATAATACAACTAACAAAACCGACTTAATAAAAATTGAAACAACTACTACAACCGAAAATTTTAAATCTCAAACTATCTACACGCAAGAGCATCCCAAAGCAGAATGAGTTCTGCTCCATTCGCTTTCTCAAATACGCACGGTGTGAGACCTATCGCAAATCGCGTCGCGATGTTTATTATCCCTGAATGACTGCTTCCTTCACCCTACCCCGTACCATGACACACGCTTGGCGCATAACGATACGTAATCTATAAAGAAATGTATGGAAGCAATAACTGTCGTTGTGTTTCGATGCTAACATAATACTTGAGATCAATGTAGTTTTTTCCGCCTGCCCTAGAAACGTACTATACATCAAAATTGCGTCACACGTCCACTCCCAACAGCGCTGCTGCTAGAACGAGGAACATCGTATAAAAAAACATCCGTGGAAGGTAATACTTGTTTATCGTTAAATAATATCGACATAGCCCTCGACTTGCGTTGCTTACGCATGTAGACAGCGGCACCAGTGTATCGACACTTCGACATCGACATTTTTGATGGTATGTGTAAATGCAATGAACACAAACACAAATGCTGTAGTGTGCGTGTATAGTAACGCGATTCAATTTTGCATTTGTAGTGAAGTACACAGTAGTGTAATGATTTTTTATATTTACGCGAACACTACACATTGAAATAATACTAGTTTTTACGGAATTTATCGGGCGGGACTGCCCCGCCCGTGACCATGAGTGCTGTAAAGCGTTCGAAACGTCGGGTATTTAAAAAGTTAAATATACGCGATAAATTCCGTAAAAACTAGTATTATTTCAATATACAGTAGTGTGGTTTTCTTGCGCCCTCTGACATTGACAGACTTATTGTATTGGAAATAACGCGCATGGCCTCCAGTCTAAAGTCTAATGCCCCTATTACACCACCCTGTATCAGGTCACTGAATGAAGGGTAGTTAGGGACGTCAGTACACTACCCTGATTTTACGCCCTTTCTCAGTCATAGGGATGGACAAGTGAAAAAAGTATATATATATATATATATATATATATATATATATATATATATATATATATATATATATATATATATATATATATATATATATATTGAATCGATATTTTTAATTTGTAACAAATCATTTACTGTGTTTCGTCCTGCTAATTCTAGTTGCGTAACTAGAGTTTACTTCGAGTTGTGTGAATTTGAACTTGAGTTGACTCGAGTCGTAATTTTTTTTCAAGTAACTACATCTATAGGATGCAACATCGCTCATTAAAACACCAAAGCTTATGTACGATATATCGATTTTTCGATGTTTTTATCATCATTTAAATATATACATACATAAGGAATAAATAATCATTTTGAACAGAAATGAAACAAACATTATATTTATGTTATTTTAGGAAGTTTTACAGTATTTATTTTTACACATTTAATTTTATCGAATAATTATCAGAAGAGAAGAATTAATTAAATATTTCTTTTACGTTTATTTCTTTCAAATTGAATTTTAAAATAACAATTTTGACAACCTGGTGCCTAGTCCTGCGTGATTGTAGATCCAACCTCTGAAAATCACCGCTCACTGGATATCAAGTTGCCACGATAGGCAAATAGATCTTATCTAGGCTATGAAGCCCGGGAAGTAACCCTTTCATGATATCAACATGTAATATATGAAACTCGTCTTCTGCTTTAATTTTATTTCTTATGATGTGCGTTAATTTTTTATGGTAGTTCCATATGTTACCTTCAGTATTATCGCATTTTCTGAATAAATCTACGAAACTAAACCGAAATACAATGGCAAATAACCGTTCATCCATAAAAATCAGATCATATTACAGAAAAATGATTGTAACCAAATACGAAGTACTATAAGCCGATAAAATAATTTCCATTACAAAATAACTATTAACTTATAAGACTGTACTTAAACTATTCATTAAGGTAAAGCTCAAATAATATAATTATTAATAAGAAAATCAATAAAACAATTTCAATCCATTTTCAATATTTGTAAACTTATCTTAATTAATTATTACAATAAAAATAACCACAAGTTTACATCGAAACTAGAATTACCGATAGAAGACAATTGTACTTCTGAAGTTCAAATATATTTATTTTCGGCTGAAAACCATTCGCCTGTTTGTTGATTCGTAATTAAAATTTTCGTGATTGAGTTATTTCTGCCAAATAATCTTTTAAAATTCTAACTTTGAAAATTTAGACGTTATCTAACTTTGACATATTTTGTTTCGAATATTTATTTTTAGGCAACATAAAATTCGTGATATACATCGTTCGCAACTTTTAACATACGGAACTTTATACCTTAGAATAGTTGATTACTTCGTAACCTTTGACGGCAAAACATCGTTCATAAAACATAGCTCATGAAGAACCATGTTTATATATCCTATATAGATATATCGATGTTTGAAAAAAATGATGTATCGTTTGCATCCCTAGTCGCGCATCGAATAAGTGCCCTAACTCCCTTAGTGCTATTACACTGCACGGTGGAAGGGCCCTGCTGACCGGGTCCACTTTGATGCCCTAATTAGGGACCTTACTCCCTTTCTCTTACTACACCACCCCGAATCAGGGCTTAGGGAGCATGATTCGGGGTAGTGTAATAGAGGTATAAGTAAAGTCGTCTATGTCGTAATGCAGGCATAGATTTCTTGAAAATGATTCAAAATTCAACTCAACTATTTTTTTAATTATAATTATTACATTTCTAATAAAACAAAAGGTAATGAACATAAAACTATCATGAGCTACATGGATAAAAGAGTGCCATCAAATCAATTTCGCACAATAAATCTAATATCTTAACACCGCATCGATAATCGGTACACTTCGCCATAGTCTGCGATAGACGACACTCTGATGACATCATAAGCGAATAAAAAGTAGTGCATTGCAACCGTGTTAACGTTAGTTTTTCTTCATAACACTCATTCACACTAACACTCGTTGTATTTTTTGGGTTTAACAAGATAATAGAATATAAAACTTTTCTGGGATTTTTGAAAAATACTTGTACTCTTGACCCACCTACATATTCCATTACAAATTTCTTCTAAAAGCAATGCAGATAATCCACTTTTTTTTCCTTTTAAAATTCACGATACAGTCCAAGTACGATTTTTTAAAGTTTTTTCTAACAAAACTTTTTTTTTATAGGATAGGGTGACAAACGAGCACACAGTTCACCTGATGGTAAGTGGTTGCTGTGGCCCATAGGCATCTACATTTATCCTCAATTACGAATCAAAATGCAGATGCGTTGTCACCCGTGAGGACTAAGATGGAATGCCTCGTTTCCAGTAAAAAGGGTCTCCGGTTCTCTACACTCACCATACGAAATACAGCAGCATTAAGCTACTACTTCACGCTGGTATTCTGTGAGAGCGTGGTCCTTCCCCGGTCGAGCCGACCCATTCGTGCTACAACTATACTACTAATATAACTGCAGCATGGCTCTACCACGTATTTATAACTTTTATTAATTCTTCAACACGACATAGGTATAGTTTCCTAAGTACCTGTTTAAATCGTATTGTTTTTGTTTTAGGAATGCTGTTCGTTTTTATCACGTATTGAATGTATGTTGTCCTAGTGACTGCATCAGTAATGCCTTCAAATTTCCTAGTCAAAGTCCATCCAGTCGGAATCGACCCACCTCGAGGACCAAGATGGCATGCCTCATTACCAGTAAAATGACGGCTCCGTGGCGCAGTGGCTTAGCAATGAGTTACAGCGCTAAGGGCCGCGGGTTCGAATACTGCTCGGGATAAGTATTTGTACGGCCTACAAGTATTTGTTTCGGGTCTGAATGTTTGTCCTTGTGAAATTTATGTATGTAAAACTGCCCCCACGATACAAGACAAAATCCTAGTGTGGAGGTAACGTTTTTTAAATTAAAAAAAAAGTAAAAGGGATCTCCGGTTATCTACACCAACCATACGAAACACAGAAGCATTATTTTGCTGTACCACGAGTGTGAGTGTGAGTATTCTGTGAGAGCGTTTACTCATCACTGCTAAATCATAGTAAAAACAGAATAGTAGAATAACTCCCGCGCAAGACTTTGAAACTGTCTTTTTACTTAACAGCTAAGTCTCATTTAGTTTTATAAGTAGTTATAATAATTACAAACAAAATACATACCGATCGTAGGGTGTACTCATCTTATTCTGTGATAAAACAGAATATTGCAAAAAAAATCGGGTGAAACTTAATAAAAATGTTTTATTTTATATAAGAGAATCAACCACACTTTTGTTTACCATATGAGCAATAGTAATCATATTTTTCAAATGATAAACCTAAAGTAAATGAACTTTATGCATAGCTTGATGATTTGTGTAATTCGGTGACAATCACTTTAATTCGGTGATGGTACTACTCTAATTGTGATATAACAGAATTAGGTGAGTATTTATTTTTAATCTTCACAAAATTCGCGAAATTTATTCCAATTAAAAATTATTTTACTAATCAACTAAAAGCTAAGAAACAAGGAATAAATTTGTACATTTTTAATTATTAATAATAAAAAGTTTATGTAAGAATTCAATGAATTTCTTAAATATTTTAAGATACTCTTATTATTATTATTCATGTTATTTTACTCTTCACCACTAGATTCATCAATGCTGCAACTATCACACATAAAAACTTCTTGGTTATCACCTATAATTTGACTTTGGCAATGGATATGATAAGGATTAGTACAGAAAGAACATGTAATCCAGTCGGCTCCATTTTGTAACTTTACATCTTGTGAGTACAGCCCATTGCAAGATCGGCAAACCCATTCATCATCCGAGATTGAAGATTTTAATCTATTTAATGGTTGAGAAGTTTGTTTGACGTTTTCTTTTACTTGTTTTCTTAAGTTTGGTTGTGGTGTTCGCCGATCTTTCACTTTTTGATCTTCTTTTTTAAAAGTTGTTCGGCGGACATGTCTTAAAGATACGTTTGTAGATGATGTTGTGGCGACCGGTGTTAAGCACTGAGCTTTGGGAACATTTCTCTTTTGTCGTGTTTTTATATTAGGTTTCCATTTTGGTAATATTAATATGTCGTGTATCTCAATTTTATTTTTATTTTGAAGAATAGGTCTCGGTATATCGTCAATGGTTATATTATTTGTTACAGTATTTATATTATACATTGAGTTCGGAACTTGTTCTAACTCGCATTCCATTTGCAAAGTCTCAGAAGGAGCACTATTTTCAATTTGTGCCTCGGCAATAGAACTAATGCTTGGGATTGAAGGTTTGCTAGCGTCTTTCTCGTTGATTGCTCCTTCACTAAGGGGATCATAATTAGTTTTTATTATTTCGGCTTGAGGAATATCAACATCGTAGTCTTGACCGATAATTATTTCTTCCATAGAGAACTGTGATGTAGGAACAGGTTGATCTGATAATATTGAAGGTGCAATAGCTTCTGAACATACAGCATTTTTATTTATTGGATATATTCCAGCTTTTCTAAATCCTGCTCGTATATTGGTAGGCGTAAAACATTGTTCATAAACCGGTGTCAGGAATTTGTGAAAATCAAATCTTGTAGGTACTGAGGTGGGATTGTTTACTTTATAATTTTGCAACTCTGCTCTCCATGCCGCTTTAAGTGGTCGAAAAACTCCAACATCCAGTGGTTGCAAAATGTGGCTTGTGTGAGCAGGCATAGTAAATAATATTATCTGGTGGGATTTAGCATAATCAAGAATTTTTGGAGCTATATGACTCGCATGTGAATCCATAATCAACATAACCGGCCTTGTAGGAGGAATGTTTCGGTCGAAAAATTTCAACCACTCATAGAATAAATCTGCATTTATCCAGCCCTTTGGCGACAGTCGCGTTAAACTATTTGGCAGAGACCCATTCGATAGTCCAGGGATATTTCTTACCCCTTTAAATATCACCAAAGGGGGAATGAAATGCCCAGCTGCATTAATGCAAGCTAGCACTGTAGTTGTAGTGCCTTTCTCAGCATATGTTCGATTATATACGTATTTTTTCCTATTTTGGTGACAATTTTAGTAGGTTTGTTGACGTACATAAGACCCGTTTCGTCACAGTTCCATATTCTATCTGGGCAATCCAACAAGTTATGATTAACTAAAGTTGCCTCTAATTTTTCATAAAAATCAGCTAATATTGTGGGATTTGAGCAAATAGCACGACCGGATGAAAGATTTTCCGGAATCCTTAAACTTAAACCGTAACGACCTTTAAAACTAACCCACCAATTCCATCCAGCACATCTTTTGCTTTTGTTGAAGTAATGCTTACATTCAGCTGTCTCAGCAAGTGAAAAGGCTATTTGTCTTATCTGGTTTACAGTAAGGCCAAATCCAAGCTCTTGCATTTGTATAATGTATGACAGTAAGCTTTGTTCTAAATTCGCTGACAAAGAAAATGGTCTACCTACTTTGAGCATCCTTTTTTTTTTTTTTTATTCTGGTTTTATTTAGGGATTTTTGTTCGTTAACATGTCAATCCCATTAAAGCTAACTTAAAATCTATACATATGTTATTAACCTGCACATAGTTAATGCAATATCTGAGGTGGGGGCATGTAGGATGCCCTGAGCAACACCTATATTGTACACATTTATATTAGTACCCGGTTGACCGAGCTTTGCTCGGTATTTTTCACTCGATTTTTTTAATTCGTGTGTTTTGAAAATTATATTTAGATACAAATTACATACTGATGAATTATAAATAATATTTTTTGATCTTAGCGACATAACAGAAAAAACTGAACTGGTTATTTGAATAAAAAATCATGAGTGCAATTATTTTTATTTAAAATTTCGTGGTTTTAAAAAATACTAAAAAAAGGGCTCGAAAAAAATATATTTTCTCAAAAAAGAAAGAAACTTGAAAAAAAAAAATAAAAAAGTCGGTCGGTCGGTCTGGGCTCGAACCGAGGTTTTACGATTTTGTGACCGCCCATTATACCAATAAGCTATTTATAATCATTACCAAACTGTCAAAATTTACCTTCTTATTCTAACTATATTGTAGCAGTTTTTAATTGCCTAAAAACACGGACAAAAAGACATTTTCTAAAAATAAATCTTAGCTAGATCGATTTATTATCCCCGAAACTCCCTGGACACTAAATTTTATGAAAATCGTTGGAGCCGTTTCCGAGATCCCGATTATATATATATATACATATATACAAGAATTGCTCGTTTAATAGTATAGGATATGTTCTTACAAATAATTCCCTTGCCCCTCGGTTGCGCTCACATTCCATTAAAAAATGATGTATGTCTTCAATTACTCCACAAATTTCACAGTTAGGTGAATCAGCTCTTTTCATCAAGTAGGAAAATTTTTTTGATGGAATGTGACCTGCTCTTAATCTAAATATTAATTTAATAGTATTTCTGTTTAATTTTGTGTCTATAAACCAAGGTATTCGAGGCGGTTCACTCTGTATCGTTTTATACCAAATACCTTTCGTTTTAGAACGTTCATTGAAAAATTCTTTCCATTTATTATAACATGAATTTTTTAATTTTGGTAATATTTCTGAGTAGCAAGGATCAATATAATACTCTACACCATTTATGCAAGCAGAATTCGCTAACCTATCCACCTCCTCGTTACCCAATAAACCAATGTGTGCTGGAATCCATTGCACCCTTACACCGATGCCGCATAGACTGATCTGATTTATTTGCGAAAGTATGTCATAGGCTATCGAAACACCTCTGATTCCAGAGGCGGATCGAGCCAAATGTTGGATAGCAGTTTTGCTGTCCGAGTATATGATAATTTTGTTCCAGTTACAGCTTGCGGCATATCTTAGGGCTTCGGATATTGCAATGAGTTCAAGGGTCATAATACAAACGTCATTTGTAACTTTATACGATCTAGAAACTGTTTGAGATGGGTCAAGAAAAGCTGCCCCTTGTAATTTAGCACTCTTTGATCCGTCTGTGTAGATTTTATGCCAATCGTGATATTTATTGTCAAGTTCTTTGATAATATTGACTTTAAGAGAATTTATTTCATAGAATTTTTTGGATTGTGTAACAGACTCTAATTCACTTAATATTATATTTTCAATATCAATGCGAGACAGCCAAGTGTTAAGCGAAAATGATTCGAGAAAAGGAGATGAATGTATTTTCATAACTTTGATCTTGTTGTAAGATTTAACTAAGAGTGGGATTTTCTTGCGTTGCCAATATCTTGTCTCACAGAGACTGCTAAGTTGCTTCAACAAATCAATTGCAACATTATTCGAAAAAGAGCTGGCTTTTAAGACATATTTATAAGCTAGATATAATCTTCTAATATACAATGGAGGTATACTAAGTTCACTTTCCATTACATGTATTGGAGAGCTTTTGATAAAACCACCAATAACCCTTAACGATTTATTTTGTATTTTATCTAATTTTGATAAGTGAACATTAGCACAATTATCAAATAAAAAACTACCGTAATCGATTCTACTTCTTATTAACGAAATATACAGCTGACGAATATGTTTAGGATGAACTCCCCACGATGACCCAGATAGTACCATTAGTATACTTAAAAACTTATTACATTTTTCTGTAATCTCATTAATGTGTTTGTTCCAGAGTAGGTTACTATCTAGCCACAATCCCAAATATTTAAAGTAATTTAAGGAAGTCAGTGAGCGTTCGTTAACTGTTACCTTAGGCAGGACTCGTCTACGTCCTCGACTAAACAGGCATAACTTTGTTTTTTCAGTTGACAGCTGTAAACCTAGATCGTTTAATATTTCTACTATACAATATAACGCGTTTTTGATCTTTGACTCACAAATTTTTAAATCTTTGTCTTTTATATAAATAACAAAGTCATCAGCATATTGAATAATATTTACGTTGTGTTGTGATATTAAATGGCAGACTCTATAAGTCGCTATATTGAATAGGAAAGGGGATATTGGGTCTCCTTGTGCTAATCCTTTATTTGTGCTTCTTTTAAGTACTTTATTTTCAATTTGAGATTTTACCCGTAAATTTCTTTTGCTTAGGAATGACCATAAATATGTACAAAACCTGCTACCAACTTGTAGGTTATCTAATATTTTTAAGACACTATTTATATCAACATTATTGTAAGCATTTTTAATATCCAAAAAGCAAGCTAAAGTGGGCATATTTTGTGTAAATCCAATTTGTATAAATGTTATCAAGCGAGAGTGACAGTCTAAGCAAGATTGTGATTTCCTAAATCCAATTGTCGATGGCGAAAATATGCACTTTTTTTCAATGAACCATTCTAGTCGCTTGAGCATCATAATGTGGAAAGTTTTACAAAGACATGACACTAAGGAAATTGGTCTCAGCTTAACATCAGAATTAGATGGGCCACTATTTTTTGGTATAGGTATAACCAGCACATTACGCCATTGACTTGGTATATTTCCAGACCTGATAAAGAATTAAAAGAAATTTTTTGGCGATATCGGGAAGATTATATATCATACTATATGTGATTTCGTCATCTCCGGGAGCAGTATCTTTTTTTTTAAGACAACTTTTCAATTCGGCCATTGTAAAATCAGTCTCTAATGAAGGATTTTTAGACATAAAATTGGGACATATGTCGGTAGCAGTATCCGGTGTGAGTGAAAGTAGAAGCTTTTCTTGCTGATCTAATGGAATGAATGATTTTTGTTTACGAATACCCTTCATCCACCGCATGCGCTGCCACATGTTTGATATGGAAGTTTCTCCATCTATCGCATCGCAAAAGTTCTGCCAATGTTTACGTCTTGCATCTACTATAAGTTTACTAGCTTCTTTAGTTTTTACTTCTAAGTGAATCAAATTGTTGGGAGTTGGATTACGTCTAAAATTCCTAAGGGCTAATCTTCTTTGAGCAACTGCTCTAGACAGGGCTGGGTTCCAATAATTTCGGGGTTTAAATTTTGTTGCTGGATCAATGCGTACTTTTATAGTAGGTATACTAGCATCGGCCGCTTTATCAAGTTGAGAAAGTAGAAAATTATACATTTCTTGAATACAAGTTTCATCATATATACCAATATCTAATAAATCATCGCTAAAGGATTCTTTAATTATGTTACTATATGCTACCCAATCAATTTTCTTAAAATTACGTTTCTGAATGCCATTATAGTGTTTTGGGATTTTAGTACTTAATTTAATTAATAGATGATCGCTGCCTAGATTTTCATTGAGCACCTTCCAATCGAAATTTATAGCAATATCATTTGATACAAAAGAAATATCTGGGGAAGTTTCTTGTAAAGACCCATTGACAAGTTTAACTCTTGTTGGCATTCCATTATTAAGAGAAAAATAACCATGTTCTACCGATGCGTCTACTAATTGCACCCCTCGTGCATCGTTTTTGTACGACCAATTGCTGTGGTGCCCATTAAAATCACCTGCTATTAACGATTTTTTTGGGAAGAGGGAAAATAGCTCCTCCCAGTCTGATACCTGAGTTCTAACTGAAGACGGACAATAGATTGATATAATATTTTGTAAGAAATCACAATTGTGCAATTTAACACATACGGTTTCTATGTCTGGGTTAGTTAATCGAATTATACTTACTTCGCTTTTAAGTGAGTTGTGTGTAACGATTGCAACTCCACCATAAGAGTCATATCTGTCTCGTCTATAGATATTATAACCTTTAATATTAATATTATCATCGTTATCTAACCATGTTTCACTTAGTATGGCTATGTGTATTTTTTCTTTTACCAAAAGCTCCCCAAGATCTATCAATTTTGGTTTCAAACTTTGTGTATTCCACTGTAATATATTAATAGCGATATTTTTGTTATTTGTACTATCCATTATTCATATAATTTAAAACTGTTTCATAAATTTTTCGTCCTGATATTAAACTACTCAGAAATGTTTTAATTACTTCAAAAATAGCCATGAAAACCGCAATAACTTTATGCTCTAATCTTTTTCTAGAGTACCAAATAGAGTGAATTTTTAATAAGAGTCCCTTAAAATCAAATGTTTTTTGTCTTATTTCTTCTTCATCTGAAGTACTTTTTTGGCTTTCTTCTTCTGCTTCCTTAAACTGCGTATCATTTTCTATTGTATTTATTTTTTTTCTTCCTTTTCTTTGCCTTTGTTTTGTCTTCTCCTTTTTATTTGTTTCTATAGGTATTGTTCCTTCATCTGAGGCTAATTCTTGATTATTTTCCTTATGAACTTGAGCGTTAGTAACAACCTGACTATAACTTCGAGCTCCACGGTTTTCCAAAACTTGTGTCGGCTGTTCTGTCCTCTCTTGATTGACAAAAGTATCTTTAGAGTGTATATTTAAGTTATTGCTCATTTCTATTTGATTTTTATTTATAATCATCTGAAGAGCTTTTCTATAAGGTATATTTTCCTTACTCATAGTGATACGTATTTCTTTTTCTTTGAGATACATAGGACATCTTTTATCTAAAACGAAATGTAATCCTTTACAATTGAGGCACTTGTATGTTTTTAGATCACAGTTTATGTGTTCCGTACTACCACATTTTGGACATAAAATTTTTTTAGTCGGGCATACTTTAATAATATGTCCGAATTTCCAGCATCCGGTACATTGTGTTACCGGAAAAGTGTAGTTTTCTACTTTAAAATTATACTTATATGCCGTGACATAAAGAGGTAAAACAGTGCCTTGAAAGCATATCCTTACAGTTTCACTTTCGACCCACTTGCTGTTTAAATCAAGTCGTTTAAGTCGTCTTACCGCCAATATTTTGGTATCACTTTTCAAAATTGCTAAAATCTCTTGTTCTGTAAACTCCAAATCCACACCTCTAATCAATCCATAAGAAACCGTGGTTTCAAAAGTTTTTTGACATTTGTACTCTAATTCTTGAAATTTTTTACAACTTATTAATTTTTCCGCATCATTATTACTTTGAAAGCAAATCAAAACTTTGAAAGGAGACTTATATTTGATTGTTTCAATATTCAGAATATTCTCACTTCGTAATAATTTAGCTAAAGCCATTTGCTTTGGTAATTCTTTAAATGATGTAACACAAACCTCATATTTAGATCCGATCTCTTTCGATGTTGTCTTTTGTCCCTGTCCTGTTGAAATACTTCTTAAGAGACGTTTCGGTCTTCTTTTTTCAACTGTCACATAACCATCTTCGCTGTTTGTATCTTCTTCACATGCTTTTCTCTTCTCCGATCTCACTTCCGGCTTTCGAGTTGTGAACCCAGTGTTTGCATGTTCCATTTCAGACTCACGAGTGATTCTTCGATCCTCCATTTGGCTTAGTTCTAATTCACATTTACGTATGACTTCCGAATCACTTTCATCACTTCCATCTATCGATTTATCTTTATCACTATCCATATTTAAACATTGAGGGTAAACTGATAAAAAATCTTTGTATTACGAACTGAGCGGTCTTTGACGTGTGTGACCAGACGACAGCTCGCGCAAGACTGCTTTGAGCATCCTAATCTGTGTTATTCCCTGCTTGCGTTCTTCTTTAACTCGTTCAACATTGGCCTTTAATGTACTCCACGGCACGTTGAATTCCTTTGATGCCATGTACAAAGTTAATTTTGACTGTAAAACACTTTCAATGGCTGATTTTAACATTATCTCATTATATTTTCTGTTTTTTTTCTTCGAATTCTTATTTTCCTCCATGGTGTCTGAAATAACATAACAACTCACTTAATTTCGTGATAAAAAGTACTAACAAAACGTCATAAAAATTAACAAAAATTTTAAAAAAGCTAGAAAACGGCCGCTATTCTTATATCACAATTAAAAATATTTTTTAAAATATATTTTACTATATTAGTCACAATAACTAAAACTATTAATATAAGAATAAGAAAAACATCACACTTACCTTCGTTAATTCGGTGACACTGTTTCGCGCTTAAATCTCGAAAATCGTTAATTTTTGAATCCAGTAGATAAGGTATTATTCAAATATTAATCAGAATTGATCAAAACCATTCACAGTGGCAGCAATTATATGTTTTCAACAACTGATTCACCAAATTTCATAAAGTTACACCTATGTTTTTCATTTAAAATGTATTAATTATCACAACTCAAGACGTACGTTGCCGCTGGGAAGCAAAAATGGCGGGTGAAATGACAAATCACGTGACTGTTATTATTTGTCTAACAAGTATTGAACAAAATTGAACAAAATTTTATACACAAAAAGAAGCCTTATCGTTCTATCACAAAGTTGAATTTAAAGTAGTAAATTTTGCTCCTATAAAGCAGTGGAAGCATCAAAACATATTATCACAGAATTGAGTCACATATTTACGCTAGTTTACCCTACTTATGCATCATATCTGTTAATCATTTCTTTAGTTTCTTCTCAAACAAACAATGGTCGTTAAAAAAATCCAGCTTTACATTAAAATAAATGGCAAATAACTAAAATACGAGATACACCGGCCGTGCCAATATTTCTCGGGAAAACGTCTCCGAGTACCGGAACAAACTTGTGTCTGAAGTAGAGTCTTTGCTGAACAGAGTCTCGGATTGGGAACGACTAAATCTAGTCTAATCTAGTCCAGTTTAACCCCCAGAAGACACAAGTTAACACGCGTTAACCGCTAAAAAGAATCCCTTTGTCGTATCTCCTCAGTTTCAAGGCACTCCTCTTGTTGCCTCAGCCTATCAGAATCCTCGGCGTCGACATATCGAGTGACGTGCAGTTTCGTGGTCACTTGGAAGGGAAGGCCAAATTGGCCTCTAAAAAGCTTGGCATGCTCAGCAGAGCGCGACAGTATTTCCGGCACACCGCCTGCAACTTTACAAGGCACAGGTTCGACCGCACATGGAATACTGTTACTGTACTGGCTGGGGCCCCAAGTACCAGCTCCTTCCACTTGACCGCATCCAGCGCAGAGCGGCTCGAATCGTCGACGACCGAGTGCTTTCCGATCGACTCGATTCACTGGCGCTGCGAAGAGATGTTGCATCTCTTTGCATTTTCTTTCGCATATACCATGGGGAGTGCTCTCAGGAATTGTTCGGATTAATCCCAGTCGCCAAATTTCGTGAACGCACTACGCGGCAAACGTCCCGATACCATCCACACCATCTGGATGCTTGGCGGTCCACCATTGTAGGTTTCAAAAGAAGTTTTCTTCCGCGTACAACCTCTGTGTGTAATAGTTTACCACCGGCAATTTTTCCGGACCGATACGACCTGGGGACCTTCAAGAAAAGAGCTTACTCCTTTCTAAAGGGCCGGCAACGCACCCGCAATTCTCCTGGTGTTGCGGTTGATCATGGGCGGCGGTAGTCACTTAACATCAGGTGAGCCGCATGCTCGTTTGCCCCCTCTTCTATAAAAAAAATTAATACATTCAGTGATTCGACGTATCAGTGAAAAGGTAGCAAGTGTAGTAGATTTATGCTTTTGAAAGCCATTTTGTTCGTTTCTGAGTAAATTATATTTTGCTTTTTTTGGGAAATTTAATTGCTATGTGTATTTTTTTTAATGAAAAATAAAGATATTTCACGAATGAGGGAAATGTGATAACGAAAATAATTAAAAACGCATACATATTAGCGGCGCGGCGTTCGGTACATTTCTTAGAAGATGGCCTACAATTCTGTTTCTACTATCGCTCAACCGACCCATTCGTACTGTAGCTAGGTAGGAATATTAAAGCAGCAACGTAGTACAACAACCTCGTAATTTGTTTTTCGAATCATTGCACATAATTAACAATTTCTGTGGTGCAAGTGAATTCTAGTCACTCGCATGCATTGAAATTTAAGAAGTATTTAAAATGCAGATGTGTTGCCCTAAGGACTGAGATGGATTAATTCTTGCGTAAAATAATGTCAAGAAAAACCAGATTTTTTAGTTTTATTATGAATTTTGTATAAATGTTATTTTGAGACGGATAAATAATGATATGATCATGTTATGCAGAGGTTTCCAAACTGGGAGGGGTTGGTCAGTTACTCGAAAAAGGATGCGCGTGATACAACACACTCGCATCGCCTCGTCCCAGTTCAAATGATAAGTGCGTGCCACATATACGTACAGGCATGTAAGAGACGTCCTACCTTTTCGCCTTAGGGCGACGGGTGCAATGCGATGCGAATTGGTTCCTTTGACCCTTACTCCAGTAGGCTAAGACTTACGACGTATTGTTGTTGTAATACGTACAGGATAACACCGTACAGCGGACAGACAATTGCTTGTTCGGACACTTTACTCTCACAATCTCACAAAAACACCGATAGGTTCCACAGAATAAATCATAGTATAACCATAAAAGCGACAGTAGCCTAATGGCAGGGCGCGGACCGCGTACTCAAAAAGGTCGTGGGCTCGAATCCACCATTCGACTACTGGCGTGAACCACTCGTAACACAAGCGATTTAAGCTTACCACGAGTGGTTAACGGGAATATTAGTAATGTTTATAGCATTTTTAATATTCTTAATAAAAAAAAAATTCTCAAAAGTATGGTAGGTAAATAAAATGTGGTGAAACGTTTTTGTTCTAAGGCGGCTTGTTTTGAATAACTTTGGAAATCCCTGCTGTAGTGTCTGATAAGATGATATCGGATATTAAATAAAAGACACATTTTTGGAAGGTATAATATATTAATCATTTGTACTATTCAGAATATCACCACCAGCCAGAGGAGCCACCTCCACCACCGCTTTTCCAGCCGCCTCCACCGCCACCGCTGGACCAGCCACTGCTTCCCCCACCGAGCCTCCAACCGCCGCCGCCGCCTCCTCCGCCGAGCTTCCATCCACCCCCGCCTCCGCCGCTTGACCATCCGCTACTTCCTCCTCCAAGTTTCCAACCACCACCGCCTCCGCTATAGCCGCCGCCGCCAAAGCCGCCTCCGCCAAAGCCGCCTCCGCCTGTAGCATTTATTGCAGAATAAAATTATTTAAAGAAGAATAATACATTGTTCATACACATTAAAAATACATTAGACACATCAAAAACATCTAAAGAGAATTAAACGCTTGTACTGCTTTTGCTCCGAAGAGCCCGTCTGGTTGATATCTTTCCACGTCCTTATCTATTTTGGTCGCTAAACAGAATCGCCGTGTTCCGGTTTATTTTAAAGGGTTTTAATATTACGGACAGGTAGTACAAGCAGTATTAACATTGTGAGGATGTCCTCTGCTTTTATTGATTCGACTTTACGGTGTTGTTTGGACGAATCTGTTCGCGGCGTTTAGCGATGTCTTAAAAAGACCTACAGAGGTGGTCAACTTGTTAAATCAAGTTGCTAAAACCTATTTAGTATTTATTATAATTTTGAAGCGAATTAGTAACCATATAAATAATTCGTATATTTTTAACATCTGTTTAAAAGCATATTTTATATACTTACTACACCGAGATATTGCCGCATTGTAGGAAACCTTAGAAAAAAAGGATAAAAATTAAACCTTCAAACGGGCAATAATCATGACAATGTGTTATTACCAATATCAGAAAAAATGTGGTGCAATGTAACATGAAACAACGGGTATTGCATAATTTGTTATTCACTGCGAACTGATGAGTGAACGGATGACCCTAAGCCGAGATCTTTTGACCTCTCTAATGTACCAAGTCGATTCATGACTAAAATAATTATTTCCGATGTTGTAATTTCACATAAATCATATTATGTGGTAGGTATATAAGAAGAAGCAGTTGTGTCGACGGAGAGTAATTAATATTAATCCTTAAAAAGTTTTGAGGTATTTAAACAAGCCCGGGACGTAGTAGATTATTCCTGAATTATAAATAACTGCAGCAGATTCCTGTTGATTGCAAAATTATTTCTAAATTGTAAAGTATCGTATAAGAGGTAATATCAACACGTTTGTAATTGCGATTATTATTAACATCTAGTTAAAAATGGTAAATGTTAGTTTGAATAGGTAGATTTAATTTTTCGTACAGTATCTGTTATTAGAATTCTACGTTAATTTAATTGCATAGTATTGAATGATATCTTACTTCCTTAATTCTACAATTTTATATTTTAAATTTGCTGTTAACCATCCGCTTCGTTATGCGTACATTAAAGTTTATTAATGCGTTTTATAATACCTATTATTAAAAGTATCCTACGTCCTATCCCTCAATTCGACTTCTGTGCCAAATATTAGAATCCGTCCAGCCGTTCAAGCGTTATCGAATGAGAAAAATCGAAACAAACATAGGTACTTTTACACTTATAAAACTTTTTTAAACTTTAAAGAGCTATTTCTAAACCTGTTTAAATGATTGAAAACTATACTTTTCCGGGTAGAAATGGGTTGTGTTTTAATGAATGTATTTCTTGCACTTACAACGTAAAAATATAATAATGTATCAAGGAGCAAATACCTAACAAAACGGTAAAGGTAGAGCCTAATTCTGGGAAGAAGTCTCTACCTATTGCTAGAAGTTTACGGAACAGTTAAGTCGCCCCGTTAGATATGCAGATTTTCTCATGATTTTTTCAACGTCGAGTACTTTATAAGTTACTGATTTATTTAAAATTGCAATAAAACATTTCAATGGTACCCGCAGGGTTCAAACTCGGTTTCTCGTGATCTATGAAGTTTACAGCGAGCACTTAGAAGGAAGGAACAATATATACCATCCCTTTTTAGTATCATGGGGAATAATATGTAGTTGTAAATGTATAAAATCATTACCATAACCGCCACCGCCTCCGCCGGTCGTAATTATTTTGATGATCTTGACTTCTGTTAAATAAATAAAAAATTAGGTACATTATTGTAGGTTAATAATACAATAAATTCTGGATTAAGCGGATCACAATTATCGCGTTCATTACCTATCTCACTAAAACAAAAAAACAAGTAAGAGCAGGCAAGTCTAGTCTATTTAGTCTATAAGGTAAGCTAAGACATAACCCATAAGTAGTCTAATTGTTAGGGCGCAGTGCCGCCGTGTAGGGGCGGTGTAAGAGTATCCAATATCCCTAATATCGTCCTGTGGATGTGACACGGGACGACAGAGGGAAACAAATCATGAGATGGGCAGCCTTTCTAATAACAACTAAAAACTAAGAAAAACATCGGTTCCTACCCCGCCTACCAGCGTGGCAACTGTGGCAAATGAAGTAATCTATGGGGAAGGCCTATATTTAGTTAGCGGTGGACTCTAAAGATTGAGTGGAATAGTGAGCTATTTTGTTAAAATATTTTAAAATATCGTATTCCATTAAGTCGAGAAATAGAGGCGTGACTCTTTGCGTATAAGTACAATTTATTGCCATTTGAGTTGAGGTCAACACTTCCAAGCTGTTTCTAAAATGAATTTTGTAAATATTTAGTTTGTACAACCTTTTAATAATGTATAATTTACTTTATTTTTAAAGTCCTGCTGGGTTTCTTGCTGGTTCTTCCCAGGATAGAGGTATTTTTCCGAACCATTGGTAAAGTAAAAAAATGAATTTTAATAAGAATTACATGTAAGTAATCTATATTGAATAAAAATTATTCTATTCCATTCTATAGCATAAAAAGTTCTTTTAATTTATTATTTAAAGAGAATTTATCATATTTATTCGATTAGTTAAGCCAAATTACAAGTTACTGTAATCCATAAATGGGTAGAAGTGAAGTAAAATAACAGATTACATACACCACAATGCAGGCACAAGCCTCCTTTCATTTCTGAGAGGGTTTTAGGGCGAACGGTTCGGGTTGCGGGTATTGGAGAACCAATGCATTTTTGTAGGATAGGATGACAAACGAGGACACAGTCCACCTGATGGTAAGTGGTTGCTGTGGCCCATAGACATCTACATATCTATCCTTGATTACGAATCAAAATGCAGATGGGTTGCCATCCGTGAGGACCTAGGTGGAATGCCTCGTTTCCAGTAAAAAGTTTCTTCGGTTCTCTACACTCACCATACGAAACACAGCAGCATTAAACTACTGTTTGATGCTGGTATTCTGTGAGAGCGCGGGCCTTCCCCGGTCGAGCCGACCCATTCGTGCTACAACTATACTACTAATATAACTGCAACATGGCTCTACCACGTAAAATTGCATGTTGGCAGACTTACTTTTTTTAATTTCTCTGATATGCACGTTTCCATATCAGAGAAAATGTTTTGGTTCATCGTCAAGAAAGGGGCAAATCAGCTTTTAAAATTGCAAATAGCAATTTCGTTAGTATCAACTGGATAAAATCCCGAGTTGTTGGCGTACTGTAATATTTACAGCCAGAGCTCAGCCCCTGAGCCGTGATGCTCACATTTCAATATGAACTGGCTATCTCAAGTTAGTTCACATTAAAAATATAAGTTGATATAATCTACATTATTGGCTTTATAAATCACGTAAGATTACGGTTATTTGCAATTTTATAAGGTTAGTCATAGCATCGTACGTCCACCGCCGCTATGGCCGCCGCCGCCGAAGCCACCACCGCCTCCGGACCAGCCGCCGCCACCACCGCCTCCGGACCAGCCGCCGCCACCACCGCCTCCGGACCAGCCGCCGCCACCGCCGCCGCTGGACCAACCACTACTGCCACCGCCGATATAGCCGGCTTTAGCGACCACCGCAAGGGCCAACAAGCATACAAATACCTGCAAAGAAAAAAAAGATGTTGAATTGAACAATGACGATAAATTAAAGCAATCGTAAACATGCCAGTTCTGAAGCTATTTCTTGTTTCCATTGTATAGCTGTCAAGTTGCCGTTTTTATCGTGCAACGCAGCGCAATGTTGCTTCGATAAGTACGTAGCTTCATATAATATGGTTCACGTTTATGAACTCAATTGCTCGACGATTCAGTTAAAATAACATAAACGGAATATAGAATATATTTATCAACTAGCTCTTTTTATTACGATGGGATTTCATTGGATTAAATTTTTTTTGCGTGGAACCCTAATTTTTTCTGAAATAGAAGTATCCTAAGTTACTCCTCATAACATCAGCTATCTGCCAGTGAAAATCCCGTCAAAATCGGTCCAGCCGTTTCAGAGTTAGCCGGAACAGACAGACAGACTTACAGACAGACAAAAAATTCAAAAATTAATGATTTCTTAAATTTACTCGAATACTACACATTGAACAAAACGTCGGGAATTAAAAAAAGTTAAAATAAGTAAATTAAACGCAATAGAATCCATATATATATATATATATATATATATATATATATATATATATATATATATATATATATATATATATATATATATATATATATATATATATATATAGTTTAATTCAGTTTAATTTTTTTTAATTATAAGTACCCTATACTACTACTTTCAATGCAATTAGTAAAAAGTTGTAATTTTCACACTACAAAAAGACACTTTAATTTTATATATTTCTATAGATATAGATGTTAGGTTTTGCATAATAGCATTACAGCAAAAATATTGCTGACAATGTTGAGCTATAGTACTCAGCCTCTTGCAATTTTTAAGGCCTGTTAGGAAATAAATAATTCATCTTACGTGGTTATAAAAATTAATATGCTGTTCATTTATATATTGAGACGATTGCTTGAGACGATTTTATGTAGCTAAAAATATCGATTAAATATGAAAACATAGAGCACAAATCTCTTAAAGGAGTCGTTGTATCGTGAGAAAATTTATGGAGATAATGAGAATGATGTTATGAAACTCGATAATGCGCAAGTTCCAACAGTTGTTTTGAAATGCAGTTTTAGAACGGGTGAGAAATAATATATGCAACAATGTAAGAATAACGTATCTGATAGATTATGTGTTATTATTAAGTATACTAAAGTATTGTTACCTTCATGCTGAAGCTGATTGGTAACTGCTTGTAGAAGGATCGGCGATCGCGGGTTATATATACAAACGATGTATCTCCCACTCGCTGCTGTCTGAGTCTCGAGGGTCGCGAAGAACCGAACGGAAGCTGTTCCGCGGCCGCAGTGACGCAACCCATTGTCCCTGTGCCTACTTGTGATTAAACCACATTCGTAATTACATGAATACGATCAAAGGAAACGACTTGCAAAAGCATTATGGTCCAATATAAAAACTATTTAGCATTTTGCAACTTTTTAATTATTCTGAAGCCATAAACGCAGCTTTTATCGAAGATTCGAATAGAAATATCGTTAAAGTGAGTAACGGTAATAAACATTAGACGATTTTTTTTTTCAAGTAATACAATTATAATCTTTATATAAAATTACGTGACACATTGTTTGATGAACTCTTAAACTACTGAACTGATTTCAACGAAACTTAGCACACTGTGATAAGTGATCCTCAATATTTTTTATTACGAATTTAAGGATTTTTTATAGAACAAAGGGTCGTCGGAGAGGGCAGAACAACGTCTGCCTCACCAGATAGTAAAATAATAAAAAGGAAATATGAATTAGTAGTACATTTGACTAAAATATAGGAATAGTGTATTTTTATTTTTAGTTAAATAGATGAGATTTATCCTTTATGTTTTTTTTTTATAAACTTGAAGTTTTCCCCGTGTCGTGAGTATTCAAATCCGGAACCAATACTGCGCAGGGATGGCAGCGACGGGCCGAACTTTAAGCCACTGAGTTACCGTTATATTTATATACTTTACTTTATATATTTTACTTTTTACTTTTTTGTATCACTAAGATTATTAGACCCTGTTTAGTTTGTTACAGTTGTGTTTTTAAGATCGAGCACTTAGTACCTATAATGTGTAATATACCAATGTCATAATAGCATGTCCAGACTTTTTGTTATCAAATAAAATAATAACATCAACATAACAAATAGAATAAAATTTTTCCTTCAGAGAAAATGCGTCGGCCTGCTTCTATTTAACGCTGGTACTACGTGAGCGTAGATCTTCCCCGGTCGAGCGGATGCATTCCTAATACAACTATAATATAGCTTTAGCGTGGCTCTAACACGTATAGAATTAAATTCATTAAATACATCAATCCATAAAGGTCAACTGTGGGTAGCCCATTACCATCACTTTTGACAGATGAGTTGATAATTGCTTGCTAGATGTATATTTACTCATGTTATGCTGCTGTCATTAACCTGGAATTAATGTTATTGAGACCCAGTGCTCGATGATTGTAACTCCGATCAAAACGTTGTACAATATTTTATTAGATACACAAGACATCATAAATGTTATAATGTTTTGCTGTAATCGATATAAATAAAAATAAATGGCTAAATGTGTTGCTAAACGCAAAACAAAATTTTATGTGGTAGAGCCATGCTGCAGTTATATTAGTAGTATAGTTGTAGCACGAATGGGTCGGCTCGATCGGGGAAGGACCACGCTCTCACAGAATACCAGCGTAAAATAGTAGCTTAATGCTGCTGTATTTCGTATGGTGAGTGTAGAGAACCGGAGACCCTTTTTACTGGAAATGAGGCATTCCATCTCAGTCCTCATGGGTGGTAACGCATCTGCATTTTGATTTGTAATGGAAGATAGATGTAGATGTCTATGAGCCGCAGCAACCACTTACCATCAGGTGGACTGTGTGCTCGTTTGTCACCCTATTCTATAAAAAAAAAACTCGCGAATGGCTGCACCACTTAGGTAATTTTTTAAAAATAATGATTTCTTATACATATTTACGCGAACACTATACATTGATTAAAACTACTTTTACTTATTTTATCGCGTATTATTTATTTTATTTTTAATACCCGACGTTTCGGATGCTTTCCAGCATCCATGGTCACGGGTAAATATACAGTAATCTATGGTGACGGGTCACTTGGTGACTGACGTCCTGATGTCAAAGTTAACTCTGAGTACCTTGAGCTATTTTTTAATTGTTGTCTTTGGTCCGATCTTCGCAGAATGAACTAGCTGTGTTTTGCAGTCTTGCAGTGGTATGCTTGGGTTTAGTTTAAGCAGGTGATAGTACCCAGCCTCCTTCTCTATTGAAATTAGGATGTTTTTTTTAATTTCAATAGCCTCACGTATCATCCTTGGTAGGAATCGATGTTCTTTCGCGAGGATTTGTGGTCTATCAAATCTAATGTAATAGTTGGGGCCATCTAGGATATGATCACAAACTGCAGACTTCCCGGAACGTTGATGCTTCATGTCAGCTATGTGTTCTTTTACGCGGGTTCTAATTGATCTCTTTGTTTGCCCTATAGTATATGAGAGACCACAATCACAATCAAGCTTGTATACTCCTGCATCTTGTAGAGGAATATGACACTTGACGGATGGTAAGAACTGACTAATCTTCTTCGGTGGCTTGTAGAATGTTCTAATAGAAGCTCGCTTCAAAATGTAGCCAATCTTTTCTGTGACACCTCTGACATATGGTAGTCCAGCAGGCACACGCTCGACTGTGGCCGGCTTAGATAGACGTAGACTTAGAAATACGTAGCAGGATGAAGTAAGATGCATCTCACTTTACGTCACAAAAAAAATTCTCAATAAGTTATATGCATAATGCATAAATAGCATATTACTTATGACCTTCAGGTAACCTTCATCACTACTAAGTATATTAAAATGGGAACAAAATATTATCATGATTTTTTTTAAATTCTATGAGGTTAATATTATCCCCAAAAAGCAAAAAGGCCTAATGTGTGTGAGCACTGAGGAACCAAGCTGTAAATTCGCGAAATAAATTTGTACGCCTAAAACAATTTTGGTACGAATCCTGGAATTTGTGAAAGAATAAATAAAAAGTTAGTCCTTAAAGTGTGGTCCCTCAGTTGACACAGTCTATCAGTTAGATCTCGGAAATCGGAATGTGATAACTGATAACAGATAGACCACAAATCCTCGCGAAAGAACATCGATTCCTACCAAGGATGATACGTGAGGCTATTGAAATTTAAAAAACACCCTAATTTCAATAGAGAAGGAGGCTGGGTACTATCGCCTGCTTGGGACCCTATAATTAATAAAATTAAAACTAAACCCAAGCATACCACTGCAATACTGCAAAACACAGTTAGTTCAGTAAAAAAACTTGTAAAAGTTATTTTACAAGTAGGTAACACGATGCAAAGTGTTAAAGATAAAAGAAACAAATATCTAAACTGTGGTCCCTCAGTCCCCCACAATGTTTTTTTATACATGAGTGAAAATTTCTTAATTAAATTTATTTTGTACTATGCTCGTACTGATTTTCATAACAGGCATAAAACACTGATATCGATAATAATACAGACTACCGGGAATTCATGCCGGAATGAATTTGTAGATTTTATTTTTTTGTGAAATTGTACGAGGGACATTTAGCCATTTGTGCCGTGAATTTTAGCGGTATAAATCGAATAAAATTATTTTTGTCAACTCGTACCCATAAGAAAGTTGGTCACTACAAGTAACACAGTTCGTCTTTACCGCATCGATATTTATTGCCTCATCTAAAATACTCATACTAATTTTTTTTTTTAATCTATAATAGAGCAAATATGCCGCGTCTCATTTGATTTTGTATCATTGGCAGGACAGCAACGAAGGTTGTTTCTTATTTTGTTTGTTCAGGTTTGGGGTCCGATAAGACCTGCCATATATTTATGTACGTGCTCTGAGCACTCAAAGACCACGCTAGTAATTCTCTAAATCAAATAGAAATTTTCATTTCCGTTCCCAACTAAGTTAAAAAAAAATATTTTCGAGAAATATTTTTTTCTTTGTGTGGTCACACGAACCGGTGTCTTCATAGAATTTATATAATGTGATTATCTTAGTTAATAGGTTATCAATACACATTCAAGTATTACTATTATTTAATAGAAAACTTTTACTAAAAGGTAAGAACACTTACACCTTCTTATATTCCATTCGTCACACAGTTAGCACATGAAATATGTCTGGAGACATAAGGAATGAGACTCTTTTTTTGAAAAATGCTTTAAGACTTTTACTAAATCCTTTGCTGAATAAAAGTACGAGATAAATAATTTAATTAAGAAATTTTCACTAATGTATAATAAACATGTGTGGACTGAAGGATCACAGCTTAGATCTTTGTTTCTTTTACCTTAAACACTTTATGTTTTGCTACTTAGTAAAATAAGCTTTACAAACTCTTTACTAAAAAATATCTTTAATCACATTAACTTCATATTTAAGATACTTTCCGAGATCTGGCTGGTAGACTGTGTTAAATGAGAGACCACACTTTACGGGCTGTCACTTTTTGTATATTCTGGCCGAGTTTATAATGAAATGCGTGAATTCAATTTTTTTTTCCAATTCCAATTTTTAAATCAAATCTAAAATCCTGTCAGAACAACCAATAAAATAAAAATGGATATGATTGCTAAGCATCTTAAAAATAATAAATTCTACCGGTTATGGTAAAATACAAACAAACTGAACTATAAGCCGAGCCTTCCTGTGAGCGTGGCGGGTGTTCATGAGCCACGTGATATCACAAATATGTTCCGGCAGCACTTTAAGGTGGACTCTCCATTGGAGCTTTTGCAGCGGGAGCTTGATGTTAAGCCGTGCAGTACATATCGTAGTGTGAAATTTATCACGCCAGAAGTAGAACAAATAAATAAGGGGTACGGGGCATATCTCCCACACATGACAGCCTCAGCATCAAGCACTTATAGCACGAAGGAGTACACTTACCAAAGGTGTTATCTCTGTTTTTTAATATTTGTGTAGGACATTCTTATCTATCCGAAAGCCTAATACGTACTATAGTTGTACCTATTATAAAAAAACAAGACTGGTGACTCATCGGATATATCTAATTATAGATCAATATACCTGGCTGCGGTGATTGCGAGTTTTTTTTTATAGGAGAGGGGGCAAACGAGCATACGGCTCACCTGATGGAAAGTGATTACCGCTGCCCATGAACAACTGCAACACCAGGGGAATTGCAGATGCGTTGCCAGCCTTTTAAAAAGAAGTAGACTCTTTTCTTGAAGGTCGCTAAGTCGTATCGGTCCAGAAAAATTTCTTGTGGTGGTCGATACCACAAGAAAGTTGTGCGAGGAAGAAAACTTCTTTTAAATCACACGGTGGTGGACCGCCAGCCATCCAGATGTATGGATGGTATCGCAAGTTTTGTCGCGATGTGCGATTTAGTCTGAACAATTCCTCAGAGCACTCCCCGTGGTAGATGCGATAAAATACTCAAATAGATGCAACATCTCTTCGCAATGCTAGTGAGTCAAGCCAATCGGAAAGAGGTCGGTCGCCGACGATTCGAACTGCTCTGCGCTGGATGCGATCAAATGGAAGGAGCTGGCACTGGACCAGAGATGGGAACAGTATTCCATGTGCGGCAGAACCTGCGCCTTGTAAAGTTGCAGGTGGTGAGCCGGTATGAAATAATGTCCCGCTCTGCTCAGTACGCCAAGCTTTTTAGAGGCCAATTTGGCCTTCTCTTCCAAGTAACCACGAAACTGCACGTCACTCGATATGTCAACGTCGAAGATTCCGTTACTTACTGGGACAACGTAGAACGACGACGAAACGCAAAAGCTAAGCCTCTACTTCACGCTGGTTTTTTGTGAGGTCGTGGTACCACCCCAGTTTGAGCCGGCCCATACGTGCAACAGGCAAAGGCTGCCGCGTGGCTCAACCACTGTTAAAAGTAAAAGAAAGTACTGGACGTTCTGCTAAGTTAGCGTCTAGATCAGTAGGTCTCGCTCAATGACGCACAGTTCGGCTTCAGAACTGGTCTTTCTACCGAGAGTGCTCAAGCAGACTGTCCAGTACACCGGAAAGACACCAGTGTATGCGTGCTATTTACATTTTTCGAAAGCATTTTGACTTTGTATCCTATGAGATCCTGTAAAAAAATATTTTTGAAACTGACTTGTCTCGAGAAATTGTATCGCTTTTAAGTACTGGTATAGTAATCAAAAGAACAATATAACATCGGCAGGGTCGCTTTCCGTGGAGTAATAATTTCGTTTGCAGGGTGAGGTGTAATGAATACTTTTTATGGCTGATTGATGAGCACAGCAACGCTAGTATCGGTTTTTCATTTAGACGGAGTCTGTGTCAACAATATCAGCTACTCGGATGACATGGTGTTGCCGATCCCATCGAGCGGTGCTTTAAAGATAATGATCAAAATATGTGAATCCTATATAGCAGCCCAGAGGCTTAAATACGACGGTATAAAGAGTGAATTTATGATACCTAGACCGTATAATAAGCGTTATACTAATATACCGAATATTACGTTAGGTGGAACTCCTTTAAAGAACTACAACTAAGTCACGGAAGATCAAAAAGACAACTTAGATATAGAAAGAGAGAGGAGAGCGCTGTCTATCCGCTCCATGTTGGTCCGCAAATTTGCACAATGTTTTAATCAAATTAAGGTTACGCTTTTTTAAGCTAATGCCAGCCTTGTTCACCAAAATAATAAAATGCATTATAATCTGCTAGCTCATAAGGTACCTTGAGTACTAGGTTTTAGTTCTAATCTTCGAATTTATCTGACTCATAGATGAGCGGAACTAGTAGAGTCCTCGACGTAGCGAAGGCCTTCGACGAGTTTTGACACAAAGTTTCTTTAGAAGCTTCCTTCCAATGGACTATGGACATCTTTTTGGAAGACTTTACAAAGCCTTTTTGGAAGAGATTTTACGGATCCTGCAATTTCCCTGATGTTGCAGTAGTTCATGGGCGATGGTCGCCACTTATTATCCGAAAAAATTGATTTAATGTAGGCGAAACCTTGGGTTGGAAAAGCTAGTAAAATATTGATAGTTTTGGTTTGGGACGCTTGTGGTAAAGTTTTTTTTTATAGCATTGGTTGACAAACGAGCACACAGTCCACCTGATGGTAAGTGGATACTGTGGCCAATTGACATACACATTTATCCTCAATTAAGAATCAAAATGCAAATGCGCTGTCACCTCTGAGAACCAAGATGGAATGCCTTGATTCCAGTAAAAACAGTCTCCGGTCTCTACAATCACTATACGACACACAGCAGCATTAGGCTGCTATTTTATGCTGGTATTCTGTGAAAGCGTTGTCCCGGCCCGGTCGAGCCGACCAATTCGTGCCACAACTGTAATAAAGCGTCAGGGTGGCTCTACCACTTAAAACTTCTAAAAGGTACTTAATTATCAAATAAATTTATACAAAAAGCCCTAAACATTATAAGTAACTAGTATGGGGATCACAGGTTTTCAGGCAATGCTTATAAACCTGTTATGGTACCCTACCAAAAAGAGACGGTTGGACTAATTAGTAACACCGAAGCTGAATGGTAGAGAAGTACTTTCCTTCACTGAAGCTAAGTATTTGAGTGTAACAATCGACCAAAAGCTAACGTACAACTCTTACCTGAGCAAGTTATGCAACAAGGCTAAAATTTCTCTTGATACGTGCAGTCCTATGGTTGGAAACAACTAGGGCTTGCGTCACAGGATGATCCTTTGGCTGTACAGCAGCAAAGTGAGCCCGACGCCTCCATTGTCCGGTGTCACAAGGCCAACCAAACGACGACTGCAAACAAGTTAAATAGCCTACAAAGTACTGCTTGTTTAATGGGAATTAGAGCGGTACGAATCTCGGCTGGAGCGATACTCATGAGCACTTTTATCCCTAACGCCTCTTGATCTTTATGTAGACAAGGTGGCGATGGCTCGTTTAGATAGGATCAACGCTCACAGTGGTTTGAGCTAACTTTCCTACAGATTGAGATCCCTTTTGTCTCCTCAACGAGGGAAACACCGACTTAATGCATGATCTATCAGGTCACTAACCTTATGGTTTACCGATGGGTCTAAAAAGGGCATTGACGTAGACTTTAGAATTTACGGAGAACGTGCCGAATTCAACAGATGAAACTTAGTGACTTCAAAGCTAGTGGGAGACTGCGTGAATCGCGTTAACGTCTTGAGGAGTAACAACAGGATCGTTTTAAGATCCTTTAAGATCTGGTCTGACACACCAGGCATTATAACCTATAAGTGAATCTTAAATCTATTCGAGTAATAGACAACAGATTAACGTCAGAAGCCATTTACGTGTTAAACATTGAGTCATGTCGGAGAAGAGGTATGTTTAATCGCTTACTATCATTTAGATCTTTTATAAAAATAAACAGGATTAAAGTTAAATAATCAATACTTTGACTTTTGTAACAATTTTTGATTTTCGTTAATAATTGTATTTTTAGTAAACATCAATAATATTATGTGATGCAAAAATCACATCGGGCAGAACTTTTTCGTAAATTGTGATTTTTTCGCAGAATTGGATGATGAAACCATCGGCAATTTATTAGAAGATTCCGATATTGGGGACTACCTAAGGCACGACCTTCCGATGATGATTTCGACGATCCGGAATTCGTACGACTAGAAAGCAGTATGAGTTCTACGGAGGGAGAAAGTGATGGACCTGATGTAAGTATCATTTATACAAGCTCGCGGAAGGACTAGGCGAGTTTCTCGTGGATGGTCTAGAGGAAGGTCGCGTGGGCGTGCACGTAACAGACAATATACCGTCAACTACGGACTGGTCTCAGCAAGAATTTTCCCCTATTCAACGTTTTTTAACAGAACCGTCATACCAGCCTATTAATTCAGAAAATTTTTCCAAGATTGACTATTTTGGTCAAGTACTGACCAAAATAGTCAATCTTGGAAAAATTTTAATTAATTAATTAATTTTAACTACGACGACGGAATATTAAAAATATGTGTCGAGAATACAAATCAAAATGCTGTTAAATTAACAGGTAACAGTTTAAATTTAACATTGTCGGAACTGAAAATTTATATTGCATTGTGTTTAATAATGGCTAGTATCAACTATCCAATTCTTCGAATGTACTGGTCGAAAAGATGGTTGATTCCAGTTGTGGTTGATAAAATGTCGCGAAATCGATTCCAACAATTACGAAACTCGTTGAAATTTGTTTTTGATGATGACATCACACCTGAAGAAAAAGCCAAAGATAAAGTCTTTAAAATGAGGCCACTAATTGATCATGTTCAGAAAGGTTGTCGTCTACAAAACAAAAATCAAAATATTTGTGTGGATGAAATGATAGTTCCATTCACTGGGACCTGCGGAATAATGCAGTACTGTCCTGGAAAACCACACCCTACAAGTTTGAAAGCTTTCGTGCTGGCAAATCCGAATGGAGTAATATGCGACTTTGACATTTATCAGGGAAATACAACTTACCCCCAATACGAAAACACTAACCTCAGTCTAGCAGAAAAGGCTGTACTGGCACTTGCAGACCAGCTAGTTCCGGGTCACGTGCTATATTTCGATCGGTTTTTTACTTCTCAGAAACTGGCAGATGAACTTTACGACAGAGGGATACTTTGTACTGGTACTTTGATGAAAAACCGTAGACCACATGGGTGTCAGCTAAAAGATGATCGAATAATGAAGTCTGAAGGCAGAGGCAGCACTCAGGTGCTGGTGAGGCCAGATGGTAAATTGGCTGTTACTAAATGGTTTGACAACAAGCCACTTATTTTTTTATCGACTATTGGAGGCCGAGGAAAACTCGGATTTCTGTCAACGCTGGTGCAAAAAAACAAAAACATATCTAACTGTTACAAGACCACAAGTTGTACGCGAATACAATCAAAATATGGGTGGCGTTGATTTAGCCGATCGCTTACTTGCAGTCTGCCCTCATAGATACAAAACTAATAAATGGACACAGAGATTCTTGTCTCATATGATTGATTTGGCTGTCAGTAACAGTTGGCTTCTATTTAAAAAAGATGAGATAAAAAAGGTGTGTACCAGTGAAAAAAATACTGAGGCTTCGAGAATTTAAATTACAACTTGGGGAAGATTTGTTAAAAGAAATCCTTCGAAGCACAAACAATCAAGAGAGCTCTGATGATAGTGACCTACAGACTAACCAGAATATTCCACGAAAAAGGGGTAGACAAACTATTACTCTTCCAAATAAGAGCCGCCGCACTTCTCAGGCAAAACATATGCCTATATTAGAAGAGAAACAGTCCAGGTGCAGGTCCTGCCATTATAACAAAACACACTTTAAATGTAGTTCATGTCATATAAACTTGTGCTTAACTAAGCAAAGAAATTGCTTTGCTGATTTCCATGCCTAACTATTTTTAAAAGGATTTGATTTTTTAAAGTTTATTAAAATTAAGAGAAGGTTTTGGTTATTTTTATTTTTTGTTTGAATTGTTTAATTATTTTTAAGTTCAGAGAGGCTGCAATAAAAGTTAGTACGTTAATTACTAAATAAAGAGATGAAAATTCAAGACTGATTAAGAATACATAATAAATAACATAAAAAGTTACTCTTGTTTTATTTACCCCATTTTACCCAGTGTCTTTTATGAAGGACAAATAGAATACAGTTGATTTTGGTAATTCTGCCCAGTGTACTGTGAAAAGAACAAAATGTATGATTTTAAAATAGCGTCAAAATAGCGTGAATCGTTTCACTATGATCTATTTACTGCCATAAAAAATATAAAAAATCTACATCTTATGCAAGACCTTTTTTTGTTCTAATTATTCTGGGCAGGAAGCACTTGTAAGATTTTGTACTTTGAAGAGAACAGTGGGCAGAATTACCAAACAGGTTCTAATTTGCTTGGGCAGGACGAGGATATAAAACGTTTCAAAACTTTAATCCGGGACCTGGGATTAAGTAAGAACATACTGCGTATGAACGTTGTTGTTTGAAAAAAAAAACATGTCCATCTTGGGACTAAGCAACTTAAGAATGTGCCGATTCTTTTCCCCAACGAAATAAACACCTCTGCACATCCTAACTAATCACGGATCCTTAATGTGCAAACGTAACATTCATCTGGGAAACTACGTACTTAGCCCAGAAGAAACGAAATTGCATCTGTTTGAAACTCCTTCAATTCATTGAAGATATAGGGCTTAGCAGTAATCTACAGCCATAACAGTGATCACAGTAGATCTTACTGGCCTTATTAGACCTGCATAGTTGCTCGAACAATAAATACAAGATACTGTGGCCTATAGACATTTACATCTATCCTCAATTAAAAATAAATATGCAGGAGCGTTGTTACCCCTAAGGACTATGATGAAATGCTTAATTGCGAGTAAAAAGGGTCTGTGGTTATCTACCCTCGCGTAAAGAAATACTGCAGCATTATGCTGCTAGTTTACGTTGGTATTCTATGAGGACGTGGTCTTTCCCCGGTCGAGCAGATGCATTCATGGCACAATCATAATTTTGCTGCAACATGGCTCTACCACTAATAGTATACTAAGTATACCATCTTAACGTAACTAGCGCTATGGTAGCGTTCCAGGTAATGTGCAAATAAGCTTAAATGTCACGCCGTCTGGTGTTTAAATATTTTAACAATGATAATTGAGCGAGCGATTACTTTATTGTATCCTATATACTGACTGATAACACTAATCGCGTCACTCATCTTACTAAAATTAAACATAATTTTGAATAGTTGCTCAAGGCAGTCTAATAAGTCATTTCAATGCTATTCTGCGCATGCAATTAAGTGTTTCATCTTGGTGTAAATTCTGAGATCTACTGCGAAACATTGCGCCCGCATACACACGTAGATGGGGAAACTACCATCTCAATGCGTTACCTAAGTTTATTAAGCATTGACAGAGATTTATAAAATACGTTATAAGATACTAATTAATATTAATAGTAAGTTCCTTGTTTTGACAGTTTTAACTTTAAAGTTACGAGTATATTTTCATAGTGTTACATACATATATGTTTTCTCTCTCTTATATCTATTTTGTGAAATATTAATGTACTTGTAAAATGTTAAATCTAACGACAAATGTCTAATAGTATTTTCTTATACTGATGACTGACCCTGACAACAAGAATGTACACCTGATATATACTTTCGAATGCGATTTAAATGATGCGTCTGTCGCACAAGAAAACGATTCCTAATTCAAGGTTTGTCTTTACTATTCTAAGCCAGCGCTTGACTACTATCCCACTTGAAAGTAAGTGGTGATGCAGGTAAAGATGGTAAAGCACATTGATTTAACAAAAGCCTATTCACTCTTACCTTTAAAATACCCACATTGTAATCGATATGATCGATAAAATACCCACATTGTAATCGAGATGATCGGTGGAAATACGGATGCTGGCAACTTATTCAACTTCTTTTTTGTACGCATGACGAAAAATGAAGACGGCTGTTTGGTAAGTCGACAACGAAAGGATTTAGCTGAGCTTCGGGTTGTCCGATGGCGGAAGGGATATAGAGGAATAAAATTATGCTATTCCTGCGCACACTCTCTGAAATGCATGCTGTAGAATACCGAAAGGCTAGCTACTTTGCGCCTGTGTTCGAGACCGGTGAGATTAGTTTTTACCAGATTCGGGTCACCAGTTATGCTCTTAGCATGCCTTTCCATTGAGTCCAAAACAATACTGAACGCACGATCGGACTTGTGCTTTATATAGAGTAAGCAACTGTCCCGGCGTGAAGTACCGCTGCGCCTTGGAAAGTACTTTTAACTTCCTTGCAGCTGCTTTGACTTTGGACTCAATGAGTCGCCCGAGTTCAGGTTTGAGTAAATTTCAACTACCAACAACAGAAGGCGGTCGGTGTCTTCCAGTGATATATTACGGAAAGAAGGAAAGAAGATGAGCTGGTTCATTTTTGCAGTGAAAATACTCGCTTATGTTTTGGGGGCGTTGAATTTCACAAGATCGACTTTGCCCATTTGGGAGACTGTCTGTAGTGTGTGATGCACACGCTCAACCAAAGCTTCTCTTGGGACTGGATTTGATCCCAACTGGTTCGAGCGCTCGTTTGGTATCTCTCCACATCTATGCAGTCACCTGCACACGCATATATACCGGTATAAGCAGATTATTAGTATGCAGCAGGAAGAGTTGCGGAGCGAACGTATCTCTGAGGAACTCCGGCGTTAGTTGCCTTAGAATCCAATGATAGCCATTGATGACGAGTCGGAAGGTCCATTTACTCAGAAAGTCCTTCACCAAGTTATCACGCCAGGGGATAAGCCGTACGCTGAAAGCTTGCCCAAAAGGTTAGCGTGCCAAATTCTGTCAAAGGCCTTCGAGATATCCATATGCCCCTTATATGAATATAGCCCCATAGAGCTATAGGCGGTATACCATCTGGTACACTAGCTTTATTCACGTCTAGACTGCAAAATTTTAAGAACCAACTTGTTAGTAATACGAACCTCCGACATACAGTACATGGTGAGGTGATTCAGGTGAAACGTTGTTCCACTACCGTCCAGTCCAGACGTTCGCTTTCCCATGAGTCATATGCGCTATCTGGTTTTACCGAAGCAGTTTAGGCCGATAGAAGTTGGTCTCAACCGCTTTGGCAAGAGACTAAAAAGCTCTAGTGCTGGATGGTCTGGCAGAGATTTTTGCGCCAATAGGCTTAATGCGTTCGAGACTGGGTTACTGTAACGCTTTTTCAACAAGGTAAGGTGGGAATGAGCTCAAGGTAGTCTTATTATTTACCTATATATATATATATATATATATATATATATATATATATATATATGTATATATATATATATATATATATATATATATATATATATATATATATATATATTAAAGCCATGCTTATGGATTGAACACCAGTCGTAACCGTGGTAGCTACTTGAGCAACCGATTTGGATCTCTGCCGATATTTATTTACCTACGAGTATATGTCTATTTTCTACTCAAAAACTCTCTTGGAAATGAGAAGGGGGCCTATGCCCAATAGCCTATAAGGGTTCTTCATCATCCGTTCTTGAAATCCGCTGCTGAATCTGGACCTCTCCCTTTATAGAGAGGATTTACCTTAATCGACGGCACATGGTGGATTGACGATCGCAGTGCCAGACGTTGTGCAGCTTTCATATTGCTTATAGTTATATAGTATAGTTACAGCCTATATACGTCCCACTGCTGGGCACAGGCCTCCCTTCATTTCTGAGAGGGTTTTAGGACAAGGAAGTGTCCGCCGCGCTGCCCAAATGCGTGTTGGCGAACTTCAAATGTCTTCGAAACATTTCTTTTTTTACTCCTCAGATATGCAGGTTTCCTCACGATGTTTTTCTTCACCGCTGAGCACGTGGTAAATGAGCATTTAAAATTGCAATTAACAATTTCATTGGTGCCGGTTGGGATTGAACCCGGGTTACTCGAGTTCTGTTATATTTACAGCGAGCGTTAACCATCTGAGCTACCACGGCTCTAACAGTTGTAGCTCAGATGGTTGACGCTCGCGTCACGTTGCTTACCGTCAGGTATTTACGCCTGCTTTAAAGGAAATAATAACAACACTACTTATTGGAAGCTTTTTGTTATATTTCATAATCGCCTCTTATGACACCATACGCTGATGGAATCTCTTACGCCGCAACCACATGCCAAGTGTATTTATACGTCGTCTTAATACCTTTTCTTTTATTGTCTCTTAAATGGGTGACATGTCTGAAATGTAAACGAACTCATAGGCCAGCGTAAAAAAAATAATCTGTAGTCTTAAGGTAAGCGAAGAAAACCGGAGAATTAATATTTGGTGCTGAGACATTCCATCGTAATCCTTGGTGATGGCAATGACTCTCACGTCCCAACTTTTCATTGTTAATCTGGAATTAGTAAACCATTTCGTAATATATATTAAAAAGTAAATAATTTCTTAGTGTTTCTTACATTTTATTCCGATCCTCTCGTATTTTTACCTACTCAATGTTTTAGACTACTGACTTTTAAGTTATATAAAATGTGTAATTCAATTGTAATATATATACACATGCGAATTATTGTATATATTTTGTTTATCTCGTATCATCATGTTATGTTTAAACATGATTTATTATCAATGCATATTTGTATAATATGTTTTAGGAAGAAGTGACGTCAGGTATCGTGAATAAAACATATAATGTTGCCTAGAACAATAATAAATCGTTATTTACTATAATTAAAAAACAAATCAAAAAACACGTTCATTTTACATGTGAGACCTTCATGGAAGATTTAGACAGTTGCATCTAACAGTTAAATGTTGATTACCTCCATAAATGAAGGAGGTCGTGAAGACGTGTATCTATGACCAATAATTATTTCGTTCAGTACGTAAATATTATTTTATTGCATCTATTTTACAAGTATAATTTTTTTTAAGTAGCAGGGTCAATTTTATAAAAGCACTCACATCTCATAACAAAATTAATTAGGTAGTTACAGATTTCGACCAATATTAGTTAGGTACTGTGGAGTTGGAATGACTTAGGTTTTTTGTATTATTTGCAAAAGCGTTTGCGTATAAAAGAAATCGATAGATGTGTTCTAACTTCCAGATTCTTAAAAAAATTAAATGTACATATTTTAAATAAAAAAAGAAAAATGGGCGTATAAAATATGGAAGATAAGCAGAAAATTCAATGTAATTAAGTAACATAGAAAATGCAATCATATCTTTTTTTATATTAACCTTTTTTTCTTAGGATTAAATAAAGATAACAAATAAAGGAACAGTTCTCTTGACACTGATCGGAAATATGCTCGAAATTAGTGAGTCTTACGAAACAATAAAAGATGTACATGAATGATTAAATACAACCCCTGATTCTTATGAACTCTACGAAATAGAGTGCTCGCCATGATAGGAATCAACATAGCGTCAAAATAAACGAAGGTTATGTTATTGTTAACGTTGCTTTTTTTGTTTATTGTAAATCAGCAAAAGTTCAAGACTGGACCTCTCCTCTCCGGGAGGGCCCATGTTTCTCCCTCTGTAATAACAAATAATTCCTACATTAATTTGCATTAATCGTCACGCTTGGTAACATTAAGGCTGCAATCCGTCCGGGTTCCCCCGGATTTGTCCTTGTTTGGAAGACGTCCGGGGAGCGTCCGGGCGGGTGCAACCCGGACTGCAATTTAAACCCCGCCCGGACGCCGGGCAATATAAAAATAAAAGTCCGGGTTTTCGATCAGATCCCATTTAATTTTATTAACTGAGTAGCTAATATTGGGTTTGTTTATCTTTTATTTAATACCTAAAAAGGTTAAAAAAATAAAGCAAAATTACTCACTTGTCGTCACAAGAACGATTAAACACACAATTGCATGCAACAAAAGAGGCTTAAAATTAAAGTTTTCTTCTATCAAGTACGGAGTAAAATATATTTTAATCAAGATGTAAGTGAATGAAAAAGGTATTGAAATGTCCGGGGTGAAAGCTCCAAAATCCGGGAACTTACGCTTCCAGTCCTGGGGGGGCAGGTTGTAGAGATGGCAGCCCTAGGTGAAATTAATAAAACAAAATGATTAAGTCTCGCTCTACAGAGGGTAACTGAAACAGGAGAAGGTAGCAGCATCTTCGTGACTTTCCAAATAATAAAAAACTGCAAACAACTGGCAAGCGTCGAAACTATGGCAAATTCCCTCGTACGAAGCAATCTACGGGGAAGTAGTGATCAATAGTGGTCGATGATAGGCTACGATAATGAAGTACGGAATTGTTGACCTTTTTCATCAACCCGTAAAAGACTATTGTTGGCCAACACGATTGATGATGAAGAACTGGTAGGTATATACTGCCTGCCTTTATCAGGTCAGCGTTTTCTGGTGGATTTTCCATCATCCCATGATCAGTCACTCTTCAGAGCCTCGTTTGTAAAACAGTACTGTGTATTATGTGCAAACTGTAGTGTGTAGTTTGCATCCCTGCAACTTATAAAATGAGAATTATCAATTTTTTGGACTATAACATAAATTTTATATTTAGCTACCCGAACAGTGATCAATTTTATAGAAGTGGAGCGAACGAGCATACGGCTCACGTTATGGTGAGTTACTACCGCCGCCCATGAATAACAGCAGCACCAGGGAAATTGCAGCCTTATAATAAAGAATGAGCTTTGTTTCGAAGTACTCTTGTCGAAGTCGTATCGGGAAAATCGCTGGTGGCAGTCGATTCCACAAAGAAGTCGTGCGTCGAATAAAGCGGGTACCTAAATAGCACAGTGGTGAACCGCCAAGCATCCAGTTGCTGTTGATGGAATTTGGCGGCAGTAATTAACTCGAAGAATTCCTTTGAGCACTCACCATGATAAATGTAGGTAAGATGTAAGTCAGTAAGCAGATAGAGTGTCGACTTGGTAAAACACACACGAAGTCGATTGATCAATATGGCTCAGGATCGTGCTTTGTGTTTGTGGTATTATTTGGGGATAGCCTATGTTCAATTCAGTGGACTGGTGAGTGGTGGTCTGTAATGGTGATGATAATTATAAGTGAAACTAAAACTTCCAATCAGCCTGTAGTATTCCTATGCTGGACATGTGCTTCTATAGTCACAGGGTTTACTCAGGCTAGGCAGCCGGATTAACAACCGCAGTACCAGATACTTCGCAACTTCGACGCAGCTTCCCGATCCCGGTCTGTGTATTTTACGTCTGAAGTAAACAAGATGGATATATTATACCATTGATAATACCATTTATACCATATATTATAGCAACAGTTACGCGACGGAATGGATTAATTAACGCCGCCACAATACGGCATCTTAAACACACTAACAATTTTGTGATTCGGTAACACTCGTCTTTTTCCTTTCATTGTATGTTTGGATGCAATGATTGACCTTTATTGTGGATTGCTCCATTTTATGGATAACGATCAACTTAATTTTTTTTCTTTAAAAGATCTCGAACAAAATCTCACAGTATTACTACATTGACCTGCTATTAGTGGCAAATGCACTCGTAGCAGTTGCATAATAAAAATAGATTAGATAAAGCTTTTGCATCATCATACCGTTAACAAGTTACTGTTGGGCATATGTCTTTTTCTGTCGTAATCATGCAACTGCATTATCCGACATCTCTCTTTGACGTAGTCTCCCTTTGCTTGTCTGAATTTTACATCTTTTCTGCATACACCAGATAATAAATCCCTCTATCATGAATTTCCTTAGGAACAAAATGGGTGATTCTCATTCGACATCGCTATATGACGGCGAATGAAGAAATATATCAAGAAAATGTAAAGTAGGTACCTAAAACAATGTTGATGATGTATTTTTAAAATTGGTCATAATTACAATTAAAGTATTATTTAATATTGGGAAAATGCTCAGTTAGGACGTTATCTGAGCATTTTCCCAATATTAAATAGTTGAGGAGTTAAACTATAAAGGTCAACAATAATTATACATATTGTAAAATACGAAATTTAATTTATAAAACTCGAATATCACTTTAATTTTAATTATTATATCATTATTATTGTGTTATGTAAGTGTATTATCCGACCGTTAGGTACTTTAGTTTTGCAGTTAATGTTATATATTGGCTTGCACTTTAGAGATAGTGGGTCAAAAAGGTGCTCTTCGTTGACGAATCGTCAGATCATTACCCATTAACCTCGGTAAGAGGTTATTACACAATAACCGTGGATTGTTTGCTAATTCTCTAACCGAGGTGCTTTGATTTTGCTCGCTGTAAGAATAACATGAGTGTTGCGCGTCTTTATTTTCTAAAAGCATTGGCGTATACTCATTCACATTTATTAAGTTATTAAAACCGAAATGAATATTTTTTCTGTAAGTTATAAATAAAATAATGATGTTCGTCAAAACGTAAAGCTCATTCATTGCACAATCGATTCAATACAACAAAACTAATTTACATATTACCTATTACATTACTAAAACGCAAACATTTACCAGTTACTAAATTATGTACAGATTGATTTAGAATGGTTGACCATCATTTGGCATAGTGTTTGTTTTGGAATAGACAAATTTCAATGATAACGCGATGCGATATACTGTAAAATAGATTAAAATAGCTGTGGCTTAAACACGTCTCCAACCACGAAGCTAAGTGGTGCACAAATAAAATAACTAGCCTAGCCTGAAGTGGGGTGAGGCCGGGGATGCGTGCAAAATCTGTCTCGTTACGTGGTTGATGTGCATCGAAAGTTGAACACCATGAAGTGAGAATAAACTTGAGATAAGCCCTCTTTCCCGCAAGGCGAGTATAAAATAATACTTTACCACTCTTTCGGAAACCACTGCTGGATATTCATTATATAAATTTTCAAGGTAATGAAAAAACCTTAGAAGAGGTATTAAGTGAACGTAAAGTGTATGACCGGGCAAAGGTCATTGATAATACAACGGTAACGACCCACCATACTATATTTTAAATAAATCCTTTTTATTTATTATTTATTACGAAACATATTAGAGAAAACATTAGTTTCTTTTTTCGTTAACATTTTTAATCGCCGTGAATTGACTGATAAATGGATATTACTTACATATAAATTATAGTAGCTCAAGTTTCAACAATTGATCAGACCAATAAGTATAACTAGTAACTTAAGTTGCCTTAGTGCTTGCACAGATGCTTACGTCGTCTAGTCGACTAGGTGAAAGTATCTTCTATGCACTGGAAGAAGTATAAATCGGTCAAGAGGATTAGATCCGTAATTTTATAAAACTATGCCTTAGTGTCGGTGTTAAGTATGAATGACGATGTGAGTGTGTCAGAATATGTTAAACTAAAAAATATACGTTACTTAATCAGTTGGCACGGGATTGAGCTTAATCGTGAGCGTTCAAATCAAATCAAATTCATTTATTTGCATAATACAGGTATAAAAGTTGTTACAAAAATTTTTAATATGTACACTGTATTATTACCTTATGAGGTGTGCAAATACTCTACAATATAGTCTACGCATTACTAATTCAGTAATGGTGCTTTGAAATAAAATTAAGAATAAGAAGAAAAAAATATTGTCAATAGTTGAGTCTATAGTGCTAATTGGTGTCATATTAAATACCGTGATGTTATATAAACTCGAAATTAAATATTTTTATAATAAGAACAATCAAATTCAAAATGTTGTCATACAAAATTAAAAGTTAAATTATAATTTAATATACTAATCTTATTAAATTATTACAATGTGTCACTTTGTAATAATTTAATAAGATCGCGTTAGACAGCTGCAAGCAAAAGCTGTGTCACAGCTGTGGATCTATATAATATACCAAAATAAATGATATTTTCGTTTACGATAGTTACTGTTATAAACTAATACGAAGTAAAGTAACAAACTTATCTGAAAATAACCTCAAATCACTTTGACATTGTGCGCACATAAATAATGTTAGAGTTTTCGTAGCTATATTTCATAAAAACCAGTGTTACATTATCGAAACCAAAGGTAGCGGTTTACAAAATTAAAAACTAGTTTTTGCCTCCGAGCGCGCTCGCAGTCAACTAAACAAGTTACGGAGAACTAACTGTACCTGAGAGCACAATGTATTAGTAACGTAGTGCCTGTTTATTACTATAAGAAGTCTTTGGTATTAGAAAAATTAAAATGGTTTTTTCAATAACCCAAATATCATTATGTTATGATGATATTATTCTGTTTATTTTTCTTATTTATTTTTCACATCTTATTGCAAAATCAACACTATCGTATTAGGTCTAAGATTATTCACATGTAGTAGCGATTACCCGCAATTAGACTAGGCGTAAAGAGATGTGTGAAGTCATCGACACTAAGGTTACCACATACTGATAGCCTTATTGGACTGTCCACGTTCCCAAAGATATTTTTTGGTTAAGTATATCACTTAAATACAGCCGAGCTGTCTTAAGATAACTTTGACTACCATAACCTCTCTATCTCTCAAGAATAATATCTGCATCATTTTTATCAGTTCCATCTAGCACTTATAAATAAAATTATGAGAAGTCATTTTTTATGATTGTCTGAAAATCATTAAACCCTTTTAGTAAAAATCGTTATAAAGCCTCGTTCAAAAACTACATATAAATAAATGTGTCTTTAACAAATTAAGTATTGCGTGTTCTTAGTAATTTAACAGCTAACTTTTTCATTTTATTAGTGTAGGGTTGACAAATCAGCACGCAATCTGAAATCAACGTTGCAGTACATAAGGGCCTACATACATATATCCTCGACTAAGAATCAAGGTATGGGTGCGTCGTCACTCATCAGAGCTAAGATAGAATGCCAAGTTAACAATAAAACGTCTTCAGTTCTTTACATTCACTCTACGATACGAAGCAGCATTTAAACTGCTATTTTACGCTGGTATTCTGTGAGAGCGTGGTCCTGCCGTGATCGAGCCGACCCATCCCTGCTACCACCTTAATATAGCTGCAACCTGGCTCTACTACGTTTAGATAATAATGCTCTTTTTACTTCCGAGTAGTAATGTATTGAGCTAATTAAGGTAAAGCCACGGCGGTGCGTGAATTAAACCGTTCTGACACACTCATCTAAGCAGAGAAAATGCTTGCAATGATTTGACGTAGAAATAATAAAAACTTTATATAACAATAAAAAAATTAATTAGTGTTTTCTCATAATAAGAATTTGATTTACTTCACGTATTAGTGCAGTATAAAAATAATAAATTTGATTTAATGACAGCAGATAGCGTGACCTCGTCAAGTCGACAATAAACTTTAATCTTTCCGCTTCGCCTTATAGGGGTGCAATAGTGCTTTTATTCATGGTGTATCCCAGTATACTGGCGAATGCAAATGACGTCATTAATTGACGACATATTCGATAATAACGAACTCCAGTATGGCGTCGATTTATGACGTCATTTGCATTGGCTAGTACACTGGTTCTATTTTGGAACATACTCATGGAATAACGTTTTTACATGATGTACCTACGTGGTACTTTTTTATTTTATTTTTCTCAGATATGTGTAGTCATCTTACTTCCAGTAGGCAATAGGGTGCGCCTAACGACAGTGAAACGTGTGCGCGCCCTGAATACTTATAGCTAATAGATAAGCACCTATAGGTGTTTTATAATGTTTTTAAACACAGTATTTTACAATGTCGACGAAGCAGGTCACGGGCATTAATTAATAACTTTTGATTTACTGTTTATTAACAAAATATCGTGTAACGGCGGTGTGAGGCGGTGGGTGTCGTAAGAATTTTATTCTAATGAATAAAACTAAATTTACGGATTTTATCGCGTTTATTTAACTGATCTACGCGATAAAATCCGTAAATTTTGTTTTATTCAATGTGTAGTGTTCGCGTAAATTTAAGAAATCTTTAACATTCATTAGAATTACTTTTAAAGCTTGTACATTGAAGATTTTAAAAATTTTCGTTGAACACGCTCCAACTGTAAACTATATTTACTATATATTGGACTCCATGTAACATGATGCATATTCGACCTGTGATCTTATTAGAGTTTTATATAAAGTTAAAAATATCGTGGGATGTTTTAAGGAAGAACATGTCCGCATAACAAAACCATAAAACTGAAAGGCTTTAATTATTTATGTGCGTTACGTGTTCATCAAAGTGTAGTTTAGAGTCTAAATACAATCCTAGATCCCTGATTAAAGATACTGATTCCAACGAAACACAATTTAGTTTAAAAATGTATTTAATAGTATTAATTTTTTTGTAAAAGTGATATGCTTACATTTGATTGTTGTTTAAAAATAATGATGATAACCGGCTTTTCTCGACATTAACCCTAGGAAGAAGAAATCTCCAATGAGGGTTATGCTTTTCGAGTGTATACTGTATATATACAGAAGAACATATAAACATTAAACATATATAATATACATGCACACAATTGGGTAGTTGACACCTCCGTAAATAAATAACTACTTTATCATCATCATTACAGACCTTCACAAGTTTACAGCTGTATATAGACCTCAACCAAGGAATGGAACAAAGCGTGATTCTGAACCACCTGCATCCATTGACTTCCTGCATCTCTTACCAGGTCGACCCCATTCCAGCTAGGGAGGGGTAGCGCCCTGCACTACGCTAACCAGACACTCTGCCACTCGACAACCTTTTCCCCCCTTTGTGTATCGGTTCTTCAAGCTATATGGCAGGCTCATTGTCATTTCAGTTTACTAAACCGTTGGGCTGTGTCGGTTACACTGATTCTGTTTCGGAATCCTCATTTCAATGTCTACCACGTAAATAACTACTTACATTATATAATTTCACTTTGCTACATTTTGACGTGTGTTAAAACTTTGTTCTACCCATTTGAAGTTAAATGATTTTTTTTACATTCTAAAGTATACAAATATAATTACAATTTCTCTATAATTACAATTTCTCTATAATTACAATTTCTCTATATAAAATCGGTCTTCACACTTATTTGTCTCTAGTAATAATAGTAATCCATGGTTATTTATCTTTATCTTTGGAATATCATTGACTATATTTTATAGTCATGTTTACATAGGTTATGTAAATACATGTCCACGAAATATTTTTATTGTTTAAACGTGCAGGTTTTATAATGTTGATTTGCTTCACCACTGAGTGCGTGTTAAAACAGCACTTAAAAATTGTTCCTTGGTATCGTCGAGAATCGAATTCGATATGCTCACGTAAGAAAGTGTATGGAGAGTGCATATAAAGCAATAGGCAATAACATTGAAGACATCGCAATAATACATTTCCCTCGCAATTACATTTTCCTCGCCTTCGGCTTGGGTGATAAGAACGCGGGTTGTGATGTCATACTTTCCTCTCGTCTCGTAGTGCGTATACTATTTTTTCTAATACCTTGATCGAATAGAATGTTTCTTAAAATGTATCAATAGATCTAGAATTTTGACGCATGCGTACTAAATTGATAAGTGATTGAATCGGGAGGCAATGTGGCACTTTCGTCCCTGAAAATAGGGTCGAAATACGAACTTTTGATCAAGGCATGATAAAAATACTATTTAATATCAACTATTAAACTAAAAACTGTAATTATGGTTGTTTTAATAACCATTTACTTATTTAACATTTAATTTATATAAATAATTAAGACTGTAAGTATATTAAATTCTTTTAAGACTGTACCTTAATGGGTGCATTACTCTGTTCTACGTATTGTAGCCAGATTGTGGCATAGAAAATTGAAAGCGTTCACTTTATACCGGCCGGTAATAATTGCTGGTAGTTGGTAGACCATTCTAGGAGTTTGATGATATAGTTGCTCAAATCTCGATTTGCCTCGCATTAAATATGGTGAAACAGTTCTGTTGTTGATTCACATTTATATTAGTTCGCAGTTCTCCGTGGCAAGTGCTATGTGATTATCGTCTTGCACAAGTTTCGAGTACATTAGTACCTACACATGAATATAATTTTCACTGACAATAATTAGTTTACCAGCCTTCCTAATTCTTACAAACATACACACACATATCACACAGACCTCTTCTGTACGGGCTTTCAAACACATTGTTATACGTTCATAAATTTAAAAAAAATTGAAGTTGACATATTTCTTTTATTTTTTTTATATAATATACCATTATTAATATATATATATATATATATATATATATATATATATATATATAATTTTATATAATATACCATATATTGCGTTAGTTATTGTTGTTTCTGAGGGTATATTACAAACCACAGTTAATACTTTTTCAAAAGTTGCGTATCAGTATTCAGCTGACAATGTTAACATAGTATGCACAAAAAGAAGTTTCATTTCAGACATGTTCATTCTCACGAAATACTAAGAACGATTTTTTTTATTATTGATGACATTAAACTTTAAAAAAAGACGGAAGATTTATCGGATATTTCTACAAAAGTTGGTAATACAAGTTCTGTTGCCATATTTGGCTTTAATATTGAATACATAAGTGGATAAATGCATATTAATTGATTTTAAAGCATTAGAAAAGTTGATTACATGCTAGATGATTTCTTTGTTTAAATAAATAAGTTACTCCATAATTATCACTTTGGTTGTATTAAAGGACGCTCCAGAACTGATGCAGAAGCATGCTGAATGCAACACATTTATAGTGCTTGGGAGATCCTACAGAATATGATTATACTAAGTATTCTATGATTTATCTATAGCATTCGATTACGTAAATCTTACTACATTACCTTATTAATTAAAATATTACGATATAAATGAACAAGCTCATCGTTTGTTAGAGGCTATCTTAGTAATAAATTTAAAAGTTTCTTGTATATCCTATACCTTTAAACGAGCAATTCGTGTATATATAATATAATCGCAATCCCGGAAACGGCTCCAACGATTTTCATAAAATTTAGTGTCGACGGAGTTTCGGGGACAATAAATCGATCTAGCTAGGATTTATTTTTAGAAAATGTCCTTTTGTCCGTGTTTTCAGGCAATAAAAAACTGCTACAATATAAGAAGGTAAATTTTGACAGACTACAAACGATCGTAGTAGCTCAGGTGAGATGTCGGTCGGGCGTGATATCGGAGTTCCGTGGTTCGCGTCCCGTCTTGGGCCCGACTTTTTTTACGAAAATCTATTATTTCGAGCCTCTTTTTTTAGTAATTTTTAAAAATAAGAAAAATTTTAATTAAACTAATTGCACTCATGATTTTCATTCAAATAACCAGTTCAGTTTTTTTTTTATTACGTTAATATGATCAAAAAATATTATTCATGTAATTTGTATCTAAATGTAACTTAAAAAAAACCGAGCAAAGCTCGGTCGTCCGGGTACTACAAACAAAATATGTCATTCTTCGTTTAAAACCTTACCAACATTGTATTGCACTCATGTGGTTGCTCTAAATAAGATTTTAGATTAATTTCACGCAAGTAATCTGGCACCTGATATTAAAAAATGTGTTAATTTTGTGTTGCCAAATATTAAACAATAAATTGGATTTTTGCAAGAAGCAGTAGTTTTGGGAATCACGTTAGTTAATAAATTACAATGGGGTCGACCAAATTTAACCCACCTCAAAGTACACCAAACATGAGACCTCACTTCTAAGAGCCTCAACTGGTTTAAATCCCAAAATATTTTTTTTCAACTAAGATTTAAATTTGGAACTACCAAGTAAGCAAAATAAAATACCAACACAGCAACCCCAACAATATGAAATTAAACCACAACTCCCTCAACAATCCATAGGATATAAGCCTCAATTCGGTGTACACCACAGTTTGGATATTGACGTAACATTAACCAAGGTCAACAACCCACTGGTTATAGACCACTACCTCATTTACAACGACTACAATTTTAATTTGCCTCCACCCTACCTGTGAAACCTCAAGGTGTCCGTAAGAATGAGTTAAACGCGCTTAACGAAGACACTGACGATACTTATGACGACACCCATTATTATGATATAGACTACAAGCAAACAGAAGATGAAATTAATTATTGCGAGAATCCTGAAATACCTGACTATAATTAACAAGAACTTTCACACGAAATCGAAAATTTTCACATAGAAGCCTCGAATCAAATCCAAATATAATACTGTTGCGCGTCTAAGTTGACGTCAGCGCCATCTAGTGTCCTAGAAAATAGTAGTTCCTAGAAAATGTCAATCTTGACATTTTCGACCAACAGCGCCATCTAGTATCGAACAGAAGGATTAAGCTTTCTAGAAGCCCCACACTCGAACTTTCTGCGTCTGGTCGGTCGGCGCCCGTATCTACGGGAATATTCTGGATGTTTCGGTGTAAAAGTGTATTTAAACCCGCAGCATGCCACGATCGGGCAGTATTGAATATGGCGAAACAAGCGAAGTTTCGGAGCGAAATAAAGTGAATCAGTGTGATTAATTATTAGTGTTTTAAGTTTTAATTGGTGTTCGGTAATAAAAGTGTAAATTTTAGTAATTCAATCGGCAGTTTTTATTGTCACGAACCCCAAGCTCGTAACAATTGGTGTCCGAAGTGGGATCAAATTATGCCGATTTTACCTAAGGAGGAAACGGAGGGTGTCCGTACCCGAAGTCAACGCCAGCAGGAGACGGATCAAAGAAGATTTGGTGGTGCAACGCCGCAGACGTCGGAGGGCCAGCCGCCGGCTGCAGGCCCGACAGTAGCTCCTACATCTGCAGCACCTGACTTAGGTGCTCTGATGGTGATGTTGCAGGAGCAGGCTCGCCGACAGGAGGAACAGGTCCGTCAGTTGAAAGAGCAGCTGCGGGGCGGACAAGAGGAACAGGTCCGTCGTTTGGAAGAGCAGCTGCGGGGCGGACAGGAAGAACAGGCCCGCCGACAGGAGGAACAGGCCCGTCGGTTGGAAGAGCAGCTCAAACGCGATAAAGAAGAGCAGATGCTCCTTATGAAGGACATTCACGCTACCTTCGGGAAAGAGATAAGGGAGGTGAAGGATAAGGTTGCTCAACATGACAACCGCCTGTCGGAAGCCGAAACTCAAATCAAGGAAGCTAAAACCCAAATCGACCAAGTGAACAATCGGGTTGACAACGTGGTGGCTGACGTGAAGAAAACGCTGGACGACCTCAAACTGGGGGTTGGAACTACAGCTCCCGTAGTAGCTACAACACCTTCAGTACGTGGATTCAAAGTGCCGCCGTTCGACGGGACTTCTTCCTGGGCGGCCTACAAAATCCAGTTTGAGGCTGTTATAGAGGCAAACGGCTGGAATAAAAGTGAGGCCATGACTGCTCTCACACTAAGCCTGCGCGACCAGGCCTTAACTGTTCTAGAAGCTCTCGGTAAAGAAGTGACTTACGAGCAGCTCCTTGAGGCATTGTAGGCTAGATATGGCGACGCTCACCTGGAATACGTCTTCCGAGCGCAGCTTAGAGATCGCGTGCAACGCAGCAACGAAAACCTGCAGCAGTGGGCTCTAGAGGTGGAGAAGCTGGTGCGAAAAGCATACCAGTCTGTACCTGCGCTCATTGAAGGGAACCTGGTGCAGACATTTATCGACGGCATCCGCGACCTTTAAGTCAGAGCTGCTGTGAGGGTCGGGCGCCACGAAACGCTTAAGGACGGATGCTGGCTGATGTTAAAAGAGCCCCAAGGATCTCTATCTCGCAAACCTATGATGGGAACAGCCTAATCATCAAGGGCGAGATCAACGGAATGTCGTATAAACTGACCATAGACACTGGAGCCTCTCGCACGGTTGTTAGTTCCCAACTTATAAGACAGTTCCTTGGGAACTCCGCATACAACCGAGAACACATTAATTTGGTAACAGCCACCGGTCAGCGTATACCAGTCTGTGGAGAGAAGGAGATGGAGTTGAAGCTAGGCAACATGATCTACCAGCATAATGTCATGGTGGCTGATATAATGGACGACTGCATCCTGGGCTAGACTTTATAAGGAATAATTGTTGTGAGATCGACGTTAAGCAAGGTGTTTTGAAATGTGGACAGCAGGAACTTTTTATGGAAGGTGCGTTACCAGGGAACGCGTACAGCATTAGGAAGATTGTTCTTCCGCCGAGATCGGAAACGATTGTGCCGGTTAGTCTTCCTCGGCACCCTGGGCAAGCTCACCGTTGTGTACTTGTGGAAAGGGTAAACAATGACCTTCCATGGAAAGTAGCTCGAACCTTGGTCAGAACCACTGACATCTCAGGAGTACGTGTGCTGAACCTTTGTGACCAGGAACAGTTTATAGAAAAAGGCACACTGGTTGGTACTTGTGAGGAAGTGGATTGGTTACGTCGGTGCCAATATCTTTCGAGTGGGACCCCCAGCAAGGATGCACAAACGAGAGTGACCACACTTTTGGAAGACTGTCGCAGCGTTCTCTCCCCGAACGAAATGGTCAAGGCGAAGAAGTTGTTACTCAAGTACGCCGATGTATTCTCATCAAACGATGCTGACATAGGAAAGACTGGCTTAGTTCAACACAAAATAAATACAGGAGAAGAATTGCCTATCCGTCAGCGGCCAAGAAGATTGCCAATAGCACGTGAAAAGGAAGTGCAAACCATGATTGAGGGAATGGTGAAGAATGGTGTTATTGAACCTTCTTCTAGTCCATGGTGTTCACCCGTGGTGCTGGTAAAGAAGAAGGACGGCAGCATGCGGTTCTTTGTTGACTACCGCCGTCTGCACGACGTTACAAAAAAGGACAGATATCCCTTGCCAAGAATTGATGACACGCTGGACATTCTTACAGGAGTAAAGTGGTTTAGCACGCTGGATCTACAAAGTGCCTACTGGCAAGTTGAAATTGACCCTAAGGACAAGGAGAAACCTGCGTTCTCGACGGGAAAGGGTCTGTGGCAATTTAAAGTAATGCCGTTTGGATTGTGCAATAGTCCAACAACGTTTGAAAGGCTGATGGAGCTTGTACTTACCGGGCTAATTGGCGATGCCAGTCTGGTCTACTTGGTTGACTTCATCATCGTGGGCTGCACGTTTGAGAAACACCTTCAAAACCTGGAACGCGTGCTCATGAAGATTCAGAGTGCCAACCTCAAGTTGAGTCCGAAGAAATGTTCACTATTCAAACGGCAAGTCAACTTTTTGGGGTATGTAGTGTCGGAAGAAGACGGATCCGGAGAAAATCGCCGCTGTCAAGGATTGGCCGGTTCCAAAAGACAAGACGCAGGTTAGAGGATTTTTGGGTTTGTGCTCATATTATCGGCGATTTGTGAAGAACTTTGCAGATATAGCCAAACCTCTGCACAAGCTAACCAAAGAAAAGCGACATTTCTGCTGGGATAAAAGTTGCAATATCGCATTCCAGGAGCTCAAGGACCGTCTGTACAAAACACCTATTTTGGGATACCCTGATGCAAGCAAAGAATTTATAGTTGATACAGACGCAAGTGATGTAGGACTTGGCGGTGTGTCTCAACGGAATGGTGACCAAGAGGTTGTAATCGTACTTCAGTAAAACCGGAAAGGAACTATTATCTCACAAGACGCGAATTGCTAGCTGTGGTAAAGTCGTTGCAGCATTTTAGCAAATATCTTCTGGGGCGGAAATTTCACTTACGAACTGACCATGCTGCACTAAAATGGCTATTGCAGTTTAAAAATCCAGAAGGACAAGTTGCGAGGTGGATTGAACTACTGCAGGAATACGAAATTGATTTGATGATTGATGTTTGTTTGAACGCCGATGCATTGTCAAGAAGACCTTGTCCTGAAGATTGCAAACATTGTACTAGGCAAGAGAGTAAGGAAGTGGTATCCGTGAGGATGCTCAGGACAGACCACCTCAGCAACGTGTGGAAGGACAGCTTACGACATGCACAGTAGGAAGATCCAGACATCAAGCCGATTCTGCAATGATTGAAGGCCAGTGCTCCCAAGCCCAAGTGGAGCGACGCCTCAGCGATGAGTTCGACCACTAAAAGCTATTGGGCCCAGTGGGACAGCTTGCTGCTTCAGGATGGAGTTCTGTGCCGTAAATGGGAAAATGTTCTGGGAGACAGCTGTCATTTGCAAATGGTTGTCCCTAAAGCTAAGGTACCGGATGTTCTACAGCTGTACCATAATGATTGTTCAGGAGGCCATCTGGGAGTTAAACGAACTCTACTGAAGACCCGAGAATGGTTTTACTGGGTCCACTGTCGAAACGATGTCGAGGACTGGTGTCGCAAATGTACAAGTTGTGCGGCTGTAAAGGGACCTCAGACTCGTAGTAGAGGTGCATTGAAGTTGTACAATGTTGATGGACCATGGGAGAAAATAGCCATTGACGTGGCGGGGCCGTTTCCGGAGAGTGAAAGCGGTAACAAGTATTTCATGGTTGTGATGGATTACTTCACCAAGTGGCCAGAAGTCTTCGCTATTCCAAATCAAGAAGCTTCAACAGTTTCAGATAAACTAGTTCATGAAGTCTTTTGTCGTTTTGAAGTACCTTTAAAGATTCACAGCGCACAAGGAATTTTGAGTCTCAAATATTCCAGTAAACTTGCGAGTTACGGGTACTTATAAAACAAGAACGACTTCTTATCACCCGCAATCTGATGGAATGGTCGAACGATTTGTGGAATGCAATGTAATGTATGACTTGCGGAACAAAATGAATGACATTTATGAGCACGTCAGACAATCGGGCCAGCAAATGTCCGAAAAGATGAAAACCCGGTATGACCGTAAAATGAACAATAAAGGGTTCGACGAAGGCTCACTAGTCTGGTTGCACAATCCAGTCCGCAGCAAAGAGAAATCTCCTAATCCTTACAGCACTGTATTAACTAATCGTGCGTTCATAAAAAATAAATTCCTGGAGTTTGAATATTTCATTTTACCGCTCCAAAATCGTCTCGATCATTTGTGCGTTAACCTAGCAAGCCGCCAAAAATTAAAACTCGCGGCAACTTCGTGATAGTGACCCGTGGTGACTTGTGCGAGATGGATGGTTTTTTCGTGGACGATCGCGGCCGCAGTAAGTGTTTTATTTTTGTATTTATTTTGCTATATTTACGTTAATTGATTCTTAATTGTTAAGATGGAAAGCTTAGCTACAGTTTCATAAAAGAATATCGTGCAAATTTACTGAAATTCGAAGCAAAACCCGTCGTTAAAATCTTAACGCACGAACGTGCGTTGTCGTGCTCAACTACTCCTTTTAGTCCAAAGTCACCTTGTAATTTTTGATACCTTTTTTCTTTGCAGAACGGCCTCTACATTCGGAGTTGGTCTTTGAGCTTTTGGGCGATGGGTCCCAGTCAGACTTAGATATATCAGACGAGGAAGCCGAGCCCAGAATCGAAGTTCGTCGATTATTGGATGAAGATATACCTGATCAGGAATTACCAAATGCTGAAAATGAGTCTGATCCAGAAATTGATGTACCTATGGCTCAAATTGCACGAAATAATCGCGAGAATATCCCGAATACACGTAGTTCTAATACGGCCAGAAACATCCGCGAAAAACAACGGCCAAGACTGTGGAGAAGAACTGAATTTAATGACAAAACTCATGAGTACAGTACTAGCCTCCCAGCTCAAGATATTAAAACACTACTGCAATATTTTGAAGAGTATTTTAACGAATTTTTTTTCGAAAATATGGCCTCCTGCACCAATATTTACGCTTTGCGCAAAAAAGGAATAGTTTTGAATACAAATAAGCAGGAAATGCGCAAATTGTTTGGCATTTTTCTGATAATGGGTTGTATACCGTTTCCACGTATACACATGTATTGGCGATCGGGTATGAGACTGGACATCATTGCCGACAAAATGTCAAGAGAACGATTTTTTTTGCTGCGTAACAATATGCATGTCGTGGATACGGAGGATGCTCCAGAGGGAAACACAAACCCTCTTTGAATGGTACTACCAGTGATTAACGCTGTTAAAAATACCTGCATGAAGCTTGAACGTGTTCCAGGATTCTATTCCATCGACGAACAGATTATACCGTTTGCAGGAAAATGCCATCTCAAGATACTTGTCAAAAATAAGCCTAGACCGCTAGGACTTAAAAATTATGTTCTTACTACCAGCGATGATATCATGCTGGATTTCGAAATATACTACCCAAATAATCCTGCTTTTGAAGATAGATCCTTAGGCGAGGGGCCAGCAGTGATTCTAGGTCTAGCCAAAAATGTTCCACCAAATAGTTGCCTTTACTTTGATCGGTATTTTAATACAATACCTCTGTTGGACCGACTTCAGGAAATTAATCTACATGGTACAGGCACTATCATGCTGAACCGAATACCAGATCACAAAAAACTGGATCGCAAGATTGACAAAAGTTTACAGCGTGGTGATGTGGTGCAATATACTTCCAAGGATGTTGCACTTGTTAAGTGGAAAGACAAGAAGGGTGTTCTTATGGCATCGAACTGCACAGGTGGAAAAAATACAAGTCATATTCCGAGATGGTGTAAGAAGACCAAACAATATGTCGACGTCAGTGCCCCACGTATTGTTTTGAATTACAATAAAAATATGGGGGGAGTTGACGTCCTAGACCAACTCTTACAATACTATAGGACATACCCAAAGTTTTGGAGTATCACTCTAAGTAACTTTTAATGCCGTCCATGGAAACTTGGGACTTACAATTAGTGGTTAAATTTTAGATTTCTTTTTTTTTGAGAATTGATAATGTTTTTGTTCGAGAATTTTAATTTTATTTTGAAAACTTCTTTTTACCTAAGAATTCTTTGACTGACTAGTTGATAAAATAATTTTGTTGCTTCCAAGTAATATTATTCTTTTTCTTTTCTTTCTTTTTTTATGTAATTTATATAATTATTAATATTAAGTACTTAAATACGGGTTAGAACTAAATAATTATAGTTCTTAATTAAGAATGAAGGTTCATAATTATAAATGTCCTTAAAAAGACTGATTACATTACAAATGATATAGTAAAAGCATGGTTTTTCATTTAATTTCCCTCGAACGCACAAAGATGCGTTGGCACAGTTGAGCACGACAGCGCACGTTCGTGCGACGGTGATTTGGGGGGTCCTGGAGGAATACGATTTTTTTTACTATTTTTTTAGGAACCCTTAGACCATAAATGTAAAACTGCATGGTATGGTTTCATTATTAATTATAATATTTTTTGTCGTGCTGTAAGGGCTAAGCTTCAAGCTAAATGGGACGGCCCGTACCAGATTGTGACCAGGATCAACGATGTAACCTACCGGATACAGAAAGGCGCAAGAGGGACTCCTAAGATCGTCCATGTGGATCGCCTGGCGCGTTATTATGGGGCCGATAATGCTCGGGACGAGCATGTCTTAGGAGGGGGCAGTTTTATCTTTTGAATAAGTATCCTGTAACTTCGAAAGGCGAATTTAGTCGATTCGCCGGTTGGCTCGCGACGTAAAATGGCGGGAATCACAAATTTTTCGCTAACTTGCAAATTTTGCTATATTTTCACTTTGAGACAATAGTATGGATAAAACTTACAGGAATTCTCATTAAATGTGTAAACTATCGAATAAAATTATTTTTAGTTGCTAGAAATTGTAATAAAATTCATAAATTAACCTTTATAAGATAGTAGTAGTAGATACTTCACTTTTAGTCTAAATTACTACTCATTTGAATTCTACATGTTTGTTTTTAGAGAAATCGCCTAAGTTGACGTCAGCGCCATCTAGTGTCAGGGAAAAGAGCGAGGAGAGCTTCCTAGAAAATGTCAATCTTGACATTTTCGACCAACAGCGCCATCTAGTATCAAACAGAAGAAATAAACTTTCTAGAAGTCCCACACTCGAACTTTCTGCGTCTGGTCGGTCGGCGCCCGTATCTACGGGAGTATTCTGGATGTTTCGGTGTAAAAGTGTATTTAAGCAGCATGCCGCGATCGGGGCAGTATTGAATTTGGCGAGACAAGCGAAGCTTCGGAGCAAAATAAAGTGAATCAGTGTGATTAATTATTAGTGTTTTAAGTTTTAATTGGTGATCGGTAATAAAAGTGTAAATTTTGGTAATTCAATCGGCAGTTTTTATTGTCACGAACCCCAAACTCGTAACAATACATATAAATTGTAACACTTAATTTAAATACCGTATTTAGAAATACCCGAAATTGATGCAAATTTTATGGTAGATGGCTGGAGTTCTAGATCTTTTGTAAGCCCTTTTAAACGTTTTAGACGTACGTGCCGACCAATCGGGCCTGTCTTAGATATAGTTTTAGAATTAGGTAAATATTTTTAAGTTTTAGTAAGATTAGTTTTAAGATTTGTATTATTACTAACATCTATGATCCTTGTGGTCGAAATAAACGACTCTTACTTTATTTTTTTAATTATTTTATTTAAAGGTTAAAGAGACGGACTGGTCCCACGTACGCAACGTATGCAACGCATTATCTTTTTTTATAAGAGAGGAGGCAAACGAGCATGCGGCTCACCTGATGGTAAGTGATTACCGCCGCCATGAGCAAGTGTAACACCAGAAGGTCCCTAAGTCGTATCGGTCCGGAAAAATCTCTGGTGGTAGTCGATTCCACAAGAAAGTTGTGCGAGGAAGAAAACTTCTTTTAAACTACACGGTGGTGGACCGCCAGTCATCCAAATGGTATGGATGATATCGTGAGTTTTCTCGCGATGTGCGATGGTGAAATTGTGCGGCTGGAATTAATCTGAACAATTCCTCAGAGCACTCCCCGTGGCAGATGTGATAAAATACGCAAAGAGATGCAACGTCTCTTCGCAGTGCCAGTGAGTCAATCCGATCGGAAAGAGCTCGGTCGCCGACGATTCGAACAGCGCTGGATGCGATGCAATGGAAGGAGCTGGCACTGGGGAGCCCCGGCCCAGAGATGGAAACAGTATTCCATGTGCGGCCGAAATTGCGCCTTGTAAAGTTACAGGCGGTGAGCCGGCATGAAATACTGTCCCGCTCTGCTTAGTACGCCAAGCTTTTTAGAGCCCAATTTGGCCTTCTCTTCCAAGTGACCACGAAACTGCACGTCACTCGATACGTCGACGCCGAGGATTCCAATACTGGCTGAGGCAACAAGGGGAGTGCCTTAAAACTGAGGAGATACGACGAAGGGGATCTTTTTAGCGGTAAACGCGCAAACTTGTGTCTTCTGGGGATTAAACTGGACTAGATTTAGTCGCCTCCAGTTCGAGACTTTGTTCAACAAAGTTTCGACTTCAGACACAAGTGTGTTCCGGTACTCTGCGACGTTTTCCCGAGAAATATTGGCACGGCCCGTGTATAAAGCATCATCAGAGCTGTCGTCTGCATAGCAATGAAAGTTACCGGTTTGCAACATGTCATTGATATTGTGACGACCCATTATTATTAATAATAATTAAATTCAGTATAAGGGGGCATAAAAATAATCTTAAAATATATATTTTAATCAATAAAATTACATTAACAAGCATAAATTTAAAAATAAATACATTTCAGACAATAAGTATTATTGTAAATTTAAGGCAAAATATTGTCTTTCAAAATAAATAAATTTATTAAAACAACTTGTAAAAATATTAAAAATATGATAAATAATAGAAATACGAGTCAAAAATATTATAAAAATAACGATATATAACATTTTTATAAGATTAGAAAATTGGTTAAAAATTGTCTAAGTCTTGGAAGGAGTTCAGGTATAAAAGTAATTTTTTTTTAAGTTATTGAGGGTGTTTATGTATAGCTGGCTTGTACGGAGGAGCTGCTGGAGACGCATACTCAAGGTTGTACATATATTTGGGGTGGTCGGGAGCCCGACTGCTGGAAGTACTGTAGCGCAATGACTAGTCCTATATTAGGGACTTATAGATAGTAAGGTCTATTATACTAAAGCATTATTATAGAAAGTCTCCATGATGGATAAGCATATAATAGTAAGATCTATGATACAAAAGCAATACTATGAAAGGTCTCTATGATGAATTTGCATTACAATAGTAGGGTTGTGGGTTGAAGTCCTATATATTAAAACATATAATAGTAAGGTCTATAATACAAAAGCATTATTGGTATCACCTTATACAACATGTAACAAAAACCCTGTGGTTCCCGTTAACCGCATTATCAGAATCTATCCAAGCATATAGAAATAATTAAAAAAAAAACACATTTAAAGAAATTAATTTTAATTATAAAATAATTAATTTGCATATATGTAGTGTTTGCACGTATGTGGTTTTTTTTTCTCTGCATTGGCCGAGGAGTAAGAGGATTGCTAAAGACCCCACATTACCGATACTAGTGTGAGTTAGAGGAAATTTTTTAGGAATTATTTCTATACGATTAGATATTGATTCTGATAACACACTAAACGGGAACTACAGGGTTTTTGTTACATGTTGTATATTACCTTGATGCATATGCATTATATGGGGTGGTCGGGTGACCGACTGCTCTTAGTACTGTAGCAAAATGACTAGTCCTTATTAGGGGCTTGAAAAGGATTATTATGGTGGCGTGTATGCTGCGTCACGAGCAATTGGTCCGAGGTAAACTTGGACTCGCTAACCGATGTGTCCTAGACATATCATCTTCGTGCCAGTGGTAAGCGGGTTTGTTGTAGCAATACGGCTTTCCCGTGGACATCGCACACCCATACCGTTTGTGGGCGGCGTCGTAGCGTATAACGATGCGTCGTCTATTTTTCGGAATCCGATAAGTGTGTTTGGTAGCACTTTTAAGTGTAACAAGCATACACAACTTCATGTCTTAGTGCATTAGCGCTATAATACGTGGAGTTTTATTCACTAGCGTCTTAGTAGCGTGCTATTATGATACGTTGGTGTTATTTTTTTAGTTAACAACAATACAAATTTTGTTACCAAAGTCGATAGGCATCATGTAGGTATGTTGACAGGGAGCGCCATCCGTATGATAGTTGCATTGATGCTTACTGCTACTTGCGGTATTGCGTCTTGTGATGGATCTGCGGGTGTGCTGCGCCTGATTCGACGCATTCTTGTGGTTCTGGTCGATGGAGGTATGCGGGTGGTGATGTCTGCTGGAATGTATGGGGGACCTTGGGATGGTGTAAGCCCGACGATAGTCGTATTGATGTTTTACATGCATTACGTCTCTGCGATTGTTTGGTGGGACCCTATTCTCAATGGCGCTCTCTGCGTCTTGGTTTGGCTCACCTAAGTAGCTTTGCCCATGTCGAGTCCCTTCATTACGGGGCTGCAGACTGTCTAATCTCCATGATGTTTGATATAACAACATAACAATATATATCTGTAACTTTCCCACCTTTGAATGCATAGAGAATATAATTTGAATGATTGAAGGCAACTTGTTGGTGGGTGAGACAAACATGATCGAAAATGCATATACTCAACGTCAGTTACACAAACCCTTTCTGATGGCAAATTATTACTCTTATCTTATAACTGCCTTTTGGCTATATCTGCCGTTGTATTGGTTGATGGAGCAAGAGCATATGTGTCGACCTCATGCGGGTGGTAGCTGGAGGGAGGATCTGAGGAGACTCTCAAGGCTGCGGCCGAAAGCCGCACAACGTGGGACCCCATTCCCTGATGATGAGCGGTAGACTCATGACACGCTCTGCGTCTGCAGGAACGGCGGTCTGCCAGGTGGTGGCGCTCACGGAGGGTTTACGGCCGATGTGCCTATTTGCCTAAACCGTGTGACGTACATTCACTGTGGCTGGATTCGTTTGTATTCTGTATGGCGTTTGCATTGCGTTAGCATTGACATGGGCGACTTCGATCGATGTTTATGCTTACGCACTACCAAGGGGCCAAGCCTTCTTTTACTGGTTCGCTAGTTATTTTGCTGTAGACTACGGTCCAGTTCCCGATTTAGCGTTCCCTTCAGGGGGAGTGCGTCAAAATGGTTGGCGCTCACCGCGCACGGCGTGTGTGGAGCCGTGTGCCTGCCCTACATTTTTTTAAATAAATGTAGCAGAGCGAAAACCCTTGTATCGGGTATTTTATGTATAAATATATTGTAAGCCTTTTCCAAGCGGGAAGGGATAATTAATAATAAATTAATAATGTAAACCTAATACAAGTGGAGTAGGGACGTTTTATGTTCTTAATCTTTCCCGAGCCCTGTCTTCGTGAACGGGGTTCACTTAGCTTATAAGACACTACCAGCAGCTTTCAATTGCTCTAGTGAATATTCATTCTTCCAAGACACCTAAAAGAACTAAGTTACTAAACAAATGCAACGTAAATAAGGGTCCTATCTAAGACGATCACGCCAAAATATTACAAACGACCTATTATTAAACCTTTAGAAAGATCAAAACGTATCTTATTTATCCTGGTCACATATGTATAATTTTATTTAAAAAGAGGAACCTAACCTAATTATAAATAATATATTATATTTATTAAGCGAAAGGGGAGGGGGGAGCGTTACAATATGCAGAAGAAACAGCGTCGGTGATAGCACCCAGCCTTGTGGAGCACCAGCGTTAATGGGCTTGTAATCGGAGCATGCACCATCTACTATGACCTTGATGCTCCGATCAGCAAGAAAACTGGTGATCAAATTGCACAATTTCTCGGGAAACCCATAGGAAGGAAGCTTCGTAAGAAGCGCTTTGAAGCGAAAATGAACTGCTGGCAATAGTATGGGCTTTTAAACATTTTCATCCATATCTTTGGCAAAAAGTTTGCGATCATTACAGATCATAAACCTCTTGCCTGGTTAAACTCTTATAAAGAAACAAACAGCCGACTGACTAGATGGCGCTTATGACTAATCTAATATGATTTTAATATTTTTTATAAAAACGCTAAGCAAAACTCCAATGCACGCTCTGTCGCGAAATGGTATTAATGCCTTAGATAAAAAAGGAATTTTATCCACCCAAGCAAATGTAGATAAAGACAAAGAAAAAATCTTGAAATACAGAAGTAAGTGGAAGATATTAAGGATTTAAGAAGCCTGAATGATCTTGACGAAACGGCGAACTCAGATATTTTAGCCGAAGTCAACTCCGCCTAGCGGCTACGCTCTGTATTACTTAGAAAAGTGCAATGACTAATAGACTGCAGAGGTAACAAGTATAAAAGTGATATACTGCCTATTATGCTTGCGCATCACTGAGTTATGTTGCGTGCGCGGTGTTAAGCGTCTTTATTTAATACTATTGCAAGGTCTGCTGCTGTAGCTTCGACCTGTAGGCATCACGAGCTATCAAGTGTTTAAATTTTAAGGACATAAGTGTTTTTATTATATTTGTTGTATCTATTTGTGTCGTATTAGAGCCGTGGTAGCTTTGAAAGTTGGAAATTTAAGTAATTTCAGAGACTACTTTACAATTATTTTCTAATGAGTGAGTTTAGTGGAATCGTTTTGAAAACCGCCACCTGGAATTCACTCAAGTGTACGTATGTACATTTGTTTTCGATAACTATGTGAAATCACAAAATGATCCCCATGTAGCTCAATTCAATCTTGTAATATGGACATACCGCGGGATTCAGGGATTTTATGTTTTTATGCGCAGATACTAGAAGATATAATAATATATTATTGTGTGTCCCGTGTGAGACAACCTTTATATACTCCCTTACAATTATCCTTTAACCTTTACATATTGCCATCATACGTAAATACATTTTTGTGGTTAGTTAGAGAAGTAATATCTACATGTAGTATTCCACAGGGTAAATTTGTAGTCTTCCACGGGGTAAATAATACCTACATGTAGTCTTCCACAGGGTAAATTTCTTTTGTTTTACTATTCTAAGTCAGCGCTTGACTACAATTTCACCTGATGGTAAGTAGTGATGTAACCTAAGATAGTAAAGCGTACTGACTTAACAAAAGCCTAATAGTAGCAGGTAAGTATTATTTGCGACCTATTTGTGTGTGTGTGAGTGAGAAAAGCGTATGAGAATACGTGAAAAGGAATGAAGATCGAATATTCGTAGTAAGTAGTAGTTTTAAACTTTTGGCTTCATCGTTATCATCATTGCAGCCCTTCACAAGGCCATTGCTGGATATAGGCCTCTCCGAAGGAATGCAACAAAGCTCGGTACTAAATCACCTGCATCTTTCGATTTCCTGCATATCTTACCATGTCGTTTCTCCATCTAGCGGGGGGGGGGGGGGGGGCGCCATGCACTTCGCTTACCGGTACGAAGTTGCCACTCGAGGACCTTCCTTCCCATCGATTGTTGGTTTTTCGAGTTATTTGGCTGGCCCAGTGCCACTTCAGCTTAATCCGTTGGGTTATGTCAGTTACTCTAGTTCTACTGCGGATATCCTCATTTTTAAGTCTATCACGCAGAGAAAGCTCGAGCATAGCCCTCTCCATAGCTCGCTGATCGACCTTCAGATTCCTCATACGGTCAGGGATGGTTTGTCTAACATTTAAAGAAAACATAAATCCAAGAATGTTTTTGTATAGCAATTCCTAAGTGCACCATTTTCATTTTATTTAAATTGTTTGATTTAATTTTATAATAATTAACCTATTTTTTTTGATTAGGGTAAGAGATTAGGTACATACAAAAAAATAATGAATCATTTTGTTTAAATAAACCACATTCTAAATTCTAATTCTAATACTAAAACACCTTAAAAATATAAGTTATAATAACTAAAATATATTATTAAAAAGGAGGTCCTTTGGGCAAGGTTCTATAATAATTAGGTTAATATTAGCCTAATTATAAGTATCTGTATCTAGTTTTCCCTTACCAATAATGTTCTATTAAAGTCGTAAAATCAGCGTTTAATTGTAATACATACCTAATTATACAATTCAGTATTAACTACTTAATAAAAATATGCAATAATAAAATTATATAGGTATTAAAAACTATCAAAACCTAAGTAAAGAGAGCATGTTGGTAGTTCCACATCTACATTATATAAATATGAATATTTTCAATTTCACTTATCAACGTCGCAGCGAAAATTTCTCCTTCTTTTGGGCACATTACAAATTATTTATTTAGAAAACAATATTTACAGTTACCAATGTAGAGATATTAACTAAATTAAGTTTTTCTATTAATAATAATATTTACAAATGATATAAATTATGAATCAAAATGTGAAAGAGGCGTCTAAACAATCGTTATTTGACATAACTTTTGAATATTGAGCTCGAAGAACTCAAAATCAAACAAATGGAAGATTTTCAAGCGTTTCAAGCTAAAACAGGAAACGCTTTCATATACCAATATTATAGTATATAGCTACATCCCTAGGGATATTATATCACGGCGTCAACCAGTTTATTGCGACATTACAAACGTTAGTGATTCTTTAATTTAAAAAAAATGTTTTTTCTTTATCTTTATTCACAGTTGCATATAGGCTTTAAGAATGAGAATGCGTTACTAAATAATTTAAAAGATTTACCCACACCATGTCGAGTAGGTTTGTTGGTGAGTGCAGAGCCGGACTCCCGGTTCTAGAGCTTTAAATTTTCCGCCATTACTCAGTCGCCAGAGTTTATTTATCAAGTGAAAATTAGTTGAAAAATAAAATGGCATATTTTCCATACACAAACAAAACCACCCACATTCAACAGTAACCACTCATCAGAATGGCTGGGTGACAGAGTGCTCGCTGACCATTTTTATAAAATAAAAAAACGAGAATTATTCTTATTTACATTTACTACTTATAATAATCTAAATACAAATTGCTCCTAATATTATTTATTTCTTCTTTTTCTTTTCAGTACGGCTGCCGCCGATTTCTTCTAGTTGCTGCTTGAGTTCTATTAGTTGATTATCAGGCACATAACGAATTTCCTCATGTTCTATAGTATGTTCATGCACGTTCAATGTACAGCCTTCAGGCAATGTCGCTCTTGCCACTCGCAGTAATGTACCCAGCGCCCACGCAGGTACATCTACAACCTTGAACACAAAATTTTGGAGATTTTAATTTTATTTTAATATTTTCTTACCAAATATCTAAGTCATTGAGAACTGAATACAAGGTGTTAAAATGAGATGATGACGGTGAGAGAATCACAGTAAAATATATTGTAGTGCGATTGGAAGGAATACACATAAAAGTCTTAGTAACACGAGTGACACAAGAGGGAGGGAATTTTTTGAAGTAAAGAGCCTTCTGGACTTCAAAATCAATTGAATTTAAGACTTGCATATCATCAAGTAATCATTTTGACTGAAACAATATGTTTCAGGCTCTCTTTATTATATCAAACCTATTTGATCTATTTCTGATCTACCAATTGTCAAAACTAAGTAGTTAAGTTATTGCATACTCTTGAAAAAATGTTTTTGTCGTATAAAATCTATATAAGGTTGAAATGATCATACTTATTTCAATACATGGGAGAAATCACAGCATGCTTTGAGTATATCTTCGACTTCACCATGAAACATTAATCAGGAAACTACAAAACTAGTGGTGGTACACTGGTGTAGAAGTGTTGCTCTTAATTTTTGAAGTGAAAACTTCTTTAGCATCGTTGTGATTGAAACTGGATGAAACAAAAAGCGACAGTAAAAAGGGACAGACACATAAATTCATAAGATTTAACGTAGACAGAGAATGCTATAGACAAAGTGATATCTTTTATCGCAGTCACACAAGAGAAAGAGCAACTTACGCCGATGTCGTGTAAAGAAATGAGAAAGAACGATGAGATTTTTTGTTTCGCTTAGCGTGTCGCCATTTTTAATATTTAGCAAACCACTTTGCTAAATAAAGTTTGACAGCTAACGTGTAGCGTGATAAATTCTTTGTATAAAATACTGTTTTATGTGTTTTATGATAAGTATTTCATATTATATTTTGTTGTGAACAATTAAGACGTAGTATTCTAACCATTTTTATTTAAAACATGGTGCGGTGTAGTGTATTAGGGTGTAAAAGTGATAGTGAAAGGAAAATGGAGGGGTTGTCTTTTCATTCGTCAGTATACCATACTATCGGTTACTAGGCAGTCTGTAACATTTAATAAAATACATACATTGTGTATAATGTACTCAAGACGTAAATTTATCTCTAAAAAGTACAAAAATAACAATTGCAAATTTTAACCTAAAATCTTCGGTGTGGCCAACTTTTCTATAAGTTATTACCCACTATTATAGGAAATAATAATATCTGCGTACCGAAGGTGTATTATCCTAAGTCCATTTTTTTCGACATTCACTTTGTAATGTCATTGAAACAAAAAAATAACGATCTACTTGGTGGTAAAGTATTTTTAAGTCCAACTAAAAAAACTACATGCTTTCGAACTCGTTAACATGTTTTAAGTCCAGGTTAATTCAAAGGTATACAATCTGATCTGGATTTATGCTTTTGTTCCGCTCAATTATCAAAAACAAAAGCATCCTAAGTCCAAATAAGATGAGAAGTTTGTTTTTGAACGTAAGTTGCACTTTATTATTTGTATTTATTTATTGTATTATGTAAATTGTGCCTTTGGCTGCGCTTGAAGAGGGTGTTCCAAGCACATCTCAAGTTGTACCAAATTCTATATGCCAGAATAATTTACAACAAATTCATACTTAATAATCTACCAAAAAAATAAAAGATCGGAATAGAAGTACAATAGAGCAGACAGGAAAAAAGCGAATAAGAAATGATCTTAAGCTTACATGAACAAAAGTGCTGCATGTAGCACGAATTTCCGCATGAAATGCAGTACTAAAATATCCCAGCAGAATAAGAAAGAGATATTTACTTTTTATTGGGATCCAGAAAAAGACTACAATGTTAAGAGGTAATTCATAGTATCATGTGTCCAGTCAAAATCTACAACTAGACAAAGACTGAGATCAGGAGATGAATCTAAGTTAGGATCGAATACTTTAGTGTATTCTTTGTTGTTAATGGTATAACAACAGCAATCTGTAAGACAATGTTTCTAAATTTCCCAACAAGTGGTTAAGACTGAGATAAGAGGGATGTATTGTTGAAAGTGACAAAAGGGGGAAACATAAACCATCTAACTAAACGGATCCTGAAATTATTAAATCTGTTATGTCCCACATTTCATCTCTCCCAAAGTATAAATGTCAATACAATCGTGAGAGATCAAAGAGATGTTATTGAACGAATGTACGATCTTTACAAATTACTTTATACTTGTGACGATTGCAATATGTTTTCAGCAAAACTTAAAGGGATGTAGGATGGCACTGAGAAACAACTTCTGTAAATAGAAAAAGATTTACCTTTAATTATTGAAGCTGATAATAATAGGTACAAACATAAATCGCAGGATATGTCTGAATCAAAATACAGACCTAAAATGGGGTTAATTTCTATAGGAGAAAAATTTGGATATTAAATTACAATATTTATGATGGTTCTGACAGTTCTGCATTTCTATTTATGTGGGATGAAACTAAAGCTCAAAGGGATGGAAACGAAATAGCTTCAAACATCTTAAACTGGGCATCTAAAAATGTACCAGGATCAGATATTGAACAAATGACCATATCAGTCAGTGACCAGGTCAGGTAACTGTTATGTGCAAAATAAGAATATTTATGTTGTCATGTGCATGTTTTTCCTTCTTAAAAATTTTCTCACTTCAAAGTTATATATATTATAAGCAGATACAATATTAAGAGAAGATGTAAAAACTTACCTACACTTATAATAACACCTTGGGACTGGCAACAATTTATTCCGTTATGTTTTTACAAATATACAGTCAACAATATGGAACTTGAAGATTTTAATATTTATTATTTACCAATGGTCCTTTTATTAATAGAAAAGTAAATATTGATAAGGAACCATTTCAAATTTCAAAATCAGTTACTTTGCAAGTTAGAAAAGAAAACTGAGTATTTATTTTATAAAAATTCATTTGATAATCAAAATTTTAAAATGACAGACTTAAGGCGTCAAAAAAAGAAGGAGTTGAATTTTCCAGGAAGTTTACAAAATATGAACCAAAACTTAATTTCAATTTCAGCCAAAAATATAAAGATACCAAGATTTACATTCATATTGAATTGGCGTTATATTGTCATGACTATTATAAAAAATTCCACAATCTTCCACTGCATCGGACTTTCCCGACGACGATAATGCTTATGAATAGTAAACAAAACTTGTGATTAATGAAACATGATTTTCATTGTGCCTTGAAAATCAGGACTTAGGATGTTCTTTTATTACATGTAACTTATAAAAAATTATCTTTAGTGTTTAGAGGTAGCATATCCCAAGTTCATTATTTAATTAATTAATTACATTTTTATTAATATCTTATTGTAATCAAAAACTACTTTTAAAAAACAAATAAATTTTTATTTACAATTGTGTAGTAATGTTCAAATTGAGACTTAAAACGTGTGCACTGAACAATTAGCTTAATGTGACTTATGATCATTTGCCTAAGGTGTACAGATATGTATTCTGCAGTGTCTATTAATTAAATATCTGAAAGATTGAATGGTTTGTTGCAGTTTTCCTGAACATGATAATTTACGTCGGAATTGGATTGTAGCTACAGGACGAACAGACTGGACACCAAAACCGTCATCAAAAATTTGCAGCAGACATTTTAAGGATAAGATGTTAATAAAAAAGAAGAAAATTACTCTGCTATTACCTTATGCTGTACCAATTCTGGTAAATATTCAGTTAATGACATATTCATACTATTTAGTACAATTATCTTGTTTGTTACAAACATTATTTTGTGAATTTTAATAGCAATAAATGACTGAGACAGCCTTCTTTAAGACTCTGAACGCGATTCAAGTTTTAACAATCTATATTAAAACTTGAATCTTGTTCAGAGTTTAATATACCTAGAACTTTAAATTAAATTTTCTGTAAAATGCATCTTTCTACACCTATTTTGTATTAATTAATGTTTTAAAGATAATTTTTAGGAAAAAAAAGCTTGTATTCCAACATATTCCTCCATCAATTTACATGAAGATTCACTTATGGAAATTGATAATAATTTATGCATTCATGTAAGTAGGTAAACAATATTAAATGAAAATAATATTATTTTTCCTCGACCCAATACCGAATTGAAGGGTTAAGTGGACAAAGGTGTAAACTAACAAATAGTTCTAAACAACTAATGAGCCTTTGAAAATAATAAATAATCAAATGAACTGAGGAACTGAAGCATATAGTTTTAAAATACAATATTAGTATCAATACTTAGATAGATTGATTATTTTATATATTATATTGAAAAATAGGTTATTCTATGCAAATTTATTTAAAAAAAACAATGAAAGTATGTATATAATACACCTTTGTCTCCTACACACCATATTAATTAGTTAAGAAGAACTTACAATGGCTCTATGTGGTAAAAAAATAAAAATAACATTATTTATATGAAATAGTATTATTATTTAAAAATAGGTATGCCACATGTTCTTACATACTATTTATGTGGCCTGTGGCCATCTCTAATGATATATATATCTTTATTATAAAACCATATTTGCCTTAAATAAAATGCTTTTGATATGGGAATTTTAGGTAGAGGCTGAGTTTGTTGTATGTCAAAAGTGATTTTTTTTCCACTAATACACATCTCTCTTTCTTGTTTTTGTAACTCAAATGCTCTTTTGTAGTTATCAATATGCTCTTCAGTGTGACAAAATTTTGTATTGAATATATTTCTAAAAAGCACCTTCCTACACCAATTTTGTATTAATCAATGTTTTAAAGATAATTAAATTTAAGATGTACACTAGCAAATAGTTCTAAAGAATTAATGAGTGTTTGAAAATAATAAATAATCAAATGAACTAAGGACTAAAGCATATAGTTTTCAAATACAATATTGGTAGCAATACTTAGATAAGATTGATTATTTTATATATTATGTTAAAAAATAGGTTATTCTATGCAAATTTATTAAAAAAACATAACACACCTTTGTTTCCTATAAACCATATTAAGTTTTGTTAAGAAGAACTTACAATGGTTTTATGAGGTAATAAAATCTTATTATGTTATCACATTTTTAAAACACCACAGTTCCCTCCACCAATGGTAAAGAATTAAGTAATAAAATGTAAATTATGCTTTATAAATAGGATTCTTATTTCTAGTAGAACGGACAGCCCTTGTATGCTCTGAAATTTCCACCAATATTGGTATGGTCGAACGGTACCGTTTATCCAAAGGACGGATCATAGGAGCTTACTAACCATTTTCGGAAACAAAAAGGGTATACAGGACAAGGCGGCTAATTAGCGATCTTTTTATCTGCCCATAATTTCACATTAAAGTATGTTAGAAATGACAGCAATGTGGCAGATTTCTTATCACGGTCTGTAAATCAAATACAGAACGAAATTCATAATGAATGCTCAGATCTTTATAAAACATTGTATATTAAATTTATAGATAACTCAGTTTTAAAACGAATAACTGTGGAAGATATAAAAAAAGAAACATCCCGAGATAATCTTTTAATAAAAGTGTTAAAGTTTATGCATAAAGCGTAGCCTCGAAAAGTGTCGGATCCGTTATTAAAGCCATATTTTCTTTGTCGGTCAGAGTTAGCCGTAGAAAATGGTTGTATCCTGCGGTGCCATAAAGTAATCATACTGTCAATATTCCGCGAGCAGCTATTAAACGAACTACATTCTTCACCAGCTATTAAACGAACTACATTCTTCACACTTTGGCGTGGTAAAAACAAAAGAGCAGGCCAGAACCTGGATGTGGTGGCCACATATAGATAGATAAATCTGAAATATATACTTGTTTGGCAGTTAACACCTTTGCTAGCGTCTGTAACTATGTAACGAATTAGAATTGGCGTGTTTAAATTCAAGAATCATTAAATTTATCATCAGATAAAACTTAAGTTCAGTAAAACTTAAGTTCGTTTTCAAAAAAAAAAGTCGGATTTTTTAATTTGTCAAGTAACCTTTGTCCAGTTAGCTCTTCAATTTGGCAATGTATTCTACAGTATTAAAATAAATTACCTTACAAATTATAATATTGGTATATTAGGGTGTTAGGGTGTAATTTATCTATAATATTTATGTATTTAGAAATATATAAGTATGTTTATCAGTTGTCTAGTACCCATAACACAAGCTCTGCTTAGCTTGGGACTAGATGGCGTTGTGTGATAGTTGTGGAATATTATTATTATTATTATTAATCTTAGTTGGTAGAGCCATGCTGCAGTTATATTAGTATTATAGTTGCAGCACGAATGGATCAGCTCGACCGGGGAAGGACCACGCTCTCACAGAATACCAGCGTCAAATAGTAGCTTAATGCTGCTGTATTTCGTATGGTGAGTGTAGAGAATCGGAGACCCCTTTTACTGGAAACGAGAGGCATTACATCTTAGTCCTCACGGGTGACAACGCATCTCCATTTTGATTTGTAATCGAGGATAGATGTAGATGTTTACGGGCCGCAGCAACCACTTACCATCAGGTGGACTGTGTGCTCGTTTGTCAACCCATCCTATAAAAAATTTCATTATCGAAAGCTTGATAAAGGGATGTTATGAAACTAAAACTGTTGCAGATTTGACATACAAATTAAATGATTTCAGATTGCTCCTGCTGTTGACCTACTGCCGTCGACTAGTGGTCAAAAGCCAGTTGAAATAGTAAACCCTCCAATTTCCAATCAAACATCAATAGTAAGTATTAGAATCAGAAAATGTGTCTGTAGTAACAAAGTTATGATTATAACTCTCTATAATTATGACTCCAGAGTACACTCCTCGAACGTTGCGAAAGAAATGGAAACACTCAGAAAAACTATCGTCCGAACGACTTAAAAAATTAAAGACTCTTCGAGAAAAAAGTAGGCGTTTATCAAAAAAAGTAGCTAAACTAGAAAATATTGTTGCAGAACTTAAAAAAAAGTCTTTGATAAGTGAAGAAGATGGGGATTTATTGGAATCTGTTGACCCTACTAATAGAGACTTCTTGAAAAAAATGTTGAACCCCGCCTCCAGTGGTAGAAAATATTCACTATCTTCACGCAAATTTGCCCTTTGCTTGCAATTTATAAGTCCTCGGGCTTACAGGTACGTACGACAACAATTTAATACTTGTCTGCCTCATCCATCCACACTTACCACATGGTACAAAAGTGTAGATGCAAACCCAGGGTTTACAACAGAATCATTAGAATGCATTAAATTAGTGGCAAAGAACAAAAAAACCGAACTGTATTGTGCAGTAAGCATGGATGAGATGGCTATAAGGAGGCACGTCCAATGGGATGGAACAAAATGTGTAGGTCTGGTGAACTATGGGGTCGCCTTGGATGGTCACAATGTAGCTGAAGCTAGGGAGGCATTGGTGTTTATGGTGACATTTATAAATTGTGCATGGAAAATGCCTATCGGTTATTTTTTATTGATGGTTGTACAGGCGAACAAAAGGCAACATTAATTAAACAATGTATGGGTTTGTTAGTAGATTGTGGTGTTAATATAGTCTCCCTAAATTTTGATGGCTCTCCAACCAACTTTTCGATGGCTAAAAACTTAGGTTGCAATTTCGATAAATTGCAAGATATTACTTCGTATTTTCTTTGTGATAAACAGCACATAGTTATATTTCCGGATCTAGCTCATATGCTGAAACTTGTCAGAAATACACTAGGTCAGAAAAATGAATTAATAAATATGCATGGTGGAATCATTTAATGGCATTTTATAGAATTGCTTCATAATCGCAAGAAAGGGAGGGTCTCCACCTAGCTAACCGTCTTAAAAATCAGCATATTAATTTTTCAAAACAAATAATGAAAGTTAAGTTGGCGGCACAAACATTCAGTAATTCCGTGGCAGATGCGATAGAATTTTGTGACAAACAATTAAATTTACAAGAATTTTCGGGTTCCGAGGCTACTGTTGACTTTATAAGGAAAATTAACAACTTATTTGATATTTTAAGTAGTCGGAATCTGAATATGTATGGTTTAAAAAAAACTATTAATAGTAAAAATGGCGATAGCATTCTAGAATTTGTCAATATAATGGATATCTACATCAGAGGGTTGCAATTAGAGGGAAAACCAATATTGCAAACAAATAGGAAAGTTGGATTCATTGGTTTCTTAATATGCATACAAAGTCTTAAAAAATTGTATGCTGATATCATAGTAACGGGTAAACTTAATTTTTTGCCTATATACAAACTTAGCCAAGATCACCTGGAGTGCTTCCTCAGCTCGATACGGTCAAAGGGAGGCTATAACAACAATCCAACAGCCTTTCAATTTCAAAGCGCCTACAAAAGACTAGTGATACACGGGGAAATAAAAGGTATTGAGTCAGGAAACTGTATACCTCTAGAGGATATAAAAATTTTAACTCACACAGAAGTGCGATACGAAAATAAAATTAATATGTACTGCACTCAAGATCTCGAAGACTCGATTAAGGATTTTCCCCCTAATAATAATTTCTTGGTCGATGATGACCACGATTATATTTTTAACCCTTCAAAACTGACCACCTATACTGAAGAAATTATTTCATATATCGGTGGGTTTGTAGTTAGGAAATTAAGAAAAACTCTAAAATGTGAAGATTGTCTGCTAGCTCTTATTAGCGACAAATATTTAGGTCTTATATTTAAAAAAGATAAAGGTGGCCTTATTTATCCTTCACGTGATGTTATTAAAGTATGTACGTTGGCAGAAAGAATATTTAGGATACATTCACATAAAGAAGTATCATTCTTTGCAGAAAAAATCTAGTACCGAAACTTATTTTAACTACTTTCAAACGATGCCAGGATGTATTTACGACAAATCATTTTGAAAGTCAACCTTTTATTGGAAACCACAAAGTTTTACTTATTAAGGCAATTTCCATGCACTATTTTGAACTGCGTATACATCACGCCACAAAAGCATTTGAACCCAAGCAAAAAATTAGGAACCTTCATACGAAGCTTGTTTTGTTTAAAGGACAATAATACTCGACTCCACCGAGTCAGTAATTCATTCTTAGGCCGATGTATACGCTTTTACCACAAATTCCCAGAAAATATACAAAATTTGATGTTGTAGTCAATTCGACCGTATCTTTTTTATGTGTGTTACCTCAGAATATTATTCTAACGATTTTTATAATTCTTTTTTTATTTGAAAGCTGGTGCTTCTCTTGTAATCTCATATAAGTTTGATCAAGATCTGACTTTGAGTTATCCTTAATAATGCGTATTTAATTGACGTTGATGATGTTCTCGTTTTGTTTATATCAAATTTATATGAATGCAAAAATTTTATTTTTACACTTCTTGTTGATATTTTTAGTAACGTAACTAAATGTAACTGTATATTGAGAAGCTATAGCTCCATTGCTCATGTCTGATGAGCCGTAGTAGCTAAACACTTGCTGTCAATTTCATAGTACCCGAGCAATTCGGGTTCGACCCCCCTGGCTTTAATAAAATCGTTTATTGCAATTATAGCTGCTGATTTACCAAACGCTGAACACACAGCGATGAAGGAAAACATCGTGAGGAATTAGAAACTTTATTTTTTTTAAAACATTTGTTTTTTCAATAATTTTTTAAGTACGCACACACTTATTGGGGCAGTTCAGTCGAGACCTTTGCCCGAAAGTGGAACTTATAATGTCTGCAATTTTACTTTTAGCTATAATTATCTGGGCGACCTACATAATAGTATGTAGAATCCACTCAGTTTAAAGTAAATAAATTCCTCGCTTGAACTATCAATCAAAGTCCTAAAACTTTGTTGAACTAAGTTTGTATAAAAATTGTTATGATAATATTAAGGAATTTATAGAAGACAATAACAGTACAGAAGTTTCACTCTTTTGATGTTGAGTTGACAGCTTGCCGACGTTTAATAGCTTTAATTATTAAGTATTACTTTGCACCTTTTCTCATTCTCACATCACGGCTGTTTTTCCGAGGTTACTTAGGGCTGTCAAGAAAGAGTAAAAATACAGTATGTATAACATTAATAATTTATTTACTTCACAATTGTTTTACTTTAATATAATGTTTTATAAATTTTTTCCGTCTCTAAAATACCGGTTATTAAATTTAAGAGTTGAAAAAACATTAAATCTTATATATAATTTTATTAAATAATAAAAAGGAAAAAATGGACATGGAGTATCAGCAGAGTCATCGATTTATTTTTGGTAAAAAATATGAAAAGATATTTCTTTTTACATACCTATGGTACGAACAAACTATGGTAAGCAGAGCATACTTTTTGATGGAATTAAAATATATAATAAACTACCACGAGTAATAAAATTATTAAATAGTTTTAACATCTTTAAAAGCAAACTAAAACAACATATAATGAATAAGTTCTAAATCCGACCCTGTCCATATGCCGACCGCTAATCAGCGTTATCGGTAACGATAAGAAATACCTTACTTACTACCCACTTTATCTATTACTATCTACTAAAAGATTGCTAACTTGTACATCAATACACAAAACGATAATATTGGAAGTATTAAGTTGTATGCCTAAACTAGTAAGAAGTTGTATGTCACGAAACTCTTTCCTCCCTTTTTAATGTTAATATATATGTATATATTTTTTTTGCTATCTGTATGCTCATAACCCATTTATAACTTGGATATTGTAACCTGTCATTAAGTGAAATGTATATTTCTTTTGAGAATAAAATATCTTTAACCATAAAAGATATTCATTCAGTATACTAACTAGAAATAATAAAAATAGTACCTATTATTAATTTTATTAATAAATATTGTTGTATTAATATTTTATTGTTTTATATTTCTTTATTTTACGTAAGATTTTTAATATATGTTCCCCCCCCCCACTCCATTTGTCAGCAAAGGTAAGAAAAAATTTAAAGCCCCGAGCTTGCTTACATAATACTAAAACGCTTCCTTTCTTTTAAACTTTGTCGTCAAATTGAAAAGGATTACGTAAATTTACTATTTGCTAGCAATTTATAAGTCCTCGGGCTTATACGTATGTACGACAACAATTTAATACTTGTCTGCCTCTTCCATCCACACTTACCACATGGTACAAAAGTGTAGATGCAAACCCAGGGTTTACAACTAAATCATTAGAATGCATTAAATTAGTGACAAAGAACAAAAAAACCGAACTGTATTGTGCAGTTAGCATGGATGAGATGGCTATAAGGAGGCAAGTCCAATGGGATGGAACAAAATGTGTAAGTCTGGTGAACTATGTGGTAGCTTTGAATCGAAGTTCTAAAACTTTGTTGAACTAAGTTTGTATAAAAATGGTTATTATAATATTAAGGAATTTATGGAAGACAATAACCCCCAAGAAGGGTGATTCCTTCCTCAGAGACCAGGGTCAATTCACCAGACTCTCCAAAACCTGTTACGACACAAGCATCAAATACGACCATGCTAAACCTAACATTCTAGTCAGCGCCAACGTGACCCCGTCGGCGGGAATGAAAGAAGGGCTACCGGCCGGCGTACGACATTCGCGACAGTGCTTAAGAGAAGAACAAAAAGCAAGAAGACCTCTAAGGCTCCCTATTAGGCATTAGATTAGTGATAGTTTGTAAGACTGCCGCATTGTGTAAATAGTTTATTTTTTATTTATTTATTTAACTGTTTATGTACACACATACTTTGACAGGAAAATGCTAAAAACAAAATTATGTACAAAGGCACTGCTTATTCCATAAAGAAATTTCTTCCAGCAGGCCTATTGAAGGATAGTTGAAGGAAATAGAAGTAGTCAAAGTGTGCACTTTATTAACATTAACATATACAATAAAATACAAATTTATAAACCTACATATATATTATACACATACGTACATACATACACATATATATATATATATACGTATACATACACATATATATCTATATAAATAAATATAAAATACAAATATAATATATTATAAGAAAAAAGATAATATAATTCAATATATTATATTTTTAATATTACGTATATGAATATCTACACATCACGAATTAATCATTATGGTGTGAATGATAATGCTCTTTAACAAGTCTTTTAAACATAGACACCGACTTAGCGTCACGAATCCTAAAGGGAAGTGAATTCCACAATCGAACTGCATTAACAGTAAAAGAATGAGAATAGAGCATTGTATTGAAAGATGGAAATCTTAACAGTGTTCTAGTATTTGATCTACATGGGACATCTGGAGCATGAACAAAAGTAAAGCGATTTTTTAGATATAGCGGAGTATCAGGGTTATGTAGAATATTGAAAAGAAGACAGAGGATTCGAGTGTTCCGGCGAAGGCGGATGGGGAGCCATTTAAGCTGCTTGCGATAAACAGAGACGTGATCGAACTTCTTTAAGCCAAAAATGTATCGAATACATAAATTTTGCAAGCGCTCGAGTTTATTAATTTGCTCCTCGGTAGCATCCAAATAGCAGACATCAGCGTAATCTAAAATAAGCAATATAAGAGTCTGGACTATAGATATCTTAGTAGACAAAGGTAGAAAACTTTGAAGGCGTTTTAGAGAATGAAAGGCGTGAAATATTTTCCTGCTTACATCCGTAACATGTGCGCCCCAAGTCAAATTGCAGTCGAAAATAACACCTAGGTTCTTGGCAGTATCTGAGTAGGGAATAGTGGCACCATCGATTCGTAGAGTTTGGAGAGAGGAGAAATCAAGCGTGCCACGCGCATGTCTTTTACCTATTATCAAGGCTTGGGATTGAGTTGGGTTTAATGTGAGACCAAATGATCTCGACCATTTGCTAATCTTATTTAAGTCGTCATTCATAGCTTCAATCGCCATGTTGGCTTCGGATGCCACAAAATTACGATATAACTGCAAATCGTCAGCATATAGGTGGTAATTAGCTGATATGACCTTGGTGATACAATTAATAAAAATGGCGAAAAGCAGAGGAGAGAGGACTCCACCTTGAGGTACACCCGCAGTTACATTATACAATTGGGAGTATATTTCACCTGAACGAACACATTGTGACCGATCACATAGGTAAGAGTCAAACCATTGAATAACAGATTTGGACACATTAATCGTCTTAAGGATACTTATAAGGATATCAAAATCAACAGAGTTGAATGCACTGCTGAAATCTAGTAAAACCAGAACTGTTAAGTATCCATGGTCCATATTCCAACGGATATCGTCAGTAACTTTAAGAAGGGCAGTTGTAGTACTATGTCCGGGTCGGAAACCAGATTGATATGGACATAAGATATTATTTCTGTTGAGAAATGCTGAAAATTGCTTGTGGACAATGTGTTCAAAAACTTTAGAAAGAAATGGCAAGATTGAAATAGGACGAAAGTGAGAGGGAGATGAAGGATTGGATATCTTAGGGATAGGGATAATGTGTGCTAATTTCCATGACGATGGAAAACAACAAGAAGATAAAGAGAAATTAAAAATGTGTGTAAGAACAGGAAGAAGAAAAGAGAGGATAGGTATTATCATATTGGAGCATATGCCGTCATTTCCAGTGGCCGTTGATGATATAGCTAGAATTGATCGGTTGATATCGTCTTCAGTGACTACAGCAAAATCAAATGTATCACACTGCAGAACTGGGTGCTTATCCAATTCTAAAATTGACCCAGCTTTATCACACGTAGAGATGGAGACAGGAGGGCAAGAAAAATGTTGGTTAAGAATATTTAAGTCTATATCTCCACTTAAAAGTGTTCGTGACTTACCAACACCAACAGTTTTAAGAAATCTCCATGCTTTTGCGGGATCACTTTTAGTTAGAGAATTATAAAAGTAACGTCTTTTTGCATCTCTGCACAAACGGTTGCACCGATTGCGTAGGTTCTTATAATTTGTTAAATTACTCTCCAGCGGAAATCGCTTGTATCTTCTTTTAGCCTTGTCTCTACGTGCCATGAACGCCTTTAAAGCCGAAGTTATCCAAGGGGCAGGATTATGTTTTATTTTAACACGTTTAACCGGTGCATGAATATCATATAAGCTAAGAATGACATTGTTAAAGCTGTTTACTTTGTCATCTACTGTTTGGCTAACAAATAACGGCGTCCAATTTATTAAACTAGCGTCACGTCTTAAAGCCTCCAAGTTAATGCTCCTGAAACTTCGAAGGAGTCGAAAGTTTGACTTACGTTTAGGAGGTCGAACACGATAAGACAAATAGATAAGGTCATGGTATGAGAAAGAAGCGGTCAGTTGTCCATGACTGGCAACATTATTTGGAGAAGAGACTATAATTAGGTCGAGAAGAGATGGAGTACAGTTTGGGAAGTGGTGAGTGGCTGAAAGAGGTAGTATCTGAAGATTAAAAGAGGACAATAGTGATTGCAGCTTATTCGCACGGTGGTCATTTCTGATAAGGCACGTATTGAAATCACCCATCAAGATAACGTGATTATATAAAAGATTGAACTCACTAAGTAATTTTTCAAATGCGTCGAAATAATTAACATTAAGGTTAGGGCTATAAAGAACTCCTAGTAATATTTGTGTGTGATTAAGAGTAATTTCCAAAAACAGGTGTTCAGCAGAGTTAGAATATATTTGTGGAGATGTACTGATCACCCTAAAAGGTATTTCAGCACGCAGATAAATAGAAACACCTCCACCGCCCTTGCCCACTCGGTCATTGCGTATTAATACATAACCAGGAAGTGAGTATAGAGTGGAAGGAAGAGTAGGTTTAAGGAAAGTTTCAGAAATCAAAAGAGCATCGAGATGAGTACTGCTAATGGATGCCAGAAGGTCAGAATAGTGGCCAGGAACACTTTGCGCATTGACGTGGGCAATATTTAAGTTTACAGGGTATTGAGAAAATACAGAAGAAATGTGATCGAGCAGAGTAATAGGTTCAGATGAAGATTCGGTGTCTACGCTTACAAAACTGTTAGTAGACGACGAGCAAGAGAAAAAGCTTTCATTGAGGTCTGATAGATTATTCATAGTTTATGTTGATAATAACGAATATAATAAAGTAAAATAACAAATATATATATTTAACTAAAAAGTAAAAAAATAATAATAATAAAATAATATTAAAAAAAAACAATAAAACGAATATTATAATAAAAATAAAAGTACAAAAATAAAATAAAAATCAAAACTTAGTAACTCAACTCACTCTCTGGCGTGATGGAAGAAATTCAAAGTAAAATCAAGTGTAAAGAAAAAAAACATTAAAATTTTTGATTATGGACAGTACAAATCAAGAAAGTCAATTAAAGTACTTAATTATCCTATATTACATTCAACAATATACGAAAATGTAGAACAGATCGTAGATATGATACATTGATCACAATAACTTGATGTAAACAAATAGTTGTTATTAAAAAAAAAAATATGCATACCCGCCAAATAGAAAAAAAAATGAAACAAAGTTTAGATGCTGCTGTTTTTGCAAGATAGTTTATGTGAATGGTAAACTTGCAAATTATTGACGTCGGCGTGTTTTCTTTGGAACATTTACGCTATTTTTCGATGACGATGTTTCTTGTGAAAGTGATGTTTTGTTAGAATCGGCAATTATACACGGATATTTAACGGTTAGTTGTTCGAATTCAGTCATAGTTTCAATTTTTTGTCTTGATTTGTCAGGAAGGATGATTAAAATTTTGCCATTGGATGACCAACAGTGTTTGATTCCGAAGTGTTTGCGCGCTGCAGTAAATACCCGATGTCTTGTTTTAGTTAAGAACTCCGAAATAGTGATGCCAGAGCTTTTCAGATTGGTTTTACTATCCCAAACGAGTTGTCGATGCTCCGTTTCATAAAACCGAACCAAGACAGGCCGAGTTTTCCCTTGTGCTGATCCAAGTCTATGACAGACTTTTAAACTGTCCTTGCTCAAGTCTGTTAACTTTAACTGATTGGATATTAAAGAGTAAAGCACATCATGAAGATTCTCATTAGGCTTTTCAGGTATCCCGTGGAATAGCAACACTTTGTTTCGCATAGCGGTTTCGTGTCTATCTAAGCCGAGGCAAAGCAATTCAATTTGGGTTTTCAGCCTCGATAATGTCTGCCAAACAAAACATTTAAATTCGGAGAACTCACGCGAAAGCGACGAAAGATCAGGATATGAAGAATTAGTCTCCGTGCTGGCTTTCTTCAGTTTCTCTTCATAATCAAGCATCCGGGATCCGAACATATTCTCAAGTTCCTTCAAGTTGTTAGTTAGCTGAACATCCATTATTAGCGCGTGAAGAAAATCTTCCTTAATTCAAGTTTTTGGAGAAGAGAAGTAGTCACCAATGAGTGAAGTGAGTTTAGTTAGTACTTATCGCATTTAAACAGTGAAAAATACAGTGTAAAAATAAAAGATGAAAACATATAAATAATTAGCACACACCGAATATGCGTGTAGACGTCACGACTACCCGCGCGATAATCGCTAATTGTTATATATATATATATATATATAATTGTTATATATATATTATAATAGTTTAATAAATTTACTTTAGTTTTTTGTACAATCTTTAATTTAACTTTAATCCTAGCAGTTTAAAATAGCAATAAATTCTCTCAGTAAATAATTAGTGATATAGATATCACAGTAACAGCACAGAATAAATAATAGTACTACGTACAGAAGTTTCACTCCTTTGATGTCGACTGCTTGCCGACGTTAAATAGCCTACATTATTATTAATCAGATAAATCGCGCAGGCAAGCTAAATAAAATTTTATCGCTGCGCGCGAGTGTCAATGTTAGATCTAGTTATCTATAGATCTAGTTAGATTAGAGAAGATAGCATCTTTTCCCCTTCCTGCGCCATGGCGGACTTTTCGTGGTTACTAAGGGCTAACAATAAAGAGTAAAAAAATACATTGCAAAATGTTAATTAAGTTACTTAGGTGAAGTACCTATTCTAACTATAATCGACTGACCATATTTTCGCACCTATGTGATTTCTGCGATGCTCAACGCATGCAACTAGCAAGGCCAAAGCAAATAAACCCGAAATACGATTCCTAACAGAAATGTGATCGTATTCTACTCAGTTAAAAATCTTGTTAGAAAACAAAGTTTTAATTTCAGTGTTTTGTGTTATTATAACTTACTTATTTTTAATTACAATTTTATATTTTAATTACAAGACATAATATATAGGTATTTAAGTATGTAGATACTTGGATAGTGAAGTAAATTTCAATTACGTTAAGTAATAAAGTACATAGGTATTACTTGTGTAGATAAATTATTACCACAGTATAATAAAAACATACAGTAGGACGACGCCTTCGATCTCGTGGTAAATGCCGACAACGTCTAGACAGCGTATGGAAGTTAAGGTTGTCACAAATTAAGAACTTTTACTAATTTCATTATTTATTTTAGATCTACATCGTGATCTACAATATGATTACTAATATAAAGAATAAGTAATAATTTGTTCTTACATTTTTCCTGAAAGTACTCAAAACGCTAATTGCACGCCTCACAACATGAGGGAGTGCTCTACTCTCGATATGTGGCCATACCTCAGTTTTGACTCCTCCTCAAAATTGACATCCTTAACATTAAAAAAATGATGTCCACCATCTTGGATTTAAAAATAAATTCCATTTTCGTTATCAGCACCCCAAGAAACCTCGAAATTGATACCCATATCATATTTTTAAAAAAATGTTAGCCATCTTGGATATGAAAATGGATGCCAGTTTCGTAATAAGCACCCCAAGAAACACCGAAATTGATACCCATATCGTATCAATAAAAAAATGTCCGCCATCTTGGATATGAAAATGGATGCCAGTTTCGTAATAAGCACCCCAAGAAACCCCGATATTGATACCCATATCATATTATTAAAAAAATGTCCGCCATCTTGGATATGAAAATTGATGCCGGTTTCGTAATAAGCACTACAAGAACCTCGAAATTGATACTCATATCATATTATTAAAAAATGTCCGCCATCTTGGATATAAAAATGGATGATAACATTTAAAAATAATAAAAGCAAGCGCACGCTAACCCTGGAAGTCGTGTCCCGAGCTACTAATACGATTGGCATAAGCAGATCGGGCTCGTCCTTCCCGCGTCTCACCCCACACACCCCGCACGACTGCTCCGTCTAGACGTCTTAGTCGGACGACTGTATGGATTTATAGACTGTGTTATTACTTAATTCTTTTTTACTATCAGTACTTATCTAACAAAAAAAAAGAAATAAATTCACCTTTCATAACTTGCTTCTAAAATCCTTCGGTAATTTTAAAGAATGATATATCTGAAACCTTTTTTTGGGCATTTGGCATCCATCCACGCAACAATTATAGTAGGAGCGACGTTTTTCCATTAAAAATTATCAAATAGGTAAAATAATATAAATAACACTAAACAAAGACTATTTCAACAAGTATTTACAAAAAAAACTAATTACGTAAACACTGTTAAAAAAAAGTCTATCGACCAAATTGACGATATTTTGAAAATGGGCCACGTTAGAAGTATCTACCCTTAACCGACGAGCATGTATGCGTAGATATATGGATGTAAAGGAGGCGAAAGAGGTATGTAAGGATCGTGCCAAATGGAAGTCCGTAGTCTCTGCCTACCCCTCTGGGTGACAGGCGTGAGTGTTTATGTTACGTTAAAAAACTCAAAACAAACATTCAATCGCCTACAACGCGCTAGCCCCGACTGCGTATGTTACCCTGGGTGCCTAGCGATTGTAGGTAATTATTTCACGCAGGTAGCAAGAGTGACAGAGGGCTGGTAACAGTTAGTTCAGTATCTTCTTTCTTCAATATTAAAACACAACCTACATAAATATAGCCCACTAAGTTCTCATTCATTACACAATAGTTTCTTTAAGTTTATTAGTCAGACAGATATCACAATTTTTTAGTTTCTTCTTTCTTCACCACAGTAAATTATAATAAATAATTAGTCAAATACAGTCCACTCAGCTCCCCATCAACTACAATACATATCAATGATAATCGTTAATAGCAGGGTTCCATTTCAGGCTTACTTCACGTACTAATTTCTAATTTTATAGCTAGTTGTGGGGTAAATTTTTCCTCACACTTGTAACCCTAAATATAGTGACGTATTTTCTTTTGTCCCTTTCTGCGACACGCTATGGCGGAGTCTATAGGATTCTCTGTCTACGAGATTTAAGGTGAGAGAAAATGAGATAGGAAGCGTTATAGATTATAGCTCAATGTTCGCGAGAAATAAGTCGTAGACGCCGCCGAAACAGCGTCGCTTACGCGTTTTGTTCAACAAGGTACGAACTGTGGTACGAAGGTGTCGTGTGCCTATGAACAAAACGCAGTGAAGAACGGCCAAACCTCAACTTCGTAATAGGTAAAATTGATATACCTAAATCTTTTTGTAATTAGTGATTACTATATAAAGTATATCGAAGGGAGATCTAATAATTACATTAATAACATTAAGCGACAAAATTTAGCGATAGAATTAAGCGACAGTAGCCTAATGGCAGGGCGCGGACCACGAATTCAAAAAGGTCGTTGGTTCGAATCCGCCATTCGACTACTGGCGTGAACCACTCGTATTACAAGCAATTTAATCTTCCCACACATACATATTAGTAATGTTTATACTCGTAGCATTGTTAATATTCTTTTTAAAAATATCTAAACTAAAATTATATTTTCTTATATTTTATGCCGAACTTGTAGTTTAAATTATGACATAAATCATTTAAATTATTTATATTTTATATTTCATTTCATTCGAAGGTTTCACTTCTGTCGCATGTGAGCTGCACATAGGGTTTTTTATTTATTTAACATTTACTAAGCAATGACGGAGTTAGTGCATGGCAATTGAGGAAGCGCGGGAGGTGCTCTTCAATCCAGGTAAGACACATTTATTTGAGATTATTAGGGCCTGAACCGACGACATAAAGTATGCAACAATTTTCACGCTTTATATTCAATTTTTTTATAATTATTAAAACAAAAATAAAACATGACTCGCTAAAAGCTTTCTAGATAATTCAATAATTCATAAACAAACTTGTAATTTTAATCCACTGAAAGTAGCGTTGACCTTATTGTACAAAATTGCAGACTTAAGCAAAAACCCGACGTTATTAAAAAAAGATTCAGATTTGATTTCGGACCCACAAAGAGGTATCTGCAATTAACCTGTCCCTTAAAATTCATGGATACTGGGGAGACATTTATTTTACACTTTATTGTAAATTGACGTACTCGTTGGTCCAGTAGTCGTAGGCGCTAAGTTGATCATGAGATCCCGGGTTCGAATCCCGGGTCGAGCCAAAATCAGTTTACTAGGTTTGCGAAATCGAGAAGTTAGTGATATTTCACCCCTGTCTCGGGATGCACGTGAAGATGTTAGTCCTACGCCTGATTTCTCTCCGGTCGTATCGGATTACCGTTCCATCGGACTAATGAGAGTGAATATGTTGAGTAGCTATGTTAGACAAATACATTCTTAATATATATACGGGTTATTTTTCAAAGAGTAGCCAAATTTTAAACTTAAGTTCAAATATATAAATAATGATATACCGATATTGTAGTTTTTGAAAATACGAGTAAATAAGGCTTCTACTTTTATTTGAAATTATCCCAAATTGAATGTAATTTATGGGCAACGTTTTTGTCTACCGATCGACCCTTACGAATGTGTGCGTGCGCAGCAAAATCAGTTAAAATAATGCATTACGACGCATTTTGAATTTGAAAAATAAAAAGGAGGATATATTACTTATTCTGAGAATTATCTGCAAATGTGCCAAAATCAGAGTTTTGCAGACTTCAAAAAAAGGGGGAATATCTCGATTTGAGCTTTTCTTTTTTCGCTATTATGTTACTTGATATCTTTTCATTAGGATTATAACAATTCTTTTTTATTAATTAGGTTTAATTTCTTAGGTTTAACTTTAACTTCACTTCTCCTATACAAATTTTGAGAAAGAATTTCACCTCTACGTGTGGTTAAATAAGGTATCAATTCTTTAATAACTATTAATTACTATTTATATATTTTATAATAGACATTCGAACTTTAATATTTCTTGGTCTACTCAAAGAGGTCAAAAATTAGACTTTTAATAAACAGTAAAACCCAGTTTTTTATAAAAATGAAAGCCCCGACCTCCAGAACCTACTATGCGCTTATTTTATTCTTTATAGTTTTTTTGAAGAATTTTTTTTCTTAGCTATAACCTGGAGTAAGGAAGTTGGTGCAGCTTCACCCCCGTGCCGTAGAAAGTGAAGATCCGCATCACACACTGCTTTATAGTGAAATGGCTAGTCTCAGTTAAGACTATATAAACTAAGATAAACCTGGCCTGTGTAGATAACTAATCTCCATCGAGACTGGCCGCCGTGACCCAAATTCGGTCTGGAGCAAATAGTTATTATTATTCTTATTCCATAAAACACCTCAATAAAAATGGCGAGAATAATGCCTTTTGATGTTTTTTCCAGTCAACCTGGCCAACCCCCAAATTAATTTGCTAACATATGTTAGTGAGAATGGAATGGAATGGATTTTCCACTGTCAGTTTTGCGATCTACATTTCGATAATGTTAAAAACGTAGGTTACGTTCTTCGGATGTCCCGACTTACGAGTACCTTCCGTTAGTTAGCAGGGAGCATTGAATACTGGTTAAATGTACGTGTCAAAAGTCGAAACTTTTCCATTTCAGCCGCCTATACACGTTAGTTAATTTATAGTAAAATGGGTTGGACTTTTTTTATAGTATAAGGGTGACAAACGAGCACACAGTCCACCTAATGTTTTTTTTAAATCCTATTAAAAAGTGGATGCTGTGGCCGTGGCTGTGTTAGATAGATACTTATAGCAAAAAAAAAACAATTAGGTAATAATTTATCTACAGAAATAATACCTAAGGGCCTACGCAGACCGGGACGGCATGGCAAGGGATTTTACCGTGAGTCAGCGCACACTGGCCGCTTAGATACGGCGGCATTCCAGCACTTTGCCACGGCATGCCACGGCGTGCCGCGGCTCGACAAAGCACGCCTCAGCGACTCCTGCTGCCTGATACACTTTCAGTCTTCAATTGCGTTTGATCGAGTGTTGGTGTGCCTCAGTTTTAAAATGGTACATTGGGATTTGGTGTTGATATCGATTGCTGCAGGTGAAGAAGGTGCACAGGCTAACAATAGGGATAGAAGAAGATGTTGGGTTGATAATGTATGGAAAGAAAGGGAATCAAACGGTGAATTCAATCGTTTATATAATGACATAGAATGGATTATGAGGAATTTCAAGCACTGTTGAATATATGTCGACCATATATCGAAAAACGAGCGCCGGCGTCCGTGGCATACCGTTGCCTACCGCAGTATGCGACGGCATCCCGCCACGGGAGCCTGTGACCCGTCTTTCAATGCCGTGCGATAAAATCCCTTTCCATGCCACGGCATCATTTTAAAGCATAGCAATTTATGTCGTATTTATGTAACAGTACGGTTGAATGTCCATTAGTAAAAATAAAAATCCCTTGCCATGCCGTCCCGGTCTGCGTAGGCCCTAAATACTTTATTAAAAACTTTAAAGTTGTATTTTACTTCACTATCCAAGTATCTACTTACATACATAATATCTATACTACCTTCGTAACTAAAATATTTTAAATTATAATAACACTGTTAGGAATCGTATTTCCGGTTTATTTGTTGTTTACATTATCTACCTATTTCTTCCGAGCCAAGCATCGCGACTCCCGACTAATAGTCTTGCAAGTTGCATGCGTTGGGCATCGCAGAACTCACATAGGTGCGAAAATATGGTATGTCAATCACAGTCAGAATAGGTACTTCACCTAAGCAACTTAATTAACATTTCTCAATGTATTTTTTACTCTTTATTGACAGCCCTTTGTAACCACGGAAAGTCCGCGCTGACGTAGGAAATGGAAAAGATACAAAGTAATACGAACACTCGTGCGCAGCGATAAAGTTTTTAGTCGTAAGTTTTATTTAATTATCTAATTAATAATAATTATGTAGGCTACTAAACGTCGGCAAGTAGTCAACATCAAAGGAGTGCAACTTCTGTACGTAATACTATTATTTATTCTGTGCCGAAACGTCGGCAATCAAAAAGTTAAAATTAAACGCGATATAATTTGTAAAATTCCATACGCTTTTCAATGCGTGTAAGTAATAATCTAAAAAATGTATGAATTTAAAATAAAATTTTACTAACAAAAACATATATTTTTTTAATAAGTTTAGTATACTTAATTATAATTAATTATATAGTTCAAAATGAACTCATTTAGTATCCAGCAGAGTGTAGTTATTTTTCACTCGTTCATGAAATCACAATATCGACAGAAAATACGTAAAAACAAAACTTTTAGAACCAAGTACTAGTACTCGTAGGTACTCACCTGAACATTTCGTTCATAGACATTAAGGTTATACTCAGCATCAATTACCGTGCTTTTAGGTTTGAAACGTTGGACTTTTAATTGCTGTGCTGGTGTAGCCCAACTGAAAATAAAATACATATTTAGTAAAATATCTTTCTTTAATTACTTACTAATATCGATCGGGTGTTCTTTGCTTAGGACTTCTCTTCCAAGTGATTGGAAATTGAACAAAATAATTAAGCTACCAAACCTCCGAATAACAATAAGTCTGTAAAATTTTAATCACACCTTTACCAATTGCGTTTAAGCTATTGAAATAACAACTATCCACACTGAGGTTATGCATCAATCTTATTATCCAAAACTCCACGGTATTTCAACCCACTTCAGAGCCACGCTTTTTGAGGTTTTTGAAAATAGCCATAGCCCCAACGGCAGCCGGTAAATAAAATAAACAGCCTATATGTCACCAGCTTCCTAACAGTTTTAAGAGTGTTATGTGCAGTTTAACTGACTTGCATTTTATCAGACATGCAGGTTTCCTTACTATGTATATCTTCATCGTCGTAAACTTAGTAAATCAGTTCTTAGGATTAACAAACGGTTTATCTAGAAAAGTTCTGAGGTAACACATAAAAATACAGTCGAATTGAGAACCTCCTCTTTTATTGAACACGGTTGAAAAGACGTAACACCGCCAACAGTTTCTCACTTCGTGTCACCAACTCGTCAGAGTAAGCTTTGACGCGATTTATCACGTCAATTGTCTAATGAACCACGGAATAAGAATTCACGGGCCTTCCATCCTTATTCAAGAGGGCTAGCTTGCCCATCTTCCATTGTGAGAAAAACCGACCCCTCTTTAGACATTCAATAAGTAAATTAAAGCTTTGTCCTCCCTTATTGCTTCAAGAGTCTATGGATTCGCAATATCATAATATCATATCTTCGCGTCTCAAACTTATAAAGATGCTGGAGATTACGACTCCACATGTTTTAAAAAGATTCCACGTGGTGCGAACCATAGAAGAACAGAAGAGCTATTTTAGTAAATGCATGCGGCTCACTTAATAATATATGACTAAGCCCTTCAACATCCGCGAAACTATAGGAATTGCACAAAGGAGAATAAAAAATAAAATAAAAAAACAAATTTCACAATGTGGTCAAGCATGGTAGGAAATTCTTAAAACAAGCACGATAGCGGACTGCTAAACATCAAAATGGTATTGTTAGAGTTTAGTTTAAAAACAAAAACTATGTTGGTTTAAAGTTGACACGTCGTTAACCGAAATGGAGCTCATGCGTAAACATTTCCGTTATCTCAAGATAAATATCTCAGCGAACTTGTTTCGATTTATGATGTTGAAGCACCGAGTCAAACGACAATATACGAGTTCCGACGCGGTCGTGTGTCACTCAGCACCGTTTCTTCTGCAGTTCGACCAAGAACAGTGGTCACGCCTGAAAAAATCGCAGCTGTGCGAAGTATTATATTAGATGACCGTCATGTGACATACCAGCAGATTCGGGCTGTTATCAGTATCGGAATGACTGCAATTCAGTCGATATTACATAATGAGCTGTGTGTAAGAAAGCTAGCTTCCCGCTGGGTTCCCTACAATTTGTCCGAAGATCAAAAGGCGGCTCGTGTAGATTGGTGCCAGAATTCTCTGCAACGCTTCTATGTTCAGAATAAAACACATAGGTTGAATATTGTTATGTATTAAGCTTGGTAGCATGACAAAAGACAAAGACTTCATAAGTGAATATTAAATTACCTACATTCAATTTACTTTATTAGTTAACAAAGTAAACAAGTACCCCCAAATAAAATAACAATAAATCTTTGAATATGACATACCTTCCCCATTAGTAAGTAACATAAACAATATAATTATTTAAACAAGATAGGTACATAGCTTTTGAAATCAATCATGTCTAATTTATGATACTTATTAATACACATTACATACAAATACAAACTTAAGATAAATAAAGATTTTCTCTATTAGCACTTGATCTTTCATATGGTGTTTTGGAATGTAAACTTGACTTATGTTTTATCTTTCTACTTGTTGAAAGTGTAGTCTCTGCTGTTGATGGTATTCCTAACATCTCTGCCCATTTATTACAGTCTGGAATGTCAATTATTGTATCAGAGTCTTGACTGCTTTCTTGATTTTCTTCGTTGTTGACACTATCTGAATTCTCAGGATATACATCCTCTACTGATTCAGCGGCTCTAACCATTCTTGCCCCCTCCTGCATTTCAGAATCCTCATATTGAATATTAGGCCCTTTTTTAATTAGCTGATCAATATCTCGATTGATTGTTATACCATTATTGGTCCTAATCTCATAATTTGATGGCCCTTTTTTGTTAATTACTTTTCCTGGAAGCCTCCTTGGGCCAGTACTGCTGTAGTTGTGATACATAATCTCCTGACCTACATTAGTTTCCCTGTTTTTCCTTTGACTGTTATTACTGATTTGTGTTTCAGTTTTTTCATTTTTTGCTGAATCTGGATGTATGGTATCCAAAAGTGTACGTAAACATCTCTTCATTAGTAGTTCAGACGGGCTCTTATTGGTTGGGCTGCATTGTGTAACTCAAGACCAAGCAACAAATTTGGTATTTTAGTGTCCCATGCTAGATCTTCCATTTTGCACAGTTTGTCTTTAATAGTCTGAACCATTCTCTCCGCCATCCCATTTGTAGATGGATGATATGATATTGTTACATGACGTATGTTATTAGCTTTTAGGAATTCACTCATATCTTTCGAGACAAATGATGGTCTATTATCAGAAACCACCACTTCACATAAGCCATATGTTGCAAATGTTGTTCTTAAAAGTCTTATAACTATTGATGATGTAGTGTTATTTACCATAAATAATTCTGGCCAGCGTGAATATGCATCCACTATGATTAAAAAATATGTTTTATGGTATGGTACAACAAAATCAATATGAATCCTTGACCATGGATTTGTTGGTGTGATCCATTCATGACTAGATTTTTGAGGCATATGGCGATTCTCCACTTTTGACAGCCTCCAGCATCTCTATATCCTCATTAAGATTTGGCCATACACACATAACTCCTTGCAAGTGCTTTTGTTTGCACTATACCTGTGTGTGTTTTATGCAAAAATTTGTAAAGTTTTATGGCGCATTGATTTTGGTACTAATACACGCGATATTAATAATGCGATAAAGTTTTATCGGGTTTCGTTTCTATGGCTATGTCTTTAGCACTAAATGGAAAATCATTGGGAGTCTAAGCCATCAGCAAAACCTCAGACAACTGTTGCTCTGGTTGTTCGTTGACTGGTTGTGGCCATCTACTTAGGCTGTCGGCGCTACCTATTTGTGATCCTGGTTTATATACAATATCATAATCATAAGACATTAAAGCAATCGCAATCCTCGTTAATCGAGGAGACAGCATATTTGACATTGGTTTTTTAGGGTTAAAAATACCAAGCAACGGTTTGTGGTCTGTAATTATCCGAAAATGTCGACCCATGAGGTAATTGTGAAATTTCTTAATGCCAAACATAATGTGGCTTCCTTATCTAACTGAGAATAACGTCGTTCTTATGCATGAAGATTTCTCACGCCATTGTTATTGGCCGTTCTTGACCATCCTCCATTTCATGTGACAATACTACTCCTACCCCATATTCTGAACTGTCATAGGTAAGAACTATTGACTTCTTTACATCATAATGGACTAGAGTTAAATCAAATGCGAGTAAGCTTTTAGCCATATCAAATGAATTTTGTTCACATTCAGACCATCTCCATGTCTGTGAAGAATCTAATAATCGATGTAATGGTTCAAGTATTGTCGCTTTATGTGGTATGAACCTCTCATAAAAGTTGTACAACCCGAGAAATGCTTGCAGTTCTCGCTTATTTTTGGGCACAAAGTATTGATAACATAGCCTAAAAATTCAACTTCTTATTTAGCAAATTGGCATTTCATTTTGTTTAAGTGTAGTCCCGCCTGTTCAATTCGACCTAATACTGAATCTAATCTTTTTTGCATTTCTAACATAGTACGACCACATATGATTATATCGTCTATCAACACAACAACTGCAACTCCTGGAATGCCAGCCAGTAAAGAAGTCATTAAGCGCTGGACTATTCCTGGACATGCTTTTACTCCAAAAGCTAATCTATGCACTGTATATAAACCCTTGCACGTGTTTAAAGTTAGAAGTTTGAAGTATTATTATTATTATAATCCACAACTACTCGTATGTAGGCTCTATCTAAATCTAAAGTTGTGAAAAATCTTCCTCCAGCTATGGTAGCGAAGACTTCATTTGTTGTGGGCATCAGATAAGTATCTGACTCTGTGTCTTCATTAACTGTACTGCGGTAATATCCGCATAAACGAATCTTACCAGATTATTTTATTATTGGCACAACTGTGGTGTAGCCCACGCCGAAAAAGTTGTTGGACGTAAAACTCCTTCCCTTTCCAAGCGATCTATTTCCATCTCTACTTTTTGCCTTATAGCAAACGGTATGCAAAATGCAAAACGGTAAACACATTAAACTGCTGGTTCAATGTGTATTTACAAAAGGTTGGGCCCATTACCCTTCGCTACAATAACACATAGGTCCCTCGAAATATTATTATAACATACAGGCAACATAATTTGCCCTAGAAGTTTGACTGGTATTTCAGTCCAGGTCCGCAAGGATATTGAAATAGGTTGCAACACAGCATCTGATAAGTGCGAGTGTAGTATCTGCCATGACCGCTCGTTAATGAGAGAAAAGCTAACTCCTATATCAACTTGCATATGGATTGGTACGCCTGCAAGCGACAACTCCACTTCGTATGGTGGAACACGGCTATTACTGTGAAAGCAATAAGCTCCATTTAAATGATCATCAGATTCTGCAATAAACTTTATCTGCTGCGAAGAATTCTTCTTCTTACTTATGCAAATTTTCTCCAAATGTTCTTTTTTCTTGCAATACCGACACACTGTATTTACAAAACGACACTGTCCTGAATCGGTCACCGCAACAATAACAAAAACATGGACATTTGCTCTTGATTGTACAGCATTTATATCCATCGGTTCACTTGTACCATTCGCTGAACTGTATGGTAATGCTACTTCTGACTGAGCCATAGCTCTCATTGTGTTGCCCTGAATCATACGAACATCTCGCCAACATCAACTACATCTTGGTAACACAAATTGTCTTGTTTCAGTAACTCATATACATTCGTTCTAAGTCCGTAAAGTTACATCCAGAACTTAATTTTCGTAAATGAGCAATGTACTCTGAAACACTTTCATCAGGTTTTTGATTACAATTATAAAATTTATAAGAGACAGATATTTCATTAGGTTTTGGGCTATAATGATTTGTTAAAATTATTTCTATTTCACTGAATGTCACATCAACCACTTTTTTTGGCGCAATTAATGCAAGTAATGTCTCGTAAACTCGTGAACCACACACTGTGAAAAAATTTGCCCTTTTAGCAGCATCTAATATGACGCCATTAGCCTCAAAACAAAATTTTAAACGATCTAGATAATTGTCCCAACTATCTGTATGTGGATTGTACTCATCAAATTTCACTGATTTTTTGTCCATTTTTAACACTTTTCACCACTTGTCGCCACTAATATGTTCAGAATATAGAATAAAACACAGAGGTTGAATATTGTTATGTATAAAGCTTGGTAGCATGACAAAAGACAAAGACTTCATAAGTGAATATTAAATTACCTACATTCAATTTACTTTATTACTTAACAAAGTAAACAAGTACCTCCAAATAAAATAACAATAAATCTTTGAATATGACAGCTTCAAGGGAGGGAAGTCAAATGCCGTTTATAATATCGTCTCGGGTGACGAATCATGGATTTATTCATACGAACCTGAAAGAAAACATCAGTCAGCAGTTTGGGTCTTCGAAGACGAGGTCAAACCAATGAAAGTGGTTCGCTCCCGCAGCATGGAAAAGTGCATTAAGGTAAACGGAAAATACTTCCAAAAACAATAAAATACAATTTAGCTATACCATGCATGTGGTTTTTCTTATTCCCGATCATTTCAGTGTGCCCCTCGTATATATCAAAAAATTCTTAATGGCAACTTACCACTCATCAACTTGTATACCCATTACTTCTGCAAAACGATGTAATTCAGCTTGACAAGCTTCCAATACAGCAAAATCATATCCCTTTAATTGCAAGTTTAAACAATCATAAACAGGCTCATCAGGCTCCATACTCTGTAATTTTGTTAAGTAGCGGTAGTTATCCAAAATGTACTTTTTGCTTCTTTCTCGTTACAAACATTTACCAAGGGAGTGTGATCCAAAATGGTAGCAGAGAAGTTAGGCTTAAGGTGCTGTTCAATAGCACATTTTGCTGTACACATATGTACACCTTGGTTTAGGACTACAATATTATTTATTTCTCAAAAGTTTACCAATCGCTTACGAGAAATTCAACAATTCACAAAGAATAATAAAATAATCCATTAAGAGCATTAGCTTCTGCTTAAGTACTGAACTCCACTATTCATAATTATTGTAAATAGTAAAGTTTTTGTCTGTTATTGATACTTTTATTATACTTTTATATATATAGATTGCATTAAAACTACACTTACACTATGGGTATTTAGCATAGATGTAGACAAGAATATAAGCTAAATTTTATACAATAATAATAATATTATAAGTAAACATTGACCTGCTTTTTATTAATTCATATTAATGAATTTATTTTATTAATTCACAAATTTATATTAAATATTATAATTTATTTAAGTATTATATTAAAACATTAGGCTCTATGTTTTAATATAATACTTAAATAAATTATTTTTTTAGATTAATAGATTTATTTTCTATATATTGTTAGTAAGAGAGCAAACATTACTATTATAATAATGAGAATGATTATATAAAGCTGGACTTGCTTAAATCAGGGATTCCCAAACTATTTTGGGAAGAGACCCCTTTACCAAAAGGAACTGATACCTCAGACTTCTATAGCCAAATTACTTTAAAAATTCTATCTCTATTTTTTTAAAAACTTTGTAGTTGGTTAAGTGAGTAAAATTGACATCATTTTCTCATCAAAATGTGGGTAGGAATAATGTGGTTATTCGAGCCATGATATTTCCCCGAAAAAGTTCAACATCTAGTGTAATTAATAATTATTAATACAAATTACAGTTACAAATTATAAGTGTTTATTTACGTCGACCCCTGGGAAACCGTTTTACCCAGGGGTCCCTTCAACCACTAAGGAAATCCCTGGCTTAAATCATGTAATACTTACTATTAGATAATCTGGTTCATACAGATCACTTTTAAGCCGCTTTTGATGATTTTGTACAAGTACTGTTACTCCAGCCATTTTATGTGGTTTCAGCAAATAATTTAATTTAAGCTGTAAACAAGGAAAAAATTAATTATCACTCCAAAAATATATAGTAGCTTGGATATGGTTTAAAAATAAATAGGAGCTGCTTAGTTATAATTCTCAGCTGATCATGTGGTCCCAGGTGTGAATCCTAGCTATAAAATCATCCACGGGATATGGATATGGATAGTAGGTTCTCTTACGCCGCTACTACACGACGAATTATAATTTAATAGGTACTATTTTATATTAAAATTATACTTACGGCTGATAATATTCTAGAAGAAAGCATTGTAATAATAATTATTTTTTAGTTTTATTCAATATGTATAATCTAATTGGATTATCTGTGCTATATAATTTTAATGATATACATTTATTTAAATAGCTAGTTAAAGTATAAATTTAAATGAAAAATACCTATTAATCAAATGTTTATTTTTTAACCTAACTCGACAGATAGATATTTGACTTGACAACAGTGTTGCCAACTGCTAGCTTTACCGACGTAGACAGAGAAACCTATAGACTAATGATCGGCGTGGCCTTGAGTGAGAAAGGACGATAACGAATTTTTAGGTTATACAATAATCTTTATGACTTTTAAACACATTTAGATAAAAATTTTAATTGTTCTAAGAACTGAACTGAACAAGATTCACCAATCTTAAGCTCATAAAACACTTTTTTCTCACTTAAACCAACTTGTAAACTCCTTAAATCGCTACGCTTTTAAAGTTGTTTAGCAAACTGTAGAGTTTGCTAAACAAAAAAACCGGCACGGTGAAAGGGACAAACAATCACACCGCTCTATCTCATTTCTATGCAAGACGTATACATAAATCTATCTTTTTCGTGTGCGTATGCGAAAGAAGGCGTCAATTTGTCTATAGGTTTCTCCGTCTACGTTTACCCCGTAGCTAGACCAGTAATCTAATGAGCTAGACATTTTCAAAATGTTGCTAGATTTCCAGTTTTTTTACCCTAAAAATTTGCTAGAAGTTGCTAAATGTTACAGTAGATAAGTAGGTTACAATAAAATGCCAGTTTCTGATAATCATTTTTATTCATTAATTCCAACGAGAAGTTAAATTAAGTCCTGTGTACGCAATTGAATAAAAACTAAAAAATAAATCAATTAATTAAAGAGGAAGAAATCGATGACTGCGGTTCAGTATCTTTCATTGATATCGAATATTTTTCAACGGTGCCCATTTTATGCAGTACGTCTTTAGGCAAAACACAGTTATAGCAGCATTTACCACTTTGGGACTTGAGGGAGTCTCTAATGCAGAGGATTGAGTTCAGAGTTTTCAAACACATTCTGTTTCTTTGCTTATTTTTAACTAAATTCATTTGAGAGAATAACCTTTCACTAATTAGGTCGGCATGCCCATAAAGTATGACATTGACAGGTGCTGGCTGTACTACTAAGAAATTCAGGATTTGATAGGCGTGATTTTTACTGACAGCTGTCGCAGAGATCAAGCTATCTTTTATGAACTATACCTCTGCATTAGAATGTGGCAGTGAAAGGCAAGTTAAAGCAAGAGTACTTATATCTTGATATATGTTGTCATCGGAAGAATTTCTAATTTTTTTTACTTCGACCCAAAACTGAACTATTTCTTCAGAATGCCACTTATTTATATGTAGAATGTGCCACTGTTGCATTATCTTGTCTATTATTTCTGGTGTAAATCCCAAAATTTCAGCAACGTCGATGATAGTGTTTGATTTGATTGGTTTTATTGCCTCCTCTGGACTCAGCAACGCCATTGATTCTAGCTGCTTGTAGTTGTCTGGAAGCCTTGGTTGCAATTCCTTAAGTAATTGCAGTAAGAAGGTGAAGCAGCGTTGTCGTATTGCATTTAAAATTTCGGAGTCTAAATTATGTTGAGCAGTTAGCAACAGTTAGTTAGTAGCCAAGATAAGGCCTAGGGTTAATATCCCTGTCAGTTATTAGATCTAATAAATTTCTGTTGACAGGTCTTGGCATTAAAATTCTCTGGCTCACTGATTCTATCAGTGTTGTGTGAGAAGTTTTAATGGATTAGAGTTTTCACTTTCAAATTATTTAATTGCTGTTTGAACATCATTTAAAAGGCTTCTCAGAAACACAAAATATAAATAATTTCTTTTGCCTTCGAGCATGTTATAAATAAGCTCAGCTGAGTAGCAATTGTCTTTCACTCTTGCTAAATTAAAATGTATTTTCAATTCTTCCCATTGTCTCACAATTTTTGTTATCGCTGGCTCTATTGAAAGCCAACGTTTATCGCACACCTTGGTGATTTTCAATGGACTTTCACCACAGTTTATAAGTTCGTATATTTTTGTGTATTCGTCTCGCCGCTTAGGAGACACAGAAAACCATTTATAAATTTCTCTAACCAAAAACTCTAAATTTCTTGGCAGAGTGTTTTCGGAGGCATGGGTCACTGCTAACTGCAACGAGTGGCAGACACATGGTATCAGTATCAAATTTTCTATACCATATTCTCTTTTTAGGATTGCATGAACCCCGTTATTAATGCCTGTCATAACAGATGCATTATCAGTTTCAATTTCAATCATTTATTTGATATCTAAGTTGACTCTCTAAGCATGATACCAAGCCATTAACGAGTACCCTAGCATCTGCACTCTCAATAGAAACTAGTTCGCTAGTTAACTAGTAACCAGGAATGACCTAATTATCCTTTCCTGTGCGGCACTATAATACCTAATTACAAGACCAAGGTGTTTACTGACACTAACGTCTGTGGACTCATCCATTATAATGCTGAACTTTTGGTTTCCAATACCATCTAAGAGCTCCTTGCGATAGTGCGGCATCGGGACATTTCTCATTATTTCTGTACATTTACATTACATTATACATCACATTTTGCATAGTTCACCTAAATGGTCAACACTTAATATACAATATGTAAAAAAACCCTGTGGTTCCCACTAAGTGTGTTATCAGAATCAGTATCCAAGCATATAGAAATTATTTTTTTCAAAAAAACACATTTAAAAAAATTATTTTAATGAAAAAAAATAATTTGCAAATTGTATGTGGTTTTATTTCCTCTAACTCACACGAGTATCATAGATAAATAAATATGTAGCAAGCTAACGAGTATCGGCAATGCGGGGTCTTTGACAATCCTCTTACTTCTCGGCCAATGCATAGATAATAAAACCACATACAATTTGCAAATTAATTTTTTTTATTAAAATAATTTTTTTAAATGTGTTTTTATTGAAAAAAATTATTACTATACACTTGGATACTGATTCCGATTACGCAGTTAACTGGAACTACAGGGTTTTTGTTACATGTTGTAGAACAGTGCTCGGCAATAAATAAGGTCAATGCGCCTTCAGATTCATCGCAAGGTCTAAATAAATGGTCTCTTGGTTAAACTTTGAAAGGAATTTCTTTATTGCCTGTAAAGACAAAATTAATATACATAAGGACCCTAGACGCAAAATATTATTTGACCCTAAAAAATTGGTAAAATGAAAATATCAAACTCATTTTTCCAATCGATAGAGTCTGATATCAACAAAACGAATTTTAAATTCATTCACGTACCTGTTTTGAACTCTACTTTCTGTTTATGCTTTTTGTCTCAGCATGCTTCTTTATATTAAACAGTTTAGCAAGAATCTCCGTAGAACAATATGTACCAAATGCTTTGCTTGAGTCTCCACTTGCCAATTTTAGCCAACCTTTAAATTCGTCCATTTTCCACGAGCTTGTTATTCATATCGTCCACTGCATTGCAATCTTCTAGGCACTGAAAGCGGTTACGTGTAACTCGAGCGGAAAGGTTTCAGGATTCTGGATTAGAGCACGAGGGGGACGGAGCGTTGACTTTATTAAACGAGACCTCTCCAACTTAACGTTTAGGTTCAGTGTGCCACCAACCATTCGGTGATCGCTGCCAGTTTTCACCCTTGCGTACACTGAGACGACACTGAACAGTTGGCGCCTGGTCGTATAATAGGTATAGGTAAGTACAATCGACACACAGAGTTAATTTAAGGCCTAAACATAATTTTAACTACAAATGAGTGCATCGCTAACATTCCCCACCCCAGTGATTTCACAGCACTCATCACTCAGTGATATAGGAGCGACGCGTGCCGCGGATCGACGAAACGTCCTCGAGCCAACTTTCACCTCCACTAACCTAATCCTATCAACATTCCAATCCCATCTTTTACAATTCCTTTTTAAAAAGTCTAAATGGCATCGTGCAGGTGATTGTCCATATGAATCAAAATATTAATCGATTTCATTCATATCGATATATAAAGCTATCCAATGTGAGCCTGGTTTATCATCTGTATCCAAATTGCATATTATATACGTTGGTACGTGGGTGTACATGGGCAGTCTATTAGCAGCATTAATATTATGTTCTAGACTGGGATTAATCTCTTTCAGACTTTGAGTATTAAACCAAAGGAGACGGCATCGCAAGGCATACCCCTCTGTAAAAGGTACGAGAGTCCGACTCATACTCGTTATATAAAACTAGTTGCTCCGCGACGTGCGTCATTCCGAAATGATCGTGCCAGTAAATCGAGCTCCGACAAAATGCCGAATTGCAGTGTATTTACATGAAAAAAACAATCAAAAACGTCAAGTATACAAAAGGACAATGTGACTTTCATCTGTGAGTATTTTTAACATAATATTAAAGTAATTTTATCATTAAAACTCGTACTTTGTGAATATTTTCTTCCAGTACCAAGTATGGCCATCATAGTTCATAAAGTGAAAAATAATCTATTTTTAAATAAATATAATTTACTACACAAGTTAAATATATTAACGAAAATATATTTCCTAATAACTAAGTCAGTTTGTGATGAATAATAATCACTACATATAGATGTTTAGTGGATTTTGTTAAATAATTTATATATTCAGCACAATTTCAACACAATACTGAATATTATATAATTTAACATATTCGATAACTAGTATTTATCAAAATATTAAACAAAATAAAGGCCAAATAAGTCAAATCAAAACATGCTATTTCGCAGCAAAAGTGTGCAATTTTTATAAAAATAAACTGGTGTCACTGCAACCGAAAGTATTGCACTATATTGATGGACACCACAACTTTAGCTATCGATAAGTTAGTTAACCATTCGGGTTTGTCTGTCGAACCGGTTTGTAGTTTTTATTTAGCTTTTACAGTAAAAACAGTACAAAAAGTAGAAAATTTTTCTATTATTGGTTTGTTTTTACAGATTTCTAAAGGATCCTTTTAGGTGACAAACTTGGATTGTAGCTTGTAGAAACCATGAATCTTGGATACTCAAACGGACTAGCACCATGTAATAAATAATAAATAAATAAATTTAATTTCGTTTTAAGAAGTACATGCCTTAAGAACTAGTAGATTGGAACCTCCATTTAAGCAAAAAAAAAATGCCTGTGTTTGGAGCATCCGCCCTTCCATTACTACATTCATGTTACATGGCAGTATGGGTAAACATCTTCTATATCATATACCTATTAAAATTATCTATATATTACTTATATTCTAAAATTAGGACAATCAAACGATATCAGGACGGAACTAGTGTACTTATAAATACTGTAGATATGTGAATGAAAGTTTATTTATTTATGTATACGTATGTGTGTATGTGTGTGTGTGTGTGTGTGTGTGTGTGTGTGTGTGTGTGTGTGTGTGTGTGTGTGTATGTGTGTGTGTGTGTTTGTGTCTGTGCTTGCATGAGTTAGAATGAGTGTGTGTGATTAGAGTGTCTGAATCTGTACAAATCATATAACACAATCCAGAAGCTTCTCTCGTCATATGTCTTAAGTTGAATCCATTTCAACAAAAGTTTTTTACAGTTATGATATGTTTTGTCGTATATATATACTTCTTTGTTTATTTTATTATAAAGAAAGGCAGAACGCGATATGTATTGTCTGCTTGCAAATGTGGTTTTAGCTCTGTACGTCTGGGCAACCATGTTTCTACAACGTTTATTTAAATGGCGTGGATCATAAAATAATGATTTGTGTGTTCTGAGGATTGTCCAGAATATATACAACTTCCTGACGGAGAGTAAACCACTGGTACGATATAGAAGATCAGTAGAAAAACGCCTCTTCTTAAAGTACATAACTTTAATAAGAGAACGCTGCGCCCTCTCTAACTCCAGAAATTGAGTTTTTGCTGCACCACCCCAGACAGGAATACAATAGGCCATGACGGATTGAGCAAGAGCAATGTAAATTTGGTTGAGGAGATAATTTGGTGACTCCCCATCTGATTTGCCCAGCATTACATGTCTAAGGGTTTTGAAGATCCATGTTAGTTTCCTCGTTCTGTTGATGACATGATCAAGGTGTGAGTACCAGGATAGTCTTTGGTCTACAATTACCCCTAGATATTTTGTCTGAGCTACCTTATCGATTCTAGGGCAGTTACAGGTGTTTTTATTAGTGTCCATTGTACATTCATGAATTTTTAGGCTGAAGTCGGCCTGAGGTTGCGAGTTGTTGTTAATACTAAAACACATAAAGTTTGTTTTAAAAGTATTTAGCGTCAGAAGGTTGTGTTTCAGCCACAGAGCGATTCGCAACAGGCCTGCCTCAGCACTAGTTTTGACTTCCTCCCAAGAATCACCGGCAAAGACTACGGCCGTATCATCAGCGTATGACAGGACTCTGACGTTATGGATCTTTATATTACATAGGTCGTTGATATAGATAAGAAAGAGCGTAGGTCCTAAAACGCTGCCCTGCGGTACGCCACACGTCACATTAACAGCTTCGCTAGTGCAGCCAGGTAGTCTTACTCTTTGTCTCCTGTCCGATAAGTAACTCTCAAAAAGGGCAAGCGGAGTCCCTCTTACTCCCATAGCTTCAAGTTTATGGACAAGGATAGGGATGGACACAGTATCAAAAGCTTTTTTCAGATCGAGGAAAACCGACAGACATTTTTTACTTTCGTCAAGTTGCGTAGTTACAAAAGAGCTTAACTTCATGATTGCATCTTCTGTCGATTTTCGCCGCCTGAATCCAAATTGTGAAGATGACAAATTATTAAATTTATTTAAGTAATTTAGTAGTCTAGTGTTAAGTAGTTTCTCTAAGATTTTAGATATTGCGGGCAGAACCGAGATCGGTCTATAATTACTAATATCTTCATCATCCCCACCCTTGTACACAGGTGTTATTATAGATTCTTTTAACGGTGCAGGAATTACACCTTTGCAGAAGCAAAGATTTACAAGGTGGGTGATAATGGGAGCCAAGTCATCAACCGCCAACTTAAGAAATTTATTGGGGATATTATCCCATCCTGGGGCGCTGTGAGATTTCAGATGTAGGATAGTGCTACGGACTTCATCAACATGAGTATGCAGTAGTACAAAAGAATTTGATTGTGCCGGCTTATTGTCCTTGTATCGGGTTGAATATTATTTTCAAGCTGTAATCCTATATTGGCGAAATAGTCATTAATAAAGTTTGCTGATTCAGAGGGCGAGGACCTTAAATTGAGCAGTTTAGAATTAGTATTATGTGTTTTTTTCGAGTATGTAATGTTTTTAATATTGTTCCAAAGCAATTTATGTGCTCCGAACATTTTGAAAAATCATATTTCATACCCCAAGCTTACAATAAAAGAAGCTTAGCTGACACTGCAGTACCAACCATAAACTTGTGTGAGGTAATGTTTGGCTGTAATTAGATTTAGATTAAATATTTTTATTATTACCGAATATTCTCTGTCTACGGTTCCTTTGTATTTTTTATTATTAAGATTTTTGCCTTGGATACTTGTCTTTTAAGCCATGTGTCCTTTCATTTCATTTGAGATCTTCATTTTTATAGATTTTTCTTCGCAATTTACTGATACGTCACATTGCGAATTATTTGGGAGATTTGACGACAACTCAACCCAGCGGACAGTCGATGATGGTAATTTTAAGACCTTTTTATATCAGATTTTTTAATCAGGCAACCCAAGCAATAAGTATCTAGAGTCCTAAAATCAGAACAAAATTCTTATAGCTGAATCTTTATACATAATACATATGACGTCTAACATGGTACAAAATAAGATAGCTATATTATTCTCACTTTCTTTCTTTTACAAGGTTGTTGCCTTTTTCCATTCCTTAGATACTTCTTTTGATGTGCCATTAGTGAAACATAATCTCGATAAATTAATTTAGTCTATGACTTAGTAAAATTAGGGATTTTTGTTAGTCCAGTTTGTAATACTTATTTATATCAATGAAGGTTTATAGACACAGATACCAACATGTCTCTACAAGTGATCCAGTTTTGCTAATTTTGGTACGAAATAGTATTTCGATGTTTCTCAATTCCAGTCCATGCGAGCGAAGCCGCGGGTAAAGAGCGCTAGATCATGATATTTTCCTAACGATATTACTCAGTTCAGTACTCGAATATACAATCGTTTAAAATCAAGCAATAAGCTGTTGCCTGATCCGGTATTTCTTGGTCTGTTTCGATTTCAACTCTCACATCGATCGAACCTTTTAATCCACTGCGGTCAAACGACTATACACTGACTCCATGACTGCAGCTGCTTGGTTGTATATAGTACCAGTAAGTTATATCTAATCTAAAGCATTTCCGCACTGAAACTGATAGTAACTTTATGAGTCAACAAGCTCATCTTGCATTCTTTCATTTTGTGAATTACGCTACACCGATGACTCCTACAAATCATCACAAAAATGTGATTTAATATTTACAAATCACTATAATTTATCATTGCGATGTTAACCATTGAATAGATTGGCAATGTAAAAAACTAATAGCAGTAATATACACTAGATGTACAACAACATCTGAAAGCTTTGAGTATTCAACCAACTGGAGAGGCCATGCGTGTTAATTCCTAAACAAAAATTCTGTCAACATCAGGGGGACGCAAGATAAACACACAACTGTATACTTAACTACAAATGCAAAATTAAATCGTGTCACTATAAACGCACACTACAACATTTGTGTTTGTGTTCATCGCGTTTACGCATACCATCAAATCGTACACGTGTCGATACACTGATAGCGCTGGCCGAATGCGTAGGCAACGTAAGGCGTGGACTATGTCGATATTTTTTATCGATAAACAAATCACCATAGTCCGCACAAGTTTTTATTTGATTATAAGTAATACATAGATAAATAATACCAAGGTGTTATTTGAAATTCTTTTTTTATAGTATTTAAAAATGATCTTCGGAAAAAAACTTATAAATTATTGAAAGAAACTTTAGTCGTCGATGGTGTGTCTTACCTGGAATAGTGGTGTTGGAAGTAGTGGTGCCGGGAGTAGTGGTGCTGGGCTAGTCCCAGCACCACTACTCCCGGTGCCGGAGTTAGTGCATGCAATTGAGGGAGGGCGGGAGGTGCTCTTCAATCCAGGTCATACACATCATTGTAATTAGTTAGCGGAAGGTTTCAAAGTAACAAATTATTTATTATAATAGATTTCCGCAAAGTAACGCCTGATTCTATCAAGAAACTTTATTATTTTGCTACAGGTTTATTTTACATTATGCAGGATAAAATTTAAAATATTCAACAAATCAAAATAGGAGGTTTAGTTAACTTATTTTAAAAATCAGATTTATGAAAAGAAATGTCCTATCAGTTTATCATCTTAGATGGTATTAACCAAGTTTTTGTTTTTATTAAAAGGCTTCAATCACAAAACCGCTATTTCTCAAAATTTGTTGATTTTGAAGAGTTATTAAATGAACTATCTGGAAAATATTTTATAAATTATGAAAATAAAAAAGTTTTACACTGTATAACAGTTGAACAAAGTGAACTTTAAACAGACAGCTGCTTAAAAATAAAATGTGACATCTACCTAGGGCTAAGTAAGTCCAGAAAGATGTTTTGCTAAACTAATGTACAATTGATGGCCGACGACTTGGCTACACAAAAAAGTGTTAACTGTTTTAAAACTTAGACTAGAGAGTAACCCTGACAAGAAATTGTATTGTATATTAGTGATAGATGAAATGAAAATAAAACAATTGACGGAGTATTATGCCAGTTCTAAAAGACATTTTGGTTATATACATAACGCCTTTGGCTGCTAGCACGGTATTCCGTCAATTTCCATTTCATCCATGACCAAGGTACAATACGTAGACAGAGACACCTATAGACAAATTGACGTCTTCTTTCGCATTCGCACACGAAAAAGATAGATTTATGCATATACGTCTTGCAAAGAAATGAGATAGAGTGAAGTGATTGTTTGTTCCTTTCTCCGTGCCGGTTTTTTTGTTTAGCAAACTCTACAGTTTGCTAAACAACTTTGACAGCGTAGCGTTTTAAGGAGTTTACAAGGTGGTTTAAGTGAGAAAAAAGTATTTTGTGAGCTTAAGATTGGTGAATCTTGTTCAGTTCAGTCCTTAGAACAACTAAAATGTTTATCTAAATGTGTTTAAAAGTCATAAAGATTATTCTATAACCTAAAAATTTGTTATCGTTCTTTATCATTCAAGGCCACGCCGATCATTAGTCTATAGGTTTCTCTGTCTACGGTACAATAATTGTTTTTTATCAGTGTTATTCTCCGCTTTCAATTTTAATGCCGTCAGCGCTTCTTGAGTACCCTGGTCGGCGATCGATGGTAGTGTATCACTTAGTCAATGTCCGTGGTGCAGGCAAACATGTTCCTAAAGTTTTACGTACATAACGATAGGCTTTTGGTGAGTAATAGTTAAGTGTTAGGGCAAAGTATTTCTTGCAAACTTGTGAAGCCTGTTTATGCTATTGTTTTTTAAGTCGAGGCATTTTTTCAGTTTAATTTTCTTTGGCCTAAGTGTTGGCTCGTACTCGCAGTGAGAGTAGGACTATTTTGGGCTTTATAAAGATATTTTCTCGAATTGTGACTTTCGAGACAACTAATGGAATTTTTCGGGAACATCCAGCTTTCTTCTTTCGATATTGCTGATGTTGTGCAATCACCACGATCACCCCAAAAATAAATAATTAACTAACTTACTTACGTAAGTCAGAAGATTCAAGAATATATATGTATATTGGTGGAGCCACGTGTTTAAGGCTGCCGAAGTCTAGTTCCCCGGTCGAACCTTAAACCTATTACGCGAGATATTAACTAAAATGGACTGTATATGCGATTGCTTCTACGCTTACGTAAAAGCGACTACTATAGCATGCGGTATAATGCACTCGCTCTTCCCTAAACTAAAACTATTATTGTGCCAAATCGCTGAAAAGGAATCCTGCCTGATTAGGAGAACAACAAAATTGGAGCGGGTTAAACGATTATATCAGGCAGTAAATAAAGGAGTGTTGACTCACCGGGGTTTCTTCTATCCTGTTGAGCACTATAGCTGCAACTTCTGGAACTTCTTCTGGAACACTCCGGAGAGAGGCGGTGCGCGACTATATCTCACACGAGGTGAGGGAACTTCTTCTAGACAGACATTCTGGGGCCCCAGGGGTGCGTCGGGAGAGAAGCGTTGTGGTTTCAGCGACGACTGCGGTGGAAAGAGGACGCGCAACGGTCGCGCGTGCCTTATATGTCCTCGGCCCCGATGATTACGTGACATTCTAGAATCATCTTCTTGCCCCTCCCACCCCACCACCCCGATGTGTCGATAGGAGGGTACGAATGATATCGTTTTGTCGGAAAGGAACAAGCGACTTGACACTCCTACCGTCAAATATAATAATCCAATGGTTTTTTCCGCGCAACCATCTCCCCCGCCCTTGAAGGATTTCCTTCAAAATTAACTAATACAACTAGAGCTAAGATCAACTAACAAATAACTAACTAACGCTAAGATTACCTAAATTCAACTACAATTTAATCTAGAAAGCTAATTTAAATTATGGAAGAGGCAGGGGGCACAAACGGACAACCGGACGCAAGTAAGACCCAACCGTGGTCTTAACGCGAGCTATCCTAACTACTCCGTCGGAACCGGGAAAGACCTCTTCGACAATTCCTAACGGCCAGTGGAGAGGCGGCGTATTCTCTTTGGTGAGCACAACTACAGTTCCTACAGCTAAAGGCTCAGTTGCTGTGTTCCATTTTTGCCGAGACTGCAAAGTATGCAAGTATTCCATCCTCCATCGTTTCCAAAACGATTGCACTAACCGATCTAATAATTTGTGGCGTGCGGAAATGCTAAGTCTGTTCTCATCCATATCTGCGGCTGGCAAATACTTTAAAGGCGTTAAATTCAAAAAATGTGCTGGAGTTAGAGCCAGCGTTTCCGAGGGGTCACTAGACAACGTACGACAAAGTGGGCGACTATTCATTACGCATTCAATTTGAGCGAGCACCGTACTTAGCTCTTCGAAGGACAAAATTTGATCTCCTATTACTCGGTATAAATGACTCTTTAGACTCTTGATATTAGTCTCCCAATTGCCCCCAAAATGACTCGCGGCTGGGACGTTCAGAGACCACTCAATGCGGTTCTCGGCTAGAATGTGAGCGAACTCCGAATTATAATACTTGCTAGCTAAGAGCTCATGTAGTTCCGATAGAATACGTTTTGCACCGACGTAGTTCGTACCGTTATCCGAATACAATTTACTTACAGGGCCTCTGCGGGATAGAAATCTTTTAAATGCACCCATAAAGCCTGCTGTGCTTAGATCACCAACGAGTTCTATATGCACCGCTCGAGTAGTTAGACACACAAAAATGCAGACGTAAGCCTTTGTGGATCTTAAACCACGCCCGCGAGTGAGCGTGACCTTAAACGGACCAGCGAAATCAGACCCGGTTTGCGTGAAGGGCTTTACTGATTGTATTACTCTACAAGATCTAAGTTCCGCCATTTCCGGAAATGACGGCTTGGGGCGTGCCCGAAAGCAAGCTATACATCTGTGCACCCGATTGCGTATTAAACTACGTGCAGAAAGAATCCAATAATTCTGACGCAAAATCGACATCAACAAGTCGGGGCCAAAATGCGAGTTCAATTTATGATGGTAATCGACTAATAAGTTCATGATATGGTCTTTACGCGGTAAAACAATAGGGTGCCGTTGGTCGAAACTCAATTGGGAGTTGGACAAGCGTCCACCTACCCTTACAATCCCATCCTGTAAAAATGGCTTAAGGCGTTGAAAGGCGCGACTACAAGCTCTATTCGATTGTAATCTTCTAATTTCTTCAGAGAAGTGCGCACGTTGAAGTTCACGCAATACTAGCGACTCGGCATAGTTGTAATCGGATGCTAAGACATACGAACGTCGCGGTAACAGCTTCGCGAATCGACAAACGTAAATTACGCTACGCAATAATTTCGACCAAGAGGACAAGCGGTTCGCCAAAGCAATGATTGGAGAAACCTCGCTCGAAACGTTCGCCACTAGAGCGTGTCTCTTTTCTTCCGGCGGTTGTGACACTGACGAAGGTTCGAAATCGGTTATTGGCCATTGCGAGGGATCCAAGTGAACCCAAGCAGGTCCGTGGAACCAAAGCGGGTGGTCCATTATTTGCATCGGGGTGAGTCCACGGGATAGACAATCGGCGGGGTTTTCCGTACCGGACACGTGATAAAAGTTCCGCGTTTCTAACTCGTCTTGTATCTTGGCCACTCGGTTCGCAACAAACGTATCCCAACGGTGGGGTGAAGAATGAACCCAGCATAAGGCGACGGTGGAGTCGGAAAAGGCAAATATCCTTTCTATGTGAACTCTATCCCTACATGCGCTGATAACTGCGGTAATAAGCTTGGTGAGTACTAATATTGCGCAAAGCTCTAAGCGCGCCAGAGAGACAACCTTACGGGGGGAGACTCTCGACTTAGAACTAATGAGGCTAATCGAATTTCTACCATTATTCTGGACGTGGAAATATACAACGCCCCCGTAAGCCTTCTCGCTGGCGTCTGCAAACCCAACGACTGTTATGGCGCTACTTCTATCTACGTTTATATGACGCGGTATTTTAATTTCTCTTAATAAAGGAAGTTCCTCTCTAAAGCGCTGCCACAACCGAACAATGCTGTCAGGCGGCGAGTCATCCCAGTCGCATTCCAATAACCAAAGTTTTTTAATTAAAAGCTTAGCGTATAATACTACCGGAGCTACAAAACCCATGACGTCCCATAATCTAGCAACGCATGACAGTATTGTGCGCTTTGTGCATTTTTCTACGGGCGGATTTACCTTATGGCTAAACACGTCGGACTCTGGTGACCAACACAGACCGAGCACCTTGTGTGTGTCAGAATCGTCGAATTCCTTTATCGCCGAAAGACGGTGTGATAGTGGGATTGTATCCAAAACCGGACGCGAATTGCTAGTCCACTTCACAAGATCGAATTGACCCGATTTCATGAGCTTTATAACCTCGGCGGTGGTTAGGGTTGCCTCCTCCACGCTATCGACCGAGTACACAAAATCATCCATATATAATCCGCTCTCAATTGCCCTCTTAGCTTTAGGATAAGAGGGACCTTCATCGTGAGCGAGCTGTCTCACCGTGCGTAACGCATGAAATGGGCTCGACTTTAAACCAAAACAAACGCGGTTAAATTCAAACACCATTAGAGGTTCCTTTGGGTTGAAACGATATAAAATGCGTTGGAATCTACGGTCGCATTCACGGACCCCTATGCAAAGAAACATTTGACGAATATCGGCGGATAGTGCTATACTAAACAAACGAAAATTGACTATTATATTAAATAAATTGCCCTGTAAATTTTGCCCACTATAGAGGATATCGTTAAGCGACAGGTGAAAGCTAGTTTTAGCACTAGCGTCGAGCACTACACGTAACTTAGATGTAAGTTTGTCCTCTCTAATGACTCCGTGGTGTGGTATGAAATACGACGGTGTGTCTTCGTAGTTATCTAATTTCGAAGCCACAAGTGATATGTAACCTTCTCTTATATATTCGTTAATGACGCCGTCGTAAGCTTCTTTTAACTGGGTTGAAGCGAGCATCCTACGCTCCAAGCTGTAGAAACGTTTTTCCGCCATTTGACGCGAATCGCCGAGAGATAAAACATCTCCTTTAAAGGGTAGCGCTACACTATATCTACCGTCGCGATCACGAATGGTCGTGCGGACGTAAATTTCCTCGCATAACCTGTCATCTGAGCTAGCTGTGGGTGGGACGTTCACCTCCTCCATCTCCCAAAATTTGCGGACTAACGACTCGAGCGGTTCGACAGCCATACCACAATAAGAGGTTGCCGAAATACTATCTATGATGGGGGCGGAGCCAAGGATCACATAGCCCAATACGGTTTCCAGTGCGTAAGGCGCGGTATGCGAAGAGTTGCCCCTGACCTTATTGTTTAACAAAAGATGAGGGAAAAGCGATGCTCCAATGAGCATGTCTATGTTTCCAGGAATGGCGTAAGTGTCGTCTGCTAGAGTCAAATTCTTAAATTCAATCATTGCCGAGGTGTCAACTGAAACGGTTGGCAACCGTTCAGTGACCCTATCTACTACTAGTGCATTTATATCAAAGTTAACATTACGATCTATCCGAGAATAAATTTTTAAATTTATATATCCCTGTGTCGATTTACTAGTGCCTCCGATGCCTTTAATTACAGGACATGAAAGTGACCTATTTATTACTAAGCCTAAGCGCTGACAACATTGTCGCGTTATAAAGCTATTTTGGGCTCCGCTGTCCAGCAGTGCACGGACGCTTTGTTCGTTTCCACGCGAATCCCTAACCAAAATACGTGCCGTACCCAGTAACACGGTTGAAGGAGGTTGTGCTCCCATATTTGCCAATGAGCACAGAGCGACATCACCAGGTCGACCGCTAGAATCGTTGACCTTAGTAGGGGCGAATTCCTTATCCGCTTTACTTGACGCCGCTATGTTGCTATTTTCAAAATGTAATAGCGTGTGATGTTTCCTGGCGCACTTGCTACATACGGAACTCGAATTGCATTTTGCAACTAAATGCTTATCGCTTAAGCAGTTCAAACATAGGTTGTTTGTCTTTACTAATTTATAACGCTCGCTTGGTGAATATTTACGAAAAGTAGCACAATTATATAAATTACCGTGTCTATCTTTACATACTAAACAAGTATGCTGGAGTGATGTTGGCGTAGCGGTTACGTAAGTTAACGACCCTGCTATTTTAGATGGTTGAGTCTGTCTACGGTCGACGCACCTTTTAATCTCCTGTTTAACGTTCGGAGAGCGCTGCATCACCTTTATTTGATCTCGCACGAACGATGCTAATGAATGAAAGGAAGGCATCTCCGAGCTACGATGCTCCATTTCAAACGCACGCACGGTGTCGGGGTCCAACTTCTTCAGTGCAATATGGAGAAACACCACGTCCATAAGATCATTAAATTTCAAATTCTTAAGTGCAGCCACCGATGCCACAAATTTATCTAGAAATTGCTCTAAGCCGTTGATGTTCGCGGATGATATAGGTTTAAGATCGAATATCTGGTTCAAATATTCGGAAGCTAACATTCTCCTATCTTCATATTTAGTTTTAAGCGTTTCGAATATTAATAAGTAATTGTTTGCTGTAGGTGTAAAACCAGAGCAGATCGACTGTGCCCTGCCACTAAGTTTACTGATTAAGTAATATAATTTTTCGGCGTCCGATAACGATGGGTTATTGTGTATATTGTTTTGAAAACTACTGAAGAAGAAGGGCCACGTCTTAATATCACCATTAAATACCGGAATATCTATTGGCGGCAACCTAATCGAGTCGCTTGGACGTACCTGTTTTTCCGGCTTTGCTTCGTTTTGAGATAGGGATCTCGCAATTCTTTTCACGCGACACAACATATCTTCGAATGCCAGCAGCGGTTGGTAGTTCACTATGTATTTCGGGTCGATTTGTAATTCCAAATGATTAATTTGGTCTAATATTTTTTCGTAATCTATTCGTAAAGAATCTATCGTTTCGATTTCGGTCAAAAAAGTTTCCCGCACTGCTTCTATATGAATGTTCTTTATATAATCACTTATATTCTGCATACGCGAAAAGAGTATGTCCCTCTTAGCATAAAGCGTTTTAATTTTGATTTCACTTCCACTAACTGCCATTTTAAACTATTATAATAAGGTTATATCAATCACAATTAATCTCACAACGCACAAACAATAAAGGATGGACACTCGGTATGCCGTATTACGTAATTAAATCGAACACCTGCGCAGCGAGTCGAGGTGACGCGTCATTTGCACTCAATAATTTTATCAAGATTGTGGGTAAGCGTATCAAACGGTTCCTATTACACTGTTTCAATTATTTAATAGGCTTTAAATTTAATCAAATACGAGCGCTATAAAACGAATAATTCTGTTTGCGAGTACCTAATCAAAATTTAAATTTAAACGAACACTATTTAAGTCTATTCTATAAATTAGAGTGCATTATCTAATTAATTAATTCAACAATTCGACCAAAATCCTGCTCGAAGTGACCATAAAATGGTGGAGCCACGTGTTTAAGGCTGCCGAAGTCTAGTTCCCCGGTCGAACCTTAAACCTATTACGCGAGATATTAACTAAAGTGGACTGTATATGCGATTGCTTCTACGCTTACGTAAAAGCGACTACTATAGCATGCGGTATAATGCACTCGCTCTTCCCTAAACTAAAACTATTATTGTGCCAAATCGCTGAAAAGGAATCCTGCCTGATTAGGAGAACAACAAAATTGGAGCGGGTTAAACGATTATATCAGGCAGTAAATAAAGGAGTGTTGACTCACCGGGGTTTCTTCTATCCTGTTGAGCACTATAGCTGCAACTTCTGGAACTTCTTCTGGAACACTCCGGAGAGAGGCGGTGCGCGACTATATCTCACACGAGGTGAGGGAACTTCTTCTAGACAGACACTCTGGGGCCCCAGGGGTGCGTCGGGAGAGAAGGGTTGTGGTTTCAGCGACGACTGCGGTGGAAAGAGGACGCGCAACGGTCGCGCGTGCCTTATATGTCCTCGGCCCCGATGATTACGTGACATTCTAGAATCATCTTCTTGCCCCTCCCACCCCACCAACCCGATGTGTCGATAGGAGGGTACGAATGATATCGTTTTTCGGAAAGGAACAAGCGACTTGACACTCCTACCGTCAAATATAATAATCCAATGGTTTTTTCCGCGCAACCATCTCCCCCGCCCTTGAAGGATTTCCTTCAAAATTAACTAATACAACTAGAGCTAAGATCAACTAACAAATAACTAACTAACGCTAAGATTACCTAAATTCAACTACAATTTAATCTAGAAAGCTAATTTAAATTATGGAAGAGGCAGGGGGCACAAACGGACAACCGGACGCAAGTAAGACCCAACCGTGGTCTTAACGCGAGCTATCCTAACTACTCCGTCGGAACCGGGAAAGACCTCTTCGACAATTCCTAACGGCCAGTGGAGAGGCGGCGTATTCTCTTTGGTGAGCACAACTACAGTTCCTACAGCTAAAGGCTCAGTTGCTGTGTTCCATTTCCGCTATCAGTGTATCGACACGTGTACGATTTGATGGTATGCGTAAACGCGATGAACACAAACACAAATGTTGTAGTGTGCGTTTATAGTGACACGATTTAATTTTGCATTTGTAGTTAAGTATACAGTTGCGTGTTTATCTTGCGTCCCCCTGATGTTGACAGAATTTTTGTTTAGGAATTAACACGCATGGCCTCTCCAGTTGGTTGAATACTCAAAGCTTTCAGATGTTGTTGTACATCTAGTGTATATTACTGCTATTAGTTTTTTACATTGCCAATCTATTCAATGCTTAACATCGCAATGATAAATTATAGTGATTTGTAAATATTAAATCACATTTTTGTGATGATTTGTAGGAGTCATCGGTGTAGCGTAATTCACAAAATGAAAGAATGCAAGATGAGCTTGTTGACTCATAAAGTTACTATCAGTTTCAGTGCGGAAATGCTTTAGATTAGATATAACTTACTGGTACTATATACAACCAAGCAGCTGCAGTCATGGAGTCAGTGTATAGTCGTTTGACCGCAGTGGATTAAAAGGTTCGATCGATGTGAGAGTTGAAATCGAAACAGACCAAGAAATACCGGATCAGGCAACAGCTTATTGCTTGATTTTAAACGATTGTATATTCGAGTACTGAACTGAGTAATATCGTTAGGAAAATATCATGATCTAGCGCTCTTTACCCGTGGCTTCGCTCGCATGGACTGGAATTGAGAAACATCGAAATACTATTTCGTACCAAAATTAGCAAAACTGGATCACTTGTAGAGACATGTTGGTATCTGTGTCTATAAACCTTCATTGATATAAATAAGTATTACAAACTGGACTAACAAAAATCCCTAATTTTACTAAGTCATAGACTAAATTAATTTATCGAGATTATGTTTCACTAATGGCACATCAAAAGAAGTATCTAAGGAATGGAAAAAGGCAACAACCTTGTAAAAGAAAGAAAGTGAGAATAATATAGCTATCTTATTTTGTACCATGTTAGACGTCATATGTATTATGTATAAAGATTCAGCTATAAGAATTTTGTTCTGATTTTAGGACTCTAGATACTTATTGCTTGGGTTGCCTGATTAAAAAATCTGATATAAAAAGGTCTTAAAATTACCATCATCGACTGTCCGCTGGGTTGAGTTGTCGTCAAATCTCCCAAATAATTCGCAATGTGACGTATCAGTAAATTGCGAAGAAAAATCTATAAAAATGAAGATCTCAAATGAAATGAAAGGACACATGGCTTAAAAGACAAGTATCCAAGGCAAAAATCTTAATAATAAAAAATACAAAGGAACCGTAGACAGAGAATATTCGGTAATAATAAAAATATTTAATCTAAATCTAATTACAGCCAAACATTACCTCACACAAGTTTATGGTTGGTACTGCAGTGTCAGCTAAGCTTCTTTTATTGTAAGCTTGGGGTATGAAATATGATTTTTCAAAATGTTCGGAGCACATAAATTGCTTTGGAACAATATTAAAAACATTACATACTCGAAAAAAACACATAATACTAATTCTAAACTGCTCAATTTAAGGTCCTCGCCCTCTGAATCAGCAAACTTTATTAATGACTATTTCGCCAATATAGGATTACAGCTTGAAAATAATATTCAACCCGATACAAGGACAATAAGCCGGCACAATCAAATTCTTTTGTACTACTGCATACTCATGTTGATGAAGTCCGTAGCACTATCCTACATCTGAAATCTCACAGCGCCCCAGGATGGGATAATATCCCCAATAAATTTCTTAAGTTGGCGGTTGATGACTTGGCTCCCATTATCACCCACCTTGTAAATCTTTGCTTCTGCAAAGGTGTAATTCCTGCACCGTTAAAAGAATCTATAATAACACCTGTGTACAAGGGTGGGGATGATGAAGATATTAGTAATTATAGACCGATCTCGGTTCTGCCCGCAATATCTAAAATCTTAGAGAAACTACTTAACACTAGACTACTAAATTACTTAAATAAATTTAATAATTTGTCATCTTCACAATTTGGATTCAGGCGGCGAAAATCGACAGAAGATGCAATCATGAAGTTAAGCTCTTTTGTAACTACGCAACTTGACAAAAGTAAAAAATGTCTGTCGGTTTTCCTCGATCTGAAAAAAGCTTTTGATACTGTGTCCATCCCTATCCTTGTCCATAAACTTGAAGCTATGGGAGTAAGAGGGACTCCGCTTGCCCTTTTTGAGAGTTACTTATCGGACAGGAGACAAAGAGTAAGACTACCTGGCTGCACTAGCGAAGCTGTTAATGTGACGTGTGGCGTACCGCAGGGCAGCGTTTTAGGACCTACGCTCTTTCTTATCTATATCAACGACCTATGTAATATAAAGATCCATAACGTCAGAGTCCTGTCATACGCTGATGATACGGGCGTAGTCTTTGCCGGTGATTCTTGGGAGGAAGTCAAAACTAGTGCTGAGGCAGGCCTGTTGCGAATCGCTCTGTGGCTGAAACACAACCTTCTGACGCTAAATACTTTTAAAACAAACTTTATGTGTTTTAGTATTAACAACAACTCGCAACCTCAGGCCGACTTCAGCCTAAAAATTCATGAATGTACAATGGACACTAATAAAAACACCTGTAACTGCCCTAGAATCGATAAGGTAGCTCAGACAAAATATCTAGGGGTAATTGTAGACCAAAGACTATCCTGGTACTCACACCTTGATCATGTCATCAACAGAACGAGGAAACTAACATGGATCTTCAAAACCCTTAGACATGTAATGCTGGGCAAATCAGATGGGGAGTCACCAAATTATCTCCTCAACCAAATTTACATTGCTCTTGCTCAATCCGTCATGGCCTATTGTATTCCTGTCTGGGGTGGTGCAGCAAAAACTCAATTTCTGGAGTTAGAGAGGGCGCAGCGTTCTCTTATTAAAGTTATGTACTTTAAGAAGAGGCGTTTTTCTACTGATCTTCTATATCGTACCAGTGGTTTACTCTCCGTCAGGAAGTTGTATATATTCTGGACAATCCTCAGAACACACAAATCATTATTTTATGATCCACGCCATTTAAATAAACGTTGTAGAAACATGGTTGCCCAGACGTACAGAGCTAAAACCACATTTGCAAGCAGACAATACATATCGCGTTCTGCCTTTCTTTATAATAAAATAAACAAAGAAGTATATATATACGACAAAACATATCATAACTGTAAAAAACTTTTGTTGAAATGGATTCAACTTAAGACATATGACGAGAGAAGCTTCTGGATTGTGTTATATGATTTGTACAGATTCAGACACTCTAATCACACACACTCATTCTAACTCATGCAAGCACAGACACAAACACACACACACACATACACACACACACACACACACACACACACACACACACACACACACACACACACACACACACACACACACACACACACACACACACACACACATACACACATACGTATACATAAATAAATAAACTTTCATTCACATATCTACAGTATTTATAAGTACACTAGTTCCGTCCTGATATCGTTTGATTGTCCTAATTTTAGAATATAAGTAATATATAGATAATTTTAATAGGTATATGATATAGAAGATGTTTACCCATACTGCCATGTAACATGAATGTAGTAATGGAAGGGCGGATGCTCCAAACACAGGCATTTTTTTTTTGCTTAAATGGAGGTTCCAATCTACTAGTTCTTAAGGCATGTACTTCTTAAAACGAAATTAAATTTATTTATTTATTATTTATTACATGGTGCTAGTCCGTTTGGGTATCCAAGATTCATGCTTTCTACAAGCTACAATCCAAGTTTGTCACCTAAAAGGATCCTTTAGAAATCTGTAAAAACAAACCAATAATAGAAAAATTTTCTACTTTTTGTACTGTTTTTACTGTAAAAGCTAAATAAAAACTACAAACCGGTTCGACAGACAAACCCGAATGGTTAACTAACTTATCGATAGCTAAAGTTATGGTGTCCATCAATATAGTGCAATACTTTCGGTTGCAGTGACACCAGTTTATTTTTATAAAAATTGCACACTTTTGCTGCGAAATAGCAAGTTTTGATTTGACTTATTTGGCCTTTATTTTGTTTAATATTTTGATAAATACTAGTTATCGAATATGTTAAATTATATAATATTCAGTATTGTGTTGAAATTGTGCTGAATATATAAATTATTTAACAAAATCCACTAAACATCTATATGTAGTGATTATTATTCATCACAAACTGACTTAGTTATTAGGAAATATATTTTCGTTAATATATTTAACTTGTGTAGTAAATTATATTTATTTAAAAATAGATTATTTTTCACTTTATGAACTATGATGGCCATACTTGGTACTGGAAGAAAATATTCACAAAGTACGAGTTTTAATGATAAAATTACTTTAATATTATGTTAAAAATACTCACAGATGAAAGTCACATTGTCCTTTTGTATACTTGACGTTTTTGATTGTTTTTTTCTTGTAAATACACTGCAATTCGGCATTTTGTCGGAGCTCGATTTACTGGCACGATCATTTCGGAATGACGCACGTCGCGGAGCAACTAGTTTTATATAACGAGTATGAGTCGGACTCTCGTACCTTTTACAGAGGGGTATGCCTTGCGATGCCGTCTCCTTTGGTTTAATACTCAAAGTCTGAAAGAGATTAATCCCAGTCTAGAACATAATATTAATGCTGCTAATAGACTGCCCATGTACACCCACGTACCAACGTATATAATATGCAATTTGGATACAGATGATAAACCAGGCTCACATTGGATAGCTTTATATATCGATATGAATGAAATCGATTAATATTTTGATTCATATGGACAATCACCTGCACGATGCCATTTAGACTTTTTAAAAAGGAATTGTAAAAGATGGGATTGGAATGTTGATAGGATTATGTTAGTGGAGGTGAAAGTTGGCTCGAGGACGTTTCGTCGATCCGCGGCACGCGTCGCTCCTATATCACTGAGTGATGAGTGCTGTGAAATCACTGGGGTGGGGAATGTTAGCGATGCACTCATTTGTAGTTAAAATTATGTTTAGGCCTTAAATGTACTCTGTGTGTCGATTGTACTTACCTATACCTATTATACGACCAGGCGCCAACTGTTCAGTGGCGTCTCAGTGTACGCAAGGGTGAAAACTGGCAGCGATCACCGAATGGTTGGTGGCACACTGAACCTAAACGTTAAGTTGGAGAGGTCTCGTCTAATAAAGTCAACGCTCCGTACACGTAACCGCTTTCAGTGCCTAGAAGATTGCAATGCAGTGGACGATATGAATAACAAGCTCGTGGAAACTGTCCATGCGGTCGGAGCTAAGTTCTGCAAGACCCGCCGCAGAAGAACACAAAAACTCTCCAATCACACTCTTAATCTCATGGCTGTTAGGCGGGAGATGAGGTTGCAATCGTCAACGGATTTGACAGCATACAGACAACTGAACAGACAGCCCAGACTTACGCAACTTTAATACTGCCCGTATTAAAGAAGCGATCGAGCGGAACCAGGGCTCCAAAGTCTTTGCCAGAGATCTGTCTGCCAGAAAGAGCTAAATGTCAAAGCTGAAGACTAAGTGTGTGGCAGCATCGTTTCCGGGACACCTGAGATTTTGATTGAGATTGAGAGGTTCTATGGGCAGCTGTACACATCATCGTTGGAGTCACACGCAAGTGTGAGTAACGATCCAAGAGCAAGTCTTATCCGACACTATTCCGATGATATCCAGGACGTCAGTCTGAGCGAGATTAGAATGGCTCTTCAGCACCTTAAAAACGGCAAGTCCCCAGACGAGGATGGAATTACAGCAGAGCTTCTGAAAGTGGGTGGAAAACCGGTACTTGAAGTCCTTCAGAGGCTCTTCAATTCCGTCTTCCATGGTGGCACTACTCCGGAGGCGTGAAGCAGAAGTGCGGTGGTCTTGTTCGTCAAGAAAGGTGACAACGCCCTCTTAAAGAACTACAGACAGATATCCCTTCTGAGCCGCGTCTACGTGCTGTTTTCGAGAGTCATTACGAATCGTCTCGCACGCAGACTCGACGACTTCCAGCCTTCCGAACAAACCGGTTTCCGAAATTGCTTTAGTACCATAGGCCACATACATACCTTTCGTCAAATTGTACAGAAGTCTGAAGAGTACAATCTGCCACTTGCCTGGCGTATGTGGACTATAAGAAAGCCTTTGATTCCGTCGAAATTTGGGCGGTGCTACAGTCTTTTCAGCGGTGCCACGTTGATTGTCGGTATATCGAAGTGCTGAAGTGTTTGTACAGTAGGGCTACGATGGCTACAGAACCAGAGTACGAAACCTATCCAACTGCAAAGAGGTGTAAGACAAGGTGACGTTATTTCCCCCAAACTCTTCACCGCTGCAATGGAAGACGTTTTCAAGCTACTGGACTGGAAAGGATACGGTATTAACATTAATGGCAAATACGTCACTCACCTTCGATTTGTCGACGATAAAGTCCTTATGGCAGAATCGCTGGAGGACTTAAGCACTATGCTCAATGACCTCAATAGTGCCTCCCAACAGATAGGTCTTGATTTGATTGAAGATGAACATGGACAAAACAAATACCATATATAATGTCCATGTCACACCTATGCCGGTAGTTGTTGGGAGCACTATGCTCGAAGTTGTTGACGAGTACGTTTACCTGGGATAAATCAATCGACGGATCCAACTTGGCTGGACAGCGTTCGGGAAATTACGATACATCTTCTCGTCAGGTATACCTCAAAACCTAAAAACTAAGTTATACAACCAGTGCGTGTCGCCAGTAATAACCTACGGAACCGAGACGTGGTCCTTCACTGCTGGACGTATTAGGACGCTCAAAGTCGCTCAGCAAGCTATGGAGAGAGCTATGCTCGGAGTTTCTCTGCGTGATAAACTTAGAAATGAGGATATCCGCAGTAGAACCAGAGTGACCGACATAGCCCAACGGATTAGTAAGCTGAAGTGGCAATGGGCCGGCCATGTAGCTCGAAGAACCGACAACCGTTGGGAAAAAAGGTTCTCGAGTGGCAGCCTCGTACCGGTAGGTGAAGTGTAGGGCGACCCTCCACTAGATGGAGTGACGACCTGGTAAGGCATGCAGGAAGTCGATGCAGGTGGCTCAGGACCGTGCTTTGTGGCATACCTTGGGGGAGGCCTATGTTCGGCAGTGGACTTGTGAAGGCCTGTAATGATGATGATGATGATGATGATATCCATTTTATTTAAAATTTTGTTTTAAGAAACGTGGATCCACTAACGTGCTCGTCAGTGAGAACCCCGACAGTCTGTCACTATACGTGAATCAATGCGCACGCCCATATTTTGTCACGCACAGCCCTTTGTAAATTCGCTTATTACTATTAAATTGAGTGCAACCATTATCTCGCGAGTTTATTTCAACCTCCGGCACGATCCTGCAGCATCTAAGATCTACATACTCGGTTGCTAAAGGATATTATCTGGCTGAAATGTTAATACCGTTGACTTCAGAGACCTAAGATGGGAAGGTTTTAATATCGGATCAGTTAAACTTCTCAAACCAGAGGTCAATAATATGAAAAAAGCATCATTACTTGGTGATTTCTTTTCTCAAGATAATGTAAACAAAAGAAGAGGGACATGCTTACAAAACAGTTTTTTGATGAATAGCGGATCTATAGGACTTCCCTATGTGCCTGAGTCAAATAAAGCCCTATACATATAAATAAGCAATATTCACCACAAACTGAAGTTCACTCATTCTGTCCTTCCCGGGAATCACCTCTGTAATGAGTCCCATTGGCCATTGCGGGGAGACTTCTGACCCACAACTAAGATGAGGTCGCCAACTTGTAGCGGCCTGCTTCTCTTGCCATTTTCGCTTAGGTAAAAGTTCAGGTAAAATCTCTTTCACCCACCTATGCCAAAAAATGTCCGCCAATCATTGACTAATACGCCAATGTCTGCGGAGATACAAGTCGGAACTGTCAAACGCCCCTATTACAGGTAAGTTTGATGATGTACCTAGAAGAAAATGGTTTGGAGTGAGGGTTTCTACTCCATCTGGTGCGACCGAAACGTGCATCAAAGGACGAATGTTAACTATATTTTCAACTTCAGTTAGTAGTGTGCATAACACCTCGTCTCTCGGTGCCCGTTCAGTTAAGAAAGTTTTAAGCGATGTCTTAACGCTGCGTATCATCCGCTCCCACGCCCCACCCCAATGGGGACTGGCGGGGTGATGAAAGTCCAATCTATTCTGTTGTTGACACCTACGCTACGTAGGTATTCCTGGTCAAGGTCCTGCATAGACCGTTGGAGTTCCTTGTCTGCGCCTCTGAAATTAGTACCATTGTCAGAGTACAAGTGACGCGGCCAGCCAAGCCTCGCTGCCATCCCAAGCAGTGCCGTGATTAGAGAATCTGTCGTAAGGGAGGCAACGGTCTCAATGTCGATTGCGCGCAAGGTTAAGCACGTGAAAAAGACACCGTACCTTTTTTCCCTGCGTCTACCCACCGTGAACTCCATAGGTCCAAATATATCCAAACCGTAATACGTAAAATGTCGCTGATGATGAGCCACACGAGCGCGAGGTAAGGCGCCCATGCAAGGAACTTGCGCCTTGCACTTATGAATTCGGCACACCATACACTGCGACACCACAGTCCTTACGGTAGGTCTGAGTTTTATTAACCAGTATTTTTCCCTCAGTTGATTTACTACTGTTTCTTGATTACCATGAGCCGCCTTTATGTGACAGTGTCGAGCAATATGCTACATGGTGTCACCCGTCCAAGATTACAGGCCTCTTTACCTCCACAGTGACATTTGCAGCTGCATCGATACAACCGCCCACACGAAGTAGGCCATGCTCATTCAAAAACGGCGAGAGAGCGAGTAGCCGACTATTTTTTGTTAAGGCCTTACCCTTACGCATTGATACAAAATCCTCCGCAAATGTCTCTGCCTGTGCGTGTCTCAATAGCAGCCACTTTGCACGCTCCATCATCTCTACGGTGTAATCATTAACAGGTATACCTCGTAATTTGTAAACAAATTTTAAAACGGCGGCTGTTGCTCTCAGTAGGCGTAACCAAGAAGAAAACCGTACCGGATCCGGTACCGGTGAACAAGCGGGGATTACCTGAACAACGGCTGTAAGCTCCGCGCACACTTCGTTGAGGTCCAGCTGGATTACATCCTCTGGCCACACCGCATCATCAAGATATAGGAGACAAGCTGGACTAGTGAGCCACTTAGAGTACAAATTAGGCTCAAAGGTTTCTCTTGTAGCCAATCAGCTACGTTAAGCTTCGAAGGAACATATCTCCATTCTTCAATGCTCGTCAATTCGCCGATTTCCCCAAAACGGTTTGCTTCATACGTTTTATATGTTCGAGTATTATTACGAATCCAGTGTAAAATCGTGTTGGAGTCGCACCAAAAGTACCGACGCACCGGAGCTATTTTATGTTCTTTCCCAGTAGTGTTTGCTAACTTTGCAACCAACAATGCTGCTTGAAGTTCATATCTAGGTAGAGTCATTGGTTTGACTGATACCCTGCATTTACCAGTCAAACCAATGACTGTACCCTGCATTTACTCACAATGGAAGAAACATGGATTTTGCCCATCGCTACCCAGCGCCAATATTCTACCGAACATATTGCCTTTGTAGATGCGTCGCTAATTATGTGCAAATGTAGGTTTTCATACCCTGGCTCACCCGTGTCCGTAATCGTAGCACTGCTAGTGGCCGCTACGTTTTCGTAGCTGCTCGTAGCAATTGGAGATGTCAGCGCTGACGTCACGCTTATTGATCACGCGCAGAACGCGTGGTAGTTAGGATGCAGTTTTTAAATAAAATCTTTGTCTTCATAATATATAAATTATAATATCGTACTTGGATAATCAAATTAAATGAGGTGATACAATTTAAGGGAAAAACGCTATATATACATTTACAGAAAAACATTATCTTGTTTCTCCAACATTTGTGACATCTGTCTTTTTTATTCTTTACAATTATTTAAAAAAATAAAATAAAGACAAAACATATAAAAACTTCACGGACACTTATATTATTATTAATACAAACCTCATTCACTTGAGCGACTTGGGTGAGGACACGTTTGTATCTGTGCTCGTAGCACTGCTAGCTACCGCTGCAACTTCGTAGCCCGTAGTAGAAGATTGCGTAGCACCGGTAGATGCGAGTGAAGTAGCCGAGTCAAGAGGTGTAAGCGGCGGCGTTGCTGTTGGCACGGGAGAGGGAACTTCCATCTCGCTTTCGCACGCTATCCTGTTCTGATAACATGCAATCATCGCGTGGCACCTAGGAATGCGGATATTATCTATTACTTTAAGTAGGTCAATCCATTTCTTCCACTTAGTGCTGTCAGGAACATAATCGTCCCATTCAATATTTAAACTCCAGGTGTCTTGAAGCATGATCTTACCCTGAATTGTAAGGGGAGCAAAAAAACCTAATACGTCAAAAATTGACAATATTACTCTTAACATAAGCCGCTTCGTAGGTCGTTCTTTACCCTGAATAATTTTACTTGGAATGCGCTTTAGTGAGACGTCGAAACCAAGCTTATCTTCTGCTGGAAACCAAATTAGTCCAAGCGTTCGCTCCCTCCATACTGCTGACCCACTTTAAACTTTACTGCACTTGGACCCAAGGTCTCTTTTGGTACACTATCTAAAACGGCAACACTGTTACTAGACCAGTTTCGAATTACGAAACCACCACTCTTGTGAATATCGCTTATGTTATTAACTAACTCGATCGCTGTAGTTTCATCCGGCACAGTATCTATGTAGTCATCAATATAATGAGAGTGATAGATCAAATTGACTGCGGTCAGCGACGATGACTCATATCGCCGGACGTTCTTGTTTTTAATAAACTGAGCAACAAAGGGCGAGGAGTTAGCTCCAAAAATTAAAGAAATCATAACATACGTTTTGATTCTATCCGTAGGGCTGCTCCTCCATAAAAACCTTAGAGCGTGCTGATCTTCGGCGTGAACCTTGCCTCTTAGGAACATGTCCTTTATATCACCTGTTACTGCGATTTTTCTTTCCCTGAAGCACAGCATAATATCAAGAAGTGGTGACAGTAGGTCAGTCCCAGTGAGTAAATAATCGTTAAGACAGGAACCATTTACCTTACCGGCAGCATCGAAGACCAGCCGAAGCTTGCTTTTATTGGGGTTGTCAACACCAAAGTATGGTAAGTACCACGTGTTCGGTGTGACGTTAGTTTCCATCAGTTCACGCGCATAATCATTAACTAGCAAATGATTAATGCGTTCCTCATACCTTTTACCAAAAACTGTGTCTTTTTTCATTTTCCTTTCAATACCTTTCACCTTTTTCAGTGCATTTGGATAGGATTTCGGCATCCTGCGATCGGCTTCCCTCCAAGGTAAGCCAACATGCCAGCGTCCGTTAATGAGCGCCGCGGATCACTACAGTTGGGCGATGGCACGCTCTTCGTCAGCATTCTGGCGTGGCTTACCAGACACGCCCATTGCATCCCAGGCAAATGAGCGTCGCACCTCATTATGGATCTCTTGCAGCAAACTGTCATCCTGTGAAGTAGCACTTACCTCATCGATTTCCGTGATGTTCAGAGCAGCCTCAGTGCTGTAGGCGTCACGGCCGGGTGCAGAGGGACGAGCGGTGCTCCGCGACGCGCGCACTTTTCCATGTACGCACCATCCGAGGGAGTAAGTGTAGCAGACGCTTCATTTGTTTTACCTAGTTTAATTTTCATAGGAACTAATAAATGATAATTATCTTGTCCTATCAATATTTCAGGCTTTGAGTTAGAGGTACATAATTGGTCTCGAATGCTCATTAGATAAGGGCAATTATTACAATCAATAAGGGATTAGTTTTGAGTAGGCGAACATAATTCTTTTACACAACGCATTCTTATGTTATGTAACGTGTCGTTATTAGTACTAGCAATGTTTACATTCATAATTATAGACTCACAAACTAGTTCGTTATCACTCCACGCATTTTTAAAGCTTCATTCTACGGCCGTGCAACCCGACGCGCTCAGCGAGCCCTGCGCTTATCAGTGACACACTTGATCCGTCATCAAGAAGCGCGGTGGCGTTCACTATACCGGTAGGTCCATACACACTGTTAGCGACGACAAAGTGAATTCGAACATTTAATATTAATTATTTATTGTCAGTGAATTAAAACTAAGTGTTAGCATTTAATCATAATTATTTCTTATCAGTGATTTAAAATTAGGTGATGGTATTAATCTTAACTGTTTCCTATTCATAAAATAAAGCTAAGTGTAAAGACTGATTAGTGCTGAAAAAACAGGAAAGTAAATTAAACATTTCTATTTTTATCTTAAAGTGACTTATATGAATCTATTTAATATTATTTAGGTCTGATTAGAACATTAGACGCAAGTATAAGCTTATTTTTTAAGATTTCTTTTATCATAACTTTAAGAGCTATTTAACATATAAGTGATTAATATAATTCTTTTTCCTTTAAAGTACTTCAAAAGAAACATTAATATGTCAATTAATCGCTGTATAATGTTATTTCATTATGAGAAAGATTTAAATTTCATGAAAAAATATTGTATAGATTCTTAAGCATAATTCCTGAAAAGTGTTGTACATTCCTACCTCTTGGCGGCGCCACTTGTATGTTCGGCAAAAAATATAGTCCTACTTCGGAGCTAAACCATGAGACGACCGCGAAACTATTTTTATTTTTTATAAATGTAAAATAAAGGTTTATTGAATGATTTATGTTTAGAATAATAGAAATAAGTTGTATCTATCGTTAGGAATAAATATAAATATTGTAAGGAATGTTTTACCACGTTTATTAAGGAAATTGTGAATCTCTCTTAGAAAAGGTTACTCTGCGCTCTGATTGGTCAATAGATTCACTAATGCCGTATGCGATTTTTTCTTAATTATGATTGGTTACAGCCGCTTATAAAAAAGGGGCGTTTTTCGTGGTAAATTATTCCAAATCCGGCATTGTAATAATAAGGAATCAAGAAATAAAACAAGAAGAAACTCTCAAGAAATGTTATTTATTGCTCATCTAACTGCTACTGTATGCTCTCCAGTTAACATCCCGCCAGCAAACCCGCTCTATTTATCAACGCTCCCTTATACGAGCATTTACATTGGTCCTTCGAGAAGCCGGATCGGGTTTAAGGAAAACTAGGAAGATGCCTTCAAATACAAGATCAAAATCAGTGCAGTCGAAGACTACGAGTGAAAGCAATGCCACTACGGGTACCAGTACGACGGATTGGAGCATGAATACGCCGAGTGATTCTACAAACACGACGGCTACCAACACGTCAACTTCAGATCGATCAACGCTTACAAGAGCATCGCCCAGCAGCGTACACAGACAACCCGTACTTCTTAACAAAAACATTGCCGGAAAAGAATCAACACCGGGGGACGTAACCCATACCACCCCCCCGACACGCACCGTCGAAGCGTCAGTTCCTCACCAAGAAGGAAGTCATCCAACGCCGCAGATTCAAGAAAGAAGTGTCGCAATGAAGACTCTGCAACAGCCTCACCCTAAGAAGACGACCCGCGATCCAGACACGCTTTCCGTTCGCTCGTCGCATAGGAAGAGAGCAGAAGCGCAAGCAAAGATGACAATGGCATTAAGGGAACTAGAATTGGCAGAAGCGCGGTCAAAAGTTGCTCAAGCGGAATTAGAACTTCTCACCGCGGAATCAGAAGATGAAGATGGTGCCGGAGAAGAGCTGTTCGAGCGAACTCGAGAAGTCGAACGCTGGTTCATCCAGACCGGAGACATGCCTAATAAGAACCACAAACCAATAGAGGCAGAAGAAAAGAAAAGTGACATCCAGGAACTAGCTTCAGTCATACTAAAGCTATCAGAAAAATCACGTGACACCGTTTCACCGAAGCACCTAGAACTACCTCACTTCAACGGGGCCTTCGAAGAATGGTTAGCCTTCAAAAGATCATAGGAGGATACGGCTGCTTCTTTCGGTAGCAATCAAAACCTAGCACGCCTTAGAATAGCGATCCAAGGAAAAGCTAGAGAAGCCGTCCAAAGCCTGCTATTCACCGCCGAAGACCCACGCGAAGTGATCAAGGGACTAGAAGCAAGAATCGGAAGACCTGGAGCACTAGCATTAGCAGAACTAGAAAAAATGAAGAACCTCCCAAGAGTCGGCGAAAACCCGAGCGACATATGCATATTTGCAAGCAAAGTAAAGAACGCAGTCGAAACAAACAAAGCCCTGAAGAAACCACAGTATCTCAGTTCACCTGAAACGCTAAGAGTTATAGTAGACAAGATGCCGACGTCAATGAAGTTCCGTTGGTTCGCCTACCACAGAAGCAGAAGAGACGAGGAAATTCAGGAGCTATTACTTATCGAAGCGTTCCTAGAAACAGAAGCCAACATGTGCGGAGACTTCGCCCCGCCCGAAGCGCCCTCAGAACAAAGAAGAGGAATAAGAAAACCCGTTCATTTGGTCCAAGAAGCGTCGAAAGAGAAATATAAGAAGGCGTGTCCGTTCTGTGGGGAAGAACACTTCGCATTAGAATGTAAAAGGTTCAAAGAAGCCAACCTGAATGGAAAATGGGATATGACCAAGAAGGCAAAGATATGCTTCAAGTGCCTTCGATTCAGACACTCAAGAATCAACTGTAAAGCACAAGTCTGCAAGCTGTGTAAAAGATGGCATCATACCATCTTACATTCTGACAAACCACCGGCGTCGATAGAAAAAGAAGCAAAAGACACCAATAGCATCTCAGAAGAAAAGGTCGCTTCAATCCATAACGCCAAAGGAGAAGAAAAGGCCTACCTAAAGATGATCCCCGTGAACCTCTATGGCCCAAAAGGACAAGTTCGCGTATTAGCACTACTAGACGAAGGGTCAACGGTCACACTCTTAGACGCATCAATTGCTGAAAAAATCGGAGTCAAAGGAAAGAAAGAAAAACTCACGATCGAAACCGTTGGCGGAAAGGTGTTAAGAAAAGATAGTTCACAGAAGATCGAGTTCAAAATAAAAGGGGCTCATAGAAAAGAAAAGAGAACTATCGTAGCAAGAACCATCGACGACCTGAAGCTGTCTGAACAATGCATAAACAAGGACACCGTGAGAAACTGTGAGCACCTGAAGGCAATTGAAAATCAACTCCTCTACGTCTCCGAGAGGCCCAAGCTACTGATAGGCCAAGACAATTGGGGACTGATAGTGACAAGAAAGCTGAAGAAGGGCAAACCATCAAATCCTGTAGCTTCCCTCACGAACTTAGGGTGGGTGTTACACGGATGTGAAACAGGAACAACTGCCACAGTACACTTCACTCATTATGGCAGAGCGTCCACCGGCAAGGAAGACATAGAAGACCTCGTCCGAGAACACTTCCAATTAGAGTCTCTAGGAATCCAAAATCGTTCACCATCTAACGACAGCGACAGAAGAGCATTAGAAACCCTCGAGAAAACTACCAAGAAACTGCCAAGCGGTCAATATGAAACGGGACTCCTGTGGAAAAAAGAAGATGAACACCTGCCCAACAACTACAATCAAGCTGTTCGACGCCTGGTTAGCATCGAGAAAAAATTGGATCGTGATCAAGAAGCAAGAAAGCACTACGAGGAGCAGATTCTGAGTCTAATCGAAAAAGGATACGCAGAGAAGGCTCCAGAAACCTCTAACGAAGGAAGGACATTCTACCTACCCCACTTCGCTGTTGTACACCCAGTCAAGAAGAAGCTAAGAATAGTGTTCGACGCAGCTGCCAAATATGAAGGAAAGAGCCTCAACGACGCCTTGCTCTCGGGCCCGGACTTGCTACAATCATTATTCGGAGTACTGCTGCGTTTCAAAGAGGGACCAGTAGCCGTCATGGCAGACATACAAGACATGTTTCTTCGAGTAAAAGTCAGAGAAGACGACCGAGACAGTCTCAGGTTCCTGTGGCGCGGAAACCGCAGAACCGGCAAGCCCGAAGAGTATAGAATGTCTTCAATCATCTTCGGGGCAGCGTCATCACCTGCAACAGCCATATACGTAATGAACAAGAACGCAGAGGAATTTAAGAACACTCATCCTGAAGCAGTGAAAGCAATTAAGAGAAACCACTACATGGACGACTATCTGCAGAGCTTCGCATCTACAACCGAAGCAAAGAAAATATCCAAAGAAGTGAAAGACATTCACGCAAGAGCAAACTTTCATCTGAAGGGATGGGCCAGCAACAACTCGGGGGTAATATCAGAGGTAGAAGACGCAAACAAAGAAAACTCCTTACAACTGACCAAGGAAGAGAAGACTCTGGGACTAAGATGGCTGGTGAAAGAAGATACATTAGCCTTCAACGTCGGGCTACGCAACACGCCGGAGGACCTGCAAGACGGCAGAAGGACTCCAACAAAAAGAGAAGTCACAAGCGCAGTAATGTCCACCTTCGATCCAATGGGTTTTGCTACACCAGTTCTAATACAAGGAAAGAAACTAATCCAAGACATCTGGCGAAAGAAAATAGACTGGGATGAACCAATCAACGAACATCAAAAGGAAGTCTGGATGAAATACCTGGAAGAAGTGTCAACATTAACGAGGCTGAAGATCCCGAGGTGCGTCTCACCCAAAGGCAGAAAAGGACAGCTACACACATTCTCCGATGCGAGTGAAGAAGCCTATGCAGCAGTAGTCTACTGGAGAATAGTCGAGCCCGGAGGAAAGGTCCATGTCTCCATGATCGCCGGCAAAGCAAGGGTAACGCCAACGAAACCTGTGTCAATTCCGAGGCTGGAGCTACAAGCGGCTTTACTCGGAAGCAGACTAGCCGCCACAATCGAAGAGGAATCAGAGCTCGACATAACGAGAAAGGTTTACTGGACCGACTCCAGCACAGTGCTGCAATGGATAAAGTCAGAACCAAGGAAGTTCAAAACATTTGTGGCCAACCGACTCGCCGAGATCGAAGAAAGGTCCAAGCCAGAAGACTGGAGATGGGTGCCAACCAAGGAGAATCCAGCGGACGACGCCACGAGGGGAACCCCAACCGAATTCGACCACAACGCCAGATGGTTCAAAGGCCCGTCATTTCTCCGTCGACCAGAAGAAGAATGGCCATTTCACGACTTCAAGCCAGAAATTGTTATGCCAGAAGAAAAAAGCAAGCAAAAGGTATTGGCAACGATGGCAGCAGAAGACACCCTATTAAACCTAGAAAGGTTCTCGAGCTGGGAGCGACTGCTGCGCACTACAGCCAGAGTGATCGCCTTTACACACCTACTAAAGAAGAGCCGTAAAGCGACCACCACCACCGCACGCCAGAAGGACGAGTCTTGGAAACCACAAAAAATCCAGAAGAAAGAAGCACAAACCTCAATCCCGTCGACCAGCAGAAGTAAAAATAAGCGCCTATACTCACCCATAGAAGCAGAACACCTAAAAAAGGCCGAAGAGATATTAATAAAAATAAGCCAGAGCGATAGTTTTGCATCAGACATAAGAAAACTGAAGTCAGAAAAGCCATTAGAAAATTCGAGTCGACTTAAGAAAATCGACGTTTACATTGGAGACGACGGAATAATTAAATTAAGGAGCAGAACAATGAAATTTCACGACCGAAACGGAAGAATAATGAATCCTATCATTTTAGACGGAAAACAAAAAATAACTCGTCTAATAATACAACACTATCACAGGAAATTCCTTCACGGAAACACCGCTACAGTAATGAACGAAATTCGTCAAAGGTTCTGGATCTTGGGTTTAAGAGCAACTCTAAAAGCGGTCGCACACAGCTGTCAATAGTGCAAGACAAAGAAGAGTTCACCAGAGATACCACCAACGGGAGATCTGCCGAGTGAAAGATTGCAGCATCATCAATTTCCGTTCTCCTGCACAGCCGTAGACTACTTCGGGCCGATGCAAGTCACCATCGGAAGAAGAAACGAGAAGCGCTGGGGAGCCTTATTTACCTGCCTCACGACTAGAGCAGTACATTTAGAACTGGTACCTTCTCTCAGCGCCAGCTCAATGATCATGGCACTCCGACGAATGGCAGCCAGAAGAGGAACTCCGAAAACCGTATATAGCGACAACGGAACTAATTTCGTCGGAGCAAAAAGGGAATTAGAGGAGGCCGCACAGGAAAAGGGCATCCAGTGGAAGTTCATCCCCCCGGGAGCTCCGAACATGGGAGGCGCCTGGGAGCGGCTCGTACGAACAGTCAAGACGGCGCTAGCAGTAGTCCTCAACGAGAAGAGCCCGCCCGAGGAAGTACTCCATACGCTAATGACTGAGGTTGAACACATCGTCAACTCGAGACCTCTCACCCCGATCAGCATGGACCCAGGAGACGAGGAGAGCCTAACACCGAACCACTTTCTGCTGGGAAGATCATGCGGAGCTATGGCGCCGGGAGAGTTCAGCGACACGGAGCTCATCGGAAAGGCAAGCTGGAGAACCACCCAGAGACTCGCAGACCACTTCTGGAAAAGGTGGATTAAAGAATACTTACCTCTCCTGATGCCAAGGAAACTCGAGGGGAAAGAAACCAGAGACCCAAGGGAAGGAGACATCGTGCTAATAGTGGACGCCACATTACCGCGAAACTCATGGCCTCGCGGTGAAATCGTCAAAACCTATCCCGGACCAGACGGAAGAACCAGGGTGCTGGACGTGCGGACATCAGGCGGAATACTTCGCCGTCCAACTCGACGTGTCATCGTGCTGGTGCCAGCGGAGTCGTCGCCTCCAGAGGATGCAGTGCTACGCACCGTGGGGGAGAATGTTAGCGACGACAAAGTGAATTCGAACATTTAATATTAATTATTTATTGTCAGTGAATTAAAACTAAGTGTTAGCATTTAATCATAATTATTTCTTATCAGTGATTTAAAATTAGGTGATGGTATTAATCTTAACTGTTTCCTATTCATAAAATAAAGCTAAGTGTAAAGACTGATTAGTGCTGAAAAAACAGGAAAGTAAATTAAACACTTCTATTTTTATCTTAAAGTGACTTATATGAATCTATTTAATATTATTTAGGTCTGATTAGAACATTAGACGCAAGTATAAGCTTATTTTTTAAGATTTCTTTTATCATAACTTTAAGAGCTATTTAACATATAAGTGATTAATATAATTCTTTTTCCTTTAAAGTACTTCAAAAGAAACATTAATATGTCAATTAATCGCTGTATAATGTTATTTCATTATGAGAAAGATTTAAATTTCATGAAAAAATATTGTATAGATTCTTAAGCATAATTCCTGAAAAAGTGTTGTACATTCCTACCTCTTGGCGGCGCCACTTGTATGTTCGGCAAAAAATATAGTCCTACTTCGGAGCTAAACCATGAGGCGACCGCGAAACTATTTTTATTTTTTATAAATGTAAAATAAAGGTTTATTGAATGATTTATGTTTAGAATAATAGAAATAAGTTGTATCTATCGTTAGGAATAAATATAAATATTGTAAGGAATGTTTTACCACGTTTATTAAGGAAATTGTGAATCTCTCTTAGAAAAGGTTACTCTGCGCTCTGATTGGTCAATAGATTCACTAATGCCGTATGCGATTTTTTCTTAATTATGATTGGTTACAGCCGCTTATAAAAAAGGGGCGTTTTTCGTGGTAAATTATTCCAAATCCGGCAATGTAATAATAAGGAATCAAGAAATAAAACAAGAAGAAACTCTCAAGAAGTGTTATTTATTGCTCATCTAACTGCTACTGTATGCTCTCCAGTTAACATCCCGCCAGCAAACCCGCTCTATTTATCAACGCTCCCTTATACGAGCATTTACACACACGAATAGGTAACACTTTCAATAAAACTTTATGATCGCTCACGTTAATGTGCGTTATTGTCTCTGAATTTACCGTAGGCTTGCCCGGTTGACCATTCACGTTCGCCGGAAGCCGATGAATTATGACAAACATTCCTGGAGCGCTCATGTTGATTAGACTTAGAATAATGAAGGAGGCGATGATGATCTTCATTGCAGCCATCTTTATCGCACACAGGGGCTGAGCAGATTTTGCGATCATGTTTTGAAATTAAACATTTGTAACATAGACCATGTCTCTTCACACATTGCCACCGTACTTTACGTAGTGCTTTCTTAAATTGTTTGCAATCCGTGAGGTTATGTACAGCGGTGCGGCAAAATAAACAATTCGCGTTACGTTGTTCGGCTTGAACTAATACGGTCTGAGTGCGTGGAGGCATGTTCGTTTTATTTTTAGACTATGATCACTTCACACTGTAAAAAATCTAGCAGCGGTTTAAATCTTAACAGCTTCCTCATTTAAAGAAATCTGATGGACTCACTAACCTGGGTAATTTTCCTTGTGTGATGATTTTGAAACTATAATCAGACCACTTAGAAATGAGCACTGTAGGTAGTATGGACAGAATTATCGAAGCGATATTAACGCCTTGCAGGTACTCCTCACGTCCAACTCCGCCACGGCATTTTGTACCTTCACAGCAAACGGAACGATGTCTGTGTGATATTCCTACTGCAGAGGCTGAAGCTTCTTTATCTCATGTAATATTCTAGAAATTATGCAGTCAGGGTTACCAAACCGTAGCTCCAATGTCTTAATTACTTTGTCTGGTGACGTGGCGCTAATAAATAATGCGGCTACTGCATCCCTCACCTGCCCTCGTAGACACTTTCTAAGTCTCCAAAGGTTTTCTTTCGGCTTATATTTACATAACGCCGTTGATTCATCGTACGCTTGCTTAAATTGAAGCCATTCCAATTGGTCACCTGAAAACTCAGATAAATCTTTCGGTGTACTCATACGGCTGAGCAAACTAGCTTGAGGCACGTTGTTTGCACAGTTAACTGAAATATATTTCAAAATACTAGCCAACATGTGAACCGCTGTATTTAGTACAGTCACGGTGTCGTTGAGTGTCGGCGGCACTCCCGTACTTGCTACCCATTCTTCTAGCTCGCTTCGAGGAGGCTTGATTTCATCATTTTGTAAACTGTATCCTTGATATTCTTCCTCGTCGCTGAGTTCTGCCAATTGGGCGTCCAGGTTACGGTCGATAAGCTCCATTTGAATGTTTGCCTTTTGCTGAGCAGCTTCTAGCAGTAACTGCTTTTTCTTCGCTTCTTAGATTTTTGAGATACTATACTCGTAGACTTTTGAGAAAATTTACTGGAGCACGATGTAACTAAGTTTTTTGGTTTTGTCATGTGCGGTAGCGATTCTGATTTTATGCTACTACCCGGTACACCGGAAAATAACCGTTGCGGCACTTTGGGGTGCTCCTTAGAAACACAGTTGCTTCTTGAGCATTATCTGCAATTTCCTGTTGTTCCAGCAAATCACGTTGTTCCTGTAGCTTTTTTACTCGCCGCCCTCTTACATCTGGAGTCCGGAACATCAGAAGTACCACTTTGTAGATCTTAGATGCTGCAGGATCATGCTGGAGGTTGAAATATACTCGCGAGATAATGGTTGCACTCAATTTAATAGTAATAAGCGAATTTACAAAGGGCTGTGCGTGACAAAATATGGGCGTGCGCATCGACTCACGTATAATGGCAGACTGCCAGGGTTCTCACTGACGAGCACGTCAAAGGGTCAGCGTTTCTTAAAACAAATTTATAACTAATATAGGTATAGGTAAGTACAATCGACACACAGAGTAAATTTAATGTCTAAACATAATTTTAACTAGAAATGAGCGCGTCGCGCGCGTTAAGGTCACTGGCGGAACTGAATGCAAATCTATAGCCACAAAAATAGGGAAGATCTGATGATCGGCACTTTTCATTAAATTATTGATGTCATCTAGATCTCTAGACATTCTTTTCTTGTCCTTTTTTCGGCGTAATGTTGTTTTCTTTGCATTGGGCATCGATTCAAAAAGTAACGATTACACCATCGCAATATCGTCAATTGTAAATGAAGTGGAGCACAGCTGGTGTATACTTTCCTCGTCCATGCTATCCATGACATTGCGCATAAAATTCAATAATTCATTTATTACGACGTCACAGTTTGAACTTTTCACAGTATTCGAAGTCATTGCCCTTCGCACTGAGTTACCGTTGCACGGCACACGCACAGAACTAATATCGACCGCGTTTCATCGTGCCACGCACCTGAGTGTAAAAGAGTAATCGCTTTATCGTATTCTCCATTGCCTGGTAACAGTGAAAAGTATTAATGCTCAATGTAGGGAGAATGTTTGCATGTGTGCACAGTTCACCCTCTAGCAACCGCAATGAGATGGCTACCGCAATCTTTTATTAATTTGAGTTGTTATCAGGAAGATGCTGTTGTCTATCTCCTGTTTCATTTCCCTCTGTTGTCTTTTGCGACAATCATGGGACGATTTGGGGTCTTAGAGCTTCTAAGTAATAATATATATTATTTGGTGAGAGGTAGTGGATTCTTTTACGCCGCCGCGAAACGGCATTAATCAAGATCCCGCCTTAACTTCATGATTTCTAAATATTTTCATCAAAGCACATTGTACTTTGTTGAATACTCGTATAGTTGTTAGTTTTATTTTCCGGTTAGCAAGTGGTAAATCTATATAATTAAAAATCAATTTCCGCCTGTAAAAATCATCACATGAGAACGGCTGGACCGATTTTCGTAAACACACGCTCACAACTATCAGACTGGGTTAGTGGTGATGTTGTCGATATCTAGAAAACAGTCGTGCGAAACTAGGGCGGATTGCTAGTCAGTAAATAAAATTGGAATTATAAATGGGATAGAGCAAGCGCCTACCATTTGAGCGACCATGGGAAAAGTCGTGGTAGCTCAAATGGTTGGCGCTCGCTGTAAATCTCACATTATGCGAGCAAGGTTCGATCCCCGCCGGCACTAATGAAATATTTATTAGAAATTTTAAGTGCTGGTTCACCACGAGCTCGACGGTGAAGTAAAACATCGTGAGGAAACCTGCAAGTCTAAAAATAAAAATAAAACATTTCGAGAACATGAGAAATTCGTCAACAGGCATTAGGGCAGCGCAGCAGACACTTTTTTGCCCTTAAACTCACTCAGAAATGAGAGAAGACCTGTTCCCAGTAGTGGGATGGGATTCAACTCACTTACGTGCCGTGTGATTGGCAAGACTTAGTATTCATACGTCCCTAACTGTACTACGCGTGCGATTAAAGAACGGGATTGAAAATGGCGTCACCACACTTTGTCGCTATCAATATTACACAGCCACCGGTAAAGACTGCAATTAAAATACATTGCGATATGCGTTTATCGTACGTTATATAACTTCAGTCCAATTTGGCATTATATTCAATGATAACAAAATGCCATAAACTAAAAAAAAAATTCAGTCCGGTTTTGCGATTTTTTCTGTCTGAATTTGTGAGCTACGACGCCTTCTGAGAGTTTTCTTCATAATTATTGTTGATTTTGTTTGTTAATCTATTTATATAAAACATCCGATGGATCCTCCCCAGCATCGCACGTGTGATTTCTGGATCTCGACAATAGCGCTACCTACCGGATCAAATTGAGTTTAAACAACATTCAGGGACCCACTCAAATACATAAAAAATTCATCAGAATTGTTAGAGCCATTTTCGAGTTTTAGCGAGACTAATGGACAGCAATTAAATTTGATGTAAAACATCTATAGTGGCGGGTCAGACCGACTGTTGGCGTGGCGACGCGTTGCCACGACGAGCGTTACTATGCTATTTATACCTTGATAATGTTATGTCCAACACTTTTGTAACATAATTCAGCTATCATCGACCTATTATCACCGTCAGAGGCAATATCGCGTACAACTATTACAGAAGTCACTTATTAAAATAATTGAGTTGTCTCAATTTAAAAAATAAACATGTTTATTAAATAAACAGTCATCAAAAATGACTATTTATTAGAGATATTTAATAAAGATAGATAAGATAAAGAATTTTTTTCATGAAAAATCATGAAAAACTTTTTTATCGTGCCATAATTATTTCCTGCCCCGCGATGGCTCATATTATTTTTTTGTTTTAAATATAACAAGAAGAAGTTTTACATGCCATTGGGACAAGGACATTTAAAATTTTAGTTTTACTGTCTGTCCGAGATAGTCTCAGGAATGGCTAAACCAAAAGTAAAAAAAAACTTAACGAACAAATAGAGAGTAATACCAGGAGTGATCTAGACTAAATTTTATCCGAAAAAATTATAGAATTTAATAAGATAAATTAAATGATCTTTAATTATTAGTGTTTTCTTATATTGTCGTAAGTCATCAATTAGATCCCATCTAGGCAAAGCCAGAGCGGGTCACTAGTTATTAACGTTATTTTAATTAGTATACCTAATTGCGTATACAATCATTTTCAAATATTTTTTCATTAAAGAAAAATTTGTAATTAACCGAATAAAATAACGTACTTACTTACTTACTTATCTTTACGCACAATCCCTAACGGGTAGCCAGAGAGAACAGATCGCCAAGTGTCACGATCCTTACATACCTCTTTCGCTTCTTTCAGGTTGATTAATTTCTTCATACATGCACGTCTAGGTATCCGAGTACTCTTGACCTTCCCCTCTTCGAGTAATTTGCTCACATGGTCTTCGAAAGTTAGTCTCGGTCTACCTCGACACCTTTTAATATTGACTTTCGCGCTGTATATTTTCTTCACAATTCGGTCTTCACTCGTTCTCTCAACGTGCCCAAACCATCGGAGTACGCCCCTATCAATTTGTGTGATAAGGTCATCTTTCAATCCTGCCATATTGCGAATCTCTTCGTTTCGCTTTCGGTCGGCTATGGTAACGCCGCACATTTTACGAAGAGATCGCATCTCCACTGCATTCAACTTGCTTTTATGCTTCTTCTGGCATACCCAGGTTTCGCTGCCATATAATAAAGTCGGCACCAACACTGCATTATGTATTGCAAGGCGTGCACTCTTCACTACGCCTTGCCTTTTGACTAACGCATTCAGGGCACCATTGACTTTGTTCCCGGCAGCGACACGCCTGTCCACATCTAAATCACATCTTCCATCCCGGCTGAAAGTACTCCCCAAGTATACAATTTCATTTACCTGTTCTAGACATTCCTGATTTACCCATATTTCACATTTCGTTCTCTCTTCGTCCTTTTCAAATACCAGAACCTTAGTTTTATTACCATTCTAACGGAGACCTTTATTTTCACATTCCTCTTTCATACACGCGACTAATGCCTGCAGTTCCGCTTCTGATGGTGCAATAAGCACTGCATCATCAGCATACAGCAGACAATTAACTTTAATATCACCCAATTTCACACCCAAACAGCTATTTCTCAGCTTCTGTAAACAGCTGTCTAGATACAGTATGAACAGCCAGGAAGACATGACACAACCCTGTTTTACGCCCACTTGGACGCTAAACATGGGTGACAAGTCATGCCCTACCCGCACACAGGCTTTACAGTCATAGTAAAGTGACTGCACAGCCCTTAACAATCGACCATCCACACCATATTCCGGCAACAGTTCCCACATTTTCTTCCTTATAACCTTATCAAATGCTTTCTCCGGATCCACAAAAGCACAGAAAATCTTCTGGTTAACACTCAGAGGCTTCTCCGTGATAATGCGGAGAGAAAACATTTGATCCGTGCATTCTCTTCCAGGTCTAAGTCCGCATTGTGCCTCCCATAAAAATCTTTCCGATTTCTCTTGCATCCTACGTGTCAAAACCTTCGAGTAAACTTTACTTGCCAAACTGGTCAAGCTGACTGCCCGATAGCATCCGCAGTCAAAATGTGAACCTTTACCTTTATATAAAGGCACAATGACGGCGGATCGCCAATCATCCGGGACACCTCCCGTCCGCCAGCACAAATTATACAGCAGATGAAAGCTGTCCCAGACGCGAGGCCCACCGTACTTGACCATTTCAGCAGTAACTCTGTCTAGTCCCGCAGCCTTTCCAGATTTCAAACTTTGAATCGCACGTTCAATCTCTTTCATTCTGATGACCTCAGTGTCATCGAGGTCCGTGTCTGGCGTGCCAGTTACGGCGCCACCCCCGGATCCATCACTAAGATCATGACACGCATACATTTCTCTATAAAATTCACTCCATCGCTGCATGACGTCCGATTTTTCTGAGAGGACGTCACTGGTTCTCGAAAACACTTTGTTTTCGAGAACACAATGCTGTCGCACCACTCCGGGACCTTCCAACCTCTTTCCAGAAGAGTTTGGCGTTTTCTTTAAAGTTGTGCGACAACCTTTCGTCCGCTTCTATTCTACACCTTTCACGTACTTCCTCAATCAGTGTTTTCGCATGAACTTTCTGCAGCTTACATCTTTCTTTCATCTTCTCTCTCATATGCTTATCGTTACTAGAGGCCAAGTAGTCTAACCATGCTTTTTTCTTCGTTTTTACAGCTTCTCTCACTTCATCATTCCACCATGCATCTTCTTTTACTACTACCTCTTTTTGTCGTTCCACATACTTCTTCCGCTGCACTTACCATCCCATCCCTAAGGTTCTGCCATGTTTTCTCCACATATTCTTTCCTGCCATCGATGGTGTCAAGCTTTTCGGCTACCCTCGTGTGATATTTGTACCTAGTATCCGCTTCCTGAAGCTTCCAGCTTCGGATGCGACAGACCGACTGTGGTTCTGTTACTGCCGTCCGGTAGCGCCAACCCGCGAACAACCCCTAAATCTAGTAATTACTAGATAGTGATCCGTTCCCAGGTCAGCACCCCTAAACACTCGTGTATCCATCACCTGTTTTCGCAGTCGGTCATTTACCAGGAACAAATCAATCATACTTCTCTCATTCTTTCTTTCTCTAGTGTACATATGGATTTTCCTGTGATTAAACATAGTGTTTGTCACAAGAAGACCCTTTTCCTTGCATACAGCCAGTATAAGCTTGCCAGCATCATTAACCCTTTTATCGCCAAACTTTCCAAGCACCGACTCGTATCCTGGTCGAGCGATACCTACCCATCCATTCAAATCACCACATGCAACAGTTCTTTCGTTTCCCTTAACCAAATCTAGAACTTCTCCAGCTCAGCCCTGGCCGACGAAGCTACCGGCGCATAAACAGCCAAAAGGAATAACTTCGTCAGTCCCAGTTTAAAGCGATCCCAGAGAAGTCTTGAGTTCATAACCTTATATTCAGTCATAAGATCGACCTGCCGGGACGACAGCAGCACCCCCACTCCCCGGGGGCTGGTCGATATATAATAAAATAACGTTATAACAAAATACCGTTATTAGCGAGTTTCGCGTTATTGTTACAGTGTGTGTTGACGGTAAGGGCTCGACGAGCTGCCATTTTTAATCCCATTCTTTTTATATTATCCATACGGACTATAAGTTTTTAAAGTTTGCGAAACGAATATTTGCAATGTAATATAATAATCATCATCACTTAATTTAGAAAACAATTTACTTGATCGTTCGAATAATAATAAATCTAGTCCTATATTCATCATATTTTTAGACATATAACGAAAATGATTACTTGACATTTCTATTTTCACCCATGAACTACACGCAATAGCTTCCAATAGATTCTCTTTTTGCCTTATTTGAAAATTAATTTAGAAAAAGCGAGACAAGTATATTGACTCAGTTTATGTAGAATTGTAGATTTGTAGATGTGGCATCCACGACTTGTTTTGCCACCAGAGCGGTGCTATTTAAAATAAGGTGTATTATTTAACAGATTTCATAGCGGACGAGTTAATTTGTTCAAAAAAAAAATGTAAAGGTTAATGTTTCTTTCTTTACTATTAGTTACATTTTATATTATATTAAAAATAAATAAACCAAACCACAATATTTATAAAAGTAGAAAATTTAAAAAAGGGTTAAAATTGTGTAGAAAATTAAAGAGCAAATCACTGAGGTATTGTTTTGTGTATTAATAGTACTCTATGATAGAAACTGATAAATTTTTATTTTAAACTTTCTTCTCAATTAAACGAATTGACGACATCTGGTGAGGGAAGATTATTGGCTCATTACTCTAAGTTTATCTAAAATCTCGGTGTTTCGCGAGTTTTGGCGAGAAGTTGGCCGTCGACGGATTGTTGTTCCTGTTTTATCGCATAAATTATGGTTTGAAGTGGGTGTATGGTGGAGTTGATTGGTAAAAATGATGCGATTTTGTGAATTAAGTGACTGCGCGTGTAAAATATTAGAGAAAACGACGAAACAGGTGCTTCGATGTTGATATAAACCTCAAGATATTGTAATCGTTTAAGCGTGTGGCCGTGGTAGGAAAAGGGGAGTTCTCCCGCCAGGCAAGGTGTTCTGCCCGAGTAGCGGCCAACACTCCATGTGATAGTTCAGAGATGTACTATATATACTGTTTATGATTCGGAATTTTGATAGCGTGATTTAGGCTTCAGTGTGTTTCCCGTGCGGCGCGATGACAGCACCTCCCTACTCAGACCGGAGGTCGATAGTACAGCCTCGTTGCCGACGAATGTGCAAGTGCCAGGAGATTGCCTTGTAGTCAGCAGTGAGTCGAGAAGAAGGCAAGTAATCTGCGAGAGTGCCGTGAAGCAGAGGCGAGCAGCAGTAAGGCTCAGAGCCGCGCCGAACACTATAGCGCAGAGAGTAGCTTGACGGAACAGGAAGCATTATTATTCCATTGCTGCGATGAACCTTGTGAAGCTAGATGGCTTGCAGGATGTGAAGACTGTAGATGATATCTGCTCGGGAGCGAATGGGTGGGGTATTTTTGTGACGATGAAGAAGCTTTAAGTTTCCTAAGGTTGTTTGGTTGCGTGTACAGATTACGTTAGTTGGTCACCACTGTGGGTGTGGACGGAAAATGGGAGATTGAATAAAACTATTATTTACGGAGTTTATCGCGTTTAATTACTTTAATTTATTTTTATTATTGTCCCGACGTTTCGGGCGCTTTACAGCACCCATGGTCACGGGGGGGACTGAGATGTTTGACGTCCCAATGTCATTGTTAGCCCGGCTACCTTCAGTTTTTGAATATTAATTTTTGGTCCAATTTACGCAAAACGAATTTACAGTATCTTCAAGTCTTGCAGTGGTATGCTTGGGTTTGGGTTTAATTTTGTTAATTATAGGATCCCAAGCAGATGGCAGCACCCAACCATCTTCTCTATTGAAATTAGGATGTTTTTTCATTTCAATAGCCTCACGTATCATCCTTGGTAGGAATCGGTGTTCCTTTGCGAGGACTTGTGGTTTATCAAATCTGATGTAATGGTGGGGACGATCCTGAACATGTTCACAGACTGCAGACTTCCCGGAGCGTTGATGCTTCACATCAGCTATATGTTCTTTCACGCGGGTTTTTATGGATCTTTTTGATTGACCTAAGTAAGAGAGACCACATTCACAATCTAACTTGTACACTCCTGCATCATGTAGAGGGATATTACACTTGACGGATGGTAAAAATTGACTAACCTTCTTCGGCGGCTTGTAGTATGTTTTAATGGAAGCTCGCTTCAAGATGTAGCCAAGCTTGTCTGTGACTCCTCTGACATATGGTAGTACAGCAGGCACACGCTCGACTGTGGCCGGCTTCACTCGGTCACTGTGACATAGGCGCGGGATCCGAAGCTTGTTGTCTTGCAACACTTGCTTGACATGCTGAAGTTCGGCGGCCAGATGTTTTCTGTCACAGATACCTCATGCTCTCTGAAACAAAGATTTGCCCACGGTAGCTAACCGTGAAGGATGATGGTGAGATTCACCATTTAAATATCGGTTGGTATGGGTCTTTTTTCTATACACAGTGTGACCAATAGTGTTATCAGGATTTCGAATGACTAAAACATCTAGGAAAGCTAAAGAATTATTTGCCTCTAACTCCATTGTGAATTGTATTTTAGAGTTTACAGAGTTAAGGTGGTCTAAAAATGCAGTTACTTTGTCAGATGGTAAAATTGTGAAAGTGTCGTCTACGTACCGCTTGTAGAATCTTGGATTTACAGGAGCAGTAAGAAGGGCTTTCTCCTCGAAGTCCTCCATAAATATCTCGGCGACTATGGGAGATACAGGTGAGCCCATCGCCACACCATCTACTTGCTTGTAGAACTCTTCCTTCCACAATAGATAGCCAGATGTGAGGCAATGTTTAAGTAATACTGCATATTCAGCAGGCATGTTGTTATCTTCTAGCTTCCTAGTTACAATTGAGATGCAGTCCTCAATAGGTAAGCATGTGAATAGTGACTGAACATCAAAACTGACCATAGTTTCATTGTCAGCAAGATGTAGGTCTTTTATCTCACTAACAAAATGGTATGAATCCTTTGTGTGTACTCTGGTATGTCCTCTCAGTGGTGCCAGTATTTTTGCCAAGTGTTGTGCCAGCTTATAAGTTGGTGAATCGATCTGGCTCACTATAGGACGTAGTGGAGCGTTTGGTTTGTGTATCTTCGGCAACCCATACAACCTCGGTGGTTTGGTACAGGATGGTATTAGCGAAGTCACGTCGAGATTTAATTTTTCGGAGTATTTCTTTATTAAATCGCTAGTTGCTTTAAGCGTGCTAGTTGTGGGGTCTGTTTTGACCTTTTTATATTTACTTTCATCCGATAAAAGCTGTAGTATTTTAAAACTATACTCTGACGTGTCCATTATTACCGTAGCGTTTCCTTTATCCGCGCGGAGAATCGTTAGCTCTGGTCTGTTCCGTAAGTTAATCAACGCTGTAAATTCGTCTTTAGGAAGGTTTGGTTTCGGCACTGTACTACGACGTAACAAGGACGAAATATCTTGACGTATAGCCTCCAAATCTTCCTTACCGATATTATTCTTAAACAGACAATCCTCAACACTGCAGAAAATTTCTTCGTACGGGATTTTTCGCGGTGTTAATGCGAAGTTCATTCCCTTCGCTAACACCTTTATTGTCGGTTCGTCCAGTGTTACTTTCCTCTATGGTCCAGTGTATGTTTTGACAGATTATAGACCGTGCGTTGTTTGTTGTTTACGTCTGTGGTCAACGGTTGTGTTTCGTTCTGACGTTGACTTAGATGGTTGGCATTTGATTTGATCGTTAATTTTTGGTATTTTGCTATTTGTTTATTTTTGCATTCATTGTATTTTGATGTTTCTCGTTTGTTTAAAGTTTCGATGCAATTATTAAAATCAAATGTCGTTAAAACTGTCTTTAGTTCACTGGACAAATTGTCTATGGTGATGTTTATGAAATGTAAATCGAACCGTTTCTGCTGAATCACCGTTCGTAACAACTTTTTACTTGCCTGATTTAGGATCTTAGCGCTTCCTCGAATGTCCTTTTTTGTTGATATTTTGACACATGTAGGAATGAGATTATGGTCTCTGCATCTCTTCAAGAAATTTAAAGATGTTATATATCTTGCGCGCTTGGTTTTAAGATCTTCTAATCGGCGAATTTTATTTGCTATTACTAGTCCGTACTGGTTCACATAATGATTTCTTAAATTTACGCGAACACTACACATTGAATAAAACTATTATTTACGGATTTTATCGCGTTTAATTACTATAACGATCAAATCAAATGCCAACCATCTAAGTCAACGTCAGAACGAAACACAACCGTTGACCACAGACGTAAACAACAAACAACGCACGGTCTATAATCTGTCAAAACATACACTGGACGAACCGACAATAAAGGTGTTAGCGAAGGGAATGAACTTCGCATTAACACCGCGAAAAATCCCGTACGAAGAAATTTTCTGCAGTGTTGAGGATTGTCTGTTTAAGAATAATATCGGTAAGGAAGATTTGGAGGCTATACGTCAAGATATTTCGTCCTTGTTACGTCGTAGTACAGTGCCGAAACCAAACCTTCCTAAAGACGAATTTACAGCGTTGATTAACTTACGGAACAGACCAGAGCTAACGATTCTCCGCGCGGATAAAGGAAACGCTACGGTAATAATGGACACGTCAGAGTATAGTTTTAAAATACTACAGCTTTTATCGGATGAAAGTAAATATAAAAAGGTCAAAACAGACCCCACAACTAACACGCTTAAAGCAACTAGCGATTTAATAAAGAAATACTCCGAAAAATTAAATCTCGACGTGACTTCGCTAATACCATCCTGTACCAAACCACCGAGGTTGTATGGGTTGCCGAAGATACACAAACCAAACGCTCCACTACGTCCTATAGTGAGCCAGATCGATTCACCAACTTATAAGCTGGCACAACACTTGGCAAAAATACTGGCACCACTGAGAGGACATACCAGAGTACACACAAAGGATTCATACCATTTTGTTAGTGAGATAAAAGACCTACATCTCGCTGACAATGAAACTATGGTCAGTTTTGATGTTCAGTCACTATTCACATGCTTACCTATTGAGGACTGCATCTCAATTGTAACTAGGAAGCTAGAAGATAACAACATGCCTGCTGAATATGCAGTATTACTTAAACATTGCCTCACATCTGGCTATCTATTGTGGAAGGAAGAGTTCCACAAGCAAGTAGATGGTGTGGCGATGGGCTCACCTGTATCTCCCATAGTCGCCGAGATATTTATGGAGGACTTCGAGGAGAAAGCCCTTCTTACTGCTCCTGTAAATCCAAGATTCTACAAGCGGTACGTAGACGACACTTTCACAATTTTACCATCTGACAAAGTAACTGCATTTTTAGACCACCTTAACTCTGTAAACTCTAAAATACAATTCACAATGGAGTTAGAGGCAAATAATTCTTTAGCTTTCCTAGATGTTTTAGTCATTCGAAATCCTGATAACACTATTGGTCACACTGTGTATAGAAAAAAGACCCATACCAACTGGTGGAGCCACGTGTTTAAGGCTGCCGAAGTCTAGTTCCCCGGTCGAACCTTAAACCTATTACGCGAGATATTAACTAAAGTGGACTGTATATGCGGATGCTTCTACGCTTACGTAAAAGCGACTACTATAGCATGCGGTATAATGCACTCGCTCTTCCCTAAAACTAAACTATTATGGTGCCGAATCGCTGAAAGGGAATCCTGCCTTATTAGGAGAACAACAAAATTGGAGCGGGTTAAACTATATAAGGCAGTAAATAAAGGAGTGTTGACTCACCGGGGTTTCTTCTATCCTGTTGAGCACTATAGCTGCAATTTCTGGAACTTCTTCTGGAACACTCCAGAGAGAGGCGGTGCGCGGCTATATCTCACCCGAGGTGAGGGAACTTCTTCTAGACAGACACTCTGGGGCCCCAGGGGTGCGTCGGGAGAGAAGCGTTGTGTTTTCAGCGACGACTGCGGTGGAAAGAGAGCTGTTGTTCCAATGACTGGCGCGGTAGGAAAGAGCTGTTGTTCCAATGACTGGCGCGGTAGGAAAGAGGACGCGCAACGGTCGCGCGTGCCTTATATGTCCTCGGCCCCGATGATTACGTGACATTCTAGAATCATCTTCTTGCCCCTCCCACCCCACCACCCCGATGTGTCGATGGAGGATCGAGGAGGGTATGAATGATATCGTTTTGTCGGAAAGGAACAAGCGGCTTGGCACCTCTACCGTCAAATATAATAATCCAATGGTTTTTTCCGCGCAACCATCTCCCCCGCCCTTGAAGGATTTCCTTCAAAATTAACTAATACAACTAGAGCTAAGATCAACTAACAAATAACTAACTAACGCTAAGATTACTTAAATTCAACTACAATTTAATCTAGAAAGCTAATTTAAATTATGGAAGAGGCAGGGGGCACAAACGGACAACCGGACGCAAGTAAGACCCAACCGTGGTCTTAACGCGAGCTATCCTAACTACTCCGTCGGAACCGGGAAAGACCTCTACGACAATTCCTAACGGCCAGTGGAGAGGCGGCGTATTCTCTTTGGTGAGCACAACTACAGTTCCTACAGCTAAAGGCTCAGTTGCTGTGTTCCATTTTTGCCGAGACTGCAAAGTATGCAAGTATTCCATCCTCCATCGCTTCCAAAACGATTGCACTAACCGATCTAATAATTTGTGGCGTGCGGAAATGCTAAGTCTGTTCTCATCCATACCTGCGGCTGGCAAATACTTTAAAGGCGTTAAATTCAAAAAATGTGCTGGAGTTAGAGCCAGCGGTTCCGAGGGGTCACTAGACAACGTACGACAAAGTGGGCGACTATTCATTACGCATTCAATTTGGGCGAGCACCGTACTTAGCTCTTCGAAGGACAAAATTTGATCTCCTATTACTCGGTATAAATGACTCTTTAGACTCTTGATATTAGTCTCCCAATTGCCCCCAAGATGGCTCGCGGCTGGGACGTTCAGAGACCACTCAATGCGGTTCTCGGCTAGAATGTGAGCGAACTCCGAATTATAATATTTGCTAGCTAAGAGCTCATGTAGTTCCGATAGAATACGTTTTGCACCGACGTAGTTCGTACCGTTATCCGAATACAATCTACTTACAGGGCCACGGCGGGAAAGAAATCTTTTAAATGCACCCATAAAGCCTGCTGTGCTTAGATCACCAACGAGTTCTATATGCACCGCTCGAGTAGTTAGACATACGAAAATGCAGACGTAAGCCTTTGTGGATCTTATACCACGCCCGCGAGTGAGCGTGACCTTAAACGGACCAGCGAAATCAGACCCGGTGTGCGTGAAGGGCTTTACTGATTGTATTACTCTACAAGATCTAAGTTCCGCCATTCCCGGAAATGACGGCTTGGGGCGTGCCCGAAAGCAAGCTATACATCTGTGCACCCGATTGCGTATTAAACTACGTGCAGAAAGAATCCAATAATTCTGACGCAAAATCGACATCAACAAGTCGGGGCCAGCGTGCGAGTTCAATTTATGATGGTAGTCGACTAATAAGTTCATGATATGGTCTTTACGCGGTAAAACAATAGGGTGCCGTTGGTCGAAACTCAATTGCTAGTTGGACAAGCGTCCACCTACCCTTACAATCCCACCCTGTAAAAATGGCTTAAGGCGTTGAAAGGCGCGACTACAAGCTCTATTCGATTGTAATCTTCTAATTTCTTCAGAGAAGTGCGCACGTTGAAGTTCACGCAATACTAGCGACTCAGCATAGTTGTAATCGGACGTAACGATATACGAACAAACACTACTTATCGACTTTTAAACTACAAAGGCTACACTGTAACGACAAAAATGATTTAAATATAACACAGCGTATTGCTGTGGCGCGGCCAAACTATACTATTTTATTTTTAATTTTACGGAACACCAACAAGCTAAACAAACACTAAGGAAATACCAATATATAGTTCTATCAACGACAAACTAATATTTAAATAATAAAACTATCCAATCACAAGTATGCAATTTCTAAGCGACTAAGCTATAATTATTAATAAGCGGTGAAACTATGCGATGAACGCTTCGGAACAACACTGCATATGGCTTGTTGCTCGCGAAGTCTCACTTCCTTCCGCCAATCAAGATTGGCCTCAGCAGGTCTATTCCGTAGCCTCCAGTGAGGCACGCCTTCTGTCGCAGCGGCTCGGTGTCTCCATGCGCCGCGACCGTGACCTCGATCCGCGCCGCGCGCGCTTCCGCTAACTAGATCGATTCGAGCACTGAATATGTCACCTGACGGGTTGCGGGGCGATCTAATCTTGCTAATATGGGCCTTGTTCGCGGTGTCGGTAAACCTAGCTCCAGGGCTATCCCTACTCGGCGTTCCCTTCGGCTGCGACGAAACTACAACAGGTTTACTAACAACAGACTCTAACGTCTTGCTTCTCGACCCTTCGCATAATTTATTACCCGAGCGCGGGATGTTCCCCTCCCCTATTTCCCGAAAATTGCGAGTCAATAATTCGGGAGGTTCGACAGCGACGGTGCAACAACAGGATGTTGCCGAAATGCTATCTATGATGGGGGCGGAGCCAAGGATAACATATCCCAATACGGTTTCCAGTGCGTAAGGCGCGGTATGCGAGGAGTTGCCCTTGACCTTATTGTTTAACAAAAGATGAGGAAAAAGCGATGCTCCAATGAGCATGTCTATTTTTCCAGGAACGGCGTAAGTGTCGTCCGCCAGAGTCAAATTCTTAAATTCAATCATTGCCGAGGTGTCAACCGAAACGGTTGGCAACCGTTCAGTGACCCTATCTACTACTAGTGCATTTATATCAAAGTTAACATTACGATCTATCCGAGAATAAAATTTTAAATTTATATATCCCTGTGTTGATTTACTAGTGCCTCCGATGCCTTTAATTACAGGACATGAAAGTGACCTATTTATTACTAAGCCTAAGCGCTGACAACATTGTCGCGTTATAAAGCTATTTTGGGCTCCGCTGTCCAGCAGTGCACGGACGCTTTGTTCGTTTCCACGCGAATCCCTAACCAAAATACGTGCCGTACCCAGCAACACGGTTGAAGGAGGTTGTGCTCCCATATTTGCCAATGAGCACAGAGCGACATCACCAGGTCGACCGCTAGAATCGTTGACCTTAGTAGGAGCGAATTCCTTATCCGCTTTACTTGACGCCGCTATGTTGCTATTTTCAAAATGTAATAGCGTGTGATGTTTCCTGGCGCACTTGCTACATACGGAACTCGAATTGCATTTTGCAACTAAATGCTTATCGCTTAAGCAGTTCAAACATAGGTTGTTTGTCTTTACTAATTTATAACGCTCGCTTGGTGAATATTTACGAAAAGTCGCACAATTATATAAATTACCGTGTCTATCTTTACATACTAAACAAGTATGCTGGAGTGATGTTGGCGTAGCGGTTACGTAAGTTAACGACCCTGCTATTTTAGATGGTTGAGTCTGTCTACGGTCGACGCACCTTTTATTCTCCTGTTTAACGTTCGGAGAGCGCTGCATCACCTTTATTTGATCTCGCACGAACGATGCTAATGAATGAAAGGAAGGCATCTCCGAGCTACGATGCTCCATTTCAAACGCACGCACGGTGTCGGGGTCCAACTTCTTCAGTGCAATATGGAGAAACACCACGTCCATAAGATCATTAAATTTCAAATTCTTAAGTGCAGCCACCGATGCCACAAATTTATCTAGAAATTGCTCTAAGCCGTTGATGTTCGCGGATGATATAGATTTAAGATCGAATATCTGGTTCAAATATTCGGAAGCTAACATTCTCCTATCTTCATATTTAGTTTTAAGCGTTTCGAATATTAATAAGTAATTGTTTGCTGTAGGTGTAAAACCAGAGCAGATCGACTGTGCCCTGCCACTAAGTTTACTGATTAAGTAATATAATTTTTCGGCGTCCGATAACGATGGGTTATTGTGTATATTGTTTTGAAAACTACTGAAGAAGAAGGGCCACGTCTTAATATCACCATTAAATACCGGAATATCTATTGGCGGCAACCTAATCGAGTCGCTTGGACGTACCTGTTTTTCCGGCTTTGCTTCGTTTTGAGATAGGGATCTCGCTATTTTTTTCACGCGACACAACATATCTTCGAATGCCAGCAGCGGTTGGTAGTTCACTATGTATTTCGGGTCGATTTGTAATTCCAAATGATTAATTTGGTCTAATATTTTTTCGTAATCTATTCATAGAGAACCTATCGTTTCAATTTCGGTCAAAAAAGATTCCCGCACTGCTTCTATATGAATGTTCTTTATATAATCACTTATATTCTGCATACGCGAAAAGAGTATGTCCCTCTTAGCATAAAGCGTTTTAATTTTGATTTCACTTCCACTAACTGCCATTTTAAACTATTATAATAAAGTTATATCAATCACAATTAATCTCACAACGCACAAACAATAAAGGATGGACACTCGGTATGCCGTATTACGTAATTAAATCAAACACCTGCGCAGCGAGTCGAGGTGACGCGTCATTTGCATTCAATAATTTTATCAAGATTGTGGGTAAGCGTATCAAATGGTTCCTATTACACTGTTTCAATTATTTAATAGGCTTTAAATTTAATCAAATACGAGCGCTATAAAACGAATAATTCTGTTTGCGAGTACCTAATCAAAATTTAAATTTAAACGAACACTATTTAAGTCTATTCTATAAATTGGAGTGCATTATCTAATTAATTAATTCAACAATTCGACCAAAATCCTGCTCGAAGTGACCATAAAATGGTGGAGCCACGTGTTTAAGGCTGCCGAAGTCTAGTTCCCCGGTCGAACCTTAAACCTATTACGCGAGATATTAACTAAAGTGGACTGTATATGCGGATGCTTCTACGCTTACGTAAAAGCGACTACTATAGCATGCGGTATAATGCACTCGCTCTTCCCTAAAACTAAACTATTATGGTGCCGAATCGCTGAAAGGGAATCCTGCCTTATTAGGAGAACAACAAAATTGGAGCGGGTTAAACTATATAAGGCAGTAAATAAAGGAGTGTTGACTCACCGGGGTTTCTTCTATCCTGTTGAGCACTATAGCTGCAATTTCTGGAACTTCTTCTGGAACACTCCGGAGAGAGGCGGTGCGCGGCTATATCTCACCCGAGGTGAGGGAACTTCTTCTAGACAGACACTCTGGGGCCCCAGGGGTGCGTCGGGAGAGAAGCGTTGTGTTTTCAGCGACGACTGCGGTGGAAAGAGAGCTGTTGTTCCAATGACTGGCGCGGTAGGAAAGAGCTGTTGTTCCAATGACTGGCGCGGTAGGAAAGAGGACGCGCAACGGTCGCGCGTGCCTTATATGTCCTCGGCCCCGATGATTACGTGACATTCTAGAATCATCTTCTTGCCCCTCCCACCCCACCACCCCGATGTGTCGATGGAGGATCGAGGAGGGTATGAATGATATCGTTTTGTCGGAAAGGAACAAGCGGCTTGGCACCTCTACCGTCAAATATAATAATCCAATGGTTTTTTCCGCGCAACCACCAACCGATATTTAAATGGTGAATCTCACCATCATCCTTCACAGTTAGCTACCGTGGGCAAATCTTTGTTTCAGAGAGCACGAGGGATCTGTGACAGAAAACATCTGGCCGCCGAACTTCAGCATGTCAAGCAAGTGTTGCAAGACAACAAGCTTCGGATCCCGCGCCTATGTCACAGTGACCGAGTGAAGCCGGCCACAGTCGAGCGTGTGCCTGCTGTACTACCATATGTCAGAGGAGTCACAGACAAGCTTGGCTACATCTTGAAGCGAGCTTCCATTAAAACATACTACAAGCCGCCGAAGAAGATTAGTCAATTTTTACCATCCGTCAAGTGAAATATCCCTCTACAAGATGCAGGAGTGTACAAGTTAGATTGTGAATGTGATCTCTCTTACATAGGTCAAACAAAACGATCCATAAAAACCCGCGTGAAAGAACATATAGCTGATGTGAAGCATCAACGCTCCGGGAAGTCTGCAGTCTGTGAACATGTTCAGGATCGTCCCCACCATTACATCAGATTTGATAAACCACAAGTCCTCGCAAAGGAACACCGATTCCTACCAAGGATGATACGTGAGGCTATTGAAATTAAAAAACATCCTAATTTCAATAGAGAAGATGGTTGGGTGCTGCCATCTGCTTGGGATCCTATAATTAACAAAATTAAACCCAAACCCAAGCATACCACTGCAAGACTTGAAGATACTGTAAGTTCGTTTTGCGTAAATCGGACCAAAAATTAATATTCAAAAACTGAAGGTAGCCGGGCTAACAATGACATTGGGACGTCAAACATCTCAGTCCCCCCCGTGACCATGGGTGCTGTAAAGCGCCCGAAACGTCGGGATAATAATAAAAATAAATTAAAGTAATTAAACGCGATAAAATCCGTAAATAATAGTTTTATTCAATGTGTAGTGTTCGCGTAAATTTAAGAAATCATTAAAATGGGAGATCTCCCGCCGGGCAAGGTGTTCTAGCCGGGGAGCGGCCAATACTCCGTGTGATAGTTGGAGATGTTTTATATATACTGTTTATGATTCGGAATTTTGATTTAGGCTTCGGTGTGTTCCGCTTGCGACGCGATGACAGCGCCGCCACAAGCGCTTTATGGACTTGAGAGATTTTCGGCATTAACTATCCTCTGAGTTGAGCTGTCGCCAAAATCTCCCAAAAGCTTTACTATGTGGCGCATCAGCATATTGCGAAGAAAATATCAATAAAAATGAAGATCCCAGAAGAAATGATGGGCTCAGAAGATCTAGAACTCAGAGCCGTAAAGCCAGTTAAATAAAAAAAATCGGATTCTCGCAAGTGGCAATAATATTTTATAGTGTCAGAGCATAGATAAACTAATGTCAGATGATAATTGTTGGTTATGGTTAGATAGTAATGGTTATTGCTTAATAAGTAGGTACCTATTTTAACTTTATACTTGTGTAAAAGCACTAAATCTATATAACCAATATTACTTCGCGATAACGAAATAAATGGTGAATCAGTAACTTCTACTTTATTTTTCGTGGTTATGGCGTCAACCGGCAGTACACCTTTTCCTAAATGGCAACTGGCTATCCTTCTTGGTGCGCCGTTGGCTATCGGTCTAGGTTACCTTTATTTAAGAAACAGACTAGAAGATCCTGATAAGAAAAAAGTGGGGGACCTAAAAGCAAAAACAACGATCTCATTGGATAATGAAGAAAATAATACAAAGGCGACGGAGAGTGCTATCGACCGTGCTATGAAGTTAAAAGGAGCCGGGAACCGAGCTTTTCATGCTGGAGAATACGATAAAGCGATTGCTCTTTACAACGAAGCAATTGAAGCATGTCCTCCGGATCGTCCTGTTGACTTAGCTACATTTTATCAAAATCGTTCTGCCTGTTACGAGAAACGAGAAATGTGGGAACAGGTTAAAGAGGACTGTACTTTTGCATTAAAATTAAATGAGAAGTATGTAAAAGCATTTCTCCGTCGCTCACGTGCTGCCGAGAAAAGTGGGGATTTGGTTCTTGCTCTTGAAGATGTCACTTCAGCATGTATTCTTGAAAGATTTCAAGTGCAAAGTTCTCTAGTGAATGCAGATCGTATTCTTAAGGCTTTAGGAAGACAACATGCACGAGAGGCTCTTGCTAAAAGACGCCCAGTAATGCCTTCAAAGCATTTTATAAAGACCTATTTCTCTGCTTTCTCTGAAGATCCTATTGCAAAAATTCAGTTAGATAAAGACATAACAGGTGGTTTTGCAAAAGCTAAGAAAGCACTTGATTCTCAAGACTATGATTCAGTTGTAGATTCCTGTACTGAAGAATTAGAAGCTGATGGAAAATACAAATATGAAGCCTTGCTTCTTCGTGCCACATTTTATTTACTTCTTGGTAGACATGAAGAAGCACAGGCTGATCTTGGGCAAATTATTGATAGTGATGCATCTTTGAAGGTCAAAGTCAATGCCTTAATCAAGCGTGCATCACTTTTCACACAGTTGGAAAATACTGAGTGGTGCCTCGAAGACTTTGCGAATGCTGCAAAACTTGATCCCAACAATGCCGATATATATCATCACAGAGGTCAGGTGTACTTGCTTCTGGAGCGCATGGATGAGGCAACTGCTGAGTTTGCTAAAGCTGTTGAACTGAATCCTGACTTTTCAATTGCTTACATTCAAAAATGCTACGCTGATTATAGAAATGCACAGTTAAATAAAAATGTTGGTGCTTTAAATCAAGTCCGAGCTGATTTTGAGCGTGCTTTAGAAAAATTTCCAAATTGTGCTGAAGCTTATATTTTATTTGCACAAGTGTTATCAGATCAACAAGAATGGGGACGCGCAGAGGCACTATTTGATTCTGCTCTATCAGTTGACCCTAATAATGCTACTCTGTATGTTCACAAAGGATTAGTTCAACTGCAAAAGAGTACAGATTTTGAAAAAGCAGTGAAATTAATCAATAAAGCTATTGAAATGGATGACAAATGTGACTTTGCATATGAGACTCTAGGCACCATAGAAGTACAACGGTGAGTAAATACATACAAATACAAACAGAGACTATGGCTTTCCATTTGCCACAATCCTAATATTCCTCTCTCACTTTTTTAACATTCATACATCTATGCATATAATGTGCTCTTCGGTTAAGGGGTAACTTACTTTGGCCTATCACCAGTTTGCCTCCAATTTGGTTGATAAATTCCCATCTAGGGCAGTGATTTCCAACCAGTAGTCTGCAGACCACCAGTGGTCGGCACGAGAATAATGCAAAAGATTTAAAAATTTTGCCTATGTAATCATTTTAAATATCACATTTGTTATTTTTAAGTACCTAGTAGCTTTTGTAATAAATACACAAATATTACTGTTAATGAATGCTTCTTTTCAGCTTATTACATAATAATGTTAAAAGTGAGATTATAATTAGATTAACATTGCTTTTTCTTTCACTTTATGGTCTATCCTAACAAAAAAATCAGAGTGTTGCCTGATCTTAAAAAGGTTGGGAAACCCTGATCTAGGGTTTCTCAACCGTTTTCCTTTGCTGAATGCTTCTCACTTCTGTAGCATAAATTTTCTTTGTCACTCTTTTGTCACTCATTCTTTCTACATGTTCAAACTAGTAAACCATTTCTTACTTTGAAGTAGCACAACTACTTTATTTGCACAAAATTTAGTTTTATAAAACCTTATTTGTGCTGACTAGTAATTTAAAGTTGTCATATGAACAAAACAACATTTTATTGACATGGTAAATTATAAATTTTATACAATTGTTGGTAATTTTGTAAAAACTATATTGAAATATAATATGATGAAAGTGTTTTCATCCTCTCAAAGCAAACATTCAGAAAGCCATGAAATTTCAAGTATGTGATTGCTGCTTAGATAACACTTATCATATTGTGATATTTTACTTCAGGATATCTGTAAAGTTATAAAACTTATTAAAGTACACCACATTATTTAGTAACAGATATACATATGAAGAGATTAAATGAAGTGAATAATATTAGTAAATGATAAATAAAAATATTTTTAATTTTCAGAGGAAATCTAAGGCGGTCATTAGAGCTTTTTGAAAAAGCAATTGCATTGGCCAAGACAGAATTAGAAATGACACATTTATTCTCACTAAAGGATGCAGCGGCAGCACAACTTAAAGTATCTGAACGCTGGGGACTTGATTGGACTGTGAGCTAGATATGCCATGATCTTTCAAAAAATGCTATGAGAATAACATTACTTTTTATTTAATATAATTTCAAAAAAAAAAAGAAAAACCTCTTATAATATTGACAATTTGCCTAAAATATTTATACATTCCCATCATTTAAATTAACATCTATAAAAAAAATTATATTTTGTATATGAATAATTTTTTCTAAGAAGTTACGAATTTCTTTATAAAAAAAGATTTATTTATTTAGAAATTTCAGTTTGAGTAAATAAATAGGTTTAGGTGATTGTAGATATCCTAATGCTCTTGTTTGTGGTATCTGTTGACTAATTCTGTTGTATTGGTTTAGGAATTGGAAAAATAGTGTTATTCTCATGACAACAAAGGATAAAACTGGCTCCTTAAAGCCGCCACCAATTCACTGTATCTGCAATATATGTGTCATAAATTTAAAAAAGTTATTGCGCATTCAGCACCAACTTTATTTATTGAAAAATTGTACCTGTTTGTTCATTTTAGGTATTTATCCTAAAGCACAATATTTAATATTCTGAAATATGTATCTAAGATGCTTGAAATTAATTTTTCAACCCTTTTGTGATCATATTATGTTAACTAAGTAAAATTAATGTAAATGTTTTGTTGTGTTAAATATATTATAACATATCTGTACAAGAATTTTGTTTTTATTTCTTTAAAATTTGCTTAAGCATATTCAATTATAGAGAAAAAATTGTGAGAAGTAGTTATATAATTGTGGTGAAAATGAATATTTGGAACTTTGTGACTTATTGTTGTATTAAAATGTTATGTTTTAATTGTATTGGTGAAATAAACAATTACATTATTAGTATGGTACATCTTGTTTCTGATTTCATAATCGTAATAAGGCAAAATAATTGAATGTTGGCCAGTTAATAAATTGAAAAACAAGAGAAGCATCATATTTTAAACAATAACATAAAATTATTATTTTAATCCTAATATGATTGACCTTAAACTTCGATCAACAATACCAACTAGATGTCGGGTCGGCGCAAATCCATCTCAGTAAATAGGAGCGCACATAAGACGTGAGCTCTTGCACGTGAGAGTGTAGCTCGCAAGGCAATAACGGGAAAAAGAACTTTACTTGTTATAACTTAAGGTTGATTTCACACTAAATTTTATTTAATTTATGTCTTTTCATAGTTTATATTCATGCTGACAGTATTTAACTATGATTTTGTACGTGACCTGTTATCTAGTTAGTATTGTTGATCGAAGACTTTAAAGTTATAAAAAAATGAATGGACAAAAACAGGAACATGTGAAATATAATTCAGCTGATTGCTAACACCTAGTCTGTATATTGAGTTACAGCATTTTTAATGTGTATTGAAAAAATAATTAACACCTTATATATCAATGGTGCTTTACTGACACATAATACGAATAGTAGTAACACAATTTACCTAGTATAAGTCAATGTAATTTACAGTTTTTAAACTGAGCTGTGAATTGCCATCGACATATATGCCTAGTAAAAAACAATTCTTATTATAAATTCTATAAATAACACTGGTTTAATCATTGTTTTAATTAGTTTAAAATTTGCCAAATGTTAATTATTGTGCTATTAAAAACTATATTAATTTTTGTTTTTCCCCTAAAATGTGGAATATGTACATGGTTAAATAATCAAGACTCTAAAACTGATGTTTTACATGTTTTCACACATATTGTGTTTTTATGTCAGTGATGATTTTAAAAATATGCCAGTTCAATTAGCAATGCCATGTTTGAAGAGAGATTGGAACTGTTTGGAATTGTGAAATGATCTGAGGATAAATAAGAAAGACATTAATATTTAATTAAACTTTGAGCACAATGTTTACATTAATAAAATGCAATGAATAAAGCTGTATAAATAGATCCAATATTATTCTGATCACTTGATATAATATATAGTTATGCCATATGTACTAGGCTCCATAAGCTGTTTCACATATGTATATGTATTTAAAAATAAGTTTTAGTACATAATTTAAATCTTTCTTTACTTTGTTAACTATAACCTGATTTTAAATATTTACGTTTCTATTGTTTAGTGTTTGAGGAGGTACTACGTAAGCGCAGGCACTGTTGCATTTAAAAACTGCCATTTTATTTTGATCATGAGGGTATGTGTTTAGTTTTAACCATAAAGACATTTATCCTTACATGTTTTAAGTGTACTTCTAAAATAAATTGTACTGTATTATATTGGTAAACTTGCATATTGTAAAAATTAAAAACTAAGAGCATCTTGCTATGTATATATTTCTTAATGCTTTGAAAAAGTCGACCTAAATTGACTCAGTTCCATAGGTAACGTAGTGTATACAGTAGTATATTGTAACTATCTTACTAAATATTGGTTCATTAAAATCTATAAACAAATAGGATAATAGGTCACAAAACAGTAAACACCTTATTTTAAATTTTCATCCATGATGTTATCAAAGGGTTTCATCGAAATGAAATGTAAAAGGGCTATAAAACGATTAAAAAGTTTGGAATTGTATTGCCATATTTAAATACTGATTATTCATACATCCAATTATAGCTTTTTGTGATTCAAAACTAGTTATATATACAAAGAAAATTTTATGATGCCGCATCCACATGCTTGGCAGACCATAACAAGCTGTCACAAATTCAAACATGTGGATAGAGTGTTTGGCTTGGTTTGTGAGCACTTGTAGCCAATCCGATCGGTGTGGGTTTTTTGTAACAAATCAAAGGGAATTTGCCGCAAACGCTTATAATAAGTACCGTACAGTTTTTCTGAGTTTTCATTTACCATCTATTTTGGCGTATTTTTCTTTCACTTGTTTTCTTGTATTTATAATAAAAATAACTTAAGCCGAATGTTATGAGTTATGCAACTTCCTTGTGGAATCGACTACCACCAGAGATTTTTCCGAACCGATACAACTTAAGGACTTTCAAGAAAAGAACCTACTCCTTTTTCCGGCAACGCGTCTGCAATTCCCCTGGTGTTGCAGTTGTTCATGGGCAGCGGTAATCACTTTCCATCAGGTGAGCCGTATGCTCGGTTGCTCTCTCGATTGCGCTCCTATAAAAAATGTCACGTCATGCTTGCCTCTTCAGAACAAACTAACGCACTCGCAAGCGTGTGACGTGTGTTGATGGTGACATTTAATACCCAAAATCAAGCCAAAGATTTGCGAGATTTGGAGTTTGTGTCATGTGCTAATCGTGTGGACGCGGCATAAAAGTTCTTGTTTGTGTGGTTTTAGGTAGGACTAATAAAATAGTTTAAGATGTTATCCTATTAGTACAAAATGTGCAAAAAATGTTACACTTGGTATGTAGTTTTAGGGTATTTAGTAATTCTACCATTCTATTTTTAACTAGTGTTCCAATTTTTTACTATTTAATTCCATTCGATTCTCCATTTCTTTACAGAACATTTAAATTCAACAAAAACATATGTGGCTTTAAGAAACATAATATAATAGTTATTGGTACACTGTTACACTAAAACCTTTCTAGTCTTGTTAAAACTAATTTAAAATTTGCTTTTGTCTTAGAAAATAATTTAAGGTAATATTACTTTCTTTTATAATCCAAAACCACAAGTTTTTTTAAAATAATTTTATGTACAACGAGAATAAAGTCAGGTCCGTGTTGGTCGGCGGCTTAGTGCACGTGCTAGACGTGTCCAATTCATACTATACATGCATATTTAGTAAAACTTTAATCAACTTTCTTACACCTAAAATATTTGGTGCGGTTTATGTCTTAAATTTTCAGTTAGTGTAAAGTTAGAAGGAGCAGGAGGACATGGTTCTACAATAGTTGTTACCTCATTGATAGTGATTAGTTATCAATTTATGAAAATTACGAAATATAATATGAATAAGTTAACATGTTTAAATTTTAGAGTAGATTGATCCACCCTTTGTATTCCAAATTTTGTTTTTTGGACGTAAGAATGTATAAATATTGTAGTAATTATAGTATGTAATTAAGCACTGTCAGTGGATCAATGGCATAATACATCTTTATAATAAATCCGATTATAATGCTTGTTAAAAATATGATAGTCACCATGAACGTAAAAAATAATTGGACACTGATTCTTTGACGAAATACACCGAACTCTACACAATCACATTTTTATTCATCATCATCATCATCAAAGTCCACTGCTGGATATCCCCTTAATATATTTCTCATAGAGGGTATAATTGCTATGGTCGCCACGGTTGGCAGACGGGCAGTTGCCAGCCCGTCGTGTGAGGCAATCTGTGGCTACGACTCCTACTTTCAAAACTGATGAATGAGGTGGGATGGGTATTGTTAAGAATACTTTGAATTCTCCAGCCTGTAGATGTCTGCTACTAAAGGAAAGCCTCGCCATATTCGCGACCCTTTACACGTGGCAGGCGGGATGTCGAGCCTAACAATATCCGACTTCGCACTTTTGATCTTTCATTGGTGATCTATTTTATGTTTGGCTATATGCAGATATCTATTGATGAGAATTGGAGACCCTTTTTACTGGTAACGAGGCATTCCAATTAGCCGTCAGCGGTAACATTTTGACTCTTGATCAAGGGTAATTGTAGGTGTTAAGCCACAGTATTAACGGTGAACTGTGAAAAAAATATTGGATACCCAAGTCGAAATAGCCAGCCAGCTAGTCAGCCATACTGCAGAGAAGTTCCAAACGTCGCGTTTGACCACCTTCCTTCTTCGCTTTGACTGTATGCTGGATCTGATGGATTGATGGATTTATACCTGTGATACACATACTCGTAATAATCACGATCTTATTTGAATAAATAAAGTTTATGATTCAGATATGTGGAAATTGATTAAGGAAGGAATAATTTGATATTGATCACAACCCCATATTGATATCATCAACACAGCCCTTCACAAGTTCACTACTGACCATGGGGGGCCAAGGCACTCAATCTAACTCCAGCTATAAAATCCGGCCCTAAACCACCTGCAGTACATTAACAGAACAGTTCGTTATTCCATCTAGTGGGTATCACCCTACACTTTGTCTACCGGTGCAAGGCTGCCACTCGAGAATGTTTCTTCATCGGTTTTCGGTTCTGTGACCTAAATTGCCGATCCATTGCCAATTCAGCTTACTAATCTGTTGGGTTATGTCATTTAATCTAGTTCTATTGCGGACATTCTCATTTTTAAACCTATCACATATAGAAACGCCGAGCATAGTCCCATCCACAACTCGCTTAGCGACCTTAAGCTTCCTGATACTGGCCGTATGAGGATGCTTAAGGAACATGTCTCATATTCATTTATCAGCGCACGTTATCACCTGATCCTAAAGGTGTTGAATGATTCTCAGGCTATTAAGGACATGTTGAGTGTCTTTAGAAATGGTTTATTGACATGTAATTGGGCAAAACTTGCGTTTGTTTTATCTTTACGAACTAAACCATAGTAATGAAGATGATTGGAAAAGAATTCAGGCCGAGAGCTTCTTGGAACCACCGTGCTCGCACAGGGTGATAACACGCATCGGTATTTTTTGTCTTCCCTGACATAATGTGAATATTAGAATAATATCCGTAAGAAGTTCAGTAAGTACCTCAAAACTTGAAAACCAGTGCATGTTTCCAGTGATGACCTATGGATCTGAGACGTTGTCCTTCACTGCTATCCGAATGAGGAAGCTCAATGTCACTCAGCGAGCTATGAAGAGGACTATGCTTGGGGTTTCTTTGCGTGATAAACTTAGAAATGAGGATATCTGCAGTGAAACTAGAGTGACCGACAAATCTCAAGGGATTGAAGTGGCAATGGGCCGGCTTGAAGAACTGACTACCGATGGGGAAAACGTTTCTCAAGTGGCAGCATCATACCGGTAGGCAAAGTGTAGAGCGACCTCTCACTAGATGGAGTGACGACGTGTTAAGACATGCATGAAGTCGATGGATGCAGGTGGTTCAGGAGACTGAGATACGTGATTTGCGGCATTTCTTGGAGAATGCTATATGAATGGATAAATGATGATTATAATGATACGCATTTCATAAATTCGAGATAATAGTGTTATATTATTTGAAGTGCAAACGCAAGGCAAAAACTACTGCTTAAGCACTCCTTGCTTGTTATAATAAGGAATAATACCAAAACTTTTTGTTCGATTGGTACTGTTTCAGTCTGTACCTTTTTTTAACCGACTTTAAAAATGAGGCGGTACTCAATTCCGCTGCATAATGTTTTTGCTGTGTTATCTCAGAAACTTCCAGAGTGAACCGATTTTGATGATTCTTTTTTTATTGAAAAGCTGGTGCTTCTCGTGTGACACCACCAGTATAAATTTGATCTAGATCTGACGTAGTTTTTGAGTTATCCTTAATAATGCGTATTTAATTGACTTGGAATATATTGATGATGTTTTTATTTTATTTATATTGAAGTCACAAAAACACAAAAAATTTTTAATTTTACCGCTTGTAATTGGTCTAGTGATTTATAGAGCCCATTCTGGTAATTTTGATAAAGACGATTCTGACTAAACCATGTTGATCCCTCGGCATATCTCCGAATCTTCTAAGTAAGATCGTATTCGTCGTACATACTACATACATCGTATAATAATATCATGGAAATGTGTTTGATATTCATATATTTTTTGTCAATGCGAGCGGATGCTCAATTTCCTTTTTTTTACTAAGTATAATTTCTCAGCGTGTCTTATCACCCTACTGATATAATATAGGTCGGGGAAAAATTTTTAGTATTTTATTTATATAAAATTGAAGAAAAATCTCTTTGGTTGTACTGTTTGTATCTGGCTAGTTTTAATATCAATCCATATATTACAGAAAAATAAAAAATTAAAAATATTCCCGCCATTTTTCAATTGTTTTTCTGTCCGATTAAATGATTGAATCTAAGGAAGAAATTCGATACATTCTGAAGTTTTAATACAATAAAGGTAAAAATACGTTTTTTTCTTTAAAAAAAATTTGTGTTTATGTACCTAATGCAGTATCAGTAAGAGTAGCACAAGGTTGGTTTAAGCGTTTTCAGTGGTGGAGTTTTGATGTCAAAGATGCAGCTCGCTCTGGTCGCGCTCATACGGATAAATAGTACTAATTTAGATGCTGAGTAAATTAGTTTGATGTTAATAATTTGCATTTAAATGGAACTAATACTAAATGTATGAAATTCATAGCTCCGAATATCAAACATGTTAGTACTAATGTGAATTAAAAAGGGGAAGAGCTGAGTCCTGTCGATATCACCATTTTTCTTGTAATTACAAAAGACGCGAAGCTTCAATAGGGCCACCATAATCAAAACTAGCAAGCAAACTTAGGCAGTATTCTGCAGCATATGCTGTAAGAAGATTAGAAGTTTTACCAGTGTTGAAACAGGTTGATTACTTAGTTTACTTTAGCTATTTCCATAGCATAATGTATTTTACAGAAAAGGGCCATTAGATCAATCTATGATTCTATGATTTAAAACCTAAAGGGTTTTTGGCGCCCGGGCCCGAACGGATATTCGTCCCCCCTCCTAATTTAAATATTATTTTAAAGTTTAAATATTTTATTCAATGAACCTTATGTACATCATACAACTTATTGAAAGTTAAGATAAACGACCACTGCTTCGGAACATACATCTATGGGAAGAAATGTTGCAAGAAACCTACAGGAAGTTTATCTTTTAAAGTGTCAGAATGTTTACAAAGCATAACTTTATTATCTTAACACTAGGTACATACAACAATAAATATGCCTTAACGCCCCTTAATCTTTATCTAGACAAGGAGGCGAAGACTAGTTAGTATAGGATTAACGCCCAGGGCGGACTGAGCTTGCTCTCTTTAGATTGAGATCATGATCTCAGATATCATGCGTCCACTATATACTTTTGATAAAAAGTATATAGTGGAACTACCCTCCAGAGATAACTGGCTGAATCGCCAGGTTATCTGTGTGGTCGGTAGCCTCATATGCAGAATGTCACATTTTGAAAATAACATATTTGAAATGCAAAATACAAAATACCTATTACCATTTTGTATTTAAATACTTTTTTAGAAAAGCATTTTATATTTTATTTGAAATACCTTTTAGGACATATTTTGTATTTTCAAAATGCAAAATACTTTTTGCTAAGTTATGTAAAAGAACAGGTAAATGAAATTGTATACTTGGGGAGTGCTTTCAGCCGGGATGGAAGATGTGATTTAGATGTGGATAGGCGTGTCGCTGCCGGAAACAAAGTCAATGGTGCCCTGAATGCATTAGTCAAAAGGCAAGGCGTGGTGAAGAGTGCACGCCTTGCAATACATAACGCAGTTTTGGTACCGACTTTGTTATATGGCAGCGAAACCTGGGTATGCCAGAAGAAGCATAAAAGCAAGTTGAATGCAGTGGAGATGCGATCTCTTCGTAAAATGTGTGGCGTTACCATAGCCGACCGAAAGCGAAACGAAGAGATTCGCAATATGGCAGGATTGAAAGATGACCTTATCACAAAAATTGATAGGGGCGTACTCCAATGGTTTGGGCACGTTGAACGAATGAGTGAAGACCGAATGATGAAGAAAATATATAGAGCGAAAGTAAATATTAAAAGGTGTAGAGGTAGACCGAGACTAACTTTCGAAGACCATGTGAGCAAATTGCTCGAAGAGGGGAGGGTCAAGAGTACTCGGATACCTAGACGTGCATGTATGAAGAAGTTAATGAACCTGAAAGAAGCGAAAGAGGTATGTAAGGATCGTGACACTTGGCGATCTGTTCTCTCTGGCTACCCCGTTAGGGATTGTGCGTGACGATAAGTAAGTAAGTAAGTAAGTATGTAAACGTCAAAGAATTAATAATTAATATGATGAAAAATTGTACTTTCTTTTCTCACTATGGCAACACTGAATTGAACTGCTTTCTTGTTACTTGTGAAGCCAGTGTTGCCAGATCTAGAGTTTTCCTCAATCTTGGGGTTTTTGGAAGATGTTGAGGTTTTTTAGAGGTTTTAATATCACAAAACTAATATATAGAGGTTTTTCTGTTTTTCACTAGTCTTACCAACTTCCAAATTCTTTTTCAAAACAGGCAATGCCGACAATTCATTATCGATATGTAAGTATCGTAATTAATTTGTCCGTCGTACATAGATATAATTTATACTCTGATAGTCAAGCAGCACTGCTAGCGCTGAGGTCAAACTTAGACGTTTAAACGTCCTGGGATGGAACAACAGGGTCATCAAAGGATCGTGGGTGTTAGTCAAAATTTGACGCAAAGGACAACGAGCCGGTGTGTCCGGCAAGTCGTTGATGCACTCAACCACCACGCACTCATGAGAAAATGGATTCAATTTCCACAAACGGTACAAGAAAGATCATTAATCAAAGAACAGTTAGTAATCATGCTTATGTTTTTAGGTAATTTTTAGCTAAAAAGTATATTATGTATATCTTTTAACCACAGTAATTATTAAAATTAAATATCATGAAAAGGGTTATTATTTGTCTGTCTTATACATATTACATCAATCTTCGTATACAGATTTTAAAGGAAGTATAATTTGCCTGGAGTAATAGGATAAATTGATTGCACCCACATTGCAATAGTTAAACCAGCTGAAGAAGAGCACGCTTTTTATAATTATAATAGAAAAGGATATCATTCCTTAAATGTTCAAATGGTTTGTATTTAAATCTATAATCTCTTATACCTAGTTATTACTGCTATTGTAACTACCCATTTTATTTGACACTACATTAAATTGCATTTTCAGATATGTGATCATAATTTAAAAATAATAAATTTAAACTCTTAAGTTTGGTGGAGCAACACACGATTCCCACATATGGTTGTCGAGTCTCGTAGAAATCTACATACGTAACCTTCATGAAAGTGGTGAACATGTTTGGTTACTTGGTAAGTAAAATATTTAAATATATGTATTCAATGATGTATATATATATATATATATATATATATATATATATATATATATATATATATATATATATATATATATATATATATATATATATATATATATATATATATATATATATATATATACAATTGAATATATACGAGTAGTATAATTTCAGTAAGTATGCTTTAAATCTTTTCTCATTCATAATTTCTTGTTTTCAGGGGATTCTGCTTATCCACAAAGACCTTATATTATGACCCCAATATTAAATGCTCCACAAGGGTCTCGAGAGGAATTGTACACCACATGTGCAAGCCAGGACATGCATTGAGTGCTGCTTCAGATTACTGAAAACTCGTTGGAGGTGTTTGCTTCGTGACAGAGTCCTTCATTATCATCTCGCCGTTGCCAGCAAAAGTAACACTTGCATGTTGTGTGCTACACAACATCTCGGTTCGTGCACATTTGCCAGCTCCAAGTGATATCCCTGCTACTGTAGATGATAATGATGACTCCAGTACGCAAGCTACCCAAAGCACCTCCACAGAGAATCTGAGTGAATGCTCAATTATTTAATAAGTAGATTGTAGATGTAGTTAAGTATCTATATTTATTAATTAAGCATTATAGCGTGTGTAATTGTTCAACTGTGTGAATTTGTACCCAGTTGTTAAATATTAAGTATTGTTAGTTGTATAGATAGTTGTTTCATTGACTGAACGAAATTATTGCTATTAAACATAATTGTAGTATTAAATTATTAGATAGAAGTAAATATGTTAAAGAAAGTGATGTAACGTTTCGCTTTAAACCAGCTACCAGTGACACAGTGAGTAAAATTATCGATCAGCTGAGCTGTAGTAAGGCGCCAGGCACTGACTGCATTCGAGTTATGGACCTAAAAATAATCAAGGATAGGATCTCGACGGTCTTATCGCACTTTGTGAACCTGTGTTTATCGAAAGGGGAATATCCTAACACACTCAAAAAAGCTTTAATCAGGCCCATCTACAAGCAGGGAGCGCACTCAGAGTATGCTAACTATAGACCGATTGCTATCTTATCGGTCATTAATAAAATTGTTGAAAAGATGGTAGTCGGCCAGGTCAGCGAATTCCTGGAGCAAAATAGCATATTAGCGGATGCACAGCACGGTTTTAGGCATGGTCGTAGCACCACAACAGCACTATCACAGTTTTCCGAAGATATAAACAGTAGTCTGCACCAGGGCCATCAGGTCCTGGCGCTGTTCATAGACTTTAAAAAAGCCTTCGATATCTTGGATCATGAGATGCTGTTACAGGCCGTGGATGAGTGTGGAATCAGGGGTCCAACAAATAGGTGGTTTCGGAGTTATCTGAGTGACAGAAAATTACAAACCTGCATTTCTGGTGTTGCTGGTAAAGAAGCAGCGGTACAGCTTGGTGTTCCAACTGGTTCAGTCTATGGTCCCGTTGGCTACGTTATGCATGTCAACAGCGTCAGTAATGTGGTTAAAAAATCTCGAGTGTATATGTACGCGGATGACATGTGCCTTATATATTCCTCTAAGAATATACAAGAGGTCAGGGCTGTGCTGCAGGCTGACTTCGATAATGTTACTCGTTGGGCTCATGACAATGGTATCATACTTAACCTTAATAAGACGAAAGTAATGCATCTGTACTCACCGCACAACTTAGTGGCAAAAAATGTCAAGAGCGTGGATATAGGTATTGTGGGCCACACGTATGAATGTATGCACGATAAAAATTTAAATTGTATTTGTCAAAAGCTGGAGTATGTAAGTAGATTTAAGTACCTAGGTCTGTGGGTGGACTATAATATGAATTGGAAAACACAGGTTGACGCAGTGTGTACAAAGCTCAGGGCAGTGTTAAGTAAGTTTTATATCCTGAATGCAGCGTTGAATAGGAAATCGTTGCGTGTCATTTATTTTGCTCTCGCCGAGTCATTACTAACTTATGGATTAAATACGTATGGCCGTACATTTAAAACCTATCTTAACAGTATAAAATCGTTGCAAATCCGTTTTTTAAAATACCTTGTCAAACCACAAACAAAAATTGCATGTAAAGACAATTATGAAAAACTTTTTGTTGCATGTAAAATGCTTCCTGTACATGAGAAGGTCAAGTACCTGCTGGTTCTAGAACAGTTCTATAACGACCAATTTAAAGAACAAGTGCAAAATAGGTATAATACTAGAAGCGTTAGAGAACGTAAATTCGTGCGACCACCAGTAAAAAATTATTATGGGAAAAGAACCAACAAATATTTGACCCCCACACTTTTTAATGACCTCGATTGGCTGAGAGAGGATAATACTAGAATAAGTAAACAAACATTAAAAAATAAATTGAAAACTGTTTTCCTTAACGAAGTTGTTGAGAGATGTGAAAAAGTTAGTAAATCCTAATATTAGTAGTAGTTTCTATAGGCCAAATGTTAGTAATTCTTAATAATAGCAGTAGTTTTTTTTTATATAATAGGCTAAATTTTAGTAAACATTTCTTAATAATAGTTTAATACCGGTTTAAAAAAATTAAAACTTGTTTTATTTATTTACACTTTTATTTTCATTAGTTTATAGTTTTGAACCAAATATAATATTTGAACCAAATGTATTAAGACAAGCGCTAATCCCGCCGACAAACTGTTACGCAGTTTGGTGGGTGTGAACAATGTATAAAAGGTTTGGTCCAGAATAAATGATTTATTATTATTATTATTATTATTATTTGTTGCTTGGTTGTACTAAGAAACTTAATAAAATAGTAAAGTAACGTGGTGTGACCTCTTTTTACAAGTTTTTTACTAGCTTGAAATGTTTGTATATTAGATCTCGCAACTTTTTGTGCTAGAAGGATTCCATTGTGAGACTTTCATTTTTAGTTTTTGCTGGGGATTTATTAATTAATAAATCAGTCTACATTGAGACGGCATTTAAAATATTTTTATTGGTTATTATCATTAGCCTGTGCTTGTCCTAATTTGTCCAGCGTCAGGCACTTTCCTTTCGTACTCTTTCAGCCATCATCTTTGTATCCACACTCCCGCATCCCATCCATTCTGGATGTCTTATTAAAATAAAAAAAATTGTCAAAACAAAATGTTATAATTATATAATTGAATCTAGGTACATACATCTATAATGAAAATAAAAATAAAATAGCCTTTTATTTCCAAAACCTAAAATCAAAACTAGAACTAAATTTCCTTTTTTTTTTAATTTTTACCTTATTTAGTAATAACATTATCAATAAGAAACTACTATGACGCATTATGATTTTAAATGAACTAATTAATGAATACATTTTTGATATTACATCCTATACAAATTAATAAGAATTTAAATTAAAATTATTTAAATTAAAAAAGTTACCTTTATTTAATTAATTTATTATTATTAAATATTTAAATTAATTAAAAAAAATACTTAGCATAAGGATCCAATCCTTGCTATAATCAGGTAATGTCATATTAACATAGGCTGTACGATCAGATATGCCTCTGAACTCCTTTATTTGGTTCTTCAGTGAGGCTTTAATTAGGAGGTTTTAACATACACCTAACTATCTGCTAAACAAATGACAATATTAAACTTTTAATAAACTAAACATACTATCCGTACTAAAAATAAATCCGATTAGTACTAAATTTAAAAATCTTTATCTTAAACTAGTTTTACGGACGAATTTCAATAGTAGTCGATATCTAAGCCTTGAGGTTGCGGATTCGATCCCCGGGTCAGGCAGTGTTATTGGATTTTACCATTAGAAATTTTTCAGTAGCAGCTTGGAGTCTGAATAAAAAAAAGTCGAATTAGTACTAAATTTAATTTTTTTAAAGCAGTTGAAAATAAAATATTTCTAACATTATGTTAAAGTAGTTTTTACAGACGAATTTCAATAGTAGTCGATATCTAAGCGTAAGGTCGCTGATTCGATTCCCGGGTCAAGCAGTGTTATTGGGTTTTTTCATTCGAAATTTCTCAGTAGCAACTTGGAGTCTGAATTTGTGTCCAGTCCACGGCAATAGGCTCACCACCTGTTACATAGGACTTGGTAACATAATTAGCAAAATGTGGGTGTACAGTACAACTCTGCCGTACCTTCCGTGTAATACAGACGTCATGAATTACGTACCTATAAAGTATGTTCTAATTGCTCTATATTATCTTTACTCCGATAGTGGTAAAACCATGTTTGTGTTATGTCAGCAAACATGCGTAACACTTGGTTACGCTCATGGTCAACCTCTATCTTTCGAGTCTCCCGATAATATAGCTGCCTGTCTCGTTTCTCCTCCTGCCAAAGACGTAGATGTTTGATGGCAACGAACTCGCTCGTTGCTCTATCGAATGGCGTGAGTACGCTATTCGATAGAGCGACGTCTTCGGCGCGCCATTAATATCCTTCGTGCAGCGGAAGCCATTACCCCAGATCTCGGGGTTGATGGCAACCGTCGCCTGCTGGTTGGAGGAGGGGTAGAAGGCGCAGGTTGCACCCTTGAACTCCTCTTTGCAGATTGATTGCATAAAGTTCATGTCTGTGTGGGTGTGTTTATGTGCAGTGGCTGCCAGCTAGCAGATGGTGTAAGAGTAGCAGGCGCGGGCGATAAAGCCACAGATTCTGTAAACAGTGAACTTGAAATCAAATACCTGGTTAATAAAGTATTTATAAAAAAATTAGATGTAGATAGATAGACGTACGATTGGCTGTTGCAATTTCAAAATCAATTGCATCTTGTTGGTGCGTGGTCAGTGGTGGACTCAGGGCCTGTGTTGGCGATGGGATGAGTTGTAATAGTCCCTGCAAAAAATACTTGAAATCTTCATTAAAGTTGTACCTAACCATATCATATAAAAAACCTTTAGTGATATTACTCATTTAATTATATGAGTAGGTACATGTTTTAAATATTTAAGTGATCAGTTAACACTGATGATAATTGATAATTTTAAATGAAGTAGTGCAATACTTACAAAGCCTTGTTCCTGAATGCTAGACTGACCCTCCAAAGTCAATTTTCCAATTAGAGTCAACACCCTCTCCTCAAAAGTCGTGAGATTTTGGGTATGTTCCGAAATACAACCCAGTACACTGTTAAATGCTAAAGACGTCATCAATTGATACTATATTGTACTGGCGTGCCGCCGCCATATTGCGTCGGATATCCTGCCACAATAAAACAATTTAATTAATTAATTCAAATACAAAAAATTATAGAATAATTGCTGGTATATCCATTAGGAGGATATAATGATTTTTGGATCACAAAATGACAAAATAATCGCCAACACTTTTCTAAATGGCGCAAAAGTATGACGTCATATGCTGTCCAATGTTTTGGAACGAATCACCAGTATAGCGTCGATTCATGACGTCATTTGCATTGGACAGTACACTGCGTTGTATTTCGGAACATACCCTTTGTCAACTACTCGACCCACCACCAGTAGCACTTGCATGACGCCTTATTAGGGATGCTTTTTTTTTGTTTTCGACTTCCAGTCCGCCCAATTTTTTTACTCACCCACCGATTGAGTTTAATATGATTGTCAATTCGCACCACAACCGCCCCGATTTCAAACGCCCTTGAGGCTCACTTCGGGGATTTGATAGATCGCCTTGACTGCAATTGAACAAAGAATAGGGCAATAAGCAACTGATTGTTAGGATTACGACATTGTTTACATGAAGCATTCTCAAGTGATATAAATCAAGTTTATGGTTTAAGTGAATAATTCCTTAAAAAGGGTCGAAAGTTGTTCACCACTAGCTCGCACTCTTGCTTCCATTATAATTATCCATAAAAATGAAAAAAAAAACAGTCAGTTCCCGCTTGTTTATAGTTATAAATATGTAATATACTCACAACCATTGATATCCATAAAAAAAAGGAAACTAAAAGTTTTTGTTTATATTTAGCGCGCCCGGTTGACACAATTGACGTCTTTAATTTGACGTTTCATTTCGAGGCCATAGCCAAGAAGTTGATTTTTATCGAATGAACGCTTCGACTTAACGTTATGTCACCTTGTTTACCAAGCGATCAAAAAGGATCGATCACGTGATATTTCGAAAGCTTATGTCAGTTTCATACATTTCGGAGTTATCTAATTTCGTTATCGTTATTGAAAATGTAACTTTGTCTAGGGCCTCAGGGAAACTATGTACTCCGCCCAGAAATGAAATTGCTCACAGCTAAGCAACTTCTTCTATTCATTGACGACATAGGGCTTAGCAGTGAACTATAGCCATAGCAGCAATCACAATGGATCTTTTAGGTCACAGTGATACTGGTCTCTTTCCCTAGACTTGCATAGCTGCTTACACATAATAAAAAATACAACAGTAGGTAATAATAACAACTATTCAAATATTTGTTTGTCTAATGAGTGTGCAATTGGACCTTGAATTATACATAGTGCTCATCGCTTAGCAACCTTTACAGGTATTGTAAAAAAAGTATAACTAGAGTAGAGAGCTTAACTTAATGAAATTAAAAGAAATAACATGTTATACTTAAGTTATTATTCTTACTTCAGATTTCCTATTCGTAATTTACGAGTACACTACACTTGAAACGTTCAAAGTCTTACTACGAAATATAGTGTCGTACTTCAATTACATTCTGAAATAAGTCATTGCATAGTGAAAATAAGAATTGTTATTGTTTTGTCTGAGATTTTTAGTGAAACTGAGAGGTTCTATGGGCAGTTGTACACGTCATTGTTGGAGCCACACGCAAGTGTGAGTAAACGATCCGAGAGCAAGTCTTATCCGACACTATACCGATGATATCCCGAACGTCAGTCTGAGCGAAATTAGAATGGCTCTTCATCACCTTAAAAGGCCCCGGGTGATGATAAAATTATAACGGAGCTTCTGAAAGCGAGTGGAAGACCAGTACTTGAAGTCCTTCAGAATCTCTTTATTTCCGTCCTCCATGGTGGCCCTACACCAGAGGCGAGGAGCAGAAGTGCGGTGGTCTTGTTCTTCAAGAAAGGCGACAACGCTCTCTTGGAGAATTACGAACCGATTTCCCTTCTTAGCCGCGTCTACGTTCTGTTTTCGAATTTCGTATGTGGACTATGAGAAAGCCTTTGTATCCGTTTCCCGAAGTTTGGGCGGTGCTGTAGTCCCTTCAGCGGTGCCAAGATGACTGTCGGTATATCGAAGTGCTGAAGTGTTTGTACAGTAGGGCTACGATGGCTCTCCGAGTACAGAACCAGAGTACTAAACCTATCCAACTACAAAGATGTTTAAAACAGGGTGACTTAATCCCGAAACTCCTTTGCATAAAATATATATAAAATTCCCTGAAACTCGCTGCGTTGGAAAACGTCTTCAAGCTACTGGACTGGAAAAGGTACGGTATTAGCGAGTAACATCACTCACCTTCGATTTGCCGATGATATAGTCCTTATTGCAGAATCGCTGGAGTACCTAAGCACTATAATCAATGACTTCAATATAGACAATATTGAGGTCATTCATCATAGTGCTTAGATCTCAACGGATAGGTCTTAAGATGAACATGGACAAAACAAAAGTCATGTGAAATGTCCATGTCACACCTATGCCGGTAGTTGTTGGGAGCACTAAGCTCGAAGCTGTTGACGAGTATGTTTACCTGGGATAAATAGTCCAACTAGGTAAGTCCAACTTCGAGAGGTCAATCGATGGATTCAACTTGGCTGGGCAGAGTTCGGGAGATTACGACAAACAAACAATACGTACAATTAAATGTGTTGCTAGTGATAACCTTTGAATCTGAGACGTGGTCCTTCACTGTTGGCCGTATGAAGCTCAAGGTCGCTCAGCGAGTTATAGATATTCTCTGCGTGATAGACTTGAAAACGAGGATAAGCTGGGAGAGGTCGCTAGTAAATCATAAAATCTTGTCCGTTAATAATATATGTAATATTAGTTTTTTATATCATCATAGACACAGAAATCATAATAATATTATGACTATTTCTGTGATATATATATAAACGATGTTGTAATTGAACGACACACATAGACATAAACGATGTTGTAATTGAACGAGAGGGGATACTTAATTCACGAGGTGGGTTTAGTGAGAAACATATAGGTTAAATGTGTCTTTGATTAATTTACAAATACATAATGACTAGTTTAAGATTCTTCATTAAAAATAAATAAAAACACATAGGGGGCCTTACTGGCTTACTACTTTATGGAGGCTATGGGGTAACGTCATCCATAAACAAATATATTTTTTAAATTTTGATTGGTAAACAAAATCACGATGGCAATGTTGCGCCAAAACTTGCACACCACATGTAAAACAATTTATTTTGTTGTATTTTACAATTTTTTTTACGTTAGTAATGCTTTATTATGTTATAATGGTACTATGCCTAATGTAAAATTTAGCGAAGATCCTTTACAACGCAAATTTAGCTTTATTACTGATCGCAGATTTGAAGCAAGGCTACGCTGTTCCCTGACCATTCTATGTCCAGGTAAATTGGTCTTTGTGTGTTAATTTTTTTTACATTACTAATGTGAATTAATAGTACATTCATAAATACCTAGAATAAAGGTTAACAAACTGTTTTTCGCTGGTTTATAAAGAGAATATGACAAAAAATGTTTTCTTTATGTTTCTTCATTCATTTTTTGTATACCTACTTGATGTAACACGATATCTTCCTAAATTGTGGGCCTATATCACAATTATTTTTTATTATATAAGTCATACTTAGGTATACATATTTTTTATAGTATAAGGGTGACAAAGAGCATACAGTTGGGTGATGGAACCTGATGGGTAAGTGTATGTTGTGGCCCATAGACACCTACATCTATCCTTGATTAAGAATCAAAATGGAGTTACGTTGTTAACCCTTAGAACTAAGATGAAATGCGTCGTTTACGTTAAAAAGAGTCTTCGGTCTCCACACTCACCATACGAAACCATAGAATACTATATATGTATTATAGTATTCTATGATACGACACACAGCAGCATCAAGCTGTTATTTTACGGTGGTACTCTGTGAGAGCGTGATCCTACCCCGGTCGAGTCGACACTTTTGTACTAAAACCTATCACGTGTAAATGTTTTTCTGCGTTCATTTTCTTGGTATGAATTCATTAAAAAGTTTCTAAACGACTTATTGACTTTTGACTGAGCCTCAGATCAACAAATAAGATGACGAAAGACGGAAAGGTCAAAAGTTACTGTATTGTTTTTGATTGCATTGCTATTATTTTTGAACTGCTTTACGTCGCAAGAAGACTATTGTATTTTTCCATCCATATTTACTGTACAATGAAGTTGCGGTATTGCTTGTTGCCACTCACGCCACACAAGATAAGGACACTAATATACAACAGCGTGTACCATGACGACACGACTCGCCGAACGCTCTACACATCTTGAAACTGTGACTGAGACCTTTTACCATTTTTATTTATATATAATCTAAGTGTCACTATCACTATCATAACAAAAACTCATTCTAATTGAAATCTATGTAGAACATAAGATATTCCCATTGATTGCCAACAAGTACGGCCCTGGGCTTCGACTGCTTGCATGTTTTATCAGACGTCACTACTGGATCTGATTGTCTAGTAGAAGATCGCGCCCAAGATTGCGCTCGCCAGTACGAGGCTGCCACTATTTCAAACAGAACAGCTATTTCAAACAAAAAATGTGCGTTGGTCAATGTCTTCGCGCATGTGCGTCGTATGGAAATCGCACGTACGTAGTACATATTACTTCAATAGCTGCCACTTGAGAACCTTTCCTCCTTATCTTATATATGTTTTTCGTGCTATGTAACCGGCTCATTGTCACTTCTGCCTACTAATCCATTGGGCTTTGTTAGTTACTCTTGTTCTTCTGGGGATATCCCCGTTACGGATTTTACCACGCACAGAAATTCCGCCATCATAGTCCTTTCCAATGCTTGCTGAGTGACACTGAGCTTCTTCATATGGCTAGCGGTGAAGTTGTTTCAGTTTGTGAGTTACCACTGTTACACGGGCCCGTTTTTTTACACTTTTGTGTTAGGGTCCCGAGGTATATTGCACAAGATTTTTCGTAATTTCCCGAACGCTGCCCGGCCGAGTTGAATCCGTTAGTTAACTTCTTGGTCGAAATTGGACTTACTTATGCGAACAATTTGTTCCAGATATAGGTACATGACTCGCCAACCACGTCGAGCGTTATGTTGCGTTCGGGAACCGGATGTTGTCGAACTTTTTTTTTATAAAATAAGGGTTACAAAAGAGCGCATTGTCCACCTGATGTTAGGTGAATGCTGTGCTGTGGCCCATAGATCCCTACGACCATTTTCGTTTTAGAGTTACGATAAAGATGCGTTGTCCCCTGAGGACAAAGATAGAATACCTCGTTACAAGTAAAAAGGATATAATTTCTTTGATTCGTTGGTATATAAAAAAGCTCCGGGCAAAGCTAAGTTGCTCTAATCTTGATAGTAGGTAAAAGGTTCGTTAATAAATGGTTTTATGTTATGTAAGTAAGACAACTCTTTTAACAAATCAATGACTTTCGTCCAGAATTCTCCTTTTATTCCCTTCGCCATATTTAGAAATGCCTAATTTGTTAATAGAAAACAACACGTACACGATGTTGTATATTCTTAATGTACAATGGGCATGTACCAAAACGATGATGATAATACTTAGTCGGGTCATAAGTTCTGTCAAAACCTTATTGTTTAAAAAAATTGCATACTGGCTAAATAAACTTCACCAATTTTAAAAATGTAACGTTTGCGCTTGCTGAAAATAAAAAAAGACATTAATTTTTATTCATTTTCTAATATGGAGTGGTCAAAGAAAGAAGATAGAGTAGCGGTTATCGAGTTTTTTAAATCTTTTTTTTTATTTTGGGACTTCGTTATTTTTAACATGTCAGTCCCATTGTACCTTATAAGCTTATAACTAAATAACACACTACAATTTCTTAAATATTTTTAGTTATATTTACACAAAATATTAACTAAATTATATACCATTTGAGCAGCATTAGACAATGGTTCAGACAGAATGTTTTGATACTCCCCTAGGTTACATATTTTAATATCAGTTTTGGCAACAAATAGTTTCCTTTCATGATGATTTTTGGAACATTCCGCGAGCAAGTGTTGTACATTTTCTATTGTTTTGCATGTATCGCAATTTGGAGATTGTTTCTTTTTCATCATTAAAGCCAACTTGTTACACGGAATGTGTTCGGAACGTAGTCGCATTGCTAATACAATATGTTTTCTATTCAACAGACATTGATTAAACCAAGGTACTTTCGGAGGCTGACTCTGGATGGTTTTGTACCAAATCCCTTTTTCTTGCGATTTTTATCAAAATATTCTGTCCAAAGTGTAACATTAGTATAACATTTCTCTTTATATTTAACTAAAATTTCTGAATAATCAGGATAAATTTAACTTTAACAGTGGTAGAGCCACGCGGCAGCTTTGCTGCTGCACGTATGGGCCGGCTCAAACCGGGGTGGTACCACGACCTCACAACAGAATACCGGCGTGAAGTGGAAGCTCTGCTTCCGCGTTTCGTCTGGTGAGTGCAGGTGGCCGGAGGCCCAAATCCCCCCCCCCCCATCAACATGGTAGCGGAATTAAATAATGATAGACTACCCCAGGAGGGTACCAGCACCCCTGGAGAATCCCTCGCTGAGCATCCACGACCATGTTTCTCCACTTCTGAGCGTGGGTGCTCAGGCTGCCCCGCGTATTCTGGGGGGGGGGGGGGGGGCGGCAAAATTCCGCTCAAGACTACAACTGCTCGGGGCAAACGAAGCAACAAGACCAAGGCGACCCCTGCCACGCTGTCCGTGAATTTCTGCAATATCAGGGGACTTCACTCTAACCTAAACGCCGTCCACTACCATCTCGAGACGGCGAGGCCGGCTCTGCTCTTTCTGACCGAGACGCAGGTGTCCTCTCCGGCTGATGTCTCGTATCTCTCCTACCCGGGGTACAAACTGGAACACTCCTTTGTGCTTCGGGCTGGAGTTTGCGTTTACGTCAGAGAGGACATCTGTTCTCGACGGCTCGGCAGACTTGAAGGTTCGGACCTGTACATCCTTTGGCTACGCGTAGACAGCGACGACCATCCGCGCATCTACGGGTGCCTCTATAGGTCCCATAGCGGTAATGCTGAAACAGACCGACTCTTCGACCACGTCCAAATGGCTGCAGATTCGTTGCTACAGCAGATTCCCTCCTCAGAGATCGTGATCCTCGGCGACTTTAACGCCCATCACGCCGAATGGCTTGGTTCACGTTTAACCGATCATGCGGGGAGATCTGTTCATGATTTTGCCTTGGCATATGGTCTGACACAACTGGTTACTTCGCCTACGCGGATTCCAGATGTGGAGGATCATGCACCTTCCCTGTTGGACCTTCTGCTGACCTCTCACCCGGACGGATATCAGATTTCCGTCGACGCCCCTTTGGGCTCCTCGGACCATTGTCTGGTCCGGAGTGTTGTGCCACGCACGCTGAAATCGCGGTTGCATTCTGCAGGCTGCCGCCGTGTTAGGCACTATAGATCAGCCGATTGGGATGGGATGCGGTCTTTCTTTGCATCCTACCCTTGGGGGCGGGTTCGCTTCTCGCCGGATGATCCCAACGTTGTTCTGTTACTGATGTGGTACTTCACGGTATGGAACTTTTTATTCCTTCCTCTGTGGTGCCCATTGGAGGCAAATCTCAGCCATGGTTTGGTCGCTCCTGTAAAATAGCATCATGCTATAAGCAGGAGTGCTACCAAGCCTGGGTTGATGCATCAACGTCCCGGGATGTAAACACCAGCGCTCTAAAAAAGAAGTATAATTCCGCCTCTAGGTCCTTCAAAAGAGTCATTGCCAAGGCAAAGTCAGAGCACATAGGCAGAATTGGCGAGAAACTAGTTCGCCTTCCTTCTGGAACCCTTGCATTCTGGTCTCTCGCCAAGGCTGTCCAGGGGAATTTCTGTCAGCCATCTCTTCCATCTCTGCACAGGGAGGACGACTCACTGGCCCATACTGCAAAGGAGAAAGTCGATCTTCTAGGCTCTTTCTTTGCGTCTAACTCGACTCTCGATGACGGGGGAGTACGCCGCCGACCATCAAGCGGTGTGAGTGCTCCATGCCGGAAGTGCAGTTCACTCAGCGCTCGGTTCGCAAAGCACTCCTCTCCCTGGACATCCACAAGTCGAGTGGGCCTGACGGAATCCCCCCAATTGTGCTGAGGACGTGTGCTCCAGAGTTGGCACCGGTTTTAATGCGTCTTTTCCGGTACTCCTACTCCCTAGGCGTAGTCCCAAAATCATGGAAGACGGCTTTCGTCCACCCGATCCCTAAAAAAGGCGACCGCTCAGACCCGTCCAACTACCGGCCAATCGCCATCACCTCCTTGTTCTCCAAAACAATGGAGTCCATTGTAAACTGCCAGCTCATGAGGTACCTTGAGGATCACCAGCTGATTAGTGACCGCCAATACGGTTTTCGCCGTGGTCGGTCAGCTGGTGATCTTCTGGTCTACCTCACTCACAGATGGGCGGAGGCAGTAGAGTTCAAGGGGGAGGCATTGGCCGTTAGTTTGGACATTGCGAAGGCCTTCGATCGAGTTTGGCACAAAGCGCTTTTTTCGAAGCTCCCTTCCTATGGGCTTCCCGAGAAATTGTGCGATTGGATCACCAGCTTTCTTGCAGATCGGAGCATCAAGGTGGTTGTAGACGGTGCAAGCTCCGATTGCAAGCCTATTAATGCTGGTGTTCCACAGGGCTGCGTGCTATCGCCAACGCTGTTTCTTCTGCATATCAATGATATGTTGCATACCCGTAACATTCATCGCTATGCAGATGACAGCACTGGTGATGCTCTTTACACCGGCCGAGCCAATATTTCTCGGGAAAACGTCTCCGAGTGTCGGGACAAACTTGTGTCTGAAGTCGAGTCTTTGCTGAACAGAGTCTCGGATTGGGGACGACTAAATCTAGTCCAGTTTAACCCCCAGAAGACACAAGTTTGCGCGTTAACCGCTAAAAAGAACCCCTTTGTCGTATCCCCTCAGTTTCAAGGCACTCCCCTTGTTGCCTCAGCCAGTATCGGAATCCTCGGCGTCGACCTATCGAGTGACGTGCAGTTTCGTGGTCACTTGGAAGGGAAGGCCAAATTGGCCTCTAAAAAGCATGGCGTGCTCAGCAGAGCGGGACAGTATTTCATGCCAGCACACCGCCTGCAACTTTACAAGGCGCAGGTTCGGCCGCACATGGAATACTGTTCCCATCTCTGGGCTGGGGCTCCCCAGTACCAGCTCCTTCCACTTGACCGCATCCAGCGCAGAGCGGCTCGAATCGTCGACGACCGAGTGCTTTCCGATCGGCTCGATTCACTGGCACTGCGAAGAGATGTTGCATCTCTTTGCGTATTTTATCGCATCTATCACGGGGAGTGCTCTGAGGAATTGTTCGGATTAATCCCAGCCGCCAAATTTCGTGAACGCACTACACGGCATACGTCCCGATACCATCCACACCATCTGGATGCTTGGCGGTCCACCACTGTACGTTTCACAAGGAGTTTTCTGCCACGTACAACCTCTCTGTGGAATAGTTTACCACCGGCGATTTTTCCGGACCGATACGACCTGGGGACCTTCAAGAAAAGAGCTTACTCCTTTCTAAAGGGCCGGCAACGCACCCGCAATTCTCCTGGTGTTGCGATTGATCATGGGCGGCGGTAGTCACTTAACATCAGGTGAGCCGCATGCTCGTTTGCCCCCTCTTCTATAAAAAAAATAAGTAAATAAATATTACATTCTCTTCCTTGGGTGATTGCCAATTTCGCCAGCTTATCAGCCTCCTCATAGCCCTGTAAACCGATGTGAAACGGTACCCACTGCAATACTAACTCACGGTTTTTAAATTGAAGTTTCAATATTTCATTTAATATCGAATATGCTATCGATACACCTCTGAGACCAGAGACGCATCGAGCAATATCTTCAAGAGCACTCTTGCTATCAGTTACACTGACTGTTTTTTGAAAATTTTTTGTACTGTTGGAGAACTCCCCTTTTCCTTCCACTGAAACAAATGCATTGAGAAGCCAAAGTTAATACTTAGTCGGGTACTAAGTTCTGTCAAAACGTTATCCTATATGTACCTTTAAACGAGCAATTCTTGTATATATATATATATATATATATATATATATATATATATATATATATATATATATATATATATGTATATATATATATATATATATAATCAGAATCTCGGAAACGGCTCCAACGATTTTCATAAAATTTAGTGTCCAGGGAGTTTCGGGGGCAATAAATCTAGATCTAGCTAGGATTTATTTTTAGAAAATGTCCTTTTGTCCGTGTTTTCAGGCAATAAAAAAACTTGTACAATATAAGAAGGTAAATTTCGACAGATCGCTAACGATCGTTATAGCTCAGGTGGGATGTTGGTCGGGCGTGATATCGAAGTTCCGTGGTTCGCGTCCTGTCTCTGGTCTAGCATTTTTCCTTTTTTTTACAAGTTCCCTTCATTTGTGAGAAAATCTATTATTTCAAGCCCTTTTTTTAGTAATTTTTAAAAATACGAAAATTTTAATAAAACTAATTGCACTCATGATTTTTATGGAAATAATCAGTTCAGTTTTTCTATTCTCTCAATAAGATCAAAAATATTATTTAAGTTTCATCAGTATGTAATTTATAAATGTAATTTCAAAAAATAAACCGAGCAAAGCGTGGTCATCCGGGTACTTATTTGAAATTTTTGAATACTGACTAGAAGAACTTCACCAATATTAAAAATATAGCGCTTGCGCTTGCCGAAAATAAAAAAGACATTAATTTTCATTCATTTTTAAATACGGAGTGGTCGAAGAAAGAAGATAGCGTAGCGGTTATCGAGTTGCACCGCTGTTATTACGCGCCAAAGAGATTTTCAATATTCTACAAAAATTGAAAATAACCCTACGATTTGTTTATCGCATTATCAAACGATTCGCTGGAGATTCAAGCTTCGAAGATCGTAAGAGGACCGGCCAACCTCGTAGGTACAGTTAGGACACCCGCGATCATCAAAGTAGTGAAGGTGCGAATCCAACGAAATCCTGTTTGTAAACAAAAAATCTTAGCTCTTCAGATGGGTCTAAGCAGAATCACTGTCAAAACAGTGATCAATGAAGACCGGACAGTTTTTGAACGAGCGTTTGAAAAAAAAATTAGGCTGGATAGATCCCGCGCTTTGTTACGGCGGTATACTGGAAAAAAATACCGCAAAATTATGTTTCTGGATCAAAAAAATTCTAACATGGAAGATAGGTATAAACAAAAGAAGAAGAAGCCAGCACGCGTATTCCGAGGGTTCAACGAGCACATTATCCTTCGTCACTCATGATTTGGCTTGGAGTCTCTTATTCAAGCTTAACTGAGGTGTTTTTCTGTGAAAAAGGTGTAAAGAGCTGTGGAAAAGTGCCGAAGTGTACCAAAATACCGTTGTAATAAACATATTGGAACCTCTTTCTCAAACAATATTCAAAAACAAACATTGGATATTCCAACAGAACTCTGCACCAACTCGAAGCACGCAAAACTGGTTGACCACCCATGGAATTGATTTTATCGGACATGAAGACTGGCCCTCTTCTAGTCCAGATTTAAGCCCACTGGATTATAAGATATGGCAACATTTGGAGAAGAAAGTCTGCGCTAAACCTCGTCAGAATTTGGAATCTCTCCGAGCATCTTTGGCTAAAGCAGCGGCAGAAATAGATAAGAGTGTGGTGCGTGCTGCAATTGATGATTGGCCGCGTCGATTAAGGACGTGTATTCAAAATAAGGGAGGGCATTTTGAATAATGTAAATAAAATTGTATTCTAAATTAAATTACTATATAATTATCAAATTCTATATAATTATATTATAATTATCAAATGTATCATTAATTTTATAAAAAGTTTTTAACAGAACTTAGTATGTACTCATATACACATATGTACTCACATACAGAATATATGTACTCAACGCAAAAAAAGCTCGTTAGCAAATTGACGCCAAAATCACCATGGCTTCACGACTCAGTGGGTGATTCACGCTTACCGACTATATATCATGGGTCCACCCGTTCAGATTACGAAGTTAGGGGGAATAAATTATACTACACCGATTTATGTGCTCACACGGTGATCGAGAAAGTGCTCTAGGGTGCACCTTATCACTGTCTCCGAATTGGCACTGATTGCAGGGAGGTGGCTTATTCGTTTTAGTACTGACTCGTTGCTACAAAATACTTAAGTTCACTACTTTCATTAATGGGCGAGTGGTTTGATGAGCAAATAACTAATACACTCACGTTTCGTACTTCCGGAATCCTCACCATCACCTGTCTTTGTTGATCATCAATATGGTTTTGGAATTATTGAATAGATATTACGCCATCACTTAAAACTTAAAAACTTGATTGCAATATTAATAATTAAGATAGTTAGATTATCGGTATTACTATTAACGCGAAGTTTCAAAGGTGCCCCATATATCTTATACATCAGATTGACTTTGTCTGCAGCATTATGCTGTAAGAAAGATTAGAAGTCCCACCAATGTTGAGAGAGCTAGATTAGTTTATGTCAGTTACCTTTAGCGTATTTTAGCGTAATGTCTTATGGAATTTTGTAATGCGAATAAAATTCAATCTATTCTATTCTAAACTCACTAAAAAGGTTCTAATCTCAAAATTTCCAACAATAATTGTAAAATGTATAGGTTTTTCTGCTTTACTTCTGAATGTCAAGTCATTGTCTTATTGTATTTATTATCAAAAGTTATTTAAAGTATTCAACAATTTAAAAAAAAAGGAAGTTGTATAATTCATAGAAATTTTGCCAATAAAGATAGATAAATGTATATACATGGACACAAATTAATATTGTTTTTGCTGATAAAAGCTATTTCTGTAAATGTAACGGTACAAGTTTTATGCTTTAACTGTTCATCGACACATCGAAGCTGGACACGCTGTGTGGAAGAAATAGGAGACAACAGCCTTGCTCCTAATAGGACTCACCAAAATTTAGTTAATTGTAGTGAAGGTATTTCTGTGCTTTACTTTTTTTACTTAACCAAGATCCTCCAAAAAGTCTGATATTGATGAATTTCTTTAAACTTAATACTTTTGTTTGTACCTCTTTCTTATATGTTAAATAAAATTAATTGAAATTGACACTGACCACACCCTCTATTTTTAGTTTTTACCTATACCTGCGTACTTAATGATTTTTTATATTTTACGCGAATAATACACATTGAATAAAACTATTTTTACGGATTTTATCGCGTTTAATTTACCTATTTTAAGTCCTGACGTTTCGAGTGCTTTACATTACCTATGTTCACGGGAAGTAACATGATCATGGGGGACCCATGGATCGCAACGTCAGGAATAAAAATAAGTAAATTAAACGCGATAAAAATATGTAAAAATAGTTTTAATATATACTTGTCCTACTTAATATATCAGAACAAAAAAAAATATGACGGAGACCTGCGTACATTTCAAGTGACGCAAAAACCATGCTCAACTACTTACTAACACGCCCTCAGGCACACATCTTTCTTCCTTCTTTTTTTACAGCCCGCAAAAGTTCACTGCTAGGCGCACACATATGCACCTAAGAGCGTAATCGGTTGCAAATTATTGAAAAATGAAGATGTCTAGGTGAAAAAGACTGCATATGTGTATTAGAGTTCGTGTTCTAACAACAAGTTGAGCATGAAATGTGTAGGATTGGTATTTGCGTTCTTACGCAGCGCTCCGTCTTCTTCAATTGTATTCAGTATTCAATTACTAAGGGCTAATAATCTTAAGCTCACTAGATGTCGCTAGTAGTGTCTGAGGTGAACTTTTTTTTTATAGGATAAGGGTGACAAATTTGCAAACAGTCCGCCTGATAAGTGGTTGCTGTGGCCCATAGACATCTACATCTAGCCTCCATTACGAATCAAAATACAGATGCGTTGTCACCCGTGAGGACTAAGATAGAATGCCTCCTTTCTAGTAAAACGGGTCACCAGTTCTCTACACTAACCATACGAAACACAGCAGCGTTAAGCTGCTATTTTATGCTGGTATTCTGTGAGAGCATGCTCCTTCCCCGGTCGAGCCGACCCATTTGTGCTACAAGTATCGGTAACTATTACTAATATTATCTTTTTTTATAGGAGAGGGAGTAAACGAGCATACGGTTCACCTGATGTTAAGTGACTACCACCGCCCATGAACAACTGCAACATCAGGGGAATTGCAGGTGCGTTGCCGGCCTTTTAGAAAGGAGTAAGCTCTTTTCTTGAAGGTCCCTAGGCCGTATATAACTATTCTACAGAGAGGTCGTACGTGGAATAAAACTCCTAGTGAAACGAACAGTGATGGTATCGGGTAAGTAATGGTATCGGGAGGTAAGCCGCGTAGTGCGTTTATGAAATTTGGTGGCTGGGATTAATCCGAACTATTCCTCAGAGCACTCCCCGTGATAGATGCGATAAAATACGCAGAGAGATGCAACACCTCTTGCCAGCGCCAGTGAATCGAGCCAATCGGCAAGCACTCGGTCGCCGACGATTCCAGCCGCTCTACGCTGGATTCGGTCAAGTCCAAGGAGCTGGCACTGGGGAGCCCCATCCCAGAGATGGAAACAGTATTCCATGTGCGACCGAACCTGCGCCTTATAAAGTTGCAGGAGAAGTGCCAGCATGATGTACTGTCACGCTCTGCTGAGCACGCCAAGCTTTTTAGAGGCCAATTTGGCCTTTTCTTCCAAGTGACCACGAAACTGCACGTCACTCGATATGTCGACGCCGAGGATTCCGATACTGGCTGAGGCAACAAGGGGAGTGGCTTGAAACTGAGGAGATACGACAAAGGGGTTCGTTTTAGCGGTTAACGCGCAAACTTGTGTCATCTGAGGGTTAAACTGGACTAGATTTAGTAGCCCCCAATCCGAGACTTTGTTCAGCAAAGACTCGACTTCAGACACAAGTTTGTCCTGGTACTCGGAGACGTTGTCCCGAGAAATATTGGCACGGCCGGTATACAGAGCATCGCCAGTGCTGTCATCCGCATAAATTGCTATGCGGATGACAGCACTGGCGATGTATTGGAATGTTACTGTTTTGCAACATATCATTGATATTGTTACGAGCTTAGGGTTCGTGACAATAAAAATTTACACTTTTATTACCGAACACCAATTAAAGCTTAAAAGACTATAAACAATAAAACAGCGTTGGTGATAGCACGCAGCCTCGTGGAACGTCAGCATTCATGGGCTTATAATCGGAGCATATACCGTCTTCAACTACCTTGATGCTCTGATCTGCAAGAAAGCTGGTGACCCAATTGCACAATTTCTCGGGAAGCCCATAGGAAAGGAGCTTCGAAAGAAGCGCTTTGTGCCAAACCCGATCGAAAGCTTTCGCAATTTACAAACTAATGGCTAATGCCTCCCCCTTGGACTCTACTACCTCCGCCCATCGATGAGTCAGGTAGATCAGAAGATCACCAGCTGATTGACACCGACGAAAAGCGTATTGGCGGTCACTAATCAGCTGGTGATCCTGAAGGTACCGCATGAGCTGGCAGTTTGTAATGGAAAAATTACATTATTTTGGAAAACAAGGAGGTAATGGCGATAGGCCTGTAGTTTGACGGAACTGAGCGGTCGCCTTTTTTAGGGATCGGGTGGACGAAAGCCGTCTTCCATGATTTCGGGACTACGCCTAGGGATTAGAAGTACCGGAAAAGACGCGTTAGAACCGGTGCAAACTCTGAAGTACACGTTCTCAACACAATTGGGGGGATTCCGTCAGGCACACTCGACTTGTGGATGTCCTGGGAGAGGAGTGCTTTGCGAACCGAGTGCTGCGTGAATCGCAAATCCAGCATGAAGCACTCACACCACAGGATGGTCGGCGATGTGCTCATGCCGTCATGGAGAATCGAGTTGGATGCAAAGAGAGAGACCAGCAGATCGGCTTTTTTCCTTTGCGGCATGGACCAGTGAGTCGTCCCTCCCTGTGCAGAGATGGAAGAGATGGCTGACAGAAATTCCCTTGGACAGCCTTGGCGAGAGATCAGAATGCACGGGTTTCAAAAGGAAGGCGAACTAGTTTCTCGCCAATTCTGACTATGTGCTTTGATTTTGCCTTGGCAATGACTCTTTTGAAGGACATGGAGGTAAAAACCATTAATCTCTGCACTTTTCTAACAAATTCGTCCCTAATGAGGTGAAATATAGAAATCCGTCAAATATTTCACCTCATTCCTAAGTGACGCCACCCTGGTGGTAGAAAAGTTAGTGGACGCCTCATTATTGGTTAAAGAATTAACATAATATTAATTTGGACAAGTACATATTTGTAGTAGTATTTATTTATTCATATTGAAATTATATTGATAGTATATTGGATGATAATTTTAATAATATTGTATATATTAATATTGTATATATTGTATATATACGTAGTTATCATTATTCTTTGCGCTGGTGCAAACCCGTTCTCCACCAATCTGTCTTTGAAGTTTATGAAGATTTGGAGAGACATATATTTTGTTTTGGAAGAGTCCTATGCATTTGGAAAAAAAAATAGATATGAGGGTATAATTTATGATTTCGTAAATTGACGTTCAATATTTCAACGGTAAATTAATCATTCCATTATCATTAATTGAAAACATAATACAGTGTTTTATTAATTGTGTCACAAAAATCCACTGTATTATATTTTCAAAAGTTATTAACTGATTAATATCATTTCACTAAAGAAATATAAAATATCATTATTGACTATAATTTTGAAATTGACCTTAAATCTAACCGAATCTGTAAGAATAGGTATGATTGCATTTGAGGTCTCTTTTGTAATATAAGTATGTTTTTCGTTTAATAATCATAATCATTATTAATAAATTCGTAAATCTGCCCAATTGTATGTTTCCAGACAACGCTGTGTGCTTTTTCCGATCATGGGTCGCCCGTTCAGAGCATGCATGGATTGTACAGCGAGGCTGCTACGAGCTAAGTACAGAAGAGACTCCGCCAATTTCTCTTTCTGCCTTATCGAGATCGATGAGTTGTAAACGTCAAAGGTAGTAGTTTAAAAATAACACAATAGCTTTCATTTAACATTATACTGCTATTTCATGCTACACAGTCAAATTCTAAAATATTTAATCGATAATGTATTCGTGGAAATCTCTTGTAACGTTTTATTTATATCACCTCTCCAATAATGCACTGGCTGGCGTCTATTTCTTAGAACTTAACAAATGCTGTCCCTTAATACCAATCAGAGACTTCATATATTCACTGTATAATTATGAATAAAGCTTATTATTATTATTATTATTATAATCTGTTTAGGTTTAGCATTTCGGGATGTATTTCCCGCCATTTCTGCGTCCCATCAGACTATGAAAGTGTGGGGATAGCGAGTGCACCAGTGCTTGAGAACACCCTCTTTCACTATAACCTTGTCATGCGCAAATTGCTAGTCCAATTGTATAGTAGTATTCACTCTGGAGGGACATTATTATTAATTTTTAAATGTGTAAAATAATACTTAACCGTAAAATCAATACATAATTCGTTTAAAGATCATCATAATTCGTTTAAAGATTATTAGTTTAAAGAGTATATACAAACAAGAACAATTATGCTGATTTTTAAATTGTTAACAAAATTTATACGGAATGACTGTAAAAGTATGTACATAAGATTAAGATTCTATAATGTCTATCTTGTATATATCGAGGGTTGAGTTGAGTTCTAAAACACAATAAGTGGCAAAAATTAAAATTATGTTTTTACTACACGACGTCTTGATTATCTTTTTTGCCCTTTCCAATGGCCTAATAAATAACATCTTAGTTCTCAGAGGGGACACTCTACAGGCAACTGTAGCTTTTTGTTTGAAGCAGGTTTCAAGATTTCATGCGTTGTGTATCAAGTTAGTTTTAGGTATTAAGGTTGGTTCGTTTGCTAATTTAAATATTACAATAAAATAAAATACAATAAAAAATTTGAGTGGCGAGAACATTTTATAAACTTCCTTGCTAAAGGCGTTAATCGACCTGAAAGGCTATTAAAACAGAAAGTGTTCGATCGTTGATCTAATTATTAAATTAGTAGCAAAAATGAATAAGATAGGCAAGTCTAATGAAAATGATCGACCTGTAAGGAAATGGCGTCCAAGAAACTACTAATACACAAGACGTTTGATCAAAATAACCAATTGAATTAATTGAAATCAATCAAGGATCACACTGAGCAATTTCCAGTAATTAAAATGCTAAAACTTATCTTGTTGCGAATATCAAATAATCTATAGTACAGTACAGTACAGATTGTACTTGTAAAGACATAAATAAAGTCATTATATATCGAAATTTGATTGCTGAAAGAAAGAACCAAAAATTACAATTTCAGTTAGTTTCGTTGGCCTAAATATACCATTGCAGACTTTAAATAAGTAATATAATATCCTAAACATACCGCAAAAGATTATGAAAACGAAAGTATGTCAGTAACAATAGATCTAAAAGCGGCATTACAAATTCTTCGTAGATGTGCTGTATTTTATAAAACAAACGTACGTAAATTATTAGTACAGAACAATTTTATGATTTTCGTTAATCATAAAATTGTTTTGTTCACACGTTTATCGTATAGGTAGTATTCGCGTCTGTCTCTGATACAGTTAAAAAAAGATAAGGTATGAGATAGGTACATGGCTTTACCACTAAGTATTATATATAATTTTACTTGGCAAGCCCACGTTGCACAGGCCTCACACTATTACATAATAGCTGCGTGATATTTCTGTGTTTCGTATGATAAGTAACAAAAATCGAATACCCCTTTTTAGTGGTAACGAAGTATTCCATATTAGTAATATTACGGCAAAAATGTTACTAAATACTTTTGATTTTAAATATCATCATTATCACCATCATTACGGCCCTTCACTAGTACGCTGCTGTAAAAATGCCTCCGCCCCAAGGAATACCGTAATGCACGGACCTTAGCCACCTACATCCATCGACATTCTGCATCTTAGCATTCGTTTACTTGCCACTCGAGAACTTTTCTCCTCAATCGACTATCAGTTCTTCGAGCTGTATGGCCGGCCCCAAAAATATTTTAGCCTTATAAAACATCTTTGGCCGGCCCATTGCCACATCAGCTTACCTACTGATCCGTTTTATTCTTTCTTTCTTGCTTTTAAATAAATAAATAATTTTTTGACTACAACTCGATAAATTGGCAGCTCATGTAACTGTATTAACATTTATGGAAAAGCCACGCTCATTATGAGCTCAAAAAGCCATTAAGCATGTTTTAAAAAGTATTTTCTCGACGATAAAATGAATTTGCAAATTAATTTGATTATCTACATTCGTAAAATACAATAAAATATTTAACATTGAATTTCTCGAGTCTCTTTCATTATATAATGTATTTTATCCCTCCACCCTCGGTATAATACACACAAAGAAATAAAAATGAAAGTTTCTTTGCTTGTCCCGCATGCGTTTCCAAAACATACATCCAAATATATTGAAACTTTGGTGAGTTGTTGCGCGCGCCCACAAACATTTCTGACAAGGAAAGGAATATTTTATACGTTTTTTTTATTTATTAAACAACGTTGCCTCCACCCTGGGATTTTCTCCTGTATCGTGGGGGTAGTTTACATACATAAATTTCGCAAGGACAAAGATTTAGACCCGAAAAAATTATTTATAGGCCATACAAATACTCGTTTCGTGTGGGATTCGAATCCGCAGCCCTTAGCGCTACAGCTCATTGCTGAGTCACCGCGCCACGGAGCTCTCTTGTTTGTTCGTTCGTTTTCTTTGCGTTCCTACGTATACCAGTCGCCTGATTATGATGAAACTTTGGTGAAGTAACGGCGTTACATGCATGTCCAACACAGCTAGCACAATATGAAATTCAACCAGATCCACCGATGATTAAAGTCTGCTTTCAATTCCAGATTTCCTGACGCTGAGTATAAGGTGTGTTTTTGTCAAGGAGACCGATGTAATGGGAGTATTGATTTGTCCAAAAGGCCTTTTATTTTTATTATTTGTGCTACATTATTTTTTCACTTTAATTCATTGCAATAAGTAAAGTGACAATTGATTTGTGCTCTTCAAGTCATTCGCACAATTCGTCTGAGCTGTGTGGTTGGCCATAGACATTGACTTTATTGGTTTATAAGCGGCTTTCACTTTATCTAAGCTGCCTGTCTATTTCTACGAAAAGGACGGTAAGAAAAGTGTGTGTTAGTGGGCCGCGTCCGTTGAGTCGCATACATATTTTTTGTGGACACACAATGAAGTCAAAGCCAATATCTGAGCAGAAAAATTTGCAATTTTCCTTTCTAGTATTTCGTTTAAAGAACAAAATCAAACATAATATAATATCTCAAATGTTACATGTGATGGTAAATATTAATAACAATAATTTGTAATATTAATAAATTATTTTATTTGAACAATATAATATATTTTATTTCTACACTACCATTTTTATAAAAACATATCTTGTGTAAAATAATTGACACGAATATAATATTAAATTTTTCTATCATCAAGCTCTCAATCAAATCAATCACTAATAGTCTGAAAATGTTATATTTCATATACATGGATAATATGTAATTTGAGCTTTGTAATAAATATTACCACTAACAGCAAATTGAGACATTAGTTTTGCTAATGAAAATTAAATTCTTAAATTACTTAAAATAACTATAATAACAATTATTGTTATAAGTACTTTACGAATTTAATTTGTTTTTATAACGATAAACATACATATTATGACGTGATGCATAAATCCTTTTATATTTTATCAGTCTTAAAATTTCCAACTTCCTTTAGCTTACAATTTCCGTACGTATCATAGTTTTATTCATAGAAGAAATCTCATGATGCAAATAATAAATATTGATTTTTTAAACAATGTTAATAGTAATAATATAATTCAAATATACACAAAATTTTAGATCTTTTCTTTTGTCGTACATTAGCCAAATTTAGTTGAAGATTTATTAAAACACGTATGTAGAATGTAAACAGTTGAAGAATTAAGTCAATAATAAATTCTTTGGGTTAAAATTAATATTAATCTTACACAGAATATCCCGAACTCAACATGAAGCGGGTAGCGGGCGAGTGGCCATCCCATCGCTGTTCTGGTATATACTATATACTTAATAAGAAAATAAATCTATATTTCTTAGTTAAGTCATAACAAACATATATTTTAAAATGTTAAAAATTGAACCTGTACGTGATCTTTAGGTACTAAAGTCAAAAAAATTTGGCACCTTAATAGTGATTTTTTTTTGTTTATTATCGCTTAATTAAGAGTTATGGATTTTTTTCTTTATTATTACCAAAATAATTATCGTTTGACCGGTACCCGCTTGATGATAAGTTTCGGGACCTTCTACATATGTTTATATCTGTAAAATTTAGATCTTTTCTTTTTTCGTTCATAAAAGTAAGAAAACTATTATGGGACTAAAGTGAGTTTAAAGGTTTTTTTACGTTGTAGTAAAAAGATGTAGAGCTGAGCGATTAAATCTTTTATGACTTGATATTCAGTAAATGTAAACTGCGCCGAATTTTTTCGTAAAGTTGCTCATTATAACCCAAAGTTAAAATTAAATGCAAATGAGGTAACTAAAGGTTTTTTGAAGATATCGGCCTTTTGGTTATGTAATGATTTTAATCTGCAAATTAAGTCATATATACAAGAATATACGTATTCTTTTCATCTATCTTCATTTCCGTGTTTGTCCACATCTTTGTCATCGCCTTTGAAATCATTGATTTTGGCAGTCATCGCGTTATCAAAAGCTTGAATTGTTAATTCCGTGATACCAGCCTCATTTTTTTGCCCCTTTGAAAATACATCAACATATTTTTCTGTTGAATCATCATTAAAAGGCAATAAATCATCGAATTCAACTTGCCTCTTATTTCTCTTATCTTTAGAATTGTAATTATTTTCATCATTGTCTACAATCCCTTTTTTGTACACTTCTATGGGCACTTTACTTCCGTCGCTAACATCGTATTTAATGCCTATATCTGCTTCTTGAATTTCTATAGAACCTAGTCCACTATCTATCAAAGTTTTTAAATCTCGAGCTCTATCTTTTCTTGTGGTGTCAATCTTTTCCAATGTTTTTGCATGTTTCTCCTTTAAGGGGTGTAAGTGCTTGACTTCGCTCGTTATTTTGTGTTTCGTTAAATCATTCAGTGAAGGGTCATTTACGCTATTTTGAGCTTTGGAACTGTATGTTTTAACTTTAGAATGACCCTGGATAATTAAGTACATAGGTACCGTGGGAACTTCTGTAGAAAATTTGGATTCTTGAGAGGAGCTTGCTTGAGTTGTAGAAGAAGTCATTGGTGTAGTAAAACGCATATGTAAATACGGATCATGTGTATTAACGATTTTTTTTGCATGAAGCGAATTATTAAGAATGTGGGGGTTAGCGTGAAAGGGTTGTCTCTCTACTTCTGTAGAACTTTTTGGAAATTTAGTAGAAGGTGGTGGTTGAATATTTTGCATAAACTCTAATTTGCTAATATCCTCAGTTGTTTGTTCTTTAAAGAACTGTATATTTTCTGAAGCATGAGCATATAGATTGTCTTCTGATCTTTCGGAGTCAGCAGCTAAAGGCATTGACATCATTGGGCTGAGCATATCAATTACTGTTTGTTCTGATTTCGGCGAAAATGTAGTTGTTACAAATTTATTTGTTGTTTCAGGTGAATGAGTAGTTGTTTCGTAAGTATTTTGAATTTCTGTAGTAGAATCGAAAGATAATTCATTTGATGGCCATGTTACTTCTGTACTACTTGTTGTCGGCTCTACAGGTGGTAAAGCAGTCGGCACAAATGCAGTAACTAATGGCTGACCGGATGTAATCAGAGGTGGTGGCGATTCAGATAAGAAGGGCTTATAAAATAAATAGGGTTCAGATATCTCTATATTATGATCACTGAAAATTAAGTTATGTGTATCATTGACAATATTGTTATCATCGAGGGGTGTTGTTGGCCCCCATCCAGCATAATCACTGGTAATTGGGCTGTTTTGTAATACCTTCGTTTGGTTAAAGTCTCTAAACCAATTTTGACTAGTTGTAGAGGCTTGATAAATCAAATTAGCTTCCTGTACTGCAAATGACGATAAGTGCTCTGGAGTTACAGTAGTAGCTCTATTAAATGGTATTGGTGCGTCAGCTTGCTTAGGTAAAGAAAATGGAACGGGTATCTTTTCTTCAGGCATAATAAAAAGTGATGGTTGGTGTCCCGGAGGTGGTGGCGGTGGTGGCACAAGAATTGTCATTGGATAATATTCACTGTACCTGTACGTATAATCTTCGTATTTAGTAGAATGTGGAGGAGGAGGTGGAGGAGGAGGTCGATGTTGTCGTTTTGGTGGTAATTGTGGAGTCCGGGGAGCCACACTTGGTTTTCGTGAAGATACTCCTAGCATTAAAACTTCAGATTTTCTCTCAGGATAACGTTCACGTTCCAGACGTGATTCATCAGCCCAGTAATGAACCCGTTCTAAAACTGGGGGTTCGTAGTCGTAAGTTGGATCGTTCCGTAGTGGATCACCGCGTCCTGTTAGAGGTTTCCACTGTTCAAAATCCATTCGAGGAGAGAAATTTGAAGAACCAAATTCGCTGAGACTTGATCCGCCTATTCCATCTGAAAAATAAGATAAAGAATTAATAAGCAGTTTATTGAATTTTGCTTTTATGGAAACGTTAAACAATGTTATTGAAGTTATAATAAATAACATACGGGATATGTTGGCAACATGTTGTAAAATGGCTATGGGACTAGGCTCCGAACTCACTACTCCCAGCATCCAGACGAAGACTACATAAGCGCCGTGCACCCCGCAGTTATCCTGTAAACAAATTGTTTTTAATGACTGTATCTGTTACAAATTCTGTAACTTGTTTTAATTCGGACTGTTTCCGTAAGTAAGGAAAATATGCCAAAATCTTAACAATGTAATACCTATTTAAATTGAGAATTGATAATAGCTTACATTTTATTTAAAAAAAAATTAAAAAGTTTTCACGTTGTGCCATTTTCAAAAGGAATCATATATTAAAGAATCCGTAGCCTTTGTCGTCGTTGTTAATAGTCGTTTTAATCGTAACATTAAAGGTGATGAAAAAAATACTTTTTAAATGCAACTTGAGTGCATGAAATTTGTTCTCGACGTAGCGGTGGATTTTGTGCAATTAGTGCGGTCCAAATCGGCACCGGTGGTGAGTTGTCAGCAATTTTTTGGCACGCAATGCGCTCGTTAAAATACCAGGCGGCATGGCAGGATGAAAGACGAGCTAATTTAATATTATAACCATCCTCTTATTTCCGTATACAAAATACAATAACCTCGTTTGCCCGTTATGGAAAATGTAGAACTTAATGACTAAAAAATCTGCGTTAACGAGCAAAAGACTGTTAAGTTATTTAATTCATTGTATCTTGCGATTTATTTTCCAGAAATCTTTACGTAATTAATTCTGCTTTATTTCGCTTTTTTACTAAAACAAAGGGAATACTATTTTTTACCAATTTAAAAAAAACGAGAAGAATATTCGACTAGCATGTTTATTTTTATGTATGCTCACTGATTTCTTTAAACGCCTGAACCAATTTAAATTATTGTAAATGGAAAAATAGGCGATAAAGACTAATGTAACTATTTATACGACATTGTAGTTGTGTTACCTTTTGAAGTCGGTTTGTTCTTTTTTATAAAAGTTAAATTATAGTATCTATATTTTTAAATCGTAAGATAAAAGTTATCCAACAAATAAATTATAAGCTGACTGATTATAAAAGTGAAATTATTTTATTTATACAATTGTAATTTTCAATTTGTTAATATTGTATTTTTTTATATATCTTCTGAATAAAGTTTATTTGAATATTGAAAAATCATACCTTATAAAAATGTTATTTTTACAAAATAGTATCCATATTTGCCTTTTTTGTTGTCTTATTTTATAAACTATTTACTTTATATATTTACTTTCATTTTTAATTATAAAAAATCCGTACGTAATAGTGCGTGATAATGTTTAAAAGCCTACATTTGAGCATCAGGATATACAGTGCAGTGAAAGCAATGCGTGCTACGAATTACAACACAGGCTTTACCTGACAGGAATAGTGCGGTAGTACTTTGCATTAAATTTACCCTATTTATGTCGTCCTTTCACTGTTATATCATCGGCTGGGTTTTGTATGAAACTATTCAAATAGAGTTCAGATCAATCTTATTGTGAAATCAAAGTATTCAAAACATTGTGTTTTGAATACCTTGAAATTTCTTACGTGAAGGAAATGAAGAAACCCAAAAATATTGAATATACGAGTATTATGAAATTGTTGTAACGTTTTAAAACTTATGAGTGGAATTTAATTAAAAACAAAGAAAGGAAAACGGGAAAAACTCTAATATTTCTTAGTTTTTTCGTTTTACGATTTTCCTCATAATTTTAGTCAATTATACATGTTTCATTCAGAAAACATTACAACCTACTCTGAAGCTTAAGAAAACGTAGGTTAATTGATGGTAATTGATGGTAATATTTTACGGAAACTCAAATTAATTTCAAAGACTGGACAGTAAAAAATCGATACAAAAATTTAATGCCTTCTTTTACTAAAAAGGGGAAGTTAAGAACAAAATATTCATTAATTGCTAGCTTTTGTTCGTCTTGATAGGATTAAAGGCACACACGTGTTCATTAAATAGTGATTTTCTCTGAAAAATGCCAAGCACATCCGATTCTTAAAAGTAAGCATCACAATAAATTAAGGTAATAATGACCTTACAACATATCAGCGTGACTACCTAAATAAATTAAATAAACCTCAATAATTAATTAAATAATAAAACTTAAAACGACGTGTCGGGAATGTTGAGTCTGATTTTAGTTATTAAATATCTTAATAACATTCCAAAATTGTTTTAAAATAAAAGATATTTTAGCTCGTAGTTCACCTGATGTTAAATGACTAATTAAGTCCATGGACGGCTACAGCTACAGTACATTTCAAACAGGGAAAGCTACAGATGTGTTGTCGCCTCACCAGACAAAGATGGAATACCTTACAGCCAGTAATGAGTAACAAAACAACTAACCAGTGAATTAATATATTTTTCTATACAAATCTAGCATCCTTGAACTAACATTTATAATATTGATTAATATATATTATTTATATATATAAATAAATACAGACTAATACAAACAAAGAAGGCACATACAGTTACCTATAAGGTCTAAGACGGATACCTTTTTATGGGATAAGGGTTACAAACGAGCACACAGCCCACCTGATGGTAAGTGAATGCTGAGGCCCATAGACCTCTACATTTATCCTCGGTTAAGAATAGAAATGCAGACGCGTTGTCACTCCTGAGAACTAAGATGGAACACCTCGTTTGCAGTAAATATGGTCTCAGGTTCTCTTCATTAACCATACGAAGCACAGTAGCATTTTACGCTTGTATTCTGTGAGTGCGTGGTCCTTCCCCGGTCGAGCCGACCAATTCGTGTTACACCTATAATAAAGCTGTAGCATACCACGTATGAATAGATATAAATAATAGTTTAGTCCAATAGTATAATAAAACTTATCTGCGAAATATATGTAATATCGTGCTAGCATTAGCAAAATAGACCACTAAGTACAGTTTCAACGGTACAAATTTAAATTTAAAATAAAAAGTCAAAGAAACCAAATATAACGCTTAGAAACTTTTTACAAATTACGATGAAGGATAGTACAGTAGAATGGTATATGCATAATATTAATACTGTGTGTAACAAGAAGTAATTCATATCATTAATCACATAAAATATAATGGAAAAATCGTTTAATAGATAAAACAGACGAACAAACATTCTTACTAGTTGGAGTGACGACCTGATACGAGAAATGAAGAAACGTAGCAGATAGTGATATTTTTAAAATAAAATCCAAGAGAACCTTACATTATAATTCTTTGCAACATTAGGCTGTTGAAACACAAAAGTTCTTGGCGTGGTAATGTCTAATAATATCAAGTAGGATAATTTTATACTGGGAATAGTAAAATGAACAAATTCGCTATTTTTTAATACTTAGAATAAAGGTGATAGAAGAGCATATAGTTCACCTGAACACCTGATGGTCAGTTGATGTTGTGGCCCAAAGATCTACATGCGAATAGATCATCATAGAATTAAAAACTACGGATGCGTTGTCATCCCTGAGGACTATAAAATGAAATGCCTCGGTATCAGTAGCAAGAGTCTCCAGTTCTTTACACTTTACAAGAAGCACAGCAGCATTATTCTACCGTGTCACGCTAGTGTTCTGTGAGAAGTCCAACCCTATTCGCGCTGCAGATATGTATAGCTAGTATAGCTAGGATATTTGGTCTAGCGCGTGAATAGTGAAAGTAAAAATGAATTATATATAATCAGGAAGGTATTTTCCCATAATTATTAAAAAAACTTTTCTAGAGTTCATGTTTTTTCAATTATTATATTATAATTATAATACTTTATTTCACCACTTGTATAATTATCACATTTATAAATAACTATTCTATGATCTATACTTAGTTCACAAAGAATGATGAAACATCTGTGTACACTTGTGTCCTGTGTGTGAACTAGACAAATATTTATCTGTATTTTAGATCACTTACATCAATATGGACTTACTGAGAAGTATAATCTTTATTATAATACTAGCCCATCAAGCGCCATAAAAATCCCGTGCAGTCGCATGCGCCCGGCAAATCCCGAGCGGTCGCATGCGAGTCCACTGCTGAACATAGGTCTCCCCCAAGTAATGCCACAAAGCACGGTCCTGAACCACCTGCATCCATCGTTCAATTTCCTGCATATTTTACCAGGTCGTCACTCCATCTAGTGGGAGATCGCCCTACACTACGCCTACCGGTACGAGGCTGCCACTCGAGAACCTTTCTTCCCCATCGGTTATCGGTTCTTCGAGCTATATGGCCGGCTCATTGCCACATCAGCTTACTAATCCACTGGGCTATGTCGATCACTCTGTTTTTACTGCGGATATCCTTATTTCTGAGTCCATCACGCAGAGAAACTCCGAGCATAGCCCTCTCCATAGCTCGCTGAGCGTCCTTGAGCGTCCTCATACGGCCAGCAGCGAAGGACCACGTCTCAGATCCGTAAGTCATCACTGGCAACACGCACTGGTTATACACTTTAGTTTTCAGAGATTGAGGTATACCTGACGAGAAGATGTGTCGTAATTTCTCGAACGCTGCCCAGCCGAGTTGAATCCGTCGATTGAACTCTCGGTCGAAGTTGGACTTACCTAGTCGGACTATTTGTCGCAGGTAAACGTACTCATCAACAACTTCGAGCATAGTGCTCCCAACAACTACCGGTATAGGTGTGACATGGACATTAAACATGATCTTTGTTTTGTCCATGTTCATCTTAGACCTATCCGTTGGGGTTGAGGTCATTGAGCATAGTGCTTAAGTCCTCCAGCGATTCTGCCATAAGGACTACATCGTAGGCAAGTCGAAGGTGAGTGTTAATTAAGTTAAGTTAATACCGTATCGTTTCCAGTCCAGTAGCTTGAAAACGTCTTCCAACGCAGGGGTGAAGAGTTTCGGGGATATAACATCACCCTGTCTTACACCTCTCTGCAGTTGGATAGGCTTCGAACTCTGGTTCTGTATTTGGATAGCCATCGTAGCCCTACTGTACAAACACTTCAGCACTTCGATATACCGACAGTCAACTTCGCAACGCTGAAGGGACTGTAGCAATGCCTAAATTTCGACGGAATCAAAGGCTTTCTTATAGTACACATATGCCAGGCAAAGTGGCGGACTGTAAAGAAGAAGTTTAGCGTTATAATATTATATATAATATAACGCTAAAAATATTATATATATTAAAACCAATACCATAAAATTTTTTGATTATTGTAAAATAAAGTTTGATTAACTTTAGATATTATTTGTTGATCATTTGTAACTTATACCCATGGAGTTATTAGACTCTATGTTTATTCCTATAAAAGCCTTGAAAATGTTTCGAAACGACGTAAGTAGTATTTGAGCGAGACAAAGACCAAGACGGATACTAAGACTGTCTTGGTCTTGCTTTGCTCATCACTAATATTATTTGATATTAGTGTACAAAATCTTCCCTTTAAACTGCTGGACATATACACCTCTACCATGATAGAGAGGATTAACCGTGATCGCCACGCTGGAAGGCGATTTGCGATCGTCTTTACAGACGTGTCGCACCCTGGATACTGCTTCCCGTCGCCGCGCCGGTCTAACACGTGCACGAGATGAGAGAGGGTATGAATAACTTTTCTTAAGTAAACGTTTCATAAGTATAACCTACAATTTTAATTTTCCGGCGCGTAAAGACCCTGCCTACCATAGTACAGGCAATTATACTAATTTGGGACAAGAATTTTTGCACAATTACCTACCAAATTAATATTAGGTACAATTTGTTTTTCTTTGTATGACCTACCTACCTTAGGTTTTCCTTATGCATTATTTTTCACCTACATTGTTGTAGGTATAACTAAAATCATGTACCCGTTTTTATAATCGGTCTTTACCTATGAAATTGCCGTTCTGCAGTACTGGCCATTTCAAATCAAAACAATTTTTGTTTGGCTAAGAATTGTAATTTCAAATTAATGTTATTTTAAAGACTATTATTTTTTTTTTCATTATTTTTAGGAATAATTACTTCAAATCAGTCATTCCTTTATAATTACCGTTACGTTTTCATCTCATTTGAATCTTTAGGGCGTGCGCTCACAGACGGCAAGGCTAGGATGGGACATACTTCGGCACGCCGACGGATCCTGTGGCATCCAGGCACTCCTGTATCGGCTGCTCTATACGACAACGACACTAACCATATGAAACACAGCAGCATTGAGCTGTTACTTTACGCTTGTATTCTGTGAGTGCGTGGTTCTTCCCCGGTCGAGCCGACCAATTCGTGTTACACCTATAATAAAGCTGTAGCATACAACGTAAAAATAGATATAAATAATAGTTTAGTCCAATAGTATAATAAAACTTATCTGCGAAATATATGTAATATCGTGCTAGCATTAGCAAAATAGACCACTAAGTACAGTTTCAACGGTACAAATTTAAATTAAAAATAAAAAGTCAAAAAATCAAATATAACGCTTAGAAATTTTTACAAATTACGATGAAGTATAAGTATATAGTATATAGTATATAGTATATAGTACAGTAAGATGGTACTTGCATAATATTAATACTATGTGTAACAAGAAGTAATTCATATCATTAATCACATAAAATATTATGGAAAATTGTTTAATAGATAAAACAGACGAACAAACATTCTTACTAGTTGGAGTGACGACCTGGTATGAGAAATAAATCAAGACAACCTTTCATTATTATTCTTTGCAAAATCAGGCTGTTGAAACACAAAAAGTTCTTGCCGTGGTAATGTCTAATAATATCAAGTAGGATAATTTTATACTGGGAATAGTAAAATGAATCAATTCTCTACTTTTAATACTTAAAATAAGGGTGACAAAGGAGCATAAAGTTCACCTGATGGTAAGTTGATCCAAAGTTCTAAATGCGAATTGGAGAAGTAAAATGAAATGCCTCGGTATCAGTAGCAAGAGTCTCCAGTTCTTTACACTTTACACGAAGCACAACAGCGTTATTCTACCGTGTCACGCTAGTGTTCTGTGAGAAGTCCAACCCCATTCGTGTTGCAGCTATGTATAGCTAATATAGCTAGCATAGTTATACATAGCTATATTTGGCTGCAAAAATCTATCGATTGCATGGGTAATTACTTTGATTAATGGAAATAAAAAATATAGAAAAAAATTACGTTAACTTATTTCATAGAAAAGGAAATATTGTACCTAAAGACTTAATATATCGGATCTGGGTACGTAATATGTATTCGCAAAATCATTATAGCTATTTTGAAAATCCGCAGAGAAGCGACGGTGCCAAATTCACATTTGGCAAACATATGTCCAGCACCAAAGCGACTTAAAATTTTTAATTTTAGTTCCTGAACATCTAGTTTTATTAGCTTATGGAAAAGTATATACTGACCATAAGATCTAAGCGCGTGCCGGTGAAAACAACACAAGAATTTTACGTTTCTGTCCGTGTGCTAGTTACAGCAGGCAATAGGTGGCTAGTCGGGTACTTATTATTCTCACCATACTGCTCTTTGAACTGAATGGCAGTGTGCCTTACAATGTTATATACCATTGTTACGTTTGTTTAGCTCGTGTTTCACTTTGATAAATGCTTACGCTTTACACTTAACAACTATTTGTGCGCACTTTGTGTAAAAATACGTCCGTAAGTGTCAACTTTTCTTCTACTTGTACTTTGTGAGCCCGAAGACGTCACATGAAATGAGACATGGGCCTTTCACGTTGTGAAGAGTATTTGCTTCAATCTTCATGCTAGGCAGGTAGATGGGAAATCGAAATATCAGATGCTTAACACCTTTCACGCTGCGCCCCGTTCGTCGATCAGGGTATTTTACACCACCTACATCAGTGAAGTTATGAAAAAACGGAAAAAAATACTCATATTCTCAGTATTAAAATTATGTTGTTTTTTTATAGGAAAAAAGTGATAAACAAGTACACAGTCCACCTGATGATAAGTGGTTACTGTGACACATAGACATCTACATCTATCCTCGATTACGGATCAAAATGCAGATGCGTTACAACGCGTGAGGACTAAGATGGAATGCCTCGTTTCCGGTAAAAAGTGTTAATCCTTTTCTCTACACTTTTTTTTAGGATAGGGTGACAAACGAGCACACAGTCCACTTGATGGTAAGTAGTTACTGCGCCCCATAGACATCTACATCGATCTTCGATTACGAATCAAAATGCAGATGCGTTGTCACCCATGAGGACTAAGATGGAATGCCTCATTTCCAGTAAAAAGGGTCTCCGGCTGCTACACTCACCATACGAAACACAGCAGCATTAAGCTACTATTTCACGCTGGTATTCTGTGAGAGTGTGGTCCTTCCCCGGTCGAGCCGACCCATTCGTGCTACACCTATACTACTAATATAACTGCAGCATGGCTCTACCACGTATAAAACTTACCATACGCAACATACATACATAAGTGCTATTTTACGCTGGTATTCTGTGACAGCGTGGTCCTTCGCCGGTCGAGCCAACGCATTCGTGCTACAATTATAGTAACTATATAGCTGCAGCACGGCTATATCGCATAAAAGTGGTTTATTGCCAATTAATAATATCATTAAACCATTAGCCGCGGTAGCGCTGTTGTCGATTTATTAAAAAACTTTATATTTACATTGCCAGAAATATTCGGAATGTATTATTATTATAAAGTCTATGATTAATGCTTGTTACAGCGAGACACATTGACAGATAACGAGGTGATCTTCAATTTTGGCATGGAACACTAATAATATTGGTAAAAAGAAGTCTACGCGAGCAAAGTTGCGGGAAAATCTAGTATGATAATACATAACAGATAAAGAGTCATGGATCTAGGGCTCGGTATCGCAGCGGTTAAACAACTAGCTATGGCCATGCGGGCCGACGGTTAAGTTACCGCACGGAATAAGTATTGGAATGGCCTGCAAGTAATTGGTCTGGGTCTGAGTGTTTCCCCATGTGGACAGGCGCAGTAGAATCTTCCTGGATTGTTTTTAAAATCTTTTAGAAATTAGATGAGACATGGACCGAGCACGTAAATAGGCTGTTAATTTACTGATCTATATTGTCATCATAATATGAAAGCAACCGATAAAATAATGACATTGTATAGCCTGGATCCTGATGCCTGAGATGCCTGATGAGCCTGGATGACCTGTCGAAATTTCCCGCGGTGAGAAGTAATAAACATTTTTACAACAACGGGATCAAATCGAAATGTGATCCCGTTGCCTTTTGCGGGATCAGATCGAGATGTGGTCCTTTCGTAGGTGTATCCCTCAGGATGGCATCTACGAAAATGCAACAAGTTATAAAGCAAAGCGGCACATATTTACTGTACCCAATTAAATTTAATTAACTTTAAGATATCTTCTTTTTTTAGGAAAAATGCGAATAAACTATTTTGCATCTTCCCAGCTGTATATCAAATGAAATTGAATTAGAAAAAATGATTTTACCGAAGTTTTTACCTTCATTATATCAATACATTTCTGTCAACCCGAAAAAATTACATTTATGCTTTTGCGATAGGATTTCCTGGAAATAAAATATTTCCCTTGCATAAAATTGTTTACGATTACTATTTTTTTTTCAAAGTGGATTGCAGAAAAAATATTAATCGATTGGGGTTAGATCTGTTGAGTTCGGAGGATGACATATTGTTTCTAACTGCAGGTTTTGTGCATATTAATGACATAACGATTATCGAGCAGTGTGTGGTCTTGCGTTGACATTGAACAATAATGCCGATGCGGAATATTAATTAACGAGTAGGGGTTGTTTCCCTGAGAGTTTAAGGACCATTGTTCAAATTTCTTAACAATAGGCATCTGCTATTATTGATATACCAGATCTTAAAAAGGTGAGACATCTTAAATTACACCATGAATGGATTACTAAACAGTTACTATAACTTCTCTATGGGACAGGTTCTCTTTGGGGCATTTTTTCGATTCTTGAACTAGACTTTAACTTTAACTTTTCACCACTCATCACAATTCTGTGCTTAATCTTCATTTCTGCACCTACTTACCAAATCAAGGCAAGCTTCAACGCGAGATTCTCTATGCACAGCAGTTAATTCAAAAGGCACTCATTTCTCTAGTTTATTACCAGATTTGTTTTACCAATTTGGTTGAAATGAGTTAATATTTTGAATAAACTAACGTCAAACCATGACGCTTATTCCTTGGTTGTTTGCTAAGTATCGGCTTTAACTATTAATTTCAATTTATTATTATTATATACCTCTCAAGAGCCGTGGTTAACGCTCGCTGTAAATATAACAGAACGCGAGTAACCGGGGTTCGATCCCCGCCGCCACCAATGAAATTGTTAATTGCAATTTTTAGGTGCTGATTTACCACGTGCTCGGCGCTGAAGGAAAACATCGTGAGGAAACCTGCATGTCTGAGGAATAAGAAAAAAAATATTTTCGAAGACATGTGAAGTTCGCCAATGCGCATTAAGGCAGCGCGGCGGACACTACCTTGCCCTAAAACCCTCTGATAAATGAGGGGAGGCCTGTGCCCAGCAGTGGGACGTATATAGGCTGTAACTTTACTTTACTTTTACTATATACCTCTCAAAAGTCTGAGGCCTGTGCCCAGCTGTGGGATGTAAATAGGCTGCAACTTCAACTTTAACTTTTTTACCTTAGTGTCTGGTCTTCCTTGTGGTTTATTTTCAAGCCAAAGTTTATACTAAGAAAGCAAAAAAAAAAAACAAAAACGCATAATGTTAGTTCGTTAGTCGTATCGTATCCTCTCAAAACACAGCATTTATATTGCGAGCTGTTTCTACTGCGTTAAAACCACCTCGGAACTCGTATACCAATATTACTCTAATTTTGTTTGACTCAAATACTAAATACCTACTAAATGTAAAAGATTCAAAAGTTAAACAAGAAAAGTTTGAAATTTAATTTGTTCAAGGTTTTGTGTAAAACCTTTAACCCATATTATATTATTAATAAAATAGGTATAATAAATGTGATTTTTCTTGATTATAAAATATCACTGTATTCCAATGTAATGAACTTAACACGCCATAAATAATTCTTAGCACTTCAAACCTGCCTCCAGCGGTTATTCCGTTAGGTATAATCACGGGTTACATGATATTGCTTTTTTGCAATCTTTATGGATGACATTGCATACGTCATTGGCGGTTATAATTATATACATACTAGCTTATATCTGCGGGTTCGCTCACCTTTAAGCCGACAATTTTTTATTAGTAAAATTATTTTTTTCGCAGATAGACCGAGAGACAAATATTTTAAAAATCGTTATTCATATGATAATGGCAAGCAAACAACGGCCTCTGTTCCATAAAAGGCAGTTATTTCGATGTTGCAGACAGACACTTCAGTTTCATTTAAATAATAATAGTACCTAATGATTTCTTATATTTACGCGAACACTGCACATGATTAAAACTACTTTTACGGATTTTATCGCGTTTATTTTTACTTTTTATTTTTAATTCCCGACGTTTCGGGCGCTTTCCAGCACCCATGGTCACGGGGGACTGAGATGACTGACGTCCCGATGTCATTGTTTAGTGAGTGTCAGGTACTCCGGGTTTAACAATGACATCGGGACGTCAGTCATCTCAGTCCCCCGTGACCATGGGTGCTGGAAAGCGCCCGAAACGTCGGGAATTAAAAATAAAAAGTTAAAATAAACGCGATAAAATCCGTAAAAGTAGTTTTAATAGTACCTAATATAATAATAATAATTTATTTTGATAAACTGTACAACTTATTCCAATAAGTCTTAATTTAAAAATAGTCTACAATAACAGGCACCTGAACCTGTATTTCAGGTGTATGTGCTAAAATATACATTAACAAATATTTTCTGTTTCTTACTTAAAATGAATAACATACTAACTAATAAAAGTTATTTGGGTAAAATATATTATCATTAATTTACTTATGATATTAATTAACTTAAAACAATCAGCAACTTCTCCGTATCATCGTATCAGTATGACATAATTAATAGAATGGCTTGACGTAAATAATTTGAAAATTAATTTAGATAAATCTCATTACATACAATTTAATAAATCTATCAATTCAAATCATAATTAATATACCAAAACTAAAAAAGTTACATGTACAAAATTTCTGGGAATAACGTTAGATGAAGATATAAACTGGAAAGAACAAATAGATAACGTATGCCGTAGAATCAATAAATTTGTATATGCCCTTAAAATCGTTAAAAACACCAAAAATATTAAGACGGCAATGGCAACGTACCACGCATACGTAGAGTCTATTCTTCGCTATGGAATTATAATATGGGGTAATAGTACTGACCGAAATAGGGCATTCATTGCCCAAAAAAAATGTATTCGTGCAATGTGCGGGATGTCGCCAGATATTTCCTGTAAACCAGTATTTAAGAGACTTGGTATATTACCCCTCCCGTCACTATACATTTATGAAGTGAGTATGTTTGTCTTTAAAAATAAGTCACTGTTTATTAAAGCGCGTGATATAATATATCCACGAAACCGACGTGACCCAGAAAAACTATTTCTATATGTTTTTCCTAGATTCGTTAAATACAACAAAAGTTGCCTAAATATGTGTATAAAAATATTTAATAAGCTACCTAATGAATTTAAATTATTAAGTGAAAGATTATTTAAGAAACATTTGTTTAATTGGTTGAAAACCGAATGTTATTATGACGTAAAAGATTTTTTAGATTGTAATTAATTTTGTTGATTTTGTATTTGCATGCTATTTTTACCATTGTTAGCGAAACACGATTCCACTAGACAAATTGTAAGATCTTTTTATACCGTGATTCTTGCAAATAAAAATTTATGATTTTGAATGAACCATGTTCGAATTACATTTTTACAGTCTACCATTTTTATTTATTCTAATGTTAGTTTCAAATAATTTATCTTTGCGTCTTTTATCAGTGACCTCTCTTCTGTAGGGCAATTTTAAGTGCTGTTTTAGTAACGTACTCATAACGAATAACTGGCGCACTGAGAGGACATTGTAGGATTTATTTAGGAGATGGAACGGAAATAGAATAGGGCGGAATGTTGCACTTTTAATACAGCTCTTTGAGCGCGTTCCAGTGGTAGCGGTGTAGTTTTAACTGCTCCTCCCCATGAGGTTATACAATAGGTGAGGATTGACTGACATAATGCGAAATGTACTTGTTTTACTATTTTAATATCAGCAAAAGAACGAATCTTTTCAAAAACAAACATTAGTTTATGGACCCTATTGCATAGGTAGTTTATGGTAATGTATGGTATGGGTTTTTAAATGTAAACGTAGAATCTATAATTATTCCAAGGTACTTAATAGTTCTTGTTATAAAAATAACTGGGCAGTTGCATTTAGACATTGTGACTGAGCAACATTGATGTGCATAAATTTCTGGAATGGTTCTATGCTGGATTGAGCTGCGCGTAGAAAAACGAATATACTTATTTGGTTTTGTCCGTATTCAGTGTTAATATGTTTTGTTGGAGCCATTTATTAACTATCAAGATGGAGTTAATAAGTGAATAGATTTGGCTCAAAGTATTTAAAATTCCAAAAAAATAAATTATGCGCGATGATTATATGTAATCGAAGTCTTGGACACAGCTAGTATCTAAATAAAACAGATTCATTTTCATTTTTCCAATAAAACCAGATTACAAGGTCAAGTTATATCTTTATGTTTTGCTTTTACTTAATAAATTGAGATAAAAAATGTCCTAAATAGAGCTAACCGAATTTCCATTAAAATGGTTCCAGCTGTCCCGACATACATTTTCGAAGCAGTTTATTTTTGACGGTTCCCATAAGAAAAGTCATCATTGATCGCCTATTTTTAAACTAATTCACGAGATTCAATCAATGATTTCTTCCATTCTCCGTCAAAATCCCTTAATTGGTTTTGACTTAACACTCAAATGTAGGTACAGGTAGACAGATGAATTTATTTACTAGCCCTTACTATATTATTTAAGATAACATTTGTTGTACAGAAATGAGCTTGTCACAGTTTTTTTATAATATATTTAGAGCGCTATTCATTTAGGTTTTATTATGAAATAAGTTTTTTGCGTTATAAAGTGTGTACATTGAGTATTTTTATGTGCTATTCCACCATTTTTATTCCATTTTTAATCCTATTATATTATAGAATTAATATTACAAAAACATTCACAATATTTTACAATTTACGAATCCGAGAAAATCATCGTCGGTTGTTCATACAGAAATCGTAATTATTAGGTACTATTTCTGTGTTTGGTAATAATCGTACCTAATAGCTTAGTCAACGGTGGAGCCAGCTCATATTATATTAGATTAAAGGTCTACATGGCGAACTTGACTGTTTTGTCTCAAACAGCTCCTTGGACTTAACGAAATCGAAAGTACTCACCTCTTTCAAAATGATTATATACTTTATAGCTCTTCGCACAACTATGTAATTAAGAAATATCAATTATGTGTTTTATATGGCGCGTTTATAACTATAATTATGTCAGCAAAGCCTGTTTCTTTATTTTATTCTGACAAGTAATATGTGAGCTCAATAAATAATGTAATAATTAACGTGCATTCGAAAAACTTATTATTGTAGTGAAAGTTTATAAAGCATACAATATTACATATGAAATGGATAAGCGCCCTGAGTGGAACTCCTTCTGACATTCTAAAGCAGAAGCACAAATTAAACGTAGGTAGTAAAGTTTTATAGTTTTACGTTCAGTCAATTCCACGTTTATCGATAGCAGCAGACAGATTAACACCACAGGCAATTTAACGCCCACGATTGCCGCTGTTGCGAGGGAGCGTTCAGTCTGTTAGCGAACAACCGCGAAAAATTATAACTGTTACCATAAAATTAATGGTTATTCTTTAATTTTATGGTAACAGTTATAATACCCATTCATTAATTGTCTTATTCATTCATTAATGGCTTTTCATTAATTTTACGGTAACGGTTATAATTTTAAATGAGTATTATTGAGTTAAAGGCAACTTATTTCATGAGGTTCTGAAATTTGCACCATATTCCGAGGTATTTAGAAAAACGGCTATTGTTAGACGGAATAAAGCTCTTGGTTCCGATATAATATGATGAGTAGGGCATACAAAACAAAAAAAGAGTGTTCGTAATTTTACACATTTTGCACTTTTACTAAGTTAGTGTAGGTACTTATTTGCCATATTATATAAGTATCTTTCACAAATAAAAGTTTTGTTTTCATGACTTGTATGACAATAATGGAAGTTACTTAGTGGAATGTTTAATTATTTATTTAGTTTTAGGGTAACAAATGGATGTAATAATAATTAAAAAGTAGATTAATCTAATCATAAAACTGCTAAAGTAATTATATATCAGTCTATCTTTCAGAACGAGGAACCATATTTACTTAAAATATGGTAATTTCATAATTAGATAACATAATAGGACCTTTTTATTATTTTTACTGAAGAGAGAAAGAGAGAGACAGGAGAAAGTAAAGCGATATGTGAATTAAGAATAAATGGGGAATTGGTTGAGCAAGTAGATGTATTTGTGTATTTAGGATGTGTGTTTAGCAGAGATGGTAGGGATGACAAGGAAATAGAGCGATGAGTGAACGCAGGACACAGAGTAAACAGGGCTCTTCACTCTATTGTGGAATTCAGAATGTGTTAAAAAATGCACGTATGGTAATTTACAGTTCTTTTTTAGAAGAAGAAGAAGCATGAGTGTAAAATATATGCTGTAGAAATGCGGTCATTAAGTCAGGAATTAGGTCAGGAATATAATAGTGGTGACTCTGAAAGACAGGGTGGGAAATTGTGTGATAAGAAAAAAAGTGTGGTTTGCAAGATGATTAGGCAAGGAATGTTTTGGTGGTTTGGACATGTAGAAAGAATCAATCAGGAAGCAGTGGGAAATCAACTTTATGTTGCGGAAGTAAGTGGCTGAGACAGCAAGACCTAAGATGGATGTTTATCAACCAAATTCTTCTCAGTAAAATCTTACTAAGAGCCCCTGTTAAAAAACTACGCAAAAAGGTAATACTCCATGTTCCAACTTGTCATACTAATTATAGAAATAGTTTTATACCAAGAGCTTTAAGGTTATTTAATGAGTAGTCTGAAAACAACGATTTAGACTTAAATGAGTAAAGATTTGTTGTGAATGTTTTATTTCTATTATGCCTATAAGCGGAAGTTTTTTATTGGCATATAAGATTTTAATATAGTGATCTAGATTGTAAGCGTAGCTGTAAGCTCTCCAAATAAAATAAATAAAATTGGCGCTATTGAAGGATGGCTAAATTACCTTTGACCGTCGAGCATGTATACTTAGGATGTAAAGGAGGCAAGAGTGGTGTGTCAGGATCGTGCCAAATGGAAGTCCGTTGTCTCTGCTAACCCCTCTGGGTGACAGACATTTATTTATTTTATTTATTATTTATCCAACGCGCTTATAACTTTAGATACATTAAGTTAAGCGTGCTTATGTATGTTACATTTTATTATTTTAATTGAATATTGTGGCATATATTTTTATTAATTAGTTGGCAATTAATATTCAAAGAACATTAAAACCATGCCGTGTTATTGCAGTGTAAGAAAACACACCGCCTCATAACATGCGGTAGGTGTCTTAAAAGACGATAGAGAAAAACTATAATAGGAAATGGGCAGCAGTATTTTCCTGATAATTAGTCAAAAAATATTAAAACAGTGCAGGACACAACCCGTCCGCCAAGCTAACAAAAGTCCTCATGAGGCAATCTATAGAGAGACCTATGTACAAAAGTGTACTTTTGATGGGATGTTATAATGATATGAGTGAAGATTGATGCATAGATAATTTTAAAAAACTGAGATTTAAGAATGATTGGAACCAAATAAAATGAAGATAATATAAACTATCTGAACACATTTTTTCCTAGCCTTTTTTTGCATTTAAATAAGAATTTTAACACATTTTTCATATTTTATTTTATTTTGAATGTAAGAATAGATCGTATAGGGCTACTACGTTTGTTTGTTAATTTCTATTAGTAACTTTACTATTCCGATTTATATCCGATTATGATAAAACTTTTGTGAGTTGCGCGGCCCACGCGTGCGTTTTATCTAAAAAGGTATTAATAATTTTTTTCTCTAATAAAGAATAACGCACAGTATAAGTGATATGTATTATTTCTGACTGCCTCATTTGCCTAATGATCGTAAACACGATTACCAATCGTGAGGTTCCGGCTTCGATCCCGGGTTAGGCCAAAATCAGTTATTGAGCTTGTTTTGAGTCTTGAGTTTCTCTCAAGAAATTTTCAGTAGCAGCTCGGAGTCAGGAAGTCGGCAGTCCTCCTTGCCTCTGAAAGCCGTTGGTCCTGCGCCTAATCTCTTTCCAGCAGTGTGGGTTTTCCATCCTATCGGACTATGAGAGTGGGGGAATAGAGACTGCACCTGTGCTGCGCATACACTTGGGCACTATAATCCTGTCCTGCGCAGATGCCTAGTCTCTGCTGTAACTGTCCGCCGTACTCAAGGTCTGAATTGCATTATTGTTTCTTATATTATTATGTTACAAATTATTTGAGTAATTAATAATCACATTTAAGTTTTTATAGAATTGCTATCAAGGATTCGTCTTGTCCGATTTGTTATCGAGTTAAGAAACTGGGCACTTCCAGTAGATTACTCGTGTGGGTGTGCAAGGAAATAAATATGAACACTTTCACAAGTTTTACGTGTCGATGACCAGCCGACACAGACAAGGTAAAGACGAACCCACGCACGAGTCGATCTTCGCGTCGGCACCATTTGTTATACGATTTCCATAGATTTTCGAGACAAGTTAACACTTTTTTCTTTTATTTGGGTTCTGTCGCTTTTGTGAAGACTCATATAGTTTTTTTTATAAAGCTGAAGTAAGTGACAAAGGAATCTACACAGTCCACCTGTAAGCAGTAAGTGGTTACTGCAGCCTACTGTCCATTGACACGTGCAGACAACTACAAGCAAAGAGGGCTGCAGATACAGTTACCTATAAAGACTAAGACGGAATGCCTTTATTTATAGGATAAGGGTGGCAAACCAGCTCACAGTCCACCAGATGGTAAGTGGTTGCTGTGGTCCATTGACATCTAAATCCTCGATTACGATTCAAAATGCATATGCGTTATTGCCGATAGAATACTATAATACACAATAGAATGGCTGTCAACTTTATTTTGTACGAGTATTGGCGTCGCCAAACCCGATTCGCTGCGTTGACAGACTGAGTAAATTGACACATTTTAGACTTTTGATTAATGTTCAAGACCATCATTAAAAAAAATTTAATACATATTTATATGTAAATAATTTGCATGCGAAGTTTGGAAATGATTGTAACGTCGAAACACATCTCATGTTGTCAACATTTATACGTGTGAATTGACGTGTTAGTGACATTTTAGTGGCTACGCGGGCTCCGCCCATTCCCCCGTTCTATTATGTATGTATTATAGTATTCTATATTATCACCCGTGAAAACTAAGATGGAATACCTCGTTTACAGTAAAATGGGTCTCCGGTTCTCGACACTCACCATACGAAACACAACAGCGTTAAGCTGCTATTTTACACTGATATTCTATGAGAGCGTGTTCCTTCCCCGGTCGAGCCGACACATTCGTGCTACAACTATAATACAGTTGCAGCGTAGCTCTACCACGTATTTGGATAAATTAATATAACTGATAACTTTATAGAAGAGAGATATATTTAGAAGAGGCTGGTTTTATGCGATGGGTAGCTTCGCAGAGATCACAATTACCGTAACCTTAACAGCCTATTAAAAGTCCACTGCTGGACACAAGTCTCCCCCACAATTTGCCTTATATAAGGGATATAAGCGGTGGTTGTTACGCTTGGCAGGCAGGTGGGTAATCGCAGTTTTTTAATTTTTGGTTGTTATTAGGAGAAGACGCTTCTGCACGCCCTGAACTCTGGACTTTCATTAGCTGTAACGCTAACGGTAATATATTTCAACGCAAAAATGCTCGTCGATTATGGGTGTTCGTTCATTTCACCTGCAACAACGACGGGCAACTGAGACAAAATTCCTCAGAATTTTGTCTCAGTTGCCCTTGTGGCCGTATAAGGAAAGTGGGGGATCTCCCGTCAGGCAAGGTGTTCCGCCCGGGGAGCGGCCAACACTCCGTGTGATAGTTCAGAGATGTTCTATATATACTGTTTATGATTCGGAATTTTGATAGCGTGATTTAGCCTTCGGTGTGTTTCGCTTGCAGCGCAACGACAGCGCCGCCATACCCTAAACGCCCTATCTGTTAGACAAAACTTCGCAGTATCCCAGGAGAGTATAAAGATTTTATTAATAACACCATTTTGAGCCGTCTTATAAAACGAATTTGACGAAGTCCCAGAAAAAACTATACTAGCTACTAACCACCCCTAATGCTTAGATTGGTAAGGTCATTTATATTTACATATTAATTATAAATCGGGCCATGAATACTTCCCTGAAATGACAAAGGTGATATTCATATCTCGACTCACGTAATTTCCAATTTTGACTATTTGAGTGCGCTCCCGTTGGTTTATGAGCGAGGGTGAGAAGGGAAACAGTCAGGTATGTATTATTATCCCCTGCAACATGTAATTAGAAATGTGAGAACCAAAGCTGTGACCTCCGTAAATTATCCAAGCCTAATTGTGAACAAGAGATTTTGGTATTTTGCTAGATATTTAATTAGTCGAATTTAATGAGATTGTTAACGTCTTAACACAACCGTTAAAACTGGAATTGAGGATATTTATTGAAGTCACCTTTCCCCCCATCCGTATGCACTACAATTATGATTTAAAATTTGTGTTTCTGGAGTGCATATTTGCGTACATTAATCTCTACTTAATCATTTAAATAGAAAAAAAAAAACATTTTGATGTTGAGTTCTAATAACAAAACTAATTTCAAATTTACACATTAAGAAAAAACCAGCTCAGGCTTTTGATTTAAAGTAAAATAAATCATATATATTTAATTTAATTCATTTAGGGATTTAAAAGCGGCCATCTTGCCATAAATAAGAATATAGCTGGCGCTGTTGGCGCTGTCAAACTATAATTTATTTATTCTTTCGTATAATTGATTATTTACGTCGGGAATCAAAAGTAAGTCAACATAAAACACGATAAAATATGAAGCATTACTTTTAGCACGTGAGTAGAGAAACCGACGTTTTAGTCCGTATGTACCTATTTAACATATTATTGTAAGACAAAGACATTTAAGTTGTAGGTATATATTTAAATCTTTGTTATAACACTTGTTAATGTCATGTACATACCTATTGTAGATGCTCGTATGTGAGAATGTTAATAAATAGAGCGGGTTTGCTGGCGGGATGTTAACTGGAGAGCATACAGTAGCAGTTAGATGAGCAATAAATAACACTTCTTGAGAGTTTCTTCTTATTTTATTTTCTTGATTCCTTATTATTACATTGCCGGATTTGGAATGTTTTACCACAAAAAACGCCCCTTTTTTATAGGCAGCTGTGACCAATCAGAATTGAGAAAATTAGCACGCGGCACTAACGAATTTGCACATGACCCATCGACCAATCAGAGCACAGAACAACCTTTTCTAAGAGAAATTTACAATTTTCTTTAATAAGTGTGGTAAAATATACCTTACAACATTTTTATTTATTCCTGACAATAGATGTGACTGTCTGATCTGTATTATTACGAACATAAAACATTCATAAAACCTTTAATTTATACTTATAAAAAATAAAAATAGTTTCGCGGTCGCCTCACGGTTTAGTTCCGGAGTAGCTAAGCGTTTTATCGCTCAACATACAAGCACGTCCGGAATGACGTCATAGCGGCCAATCTGAAGATTGACACCATCCAGGAGTTTGTAGCCCGGTTGGCGCGCGGATTGTTCGACCGTGCAGACAACGGGCCGCACATACATCTAAACCAACTTGCGCCGCTACACACTCGCCCTCCGAACGGGCGACCCTATCCAAGAGAACTCCTCTCTATATCGATTAGAGAGTTGAGTAACAACCCTCAATGCCGCTGATAGGCGAACTCTGACTTCACCGGATAACCTCCTTTTTTCGTAGTCTTAACCGACTACGAAAAAATTTACCGATTACGGACTAATCCGAAATTGAAACTTACAACGCCAATAGAAGGCTCCCAGGACCGGTCCATAGTGGTGGACCGCGAGGATAACGCGGGTAATGGGGGCATACCCCGAGGCCCGAAACCTCCATGCATCTAGGTACATGAAGACGACAAATCAACGCATCAACATACAAGTAGCGCCGCCAGGTGGCAGGAATGCACAACGCTTATCATGATAACATTATGCTTAAAACTTTTCACAGAACATATTTAAATTTTTTATTATATTAAAATCTATTTCTATAATAAGTAATTAGATTACATTAGAGATTATTTGACATATTATTGTGTTAAATTACTATAAGAGAGAGAGAATTAAACAAATCATTAAATTTACACTTAAATGTTAATGTCTCTAATGCAACTCTTTAAAATCGTAATAAGAGAAGGTTCTAATAAGTAACTAGTCTCATATCTTATTTTAAACATTCTAATTAAACCTAAATAAGCGATTAGATTTATATTTTCTTTATATAGTTTTTAAAACAAGAATTTGAAGCTAATATAAGTTATTATTTCACCACCCTCTTGGTATTAATGCTATTAATTTTCATACTTAGTTTAAATCACAGATAAGAAACAATTAAGATTAATTATTTAAATTCACTTTTTACCTCTAACACTTAGTTTTACATCACGAATAAGAAACAATTAAGATTAAATGTTTTTAGATTCACTTGTTGTCGCTAACATTCTCCCCCACGGTGCGTAGCACTGCTTCTTCTGGAGGCGACGACTCCGCTGGCACCAGCACGATGACACGTCGAATTGGACGGCGAAGTATTCCACCTGATGTCCGCACGTTCAGCACTCTGGTTCTTCCGTCTGGTCCGGGATAGGTTTTGATGACTTCTCCGCGAGGCCATGAGTTTCGTGGTAACGTAGAGTCCACTATTAATACAATGTCTCCTTCTTTTGGGTCTCTGGTTTCTCCCTTCTCGAGTTTCCTGGGCATCAGGAGCGGTAAATATTCTTTAATCCATCTTTTCCAGAAGTGATCCGCGAGTCTTTGAGTGGTTCTCCAGTTTGCTTTTCCGATGAGCTCCGTGTCACTGAACCCTCCCGGCCCCATCGCTCCGCATGATCTTCCCAGTAGAAAGTGATTCGGTGTTAGGCTCTCCTCGTCTTCTGGGTCCATGCTGATCGGGGTGAGAGGTCTCGAATTGACGATATGTTCAACCTCGGTCATTAGCGTATGGAGTACCTCCTCGGGCGGGCTCTTTTCGTTGAGAACCACTGCTAGCGCCGTCTTGACTGTCCGTACGAGTCTCTCCCAGGCGCCTCCCATGTTCGGCGCACCCGGGGGGATGAACTTCCACTTGATGCCTTTTTCTTGCGCGGCTTCTTCTAATTCCCTTTTTGCCCCGACGAAGTTGGTACCGTTGTCGCTGAATATAGTTTTCGGGGTTCCTCTTCTGGCTGCCATTCGTCGAAGTGCCATGATCATTGAGCTAGTGCTGAGAGAAGGTAGTAGCTCTAGATGTACTGCTCTGGTAGTGAGGCAAGTGAATAAGCCTCCCCAGCGCTTCTCAGTTCTTCTTCCGACGGTGACTTGCATCGGCCCGAAGTAGTCTACTGCTGTGCAGGAGAACGGGAACTGATGATGCTGTAGTCTCTCGCTCGGTAGATCTCCCGTCGGGGGTATCTCTGGTGAACTCTTCTTTGTCTTACACCATTGACAGCTGTGTGCGACCGCTTTTAAATTTGCTCTTAAACCCAAGATCCATGAATTTTTGACGAATTTCGTTCATTACTGTAGCAGTGTTTCCGTGAAGGAATTTCTTGTGATAATATTGTATTATTAAACGGGTTATTTTTTGTTTCCCGTCTAGTACGATAGGATTCATCCTTCTTTCGTTACGGTCGTGAAATTTCATTGTCCTACTCCTTAATTTGATGATTCCATCGTCGCCAATGTAAACGTCGATTTTCTTAAGTCGATTTGAGTTCTCTAGAGGTTTTTCTGTCTTCAATCTTCTTATGTCTGACGCAAAACTGTCGCTCTGGCTTATTTTCATTAATAATTCTTCGGCCTTCTTTAAGTGCTCCTCTTCTAGGGGTAGATATAGGCGCTTATTTTCGTTTTTGTTGGTCGACGGGTTTGAGGCTTGTGCTTCTTTTTTCTTGGTTTTTTGTTGTGGTTTCCAATGCTCATCTTTCTGGCGCGTGGCAGTGGTGGTCGCTTTACGGCTCTTCTTTAATAGGTAGTGTGTAAAGGCAACTACTCTGGCTGTAGTGCCCAGTAGTCGCTCCCAGCTCGAGAACCTTTCTGGGTTTAAAAGGGTGTCTTCTGCTGCCATCGTTGCCAACACCTTTTGTTTATTCTTCTCTTCTGGCATAGTACTTTCTGGTTTGAAGTCGTGAAATGGCCATTCTTCTTCTGGTTGACGGAGAAATGACGGGCCTTTGAACCATCTGGCGTTATGGTCGAATTCGATTGGGGTTCCCCTTGTGGCGTCGTCCGCTGGGTTCTCCTTAGTTGGTACCCATCTCCAGTCTTCTGGTTTGGACTTCTCTTCGAACTCGGCGAGTCCGTGTTCCACGAAAGTTTTGAATTTTCTCGGTTCTGACTTTATCCACTGCAGCACTGTGCTGGAGTCGGTCCAGTAAATCTTTTTCGATATTTCGAGCTCTGACTCTTCTTCAATTGTAGCGGCTAGCCTGCTTCCGAGTAAAGCTGCTTGTAGCTCTAGCCTCGGAATCGATACTGGTTTTGTCGGCGTTACTCTTGCTTTGCCGGCGATCATGGAGACATGGACTTTTCCTCCGGGCTCGACTGTTCTCCAGTAGATTACTGCTGCATAGGCCTCTTCGCTCGCGTCGGTTAATGTATGTAACTGTCCTTTTCTGCCTTTGGGCGAGACGCATCTTGGGATCTTCAGCCTTGTTAATGTTGATACTTCCTCTAAGTATTTCATCCAGGCTTCCTTTTGTTGTTTGTTAATTGGTTCATCCCAATCTATTTTCTTTCGCCAGATGTCTTGGATTAGTTTCTTTCCTTGTATTAGTACCGGCGTTGCAAAACCCATTGGATCGAAGGTGGACATCACTGCGCTTGTGACCTCTCTTCGTTGGAGTTCTTCTGCCATCTTGCAGGTCCTCCGGCGTGTTGCGTAACCCGACGTTGAAGGCTAATGCATCTTCTTTTACCAGCCATCTTAGTCCCAGATTCTTCTCTTCTTTGGTCAGTTGTAAGGAGTTTTCTTTATTGGTGTCTTCTACTTCTGATATTACCCCTGAATTGTTACTGGCCCAACCCTTCAGATGAAAGTTTGCTCTCACGTGGATGTCTTTCACTTCTTTGGATATCTTCTTTGCTTCGGTTGTAGACGCGAAGCTCTGCAAATAGTCGTCCATGTAATGGTCTCTCTTAATTGCTTTCACTGCTTCGGGATGAGTGTTCTTAAATTCTTCTGCGTTCTTATTCATTACGTATATCGCTGTTGCTGGTGATGACGCTGCTCCGAAGATGATTGAAGACATTCTATACTCTTCGGGCTTGCCGGTTCTTCGGCTTCCGCGCCACAGGAACCTGAGACTGTCTCGGTCGTCCTCTCTAACTTTGACTCGGAGGAACATGTCTTGTATGTCGGCCATGACGGCTACCGGTCCCTCTCTGAAGCGCAACAGTACTCCAAATAGCGACTGTAACAGGTCTGGGCCCGAGAGCAAGGCGTCGTTGAGGCTCTTTCCTTCATACTTGGCAGCTGCGTCGAAACTATTCTCAGCTTCTTCTTTACTGGATGCACAACAGCGAAGTGGCGTAAGTAGAACGTTCTTCCTCTGTTGGAGGTTTCTGGAGCTATCTCTGCGTATCCTTTTTCGATCAAACTTAGGATCTGTCCCTCGTAGTGCTTTCTTGTTTCTTGGTCTTGATCTAGTTTCTTTTCGATGCTAACCAGGCGTCGCACTGCCTGATTGTAATTGTTGGGTAGGGTTTCGTCTTCTTTTTTCCACAGGAGTCCCGTTTCATATTGACCGCTTGGTAGTTTCTTCGTAGCTTTCTCGAGGGTTTCTAATGCTCTTCTGTCGCTGTCGTTGGATGGCGTTCGATTCTGGATCCCGAGAGACTCTAGTTGAAAGTGTTCTCGGACGATATCTTCTATGTCTTCTTCACCAGCGGTCGCTCTGCCATAATGAGTGAAGTGTACTGTGACAGTTGCTCCTGTTTCACATCCGTGTAACACCCACCCCAAGTTCATGAGGGAGGCTACAGGATCTGATGGTTTGCCCTTCTTCAATTTTCTTGTCACTATCAGTCCCCAATTGTCTTGGCCTATCAGTAGCTTGGGTCTCTCGGTGACGTAGAGGAGTTGATTTTCAATTGCTTTCAGGTGCTCGCAGTTTCTCACGGTGTCCTTGTTTATGCATTGTTCAGACAGCTTCAGGTCGTCGATGGTTCTCGCTACGATAGTCCTCTTTTCTTTTCTATGAGCCCCTTTTATTTTGAACTCGATCTTCTGTGAACTATCTTTTCTTAACACTTTCCCGCCGACGGTTTCGATCGTGAGTTTTTCTTTCTTTCCTTCGACTCCGATTTTCTCAGCAATTGATGCGTCTAAGAGCGTGACCGTTGACCCTTCGTCTAGTAGTGCTAATGCACGAACATGTCCTTTTGGGCCATAGAGGTTCACGGGGATCATCTTTAGGTAGGCCTTTTCTTCTCCTTTGGCGTTATGAATTGCGACCTTTTCTTCTGAGGTGCTACTGATGTCTTTTGCTTCTTTTTCTATCGGTGCCGGTGGTTTGTCAGAATGTAAGATGGTATGATGCCATCTTTTACACAGCTTGCAGACTGGTGCTTTACAGTTGATCCTTGAGTGCCTGAATCGAAGGCACTTGAAGCATATCTTTGCCTTCTTGGTCATATCCCATTTTCCATTCAGGTTGGCTTCTTTGAACTTTTTACATTCTAGTGTGAAAGTGTTCTTCCTCACAGAACGGACATGACTTCTTATATTTTTCTTTTGACGCTTCTTGTACCAAGTGAACGGGTTTTCTTATTCCTCTTCTTTGTTCTGAGGACGCTTCAGATGAAGAGAAGTCTCCGCACATGTCGGCTTCTGTTTCTAGGAATGCTTCGACAAGTAATAGCTCCTGAATTTCTTCATCTCTTCTGCTTCTGTGGTAGGCGAACCAACGGAACTTCATTGACGTCGGCATCTTGTCCACTATAACTCTCAGCGTTTCAGGTGAAATGAGATACTGCGGTTTCTTCAGGGCTTTGATTGTCTCAACTGCGTTCTTTACTTTGCTCGCAAATATGCATATGTCGCTCGGGTTCTCGCCGACTCTTGGGAGGTTTTTCATTTTTTCTAGTTCTGCTAATGCTAGTGCTCCAGGTCTTCCGAATCTTGCTTCCAGTCCCTTGATCACTTCGTGTGGGTCTTCGGCGGTGAACAGCAGGCTTTGGACGGCTTCTCTAGCTTTTCCTTGGATTGCTATTCTAAGGCGCGCTAGGTTCTGATTGTTACTGAAAGAAGCGGTCTTTCTTTTGAAGGCTAACCTTATAGCCTTCAAAAGATCTTCCTTTATCTTTTGAAGGCTAACCATTCTTCACAGGCCCCGTTGAAGTGAGGGAGTTCGAGGTGCTTCGGTGAAACGGTGTCACGTGATTTTTTCGATAGCTTTAGTATGACTGAAGCTAGTTCCTGGATGTCCCTTTTCTTTTCTCCTGCCTCTATTGGTTTGTGGTTCTTGTTAGGCATGTCTCCTGTCTGGATGAACCAGCGTTCGACTTCTCGAGTTCGTTCGAACGGCTCTTCTCCGGCACCATCTTCTTCTTCTGACTCCGCGGTGAGAAGTTCTAATTCCGCTTGAGCAACTTTCGACCGAGCTTCTGCCAATTCTAGTTCCCTTAATGCCATTGTCATTTTTGCTTGCGCTTCTGCTCTCTTCCTATGCGACGAGCGAACGGAAAGCGTGTCTGGATCGCGGGTCGTCTTCTTAGGGTGAGGCTGCTGCAGAGTCTTCATTGCGACACTTCTTTCTTGAATCTGCGGCGTTGGATGACTCTCTTCTTGGTGAGGAACTGACGATTCGATGGTGCGGGTCGGGGGGGGGGGTGGTATGGGTTAAGTCCCCCGATGTTGATTCTTTTCCGGCAATGTTCTTATTAAGAAGTACGGGTTGTCTGTGTACGCTGCTGGGTGATGCTCTTGTAAGCGTCGATCGATCTGAAGTTGACGCGTTAGTAGCCGTCGTGTTTGTAGAATCACTTGGCGTGTTCATGCTCCAATCCGTCGTACTGGTACCCGTAGTAGCATTACTTTCGCTCGTAGTCTTCGACTGCACTGATTTTGATCTTGTATTTGAAGGCATCTTCCTAGTTTTCCTTAAACCCGATCCGGCTTCTCGAAGGACCAATGTAGATGCTCGTATGTGAGAATGTTAATAAATAGACCGGGTTTGCTGGCGGGATGTTAACTGGAGAGCATACAGTAGCAGTTAGATGAGCAATAAATAACACTTCTCGAGAGTTTCTTCTTATTTTATTTTCTTGATTCCTTATTATTACATTGCCGGATTTGGAATGTTTTACCACAATAAACGCCCCTTTTTATAGGCAGCTGTGACCAATCAGAATTGAGAAAATTTGCACGCGGCACTAACGAATTTTCACATGACCCATCGACCAATCAGAGCACAGAACAACCTTTTCTAAGATAAATTTACAATTTTCTTTAATAAGTGTGGTAAAACATACCTTACAACATTTTTATTTATTCCTGACAATAGATATGACTTATCTCTATTATTTCGAACATAAACCATTCATAAAACCTTCTCTCTTGGTATTAATGCTATTAGTTTTCATACTTAGTTTAAATCACAGATAAGAAACAATTAAGATTAAATGTTTAAATTCACTTTTTACCTCTAACATTTAGTTTTATATCACGAATAAGAAACAATTAAGATTAAATGTTTTTAGATTCACTTGTTGTCGCTAACACCTATATATGTTGGTATGTACTAGTCGTTCACTTCAAGAATGCCGTTACCTCCCGCCGCGCCCCCTCATTCCGCGCCTCAAGCGTCGCCCTTTTAGTACCGATAGCAACGTCGCAGTGTACTTACGTCCGTTTTTTATGCTCCCGTACGTTCTCTAGTTTGTTACTGTTTTTGCTGTTGTTTTTGTTACTGTAGGTTTTTTGTTTCTGTTGATATTCGTTAATTTGTTCTGTTACAATGAGTAATTTTATTTTTTCGAACATTTAAAAATGTATATGTGTAAAAATGAAAATTTTATTTTATCGAACACGTTATTATTTCATCATCATCATCATTCAAAAAATATTTTATTTCATCGAACACGTTATTATTTAACTTTATTGAAAATATGAATACTAAAAAACATAAACATGATGACTTTTTTCGTCTCCGGTACCGTCAGCTGTGACGTCGTAACGGTCTACGACGGCAAACTCGAAATGAACGCGTAGTATATGACATTAACAAAAGCGTAGTTTGTTTTAGCGAGATTTAATCGAAACATATAACGACATTTTTGGCACAAAACTTTAGATGACAACATTACGTGTCTATATTATACAATTTGATTGCATTTAAAGAGTTTTATTCACTGAGACTAATCAATAAACGATCATAACTAAATCGCATGCACGACTATACGAGCTCTTTTTCTCATTTTCAATTCAATTATTAAACATATCTAGATATTTCTGTATCATTGAATTACAGATCAACAAAGAAATCTAGTACGCTATTAAAAGGTATGTAAATTTAAGTCATTTTTATCATCATCGTCGTCGTCATTACATCTCTTCACAAGTCCACAGCTGAACATAACTTCCCCAACAAATGCCACAAAGCATGACCCTAAGCCACCTGCATCCATCGACTTCCTGCATAGTAAGAATTCATCACTATATTTATGAATAAATATCATGAGCTCAATATTAAATAATATAAAAATTATATGTGAATTATAATATGCCGTTGTTGATCTGTGAGTACAATATTAAAAAGAGTGTAAGTCCAAAATTAATATCTATAATATTTTTTTAATTGCATTAAATTTTACAATTTAAATTCTTTAAATTTATTATATTACAAATTATGAAATTCCTAACAACATAACAATCAGTGCTCAGCGGTGAAGGATAACATCGTGAGGATACATGCATGTCAGAGCAATAAAGTGTTTCCGGGAAGATGCTCCATAACCCTTACAACAATGAGAAGAGGCCTGTGCCCAGCTGTGAGTTTTTATAGGTTGTAACAAATTCAAAGTTCTACATTTAATAGTAGATTAATTAAGACATTCCGTGTAGTGACGGTGTAAGAATATCGTCTTCCCCTGTCTTCCCACGGGTGTCGTAAGAGGCGACAGAGCGAAACAAATCAGGAGGAGGCAGCAGTGCCTTGTTAAAACGACAAAAATAAAAACCGGCCAAGAGCGTGTCGGGCCACGCTCAGTGTAGGGTTCCGTAGTTTCCCGTCTGTCACAATAAGTGTTCCCACTTATGAGTTTGTACAAAAACTGTTGTTTCCATCCAAGTTCAAAATGATTTTCCTAGAAAGTCCTTATAAAGTTCTACTTTTCAGATTTTTTTCATATTTTCTAAACTTATGGTTCAAAAGTTAGAGGGGGGGGGGGGGGAACACATTGTTTTTTACTTTTGGAGCGATTATTTCCGACATTATAAAAAATGATTTTAGTAAACCCCTATTCATTTTCAAATACCTTTCCAACAATATATCACACGTTAGGGTTGAAATTAAAAAAAAATCACTTCCCACTTTACGTATAGGGGGGCTACCCTAATAAAACATTTTTTTCCAATTTTTATGTTACCACTTTGTCGGCGTGATTGATACACATATTGGTACCAAATTTCAGCTTTTTAGTGCTAATGGTCACAGAGATTAAGCGAGGACGGACAGACGGACAGACAGACATGGCGAAACTATAAGGGTTCCTAGTTGACTACGGAACCTTAAAAATAAACTGCCATTGCCAACCCGCTCGCTAAGCGTGGCAACTATGGCAAATATCCTCCCTATGAGTCAGTTTACGGAGGAGGCCTATGCTCAGACAGTGGACTTAAATAGGCTGTAGCTGGAACGGTAACTATATAAATATCGTTCTTCGATAAAGGTTACAGACAATTAGATGTACAGAGCCTTAGGTCTAAGTTAATTGATTGGACGCCATTAAAGTTGAATTTATCCCATACCTTTAAACGAGCAATTCTTGTATATATATGTGTATATATATATATATATATATATATATATATATATATATATATACATAATCGGAATCTCGGAAACGGCTCCAACGATTTTCATAAAATTTAGTGTCCAGAGAGTTTCGGGGGCAATAAATTGATCTAGCTAGGATTTATTTTTAGAAAATGTCCCTTTGTCCGTGTTTTCAGGCAATAAAAAAACTGCTACAATATAAGAAGGTAAATTTTGACAGGTTATTAACGATCGTAATAGCTCATTGGGATGTTATTCGGGCGTGATATCAGTGTTCCGTGGTTCGCGTCCCGTCTTGAGTCCGACATTTTTTCGTTTTTTTTTATGTTCCCTTCTTTTTTGAGAAAATCTATTATTTCGAGCCTTTTTTTAGTATTTTTTAAAAATACGAAAATTTTAATTAATCTAATTGCACTCATGATTTTTTATTCAAATAACCAGTTCAGTTTTTTCTATTATGTCAATAAGATCAAAAACTATTATTCATGTAATTTGGTTATAAATGTAACTTAAAAAAACCGAGCAAAGCTCGGTCATCTGGGTACTAAATTCATAAAGCTTAAAGGAAACTCTCAAATAATCAGCTGTAATACTTATTTTATTTCAATAATAGTAACGTCCTTAACGTATTTATATGTTGTAATAAAAAATAGATTTAAATACTATGATCTAGTTAAAAATTAAATTTCACTGGGTAGATCCAGGCCTATGGTGGTGGCAAGGCTGTGCACAAATGATAACATACCTACCAACAACCTAATCCTGGTTGACTGTGGCCACACTAACCATTTACCTATTTCCGGATGCTTAAAATAATTCCAGAGTTTAAAATAAAATTGGCTTAATTAATGTTTATCACACTCTCAATTTACGTTGTTACATAATTGTAAGTTTCGTTACACGCAAAATATCAATAACGATTAACGATGTTTAGTGTCCGTGCGATTGAAAGTCTCTCACATGCAACCGTCAATACCTTAAAATTTTGAGTGAAACACATTAGAGTTTTGCATTTTATTTGCAATCTTGGCTTTAAGGTTTTCTTATCTCATTAGTAATCACATATTTACTTAGTTGAGTAATTTTCTCTTTTACCGAGTGTTATAAGTGCCTACCTACTATTTACGCCAATGCAAAAGCCTATTGCTGTAATAAAATAGACATTCTTTTTTGTACGTATTACGAACAAAGAATGGTATGGCATGGTATGTCGACATTGAAGGGGTGGCAAGGACACTACCGAGCGTCTGAAAATATGATTTGGTGGAGGGCAGGAATGAAATCATGTAATTTCTGCATACACTTTCCAAATGGTATCTTGTAGTATACCGAGAGGCTGGTAACTCTGCACCTGTGCTCGAGGCCAGCAAGATTGCCTTTGCCATCAGTCGGCAGTCAAATTAACGATCGCGGAACCAGTTATAACGCACATGTGACACTGCCCTGTCGGTCTGGGTATTTAATATCGGGTATATACGAGATGATTAGACCGCCAACCATTGAAGGCTATTAGGTCTAAATGGTTTTTACCATTGCTGCTCTTTACAATACCCACAGGGAAGTATTGGGTTATGGGACATTGACCCAGAGGACAGAAGTCTTGTGACTAGTCTAGATGCTTGAGTAATAAATTTTTATAGCTGTCGATATCCGTTGCCTATTTTTAACTAAACGCAATTATTTTACAGAAATATTCGTAAAATAAAAATAACGAATGAAAATCTTTCATTTATATACATTTTGGATGTGGTAGAGCCATGCTGCAGATATATTTCAGTTGCAGCACAAATGGGTCGGCTCGACCGGGGTAGGACCACGCTCTCACAGAATACCAACGTAGAATAGCAGTTTAAGGCTGCTGTGTTTCGTATGGTGAGTGTAGAGAACCGGAAACCCTTTTCACTGGAAACAAGGCATTCCATCTCAGTCCTCAGGTTTGACAACGCATTTGAATTTTGATTCTTAATTGAAGATAAATGTAGATGTCTATGGACCACAGCATCAACTTCACCATCAGGTGGACTGTGTGCTCATTTGTCACCCTTATTCTATAAAAAGAAAGTAAATTATTTTTTAAAACAATTTTTTCTGGCCAATTAGGTCTTAACGAGAAAAAAGGCTAACCGTAAACTTATGGATACAAATATTCGGTTTAGTACATTTTTCACATTTTCATTACTTGAGATAAAACCAAACGCACCACTTTTTAAATGTAAATTTCAAAAAGAAGATAACGTGAATGATGGAAAGTAATTAACCCTTTTCCTTTGTAGAACTAATTTATTTTTGTTTTTGAAGCCTAGGTGCTCTCGTTGTGTGTTTAAAGTTAGAGCTAGGCCCTGTGACACAGCTTGGGGGAAGAAGGCAAAGCCTGAGGGGCAGATTATAGGGAGCGACATTACGGAAATAAAAGTCAATTCCCCTTAAGTTTTTAAATAATGCCAGTTGAAAAATGGAAAACTTACAGTTGCCGAGTACTTTTAATTAAGTGCGAAAAATCTCGTCTTTGGTCTGCGGCGAAATGTACAGGGACACATAACAACGGGTAGCTACGTCGCGATGGTCTTAAAGTTAGTTAAAGTTAAAGTTACAGCCTATATAAGTCCCACTATATATGGGTCACATAACAGCGGTTTTTAGGGCAAGGAAGTGTCCGCCGCGCTACCCCTATGCGTGTTGGCAAAGTCCACATGTCTTCCGAAATCGTTTTTTCTTATTTTTGAGACCCGGGTTTCTCGTATTGTGAAATTTACAGCGAGCGTTAACCATCTGAACTACTACGGCTATATATGTTATCAATGCGATAGCCGTAAGCGCGTAATATTATTTGCTTTTATTTTAATTTTTCGAGTTCCATAATACCGGCTCCACCTCATTATTAAACTATAATATTTTGTCTTTATTTTAAACCATATTAAAGATACACAGAATATACCTTATTTACACCTACACGTGCGCTAAGTCCGAAGTCTGGGTGTTTGTTTCCTGTACTTATTATACTCTTTGGTGTTTATGCGCCGACTGCAGGGAGGCCGCGCAAGCGAAGTTCAGCGCAATTTATCGTTTGATGTGCGAGAATTTAATGTATACCGGAGCGTAGTGTCTTTAGCTTTGCACCAAACGTTGAAGCCTTTGCGACGATTTGGCTAAATACGTCGCAATAACACTTAGAATTGAATTATGGGTATGAGTGCGCTGAGCAAAGTGGAGCGAAGTATGCTCGGCTACGCCCGAAGTGTTAAAGTCTTTGCAATGATTTGATTCTACATACATCGCGATTATGCAAATGTTCGCGGTCACAATGGAAATTCGAAAACTTTTAAATATTGTTTTAAATATTGTTTCACTCATGTTTAACTTAATTGACTACCTCGTTGTTTTAGTTATCGTAAGCGCGACTGTTGATCATATGGTTCCGGGTCGAACTCCCGGGCTAAATCAGTTTCTGGATTTGTCTGTCAAGAGATTCCCAGTCTGGAGTCAGAAATTTGACGGTGTTTCAACCTCGTGAATCGGAAAGTACGTAAAGCCGTTGGTCCTGCGACTAATCTCTCTCCGGTCCTGTCAGATTTTCGCACTATAATTTAGCACTATAATCCTGTCCTATGTAGATGGCTAGACTCCATTGAGAATGGCCACCGTAATAGAAATTTTGCCCTGGAGGACATTATTAATACAAAAATATAAATTTTTAACAATGGTATACTACTCTAGAATTCAGCCCGCAATTATCGGTTTTCATTTAGGTTCATATAATTCTGTTAATAAAACGCGAGTAACCCGGGTTCAATCCCCGCCGGCACCAATGAAATTGTTAATTGCAATTTTAAGTGCTGATTTACCGCGTGCTTGGCGGTGAAGGAAAACATCGTGAGGAAACCTGCATGTCTGAGGAATAAGAAAAATATATTTCGAAGACATGTGAAGTTCGCCAACACGCAATAGGGCTGCCCGGCGGACACTTCCTTGCCCTAAAAACCCTCTCAGAAATGTGGGGAGGCCTGTACCCAGCAGTGGGACGTATATAGGCTGAAACTTAATTCTGTTAATCCTACTAAGAGCAATACAACCGACGCAAATGTCCGTCGTTCAAACAAATATGCAAATGTACAATATATGAAGAATCATTAATCAATAACTTTTAAATGTCCTACATTTTTACTTGAAGTGGAATTCTAGATCTGCATAAACTTCTTTTGTAACCATTGATGTAATTATTTACACATTTATGCGTTATTATATAGCACATGATGTTAACCTAGGTGGTATCAAGCTTGGTGAGAGTTTTTGAATATTTTTAGTAGCTGTCAACTATGCAGGACATCTCTGTTTGTACATGATTTCGAGCGTATTATTCGATCTTACACGTGTGACGACCTTTTTGTGATTGAGTCTACAATAGTCTTGAAACCAGTGCCAGAGACATTTGTTTCAAAGAGAGTCCAGACATTTGTAAATATTTGGTTTGATTGGGATTTAGAACCTGCGACGTAACCATGTACACAAATCAGTAGGCCACACGATTATACCACATACTGACCAATCTGGAAATTTTTAGTATAACACTCACTAATAATTTCAAAGTGGTACCATCTCAGCCTTGAGGATAACAGCCATCGGACTGAGTTCGCAAAATTTTCTTGACCTATTTCTTAGAAGATTCACCAAAGAAAAATTAAAAATACAATTAAGTTTACAGTCTAAGGACTAAGAGTAATGTTATTAGAACTGTTTGGTTGTATGACCTGATTTTGCAATTCTGGGGGTCTAATATTAGCCAAAATAAATATTTATTCAATAAAAAATTAATAATTTTCAAAGCAGAACCCATTGTAATTATCCTTGTGTCTGACACAACTTTTCCCAAGTCTTACCAGCATAAATGTTTCTTCAAGTGAAGGAAAGCAAAGTCTTGGATGAAAGGCTACGATTTCTTTTCACATGCACCTGAAGCACCATGTTATATTGCGTATAGGTTCATATTATTTAGGATTGTAACCACTAGAACCAACAACAAATATAGCTCTATAATGAGTTCTCACGCGTTGATGTCTTTTGTAAGAATAAACTAAGTAATATGATTTAAAGTGAAGGCGATGATTAAATTATATAAATAAATGAATAAATCATGAGTAAATTTTCTAAACGGAGAATATAAAAGCACGATATACGTCTCATTATAGTGCAATTAATTTAATTCTTAGTACATAATACAGCACTATATTTACTTCACTATATTTTTATGGTACTTTAGGTATTATACAAATTTTTTTAAGTTTTTAAAGATTATTTTAAATAATAAACTTACCGAAAACATTTTAAGGTGACTGTATAATCAGTGTAATAATTACATCCATACGTAGCACTACACTGAAGGAACGCGATCGCGAGAAATATTGGCGGACGCGATGTCAGCACGTTGGCCGCACGGTGTCTGCTACACGTCTAACCACACATTACTTTTTAGTACCAAGCTACGTCTGGCTCCCATAGAGCACGCATGTTGCACTCAACTCGTTTTCTCACCATACAAACATACTGCCCAACACACATGTCAAGTGGTACAAGTGCCAATTTCAAAATTTGAATCGACGGATTCAAATTCACATCACATATAACAAAGTGTTGCGTTAAAACTTAAAGGCGGACATCGGCTTTCCTCCGAAATATGCAATTTGTAATGCATTTTAATTATTATGAAAACTTTGGTAATATTATTATGATTTTTGTTAACCAACAATAAACAAAAGGATCTTTCTTTGATATTTATTATAGCATAAAATATAAATGCTAGGTTAAATAGGACCGCTTATCTGATTAGACAAAACAAAGATCATGTTTAATGTCCATATCATACCTATGCCGGTAGTTGTTGGGAGCACTAAGCTCGAAGTTGTTGAAGAGTACGTTTACCCGGGACAAATAGTCCGACTAGGTAAGTCTAACTTTGATAGAGAGGTCAATCGACGGATTCAACTCGGCTGGGTAGCGTTCGGGAAATTACTACACATCATTTCATCAGGTATATCTCAAACCCTGAAAACTAGATTGTACAACCAGTGCGTGTTGCCAGTAATGACTTATAGATCTGAAACGTGGTCCTTCACTGCTGGCCGTATGAGGACGCTCAAGGTCGCTCAGCGGGCTATGAATAGGGCTATACTCGGGGTTTCTCTGTGTGCTAAATTTAGAAATGAGGATATCCGCAGTAGAACCAGAGTGACCGACATAGCCCAACGGATTCGTAAACAGAAGTGACATGACAGGCCTGTTGGTCTAGTGGTTAGTGACCCTGACTGCTAAGCCGGAGGTCGTGGGTTCGATTCCCACCCAGGACAAATGTTTGTGTGATGAGCACGATCATTTGTTCTGTGTCTGGGTGTAATTTATCTATAATATTTATGTATTTAGAAATATATAAGTATATTTATCCGTTGTCTAGTACCCATAACACAAGCTCTGCTTAGCTTGGGACTAGATGGCGTTGTGTGATAGCTGTGGAATATTATTATTTATTTATTTAAAAGAAGTGGCAATGGACTGCCATATAGCTCGAAGAACCGATAACCGATGGGGAAAAGAGGTTCACGAGTGGCAGCCTCGTACCGCTAGTAATATAGAGCGACCCCCACTAGATGGAGTGACGACCTGGTAAGACATTCAGGAAGTCGATGGATGCAGGTGGCTCAGGACCGTGCTTTGTGTCATTTTTTGGGGGAGGCTTATGTTCAGCAGTGGACTTGTGAGGGGCTGTAATGATAATGACAATGATGATTCGATTAGAAGTCCATCTGGGTAGTAAGCACACTCTTACTTATTTCTGCCGCCGCATAGCAATGCTTGCACTGCTGAGCCTTTGGTCTGTTGGGCTATACCCATATCTATGATATAAAGATACCCATATCTATGATATAAAGAGCCAATCTCTCTTATCGATTAATCTATTTTAATCTATCTATCTTAGGTGACAATGTATCCTGTAGCCTTCTTTATTTGAAGTAGGATTCAGGTTTCCATGGACTCTAGTAGCCAGTTAACATCACGTGGACGAAACTTAAGTTCGTAAAATAAAATTTTTGAGTGATTTTTTGTCATCTAAATATTAAAAGTTCAAATTACGTTTTAAGATTAAAGATGCTTATTTAGTAACAAAATTAGTTATGAACTCATCTTACACACACATCACTCTAAAGAAATTGCCCGTTGGCGGGCAGTACTTGAAATATTTGGTAGCACTGAGCCAATAGCCACGTATTGATAAAACTGCCTCTGTCATTTGTACATGCATTTGAGATTCCACGTTTTTGAACAGAATTTTCTCCATTAATCAGTCGCCAGGTCTTGTTCGTAAATCCAAAGCATATTGCACCACGTGTAGACAAAGTTTAAATAAAGTACGCCAGAGTACTATTTATGTAAATTACTTTTATCATCATCTATTGATTTCAGAAAGTACTTTACAGGTATAACATACCACGTGAGAAAATATCTTATAACTATGTAATAAAATAAATAGAACAATCAAAATTACAAAATATAAACAGAATGAAATAATACGTTCTCGGGAGGCATTGCCTGCTAAATATTGCCTATTTGATGATACAGAACTCTACGGTAGGTCAGTTTACTCAGACAGATCAGTCTTTCTTATCAGCAATATCCTCAGAATACTATTGTGACCGCCTCGAAATCTGCTGAATAGAGACACAGTACTTGTCTTTATTTTGTGATATGAACGTATAATGCCGTAAAATGATCAGTACGCTCTTATTCGTTACAAACTTTCTGTTTCAATTATAACATTTGATGCCTCTTTGAAATCTCCATCTCCAAAAAATATGCCTAAAATCCTGTTACATATAAAGGTACCTAAAATTTTTATCTAAATCGCGTATATAAAAATACAACCAACATGGACTTGCCAGAAGCCGAAAGATCTCGTTTGGTTGTGCCTCAATTCGCCCTGCCTGGTGAAATTTATATTCAACAATAGACTGTTAATATCGCTGGGTAGGAGACGAAAAGTATATAGGTATTTCTAACAGTTCTGAAAGAACCTGCCATTGAATTTTAAAAATAATGTTTTCTTTCCTTGACTATCTGAGTTCACTGTTGATCATAGGCCTCATCCATAGATTGTCTCATAGTGGTATGTACTGTAGTTGCCATGCTTGGTAGATGGGTTGTCAACCACAGTATTGTTTAAAGTTGTTATCAGGAAGATTCTGCTGCACATCTCCTGTTGCGTTTATCCTCTGTCATCCGTCCTCTGTCGATTTTCATGGGCAAAAAACCATCCTATCTATCAAGTTGGACCAAACTGCACACGGTGTACAAATTTGATCAAAATCGGTTAAGTGGTTTAGGAGTCCATCGCGGACAAACAACGTGAAACGTAATTTATATATATATATATATATAAAGATAGGTATTTAAAATAACATTGGTATTTTCAATTGATTGCAGACACACACACACACACACACACACACACACACACACACACACACACACACACACGCACACACACACACACACACACACACACACACACACACACACACACACACACACACACACACACACACACACACACACAGACACACACAAACGCGCGCGCGCGCACCCAAATATGTAAATTAAAAACTTTAATACACAAGCCAGTGATATTACTATTGTAAGAAAAGTCAACATGTCTCTCTGTGGTTAAAGTCTGTTACTAATATTACGTAGTAACATTACTTAATCTGTACTAATAGTTGTAATTAAAAATACGTGGCTTATTTTAAAATCTCTTTATATAAAAATTCAATTCCTGTCCGTTAGTCTCGCATAAACTCGCAAATGGCTGCGCCGATTTTGATGAAATTGTTCGTGTGTGTTTGATTGGCTCCCTGGATGTTTTATATTCATAATTAGACCTTGTAGTGCGCTGTTGTCGATATCCAAAAAAACACCCGTGCAAAGCCGGGGTGGGTCGCTGGTAATAAGTAAAGTTAAAAAATATTTTTCTAATACAGGAAATGGTTGATTATACCGAAAATAATCGAACAGTTGTTAATTAAATTTACGTATAAGGAAGTGACCAACTTTTAGAATTTTTTTACTTCTTTATATAGATACTTGGTTATTTGGGGTTATAACATCAAACACCGCTATTTTCGTAGTTATTGTATGTTAATGCAAGACTAGGCATTAGAACAAACATTGATAAACCCACATTAGTCATTTCTCTGTTATAATGGGAAACACTTTTTCGTAGCTTGAATAGTACATTACATGAAAAGATGCTCAAAGACTTTTATTAAAATATAAATTCACTCACTCATCTAAAATTAAAACATTTTCAATTAATTTCTACTTAATTTAATTAGTTACTTACTAGCTTATAGATTTGAGGGGCATGGTGGGCAAACTGATTCCACCTGGATTACAATGTAATACTTTAGATACAGGTATGAATGGGCAGCAGTAACCTATCACTGCACTAAATATTCACATTGCACAATGGGCTGTCATAATTTATTGAGTCACTCGCTCATTGTCAATTAGGTACCTACATCTCTAAACAACATCAGTAGTGTAGTCGACAAAATGATTATTCATTTGAATCAGGCATTTGTTTATGGATAATTATATTTGAGTAAATTACAGCAATTATTATATACGTAACATTAAATAAAAATAATAATTAAAATAATAATATTTACAATTAATACTAATTATACACAATATAAAAAAGGAATAAAATGAGAAAGAAAAAAAATATTTCGAAGACATGTGAAGTACGCCAACACGCATTGGGGCAGCGCGGCGGACACACTTGCCCTAAAACCCTCTCAGAAATGAGGGGAGGCCTGTGCCCAGCAGTGGGACGTAAATAGGCTGTAACTTTTAACTTTTTAAAAAAGGAAACTATAATATAGAAAAACTACAAAAATTTAAATTGTCAAAAAGTCCTGCTCCCCGTGGTATAGTGCCAAGAACGCTGGCTGCCTAAGCCTTTAAGCGAGGAAAGAACCAGCCCTCTTATCACCAGCAGCGACGACCAGCCGTGGATACAGTTTCTTTAGGAACTTCACTGCACGTGGACCCCACGAACCGATAGTCTCTACAGCAAATGGCACAAATATGTAGTCATTTCTCAAGGACTCATATTTGCGCCATTTACTAAATTCGGCTGCCTCTGATGCTGTCCCGGCTCTAAAAGAGGTACCCTTGAGATGAGAGGCCGCCAAAGTGTCAAAGCAAGTAGCATCCCACAATAGGGCTTTACCTCTCTCCCAAGGAACCAAAGTCATACCGTCGGTTCTCTTGCCATCGTCTCTAAATATCCGGCAAGGCTCTAAAACCGAGGGGATATTTATGGAGATTATTTATTATTAGATTATTATTATTATATTTAAGAAATAAAAGTTTATAAATTAAATTAATTGATTGTTGCTTTGTCGCGCTGCTCAGCATTGATAGAACTGCGGCGCTGAGGACCCCGGGTTCGAATACCGCAAGGAACAAGTATTTGTATGGCCTACAAATAATTGTTCCGAATCTGGATGTTAGTCCATGTGCAATTTTTGTATGTAAACTGGCTCCACTATATAGAATAACCTTTTTTGCAATACTAGTAAAAAAATTAACGAGACATCATTCAAGATAAAACACATTTAGGCCCCGATTAGAAGCCTTTGTGTCGCCTTGTTGTAATGTAATGGCGATATATGAGAGCCGCGTATTTCGAAGAGTAGACTTATGGAAATGGCAGGAGGATCTTTTTTATAGAATGAGGGTGACAAACGCGAACACAGTCTACGTGGTGCTGTGACCCATAGACATAAAAATGCAGATGTGTTTGCAATCCTGAAGACTAAAATGGAATGCCTCGTTTTCAGTAAAAAAGGTCCCTGGCATTACGATGCTATTTGACGCTGGTATTCAGTGAGACATGCAGGTTTCCTCACGATGTTTTCATTCACTGCCGAGCACGTGGTAAATCAGCACTTAAAATTGCAATTAACAATTTCATTGGTGCCGGCGGGGATCGAACTCGGTTTGCTAGCGTATTGTGAAATTTACAGCGAGCGCTAACCATCTGAGCTACCACGGCTCATTCGTGACGCCAGGTCATTCGTGAGGAAACCTGCATGTCTGAGGAATAAGAAAAAAATATTTCGAAGACATGTGAAGTTCGCCAACACGCATTGGGGCAGCGCGGCGGACACTTCCTTGCCCTAAAACCCTCTCAGAAATGAGGGGAGGCCTGTGCCCAGCAGTGGGACGTATATAGGCTGTAACTTTAACTAACTTTTAACTATTCAGTGAGAGCGTGGTTCTTCCTCGGTCGAATAATTTCAGTACGAATTACTGCAATTATAATCATCTTGAGACCCCTAGCTTCATATTTATATAATATTTTCTAAAAATCTATCACTCCTTCCTTTATTTAGGCATACAGCTAGTTATAAGTAGATAGCATTATAGACATACGTCAAAAAGTGGTTACAACTATAACCCGAATTGCGCCAAACTTTTTATATACCCACATTTATAATGAACATTTTGTGTAATTATCAACATGTCGACTTCAAGGAAAGTTAAATAACATTTCCCACCGAATATTGTGGTTTTTTTTGAAAGTTTGTGTTTACTTAAATAACAATCCATCATATAGATTCAATAAAATGTTAAAGTACACGCTTTAAGCACTGGTATTCACGTTTTTTATTTTTATGACATAGGTCATAATTTAAGCACAAAGGCTATAAACCCTCTCAGAATTGGTAAGAGGCTTGTGCCCATCAGTTGGACGTATATAACTTATATAATAGACTGTAACTATAACTTTTTACCTTTTTGCGAAGGATGTGTATTTTGTTTTCTTTTTATATAGCATTTGGTGACAAACGAGTACACAGTCCACCTGATGATAAGTAGATGCTGTGGCCCATAGACATTCAAGGCAAGATAAATAAAATTTCCCATCAAATATTGTGGTTTTTTAAATGTTTATGTTTACTTAGAAAACGATCCGTCATATACAATATGTAACGTAATTAACGCACACCCTCAGACACCCCAATTAGTATATTATGTTATAATCATAATACATACACTGAATTTTTAGTTAAACATTTTTATGCACTGAGTGTTTATCAAATTAATTATACTAATTCCGGAAGAATGTTGTGGTCACAGTACAAATCAACGAACGCAAAGACTTTAACGTGCTTGAAATAAAGTTCATTTTTCTTTATTTTTATTGAATAACGGAATTAGTAATAATACAAATAAAACTGCACTCTTAAAAGCCTTATTGCCTTTAGTTACGGTCCATTTCAGTTTGTTTTGACTATACAGATTTAGTGTGACTGTAATTTACGTAGTTTTAATTATTTTTCGGATAAAAAAATTACCTATATTAAAAATGATATGAATCGATTCAGTTAACAATTCTGAACAAACTACTTTCTCAAAGTGCGTTGATTATGTTACATGTTGTATATTCAATAAAATATCAAAGTACACGCTATAAGCACTGTTTATTTTATAGGATAGGGTGACAAACGAGCACACAGTCCACCTGATGGTAAGTGGTTGCTGGGGCCCATAGACATTTACATCTATCCTCGATTACGAATCAAAAAACAAATGTGTTGTCACCCCTGGGGACTAAGATGGAATGACTCGATTCCAGTGAAGAGGGTCTCTGGTTCTCTATACTCACCATACGAAACACATTGGCATTTTACGCTGGTATTCTGTGCGAGCGTGGTGCTGCGCCGCTCGAGCCGATCCATTCGTGCCACAACAATAACTGCAGCGTATCACGTAATTTTTTTTAATAAAATATTTGCGATTAAATCAATGCTTTTGCTTAAAATTATGAATATCGAAATAAAAACTGCATCCTGTGGTATAGATACGGTAGAAGATAGTTGCAGTATGGATCTACCACATGCGCACCTTGTAGCTTTCTATTTCCTGTTTATCAAAACAACACTACAATATTTAAGCCGGCGAAGGAAAACAAAGAAGAGTATTATATATGATCCAGTGCTTCAATCGTCAAAGTACGTTCGCTAACACATACATTATTTATAGTAATTATTAAACGAGCATTATTAATTCAAACCTTCCATTAAAAAGTACTCGTAAGCAACCATTAACGTAGCGTACCGACTACGTTTTATTGCCTATGCACCTACCTTTCGGGCGCAATGTTATTTAATTAAGCAACAATCCCTTTTACGTTTTCAAATCATTTACATTTGCATTTATAATTACATAATGTACATTATGTTATAGTTATATAAACTTTGTGTTAAGCGTCTAAACGTGCACATTTTGCATGACCATAATTAATAGCCACGTTACAAATATACTTTCATTATTATGAATTAGCCAGTTTCGACCGTATTATCGAGGCAAAGCTCTCTGCCAAATCATCTGGCAATAGAACTTTTTGATCTCTCGACAAAGCGGTCAACAGAAATATCTGTCGATCTACTGTGCAGCACAGGAAAAAGGGGACTTGTTTGCGTCTCTTATTTCGTCTGGACAGTGGTAACAGCACACCACCTCAGCTTTAGTTCTAAAAGCTTGTGGACCTGAGTTGCAGAAGTAGAATAACTAAGGTCCACAAGCAGTGTTGGTTGTAACGATTGTTTCGTCTCTTAATTATGAATGGAATAGTGCCCAAATCTTGAAGGTAGCAAATAAGTAGCCTGTGTAATCTTGGCAACCTTACCATTCTCATAAACTATCGGCTAATTTCAAATGTTTTTAACTATCATAAGCTCATGCTAGACCACTTTCCCCCACCCCCCTAGTGATAAATGATAATGCAACCGAAAATAGTAAAACACTCTGACTCAATTACCTCCATACGCTGTAAAATTGACCCAGAACAGAATGACCTAATTAGATACCGTCAACTGGAGACCTAGGGGACCACTCACGTAAATGATGAAGCCTTCGATAACAATAGGTAAGCAATAGCTGTTCCCCTGATGTTCCAAAGACCTTTAACATGGTTTGGCATGCTAGCCTTTTGGGCAAGGTTTCAACGTACGGCCAATCCCCTGGTCTGATTGACTAGCTAAAGGGATTTCTAAGTGAAGGGTCACCGAGTCGTTGAGGGCTACTCACCTGATCCCTATGACGATAAACGCCTACTTATGGGTTCTGTTCTCTTCGTAATGCTCTTCCTGCTGTATACTTTTATACGTGGTAGAGCCATGCTGCAATTATATTAGAAGTATAGTTGTAGCACGAATGGGTCAGCTCGACCGGGGAAGGACCAAGCTCTCACAGAATACTAGCGTAAAATTGTAGCTTAATGCTGCTGTGTTTCGTATGGTGAGTGTAGAGAACCGGAGACCCCTTTTACTGAAAATGAGGTATTCCATCTTAGTCCTCACGGGTAACAACCACGGCAGCAGCAAATACAAAACTTTATATTTGCTCCGTGGTAACAACGCATCTGAATTTTGATTCGTAATCGAGGATAGATGTAGATGTCTATGGGCCACAGCAACCACTTACCATCAGGTGGACTATGTGCTAGTTTGTTACCCCATCCTATAAAAAATACTTACGGCCAGTATCTACGAATATGTAGACGGCAGTTGTGGCTCTCCAAAACTATGCTGTATAAAAAATATTAAATTCCTTTCTTAATTGACGAAGATATCACGTATCATACATACATTAAAAATATCTTCGAAACCTCGAACAATACGATGCGGAAGTGCATTGGTTAATCGTTTTGCTGCGGCAGATGCGGGACACGGGTTTTATTGATACAATTTCAATTGTTCTGGTTCCGTGTTTGTCTATGTACAGTTTATGTATTGAAAACACCCTAGATCTACACCAAAAACTATCCGTATGTATCGACAGGGATCCAGCTTCAGCCCAAAACGCCAGCCGAAGTCTTTTATTTAACAATAAAAGTCTTTAAACTGTGACAGTAGCGACCAGTCCCAGATACGCGACTACGAAAAATCGCTGGTGGTAGTCAATTCCACAAGGAAGTTGTGCGAGGAAGAAAACTTTTTGTAAATTTCACAGTATTGGACCGCCAATCTCGTATCTCAAGTTTTGTCACGATGTGCGATGGTGAAATTGAGCGGATGGTGAATTGGAATTAGTTCGAACAATTCCTCTGAGCACTCCTCGTGGTAGATGCGATAGAATATGCAATGAGATGCAACATCTCTGCGCTTGATGCGATCAAATGGAAGGAGGTGGCACTGGGGTGACCCGATTCAGAGATGGGAACAGTATTCCATATGAGGTCAAACCTGCGCTTTGTAAAGTTGCAGGCGGTGTCCCGGCTTGAAATACTGTGCCGCTCTGCTGAGAATGTCAAGCTTTATATATACCAATTTGGACTTCTCTTCAAAGTGACTACGAAACTGCACGTCATTCGATATGTTGACGCCGAGGATTCCGATACTGGCTGAGGCAACAAGGGGAGTAGGTACCCTGCAACTGTACAGATACGACAAAGGGGTTAAACCATTTCGAAGATTAGCCCGGACAGATTGGCACAAAATTTTTAAAAATGGTTATTCATATCTTAATGACATGTTAATGGAGGTTGTATGTTACTTCCACGTACGACCTCTCTGTGGAATAGTTTACCACCGGCGATTTTTCCGGACCGATACGACCTGGGGACTTTCAAGAAAAGAGCTTACTTCTTTCTAAAGAACCGGCAACGCAGCTGCAATTCCCCTGGTGTTGCGGTTGGTCATGGGTGGTGGTAGTCACTTAACATCAGGTGAGCCGCATGCTCGTTTGCCACCTCTTCTATAAAAAAAATATTTCAGCCTAAAAAGGTAGTTATTTCGATATTTCAGACAGACATTTAAATTTCATTTATATGCACAACATATATTGATTAACATGCCTAAACAAATAATAATTATCATTATTCTTGGGTGTTATTTAAACTGATTTAAATTAAACTAAAACTTTAACATATAGCAACTTAATGACGATTAGATACGACTTGCGTGTTACTGGCCTCGTTATGTGGTAAGGGGACATAAATCGCAAAAAAAAAAACGCAATGCGTTCTAAGCACAGCTAAGCCTTACAAATCCGAGTATGACGTTCGGAAATGTGTCATTGTGTCGGAGAAATTTTCCGGAAGTTGCGTCATGAGGGCTTTTCCCTAATGAGTAGCTAGTCGAAGTAAATCTAGTTTTCTTTTAAGTTACTTGCCAATAACAGTAAATTACTAATTGCAGTATCATATAAAGTTTTTCTTAAATATTTAGTTGTGACAAAAATAAATTGCCTGTAATATCAACATTGAATCAAGTTTGAAGATTCAATGCAATTTAAATATTATTCATATTTTACATCATACCTACCTGTAATACAAAAAATTTAATACTTTTTATTAATAACTTTAACATATTTCATTTATTTATTTTATATTTTTTATGCTACTCAAATTTAAAAAAATATAAGAAAAAGATTTTTGTAAAAATCTACCGCTTATTACAGGCTCAATTTACCATTTTTAACACTGAAAATGTTGAATTGCATGCATTAAGAAAAAGTGGATAAGGAATTGCTTCTAAAAGATGGAAATTCTAGACGAAATTTTATAGTAGATGTTATGATGATTGCAATTGGGGAATGAACAAAGAAGAATCGATCCTTAGAACGGTGGTAATGTTGGGCTGTACAGCGATAAGAAGAAAACTTTTAGGCCTAAAGAGTAAGACCACATTTAAACTGGTCTTACTTTTTAGCCGAAAAATAAATAGGTGCATAAGCTCAATAAACGCTCAATTTTGCTTTATTCCTTATCTATCGCAATGAGATAACGGACATCAACGGTCGTGCATGAAGTAGGTACTGCTATCACATATGGGCTGGTGCTGCAAAAGCCCACCTTGCAGCTTTGGACTCAGTTGAGAGGCGTGCTAAAAGGCTTTTGGTGATGCTAAATTAGTAGAAATTAATCTTGTCAACCTTCAGCGCAAGCGCACAATACCTAGCCTCTAAGTATATAGGATATAGTATATAGGATGCATTTCAAAGTGTATGCGCGGGAATTGCATGCGTTAATTCCTTTTTCTACCATCAGGCAATCAGGCGATCGGCTGGTCTTCATTCCTTCATAGTTAAAAGTTTACTATGACTTTCGTAATGCGTATCTTTTTTACATGGGGAAATGCCTAGGACTTGCACCGACTGAAACCCCATGTTGTTCCACCTTCGACGCATTTAGTAGTAGTAGTTTAATTACACTTACTCGTACCAAACGTGCTGCCTTTGCACCAACACATCGAGCATTAATACTAATATGGGACATACAACACGATGAAATTGACAAATTTACAGACAGTATGACACGTCTGCTGACTTTTTATAAAATTATCGATGATAAGACAATAATTAATTTAACAATTTAATTTGCTTGACTATGTTCTATTTATTACTTAAGATGTAATTTTAATTAAAGGCATATATTGTAATTAGCTTTTATTGACATTGCATTGTAAGTTGATATGACAAAATATTTCATAACCAACAATTATTTTATTACTGTTTTAATTTCTTAACACGGGTTGCTAAAAGGTTAGAGATTTTACTTAACTATTATTTTATAATAATTTAATTTATGATTATTAATCCTATACTATTAAACGAGCAATTCTTGTGTATATATATATATATATATATATATATATATATATATATATATATATATATATATATATATATCCTATACCTTTAAACGAGCAATTCTTGTATATATGTATATATATATATAATCGGGATCTCGGAAACGGCTCCAACGATTTTCATAAAATTTAGTGTCCAGGGAGTTTCGGGGATAATAAATCGATCTAGCTAAGATTTATTTTTAGAAAATGTCTTTTTGTCCGTGTTTTTAGGCAATTAAAAACTGCTACAATATAGTTAGAATAAGAAGGTAAATTTTGACAGTTTGGTAATGATTATAAATAGCTTATTGGTATAATGGGCGGTCACAAAATCGTAAAACCCCGGTTCGAGCCCAGACCGACCGACCGACTTTTTTATTTTTTTTTTTCAAGTTTCTTTCTTTTTTGAGAAAATATATTTTTTTCGAGCCCTTTTTTTAGTATTTTTTAAAAACACGAAAATTTAAATAAAAATAATTGCACTCATGATTTTTTATTCAAATAACCAGTTCCGTTTTTTCTGTTATGTCGCTAAGATCAAAAAATATTATTTATAATTCATCAGTATGTAATTTGTATCTAAATCTAATTTCCAAAACACACGAATTAAAAAAATCGAGCGAAAAATACCGAGCAAAGCTCGGTCAACCGGGTACTATATATATATATATATATATATATATATATATATATATATATATATATATATATATATATATATATAATCGGGATCTCGGAAACGGCTCCAACGATTTTCATAAAATTTAGTGACCAGGGAGTTTCGGGGATAATAAATCGATCTAGCTAGGATTTATTTTTAGAAAATGTCTTTTTGTCCGTGTTTTTAGGCAATGAAAAACTGCTACAATATCGTTAGAATAAGAAGGTAAATTTTGACGGATTGTTAGTGATTATAAATAGCTTAATTGGTATAATAGTCGGTCGCAGAATCTTAATACCCCGGTTCGAGCCCAGACCGACCGACCGACTTTTTTAATTTTTTTTCATGTTCTTTTCTTTTTTGAGAAAATCTATTTTTTCGAGCCCCTTTTTTAGTATTTTTTAAAAACACGAAAATTTAAATTAAAATAATTGCACTCATGATTTTTTATTCAAATTACCAGTTCCGTTTTTTCTATTATGTCGCTAAGATCAAAAAATATTATTTATATTTCATCAGTATGTAATTTGTATCTAAATATAATTTCCAAAACACACGAATTAAAAAAAATCGAGCGAAAAATACCGAGCAAAGCTCGGTCAACCGGGTACTTTTAATTATTAATTTAAAAATGATAACCATTAATTTTTTGTTGTTATAATTGGATGCAATTTTTTTATATTTTTGCATGTAAAATTTAACCTTCTGTGCGTGTTGGATTTTCTGTAAGCCACAATAGTTTTTGGATTAAATAAATAAATAAATAAAATAAAATTGGCAGCATTCACACAATTTCGCAAACATCCGCCGCCCTACCAACGCCAGCCGTCTCATGGCTGCCTCCACATGACTTATCCTCCGCATTTTACAACACACAAGGCGCGCCTTACTTTACGGTCGCCAACTCCACATGAGTAACAGGAGTCCGATACGCGAGGGCCATGAGGTCAAAAAAAACGAAAGCTTGGAAGCACTAGCTTACTACGACCCCAGCGGCGGATCTGGTCTCTGGCTACACAGCCATCCAAGTTTCGGCCGCGGAAGGAAGAGAGAGCGGCGTCTCGCAATACCGACACTTCTCTCCCCCCGTGACCCCACCACCACGGCATCAACGATGTAACCCTGTCTGAGTCACAGAGGATACATACCAACACCTTGGAATTCATAGATGATAGATATGTAGTACATCGTTGCGACCGAGACCGAGTCTTGACAGGTAAACGGGACGGCGTTGGAGTTTTGATTGCAGTGCGTCGAGGGTTGCCCATTGCTCGGTGCGAACTAATAGGTTCACACGACTATCCTATTCCACCTTGTATGGATTATGTATTTCTCAGTCTTAATAGTCAAAAGGGTCATAGTACTATTATCTGCGGTATCTATATACCGCCTAATATGAACGCTTTAACTTATGAATTTTTTTTAACATCCTTATGTAACAAAATTATGGAAATTAACTATCAGCACGTTTACGTTGTTGGTGATTTCAAACCCGTTACTGCCATTCGATCGTCTACATCCAGCTTTCTATACGGTTACATCTATAAGCCACACGTATAAATCTATGGCTCACTCGTCTATCCAGAGGTTGAAATATTTAGAAGCAAACTATCCCACCATTTGTAAATCTATCCCTGAGATCAATTGGTATTCTCTTATGAAAGGGCTAACTGCTGAAGAGTCAGCTAATATATTTTATGAAAAAATCTATGAGATTATAAAAATATATGTACCGCTTCGTTTATCAAAAAATAATAAACTTTCCAGTTTGGTTTTCTCGACCCCTCATTCATGTTTTTAAAGAAAAAGAAAAATATTGGATAAAATGGAAAAAATATAATAACAAAGCGGATTATTCCCAGTTTTCATTGCTTCGACACAGATTTAAGACACTGTGTGCTGATTGCTTCAATACTTACATTAATTCCATCGAAGAAGGACTTCAAAAGGACATTAAATTATTTTGGTCCTTTGTTAATAATCGAAAAGGTAAAAGCGGAATACCTAACGTAATGACTTATCAAAATAAAAAATCTGATACACCAGAGGGTCTCTGTGAATTATTTTCTGAACTTTTCAGCTCCGTATATGAAAATAGACAGCAGTTACAGCAAGAGAAATATAGTAGCCAGTCTAATAATCCCAATTCTGAGGTTATTTCAAATATCTCCTTTTCGGAGGATAGCATAGTCAAAGAGCTTATGTTACTCAATATTACCAAGGGACCTGAACCTGACAGCCTTCCACTTTTTTTCCTCAAACACTCTGACGCAGCTATTAGGGTTCCCTTGTGTCTTATATTTAACCAATGTCTTAGTGAAGAGACTATGCCCCAGATATGGAAGGACGCTAATATAACACCAGTTTATAAGAGTGGGTGCAAAAACGACGTTTCTAACTACCGCCCTATATCTTTGCTATCAACCATACCGAAGGCTCTTGAGAGGTTAATACATAAGTAAATTTATCCTATATTACATAACATAAATATACCGGAACAACATGGATTTGTAAAACAGCGATCAAGAACAACTAACCTTGTTCTTTACACAAATTATCTTTTTCGCTGCATAGATAACCGTCTGCAAGTAGATGCAATTTACACTGATTACTCTACGGCCTTTTATAAGATTGATCATAATATACTTTTAGAGAAATTAGCGTTTAATGGAATACGAGGAAACTTGTTAAGATGGTTTTCATCATATGTTCTAAACAGATATCAACAGGTTGTGATTAATGGTTTCTCATCCAATATCATAAATGTCAGCTCAGGCGTACCGCAAGGTTCTATTCTTGGGCCTTTGCTTTTTATATTATTTGTGAACGATATCGGTGATTGTTTCCGTTTTACTAACTTTCTCCTTTACGCCGATGACCTTAAAATTTATCACAATGTCAAAAGTGTCGAAGATTGTGACAAAATACAAGACCTAAATCGCTTGGCAGGCTACTGTATAAAAAATAAGCTTCACTTAAGTACATCAAAATGCAAACATATAACTTTCACAAAAAAAAATAACATTATTAAATACACTTATAAACTAAACCGTGTTTCGTTGGAATCAGTATCTTTAATCAGGGATCTAAGATTGTATTTAGACTCTAAACTACACTTTGATGAACACGTAACGCACATAACCATTCACGTACCATTCACGAATTACAAATACCATTCACGTTATATAACTATACATATTTCCTACACAGTATCTTTAAAGATCTCAACCATTACACATTCACAAACATACACTTTTATAAACCAAAAAATACACACAATGTCAAAACCTTACTACACGCCTTTACACTCAATGTCTCAGAGCATACACAGTTCTGAAATCTGTACCACATAATATTGTTAATTTCTATATTTTACCCCATTCTGCTAACGAACTAAGGGTTTTTAAAACAAAACATGAATCACGTTCTCAATAGCATTAATGCAATAGATAAATCTGGAAAGTTTTTTAACTTTGAATGAAAAATTGGGGATCTTAAGAATATCATCACAGTACAAAATACAGATTTTACGATAATATCCCAAAACATTAGAAGTATATATGCTAATTTTGATGGCTTTCAAGCAAACGTATCCATCCTTGACCTCAACTCTGATCTTATCATCCTTAGTGAATGCAAATTGAACCCTGATAAACACATCCCTCAGATATTAGGGTATTATTCTTTTCAAACATATAAACATCTAAATCAATCTGATGGAGTAGTCGCCTATGTCAAAACCACTCTGACAGCCAACGTATCCGAGGTCTATTTAAAACATGCGTCTTGCTTGCAGATATCTTTACCTCAACTTACGGTTCTTGGTATTTATCGCTCACCCCCTAACCGTAAAGCCGAGCAATTCATTGACTCATTATGTACTCACCTGGAACTTATTAAAGGAACTAAAAATGTCATCGTTACCGGAGACATAAATATAAATCTCATCTATAGACATGACGAACAACCCTACGAACGCAGTAATCGACATAATTATCTGGATATGTTAGCTTCACAGGGCTTCCTTCCAGGTCACTCTATTCCAACGAGAGGACCTAATTGCCTCAATCATTTAATATTAAAACTCAATCACGAACATCAAAATGTCACGATTGCTGTACTCGATGCCACTGTCACTGATCACAGTATGATCTTTCTAAAAATATCCTACCCTGATAAAATAATAATAAATAACAAAACTATAACTAAAATCAATTATGACAAGGCCCTAGACTTATTAAAAACAACTAAATTACCTGATCTATTAGAATACAGTGACCCTAATGTTATAACTGAACTTTTAATAAAAAAAACTTCAACAGTGCTTAAAATTAAATACGACTATTACTTTCACCTCAGCGAACAAAAGGATCTTAAAACCTTGGGTTACTCCAGGTATGCTACGCTGCATCAGAAGCAGAAATGATATGCAAAGAAGGCTAAAACTTGACCCATATAATGAAACTTTAAAAATATTATATAAAAGGTACCGTAACTACTGCAGCTGTATTTTAAAAAAAGTTGAAAAGGAACTATAATCGAGACCAAATGACCAAAGCTCAAAAAACCCTAAAAAGTCATGGGATACCATAAACAGAATAACCCAACGTAAGTCCCCAAAACCCATAACCTTAAACTCCTGCATGCAGCTTCGTCTCCAAAAGCATCGGTAGATATCACTAACACCTATTTCACAAATATTGGTAAAGAGCTAGCAGAAAAAATTATAAGTTCAAATTCACCGTCAGAGAATCCTCACACAAGCATAAAACAGGTTTCATCATTCGTCTTATATGATACTGATTGTGCTGAAATATGTGAAGTTATTAAGTCTATGAAATTAAGTAGCTCACCGGGATGGGATAATATCCCTACCTCTTTTCTAAGGCTCGCTCTAAATGAAATTGTGCCAATTATTTCCCATATGGCCAACTTGTGTTTCGAACAGGGAGTTTTTCCAACTGTACTCAAGCAGGCTTTAATAACACCTATATATATAAGGATGGCAGCAAAAGTGACCCCTGTAACTACCGACCGATCTCCGTTCTCTCATCAGTGTCTAAGCTTCTAGAAAAATTAATTAACATTAGACTCACCAATTTCTTGACAAAATATAGCATCATAGCAAAAAATCAATTTGGTTTTTAACGAGGCTTATCGACTGAAAATGCTATTCAGTCTCTTACAACTCTAGTAGTAAAAGAAGTGGATTCTGAAAACAAATGTCTGGGAGTATTGCTCGATCTTAAGAAGGCATTTGACACAGTGTCGGTGCCCATCCTGTTAAATAGACTTGAGGAAGTAGGGGTGAGAGGTACTCCTCTCAAATTATTCAAAGATTACCTTACTAACCGAAAGCAGCGTGTTCGAATAGGCAATCACACTAGTCAGGAAGCCTTAACATTCGGTGTCCCACAGGGAAGTGTGCTAGGACCAACGCTTCTCCTGGTGTATATAAATAATCTCTGTCTTCTAAAACTCTCAAATGGTACTGTATTTTCTTACGCAGATGATACAGCTATCGTGTTCTCTGGCAAATCCTGGTCTGAAGTAAAAATATCGGCAGAAAATGCAAAGATAGCATCCTGGTTAGACAAAAGCCTCCTGACTTTAAATGCTGCTAAGACTCAATATATTTGTTTCAGTAAAAACATCACAACTCAACGCCCTTCAAACTTTGACATAAAAATTCACAAGTGTGGTGACCCGTCTGATAATGACTGCTCGTGTGCAAGAATAGATAAAGTTGCTTATGTTAAATACTTAGGGGTTCTCGTCGATCAGCGTCTTTCTTGGCACCTGCATGTAGAATTGACCATGAAAAGAGTGAGAAAGCTGATCTGGACTTTTAAAACGTCATATTGCGAGTAAAGAGTTACTTACTCAAACATATATTGCACCCGCACAATCCATACTGGTATACTGCATATTAGTGTGGGGCTCAGCTGCTAAAACTGCTCTACTATGTCTGGAACGAGCTCAAAGGTTGCTGATAAAAATTATGCTTCTAAAACCATATAGATACCCCACTGAAGATCTTTATCGGGAAGCTAATCTTCTATCAGTTAGAAAACTGTACATATTGGACATTGTTCTTAGAATGCACAAATCTCTTCCCTTTGATGCTAAATTGCTCACCAAGAGAAGAAAGTATAAAGTTGCCTTAGTTCCCACAGTGAAATCTGACTTTGCAAGACGGCAGTACTCTATGCAGTCTGTCTCAATCTACAATAAAATAAATAAGTATCTAAACATATTTCCCCTTAATAAAAAAGATTGTAAGAAAACGGTTTTGGAATGGCTAAAATCAATAAGTGACACTGAGACAGAACTGATGCTTAAAAACTAACATATCTTTGTTACGTGTAGGTATCCAGGTCTTATAGCGCATACAGGTTCCAGTTATCGCCAATACTATTTAAGGTGAGTATTTGAAAATTTGAAAATATTAAATAACAAATATTAGTTATATAACACAACACTTACGCACAACTAAACTCAAACACACACACACACACACACACACACACACACACACACACACACACACACACACACACACACACACACACATACACGCACACACGAGCAGAAGGAAACAAAAAAAAATATTAATTACATGTAAATTTGCTTGTTTTAGTGTATATTAGCTGTAATTTAGTTTTCTATGTAACCGTTTGTAAGAAGAGCAGTTCTTCCCACTGTGATGTTTATGAAAGCCGGAGAGAACACAAAGAACGTAACGCAATCTATATCGTTTATTCCATCATGAATTCGCTGTATTATCTTAATTTACCCGCCACCTATCTAATAAGTCTTAACCTACTACCCTACATTACACTCCTCTACACTTATTTATTATTATGCTAATCTTAAATATAACTTAATTACTTAACATTATTGTATCAGCGCTTAATCAATAATAAGGTTTTTGAGTCTACATTGCCTTATAGGGCGACTCCGAGGCTTTGTGGGCGGTACAACGTTTGGCAAGGTATCCTGATACGCCTGTGAACCCGGGTTCTCACTGGTCGTCTCCCTTGCCGACTCCTTTAAGCCGATTTCAGCCTCTGAGGTTTTTACCACCCCCCGGTCATCCCGATCCGCCGACGGACCCGGCTGAGCCTTTCCCACCTCTGGTGTCACCGTCGGCTCGTTGGTTGAATTTGTGCTGCAACCTGACTGAGGATCATTGTAAGGACATGTCATAGATGCCCTTAAAGATCTCCTTTTTAATTGGTCTATATGTCTATGAATTATTTCGCCACCTTTTCCCTTAATTGTATAGCTATTAGGACCCCTAACGTCTACTACTTGACCACTGCCCCACTTTTCCCCTTTCAAGTATTGTCTATACCAAACATCTTCCGAAGGATTCAGTTTCCTGTCTCCTCCTTTGGCTAAGTCTTTCTGGTGTCGTTGCACCTTATAAATCCTGTTTTCCCTGTCTGGTTTTAAAATATCTAACTTAGTGCGCAGTCGTCTACCTAACAATAACATAGCGGGACTCTCGCCGGTGGTTGAATGCTCCGTATTCCTATAATATAGCAAAAAAGTTTGTAGTGCCCTGTCTACGTTTTGTTTTTCCTGCACCGCTTTCTTTATAACCCGCTTCAAGGTTTTTACCGCGTTTTCAGCTAAACCGTTCGAAGCAGGGTGATACGGAGCCGTGAAAATATGATCGATACCTTGACTGCATATGAAGTTATTGAATTCTATACTTGAGAACGGGGGGCCGTTGTCCGTCACGATTTGTTTGGGTAGTCCCCAACGACTGAAAAGTTCCCTTAACTTATCTATTACCCCCGTGGCTGCCGTACTCGCTACTTGATAGATTTCTAGCCATTTTGACATCGCATCGACCCCTACCAAGTACGTTTTTCCAAAAACGGGCCCCATAAAATCTAAATGTATCCTTGACCAAGGACGATTGGGCCATTGCCACATACGAGGCGTCTGTTTTGGCGGAGCATCCGCTTGCGCCGCGCATATCTCGCACTCCCGGCATATCCGCTCCACCGCCTCGTCCACACCGGCCCACCAAACATAGCTTCGAGCTATAGCCTTGGATTTGACAATGCCCATATGAGGTTCGTGAATCATACATAAAACTTTTTCCTTACAGGCCTCCGGAACAACTAGTCTATGCCCCCACATCACACAGCCTATTTCCTCATATAATTCATTCTTTCGATTAAAAAACGGTTGTAAACCCTTAATATTACATTCCCCTGGCCAACCATCCCGAATATAGCTAATAACCTTCGAGAGAATTGGATCCCGAGCGGTTTCATTTTTAACTTTATTATAATCTAACAACAATGATTGCTGAACGAAATGCAGATATGTTTGCTCGGGCGCCGCATGAGTCATCTTACTAGACGAAAGCGGCAGACGCGACAGGCCGTCCGCTCCATTCACATCGGTACGTATGTACTCAATATCAAACGAATAAGCGGACAAAATAATTGCCCACCGTTGCATCCGACTCGCTACCATAGTTGGTATACCTGTGTTCGGTCCAAAAATGGACACTAGCGGCTTGTGATCGGTGCGCAGAGTAAAATGCCGACCGTACAAATATTGATGGAATTTATTTACGGCAAATATAATCGCTAATGCCTCGCGGTGTATCTGCGAGTAGTTTTTCTCGGCGTCGTTAAGCGTGCGTGACGCATAAGCCACGGGGCGCTCGCGACTGCCGTCGTCGCTCGGCTGCGACAACACGGCCCCTATCCCTCTGGCGCTCGCGTCGCACGTTACTATAACCGGCCGCTGGGGGTCGTAGTGAGCTAATACTTCCGCGCTGATTAATACATTTTTGACTTCAACAAACGCGCGCTCACATTCCTTCGACCAAAACCAATTTTGACCGTTTTTCAGTAATTGGTATAATGGTACGAGCCTACTACTCATGTTTTTAATAAATTTTGCGTAGAAATTTACTAAACCCAAAAAAGACCGTACCTCGGTCACGTTACTAGGCCTAGGTAGCTTAGCAATTGCTTCTATCTTTTTCGGGTCTGTTTTTACTCCGTCTTTACTAAGTACATACCCTAAAAACTGCACTTCGTTTACAAAAAATATACATTTATGATTTTTTAATTTCAATCCGTTCTTATGTAACCTGCTAAAGACAGCTTCTACGGCTTGAAGGTGGTCGAACTTATTTTTCCCGCCGATTATGACGTCGTCTAAAAATACTTCGACATTGGGGATGTCCTTTAACAAATTATACATAATACGCTGAAATATTCCAGCACTCGATGCTAGCCCGTACACTAACCTATTATACTGAAATAAGCCGCGGTGCGTATTAACTACGGTTAACTTTTTAGTATCGTCTAGCTCTATCTGATTATAGGCTTGAGACAGATCGATTTTTGAAAAATATTTCGACCCACTCAACCTAACAATTAAATCCTCAACTCTAGGTAAGGGATATCGATCAACTAACAAAACAGGGTTTATCGTCGCCTTATAGTCAGCACAAATTCTCAACGAACCGTCAGCTTTGTTTACCGGTACCAGCGGCGAGGCCCAGTCGGAGCAGTCGACGGGCTCGATGACGCCGTCGCGCAGCATCGCGTCCAGCTCGGCGTCGACGCGCTCGCGCAGCGCATACGGTATTGGCCGCGCGCGGTGAAACACCGGCGCTGCCCCCTCGCGGATTCTTAACGTCGCCTTGCCGCCCGTGTACCGTCCCAGCCCTCCATTAAACAATTCTTTATATCTGGAAAACAAATTTTTCAATTGATCATCTAAATTACTTCGGTTACTCTGCAAGTTATGGCAGTTGGTAAATAATGGTAATTTTATTTTTAATTCAGATAACCACTGCCTGCCCAACAAGGACGTGGTTCCTCCTTTGACAACAAACAATTCTAATCTTTTTTTCTCTCCACCGTAACAAACTTCCGGTGTGATTAATCCTAAAGGTCTAAGTGACGAACCGTCATAGAACTTCAAACTAACACTTGTGTTATCTAACTTAATGGTACTAAAATATAGCTTATAAGTTTGTTCGCTAATGCATGACACTGCCGTTCCCGTATCAACCTCCATATTGATGACTTTATTATTTACAGTCACTGGCAAACTCACCGCCTTATAGTCACCTAAACATAGGTGATGAAACTCCTCTAATTGACCCCCGTCTTCATCATGCCGTGCCACGTTTGCCTGATGACAAGCGGTATGCCTGGTTGTGCGAATACATGCCGCGCCCTGTCCCGGACACACGCGTCGTAGGTGACCCGTGCGCTTGCACCTGCTGCACACGTATTCCCGGAACCGACAATCCTCATAACCGTGGCCTGTCCCTCCGCATCCGCTGCAATTTTGACTGCTAATTGCATCGGGCCTCCTTACAGCTGTAGACGATCCCGGCCGATTGTGTTGTGGCTGGCGGTCTCCGCGCATTCCGCGCCCGCCTCCCCCCAACGTTCTCCGCGATCCATTTTTCCCGATCACCAGCGAGTGCACCCCCGCCATATCTCTTCCTGATGTTGCTGACTCGGTTGCATCTACCGCCGCAGCGTCCCGCTCCGCGGCCTCTAACGAGCTGGCAATCTTTATCGCATTGGTGAAACTTAATGTGTCATCCTCCGCAAACAGCCTCTGCCGAATAACATCGCTCCTTAATCCGCAGACAAATTGATCCCGTAGACTTTCACTAAGACCGTCGCCCAGTTTGCAGTGACGTGTTAATTTTTTTAACTCTGCTACGTACTCTGCTATATTCTCATCCGCTGCTTGCCTCCTTTGTCTAAAACGATACCTTTCCGCTAACGCGGATGGTGCCGGCTGTAAGTGGTTGCGCAATAGACTAATGGCGGCGTCGTATTTTAATTCCGACGGATTCACGGGGCTAGCCAGGTTCACTAGCAACTCGTAGGCCTCATCGCCCATGACCGCTATTAGCGTGGGCAACTTGAGATCACTATTTATTTTATTTGCCGTAAAATACATCTCAAGTCTATCGACATACGACGACCACACCCCGGTTTTTACATCGAACTCGTTTACTTTTCCAATCGACATTGTCCTCGAATTAACTTGTAAACTTTTACTCACAACGATTAAAAACACAATAAAACTACGTTTTTATCCTCGTCGCCAATGTGATGTTTATGAAAGCCGGAGAGAACACAAAGAACGTAACGCAATCTATATCGTTTATTCCATCATGAATTCGCTGTATTATCTTAATTTACCCGCCACCTATCTAATAAGTCTTAACCTACTACCCTACATTACACCCACCACAGGCGATGTTTGCCTAAAGGGGAGTTTCCACATCTAATATTTGTAATAGACTAAGTTACTGAAAATAAAATATTTGAATTTGAATAACCAATTCTTCCTTTAAATATCCCACCACATTTTTAACTTTATAAAATCTCTAATAACATCACAGGTTGAATATGCATCAGTTATATGGAGTCCAATATATACTAAATATAGTTTACAATTGGAGCGTGTTCAACGAAAATTTTTAAAATCTACAATGTCCAAATGCTTTATAAGTAATTCTAATGAATGTTATAAACTTTTATTAGGAAAATTTAGTGTTCTTTCCTTAGAATCGAGAAGGATGCTCTTGGATCAAACTTTGCTTTACAATATCTGCCATAACAAATTTGTTTGTAATGAACTCACCAATCAAATATACATTCGTATACCTAGTCGCCCGAAGCGTATACGTGAACTCCATTCCCATCAAATTTTCGATCCAAAACCAAGTAAAACAAATGCAGGTGCACGATCGTACAATGAAATTTTACAACAACAAATTTAATGACATAGATATCTTTGGATTAACTTCTTCTAGATATAAAAAGCTGTGTATGAGGTTCTATCTGAATTTGATGCAAGTTAATGTAATTGCTTATTTAGATTTAATTTAATTTTTCACATCTATATACTATCTATACATATGTATGTGTATCTACGTGTGTGTATATGTTTGTATGTATATGCGTGCACATGTACATGCACATGTGTAAATTAGCTTGTTTTTCTCTGTATTTATTGGTGAACGAGTCGTTTTTTAATAGAACATTACATTTTTATTTTTAATTGTTACGTACACAGACCCAGTGGTAATATGTGGATAACGGTGTTGATTGTATGATTATTAAGCTTCAATATAGTATTGTGTTTAATAATAAGATTATATTGTACAATTGTTTGTTATCCCTAATAAAGAGAAAAAAAAACACCTTCCCTCACGACCACCTCTGCTTCTGCAGTGATAGGGGGAGAGGAGGACCCCATTGAAGCTACCTTCGCGTCAAAAGTAATACCAAGAAAAACAGAAAAACAAGACTCAACTCTTTACTATTTAAGAGCACACAAGAAAAATGAAGAAGAAGAAGAAAATATGCAAAGAGAAATGAGACATCTGGAAAAGGTTCCAAACGAAGAATTTAAAAAACAAAAGTTCTTCATACTTACCCCATCATGGTGTAATAAAGAATGACAAGGACACTACCAAGTTAAGAGTAGTCTTTGATGCATACTGTAATACTAAAACGGGTGTGTCATTAGACGACTGTCTGATGGTGGGACCTAATTTGCAGTCAGACCTTAGGCATTTATTGATGCGATGGAGGGGTCATCCGACATGTTTGGCTCCAGATATTGTAAAAATGTATCGCCAGATACAAGTAGCACAAAGTGACGTAGACTTTCAACATATAGGATTACCGTTTGCTAGTCACATTTGGTACAGCGTCAGCTCCATATTTGGCTGTAAAAGCTCTTCAACAGTTAGCAATTGATTAGGGTGCTGACTGTCCGTAAACGGGTGAAGGAGTCTTAGATAATTACTACTTGGATGATTTCCTTACAATCTGTGGATCGACAGCAGGGATAAAGGTGTAAAAACTATGAATAAGCTATTGGTTTTTGAACTTCAAAAGTACATTAACAATAGCAATGAATTGTTAGAAAAAATAATGAAGGAAAGGATACAGGACAACAACTTAGTCTAAAATGGATCAAGTAGTAAAGTTGTTGGGTCTTACTTGGAACCGTAGGACCAATAATTTTCAATACTCTGTAAACCTACCTCATAAAACTGGATCTGTAACATAAAGAAAATTATTATTCGAAGCTGTTCGATCCACTGGGTTAGGTTGCACCCGTAGTGATAGTAGCGAAGATTTTATACAAAAGCTTTGGATAACTAGAATAGGCTGGGATGATGAAATACCCAAGCATTTATTAGAACAATGGGTAAATTACCGTCAAGACTTACCTCAATTGTCTAACTTCTTCACATCTCGATGGCCTCAAACACATGAAGGAGATACGTTAGAACTTCACGGTTTTAGAGATGCTTCGCAATTTGCTTATGCTGCTGTCGTTTATCTTCGAGTAGTTAAAGCTAATGGTCAGATCGACGTGTTTATAGTTACCGCAAAAACAAAAGTGGCACCGATACAACAAATAAGCATACCAAGTTTGGAACTATGTGGAGTGGTTTTACTAACAAGATTGCTAGTAGAGGTATGTGATATAATGAAAATAGACAAACTAACGTGTAACGATAAATAGTCATCCAAGACGTTGGCAAACTTTTGTTGCCAACAAGGTTTCTGAGATTTTAACAACTTTAGAATCTCATCAATGGTCTCATGCATCATCAATGAAAACCCAGCTGATTGTGCATCAAGGGGAATGAAACCAAACGAACTGTTAAAGCATCAGCTGTGGCTAAAGGGGCCTTGTAAAGCAATCTCTTACAGCAAGCTAACGTACTTGGAAGCACCATTGTTGGAAGAAGTCAAGGTACATTTTATAATGTCTAATTAATTGATTTGGTATAGATATTCTTTCCTGACAAAATTAGTCAGGGTTGTAGCGTACTGCCGGCGACTTTTTAATTTAACTAGGAAAGTACAAAAAAGGGTTACTACTAGTGTTTATTTATCTACTAAGGAGTTAGAAGATCTTTGAATGTGTTCATTAAGAATTGTCAGCAGGAGCATTTTAAGGAAGAAATAATTTACTTACCTACGTTCATTAAATCCTTTTATAGACCGTGTAGGAGCGTTACGAGGACTCCCATGCAGAGAACACGCAATATGTACATATTATATGTTTTAGAATTTTATGATTTGCGTTATTATCATTTATTACAATATAATTATAAATTGTACATTTTTTCAAAAAGAAATCACGTTGTGTTTCTTCATAGTATTCCCAGGTCAGGTAGGTATTTTCAGACCCAGTGGTAAAGTTAAAAATTACTATAAATAAGTATAACATAATCTTGAAAAAATAGAAAACATAGTTCTATTCTTAAAAATATGAATCACAAGGCATGCGTGAGCCTAATCGTGACTTCTAAACAAGTCCTTTTTTCTGGTAGATTTCCACAACGACGTTAATTTTCCAACACGCTCACAACTGCGAAAGGATTTCAAACAACGACATATTTATACGCAAACACAACATCACTGGAAGATTAGAGCATTCACGACTCGAAAAAATCAACATTTACAGATTTATTAATAAGGGACACTCAATTGAAAACTTTTCATGGAGATCTACAGCTCATGTTAACTTACTTAAGTTCCAAGTATTGGATAGTAAGTCTGTAACTCGAGCATATTGTCGTAAATGTGTCAAATAAGATATAAGGGAGTGAGACCTTTCAAATGCAGCGGAGTAGACTATGCAGGTCCGATAAATATACGAACGATGAAGGTTGGCGGTCATCGTGTCATAAAGTTGTACCAGGCGGTCTGATATAGTTCAACGCGACATGTCGCTACATGTTGTGTTGCATTAAATAGTACGTTTATCGTGCACTTAATATAAGAAACATGCATCGACATGAAATGCTTAGTCTTAGTTTAACAGGCATTTGAATAACGAGAGTCGCGTATTTTTTCAAAATGTCGAAAACTGAGTATCGAAGTGTCAAAAAGTTTCTGTTTAAAGAAGGTTTATCCCCTGCCCAAATAAAAGAACGATTGGATGGCGTGTATAAGGAGTCTGCCCCCTCCTATAGCACAGTGAAAAATTGGGTGAAAGAGTTTCGCCTCGGGAGAGAAACCGTCGAAGACTTTGGCCACGACGGTCGACCTGTGGAAGTGCTCACTCCCGAAACGATTGCTCTTATCGAAGAGGAGGTTCTGAGTGACCGCCGTTTGAAGATTAGAGAAATTGCAGCAAGGCTTGGGCTCTCTAAGAGTACCGTTCATCGCACGATCCATGAACATCTTCACATGAAAAAAGTAAGTGCAAGATGGGTACCGAAACTTCTTTCAGCGGTACAGAGACAGGAAAGAGTGCGCTGCGCTTCGGAGTTTTTGGATCTTTGTGGCGAAAATCCAAAGACTGTGATCGAGCGGCTAGTGACTGGTGATGAAACTATGATCTTGTATTATGATCCACAAAGCAAGCGCGAGTCAATGGAATGGCGTTATAAGGGTGAAAAGCCCCCTAGAAAGGCAAAGGTGCAACAATCGACTAAAAAACTGATGTGCACAATATTTTGGGATTTCAAGGCATTTTGATGGTGGATTTTAAAGAACGTAATACAGTCGTGAACGGCGAATATTATGCTTCTTTAATATATAAATTACGAGACAAGATAAAGGAAAAACGAAGAGACAAGCTGTCTAAAGGTGTCCTGTTGCTCCATGACAACGCCCCTGTTCATACCGCTGGTGTTTCGAAGGATGCAGTTCGTCAATGCGGGTTCACAGAAGTTCAACTTCCACCTTACAGTCCAGACATGGCCCCGTCCGACTATTATTTATTTCCAAATTTAAAGCGGGACTTAAGAGGAAGAAAATTTTCAAGCGATGAAGAGTTGCAGGCGGCCGTCTTCAGTCATTTTGAGGATAAAAAATGTGATTATTTTTATAAAGGTTTAGAGATGTTGATTCACAGATGTCAGAAGTGTGTTAGTATTCATGGTGATTATATTGAAAAATAAAATTGGTTTCGTTTCATTTCCTTCATTGGTTCATAGTTAGGCCAATTCATTATGGGGCCGCCTACGTACGTTTGCCTCTTCGTATGTATGGCTACTAGAGCTGTACATATTGAAATAGTCAGCGATCTGACAACTCAAAGTGTTTTGGTCGCTTTTAAAAGGTGCGTGGCTCGTCGAGGCCTATGTTCAGACCTCTGGAGTGATAATGGGACAAACTTTGTGGGAGCCTCACGTGAACTTCAGCACATATTCAATTCGGAGAAATCCACGATGATAAAGGAAGTAGCAGAATTTTGGAAACAAATGGCACAACGTGGCATTTTACTCCACTGCACGCACCCTATTTCGGAGGGTTACGGGAAGTAGGTGTAAGATCCCTAAAATACTATTTGAGGAGAGTTATAGGGGAGTCATCTTTGACCTACGAAGAATTGTCCACAATTTTATCACAGATAGAGGCTTGCTTAAACTCAAGACCATTGTCAAATATCGATAGTGAGTCAGACGCTATTGATGTTTTAACACCGGAGCATTTCTTAATTGGGGAGGCCGTGGTAACAGTGCCAGATGAAAACTATGAATCGGTAAATGTTTCCAGTTTGCGAAGGTGCACTTACTCAAAAAATGGTACAAGGGTTTTAGAGAAGGTTGACACATGAATATTTAACAAGGTTTCTACATCGGTATAAATAGGCTTATCAAAATCCTGAACTTGGTCTAGGCGAAATCGTTTTGGTTAAGGAGGATGGCTTACCACCAAGTAAATGGCTTCTTGGTCGTATGGTTGCAAAACATCCGACTACGGATAAAATTTCTCAAGTAGTTACAATACGTACTGAAAATTTGGTAATAAAGAGGTCCACATCTAAAGTTTGTTTACTTCCTGTAGCTAATTAACTTTTATTAAGTAATATTGTCATTAATTGTTTTTACTTAGTGTTTCTTTAATTTTATTAATTGTTCTTTCATGGTGGGCGGCAAGGGTTAAGGGAAAAATCAATTTGCCCTTGGTGGGCAGTATGTTCGCGCGTTTATTGATAGATGGCGCTAATATAACATATTGTGTTTTTGTATATTACGATGTAGTGATTTCATACGAATATATAAGTATCTTGGAAAGGTTTAATTTTGTCATCCAATGAAACGGGCTCAATACAAGCTCAGTGTGTTAATTCTGATGCCCTGAACCCCCGGATTAAATACCAGAAAGTGATATATTTTGAAGGAATGTATATTTTAACCTTATTTAAATCTTCGATTTTATATTCCAGTAGAGGTATTTTATTAGGATAAAGTTTTTCTGAAGGCAAACTCACTGGAGTTGTGGTAGGTTTTCTCAAATAAAAATAATGAGAATGAGAGAATACTAAATATATAATATATATAGAAAATAATGAGATACTAGGCCACCAATAAATTCTTTAGTTTTAAGCAGTTTTGGTTCCTTTTCATTAATTTCAAAATAGTGGTAATTTGATATTGTGAATGGAATTGAGGCTGAGTTACCTTAAGCTTCAGATTTTTTTATAATAAAATTTAGCGTACCAATTTTGGACATCATCGATAATTGAAGAATCTGCCAGAAACACAGTAAACTTATCTTTAATATTGGAAGACTTCATTACTTCTTGCACACATCTACTGTGTAAAGTCTGTCAAATTCTTTTAATTTTCTTTTAATGAGACCAAATGCAGTTTTGCGGTCACAAGGCAAAAATGAGTGGCCACGTTGAGGAAAATGCAGCTTAATTTTTTTAATGAACCTAGTTCTATCAAACTCATCAGCATTCCTATAATGGCGTGGTTTTTATTTTGACCCTAGCAATTGCCACAAAAGAGGTGTACCTGTTCTACATCAGGGTCTGAAAAATTCATTTAAGTAATATAACAGAAATGAAGAGACATCATTAGGTGTTTCCCTTGCCATTCATACATTTTTTTTAACATTTAAATTAACACTGAGATAAAAGTATTATCGCGTAGTGTAGTGGGATTCGCGAACTGAAAATGAATTGACATGCTCATCTATTCGTTGTATAATGTCGACCATCTAAAGGCACAACATTTTTTTCTAATAAATTCGAAATTCTTCTCACCCTTTTGCTAGTGATATTGTGATCATAAATAAATGCCTTTTTACAAACGTGAGTTCGTATTGCGCCAAGCAATAAGTAATATTTGAAATTCTTAGATTTTGGCTTCCGATCGCATTCCAGCGTAGCAGCACGTGCTCTTGATCTTAAAATTGGTGCAATTTCTATGATTCCTTGTAAGTGTAGGTCTTGTTCATCTTTGGATTTACGCCCATAAAACTGAAAGAATAACATCGTCTAACAGCTCTGGAGGATTTATTTTTTCTAAAAATTTGCCTTTGCAACTGGAAATATAAGATTAATTTATAATACAATATAATAAAATATCATATAACAAAAATATCGTATCATAAAGATATAAATACCAGTTTTTGTTGATAAAATCAGGATAATTTTTGGCGGGCACGCATTTGCCGGCCCAATTTACGTGACTTACACCCAAAGTTCTTGCCTTCTTCATTACATGCCATACCATTTTTTTTTTGTAAAAAGGGCACATTCTTGCGACCATGTGCCGTTTATGTAACAATAATACTATTTACCATCTTTGCGCAGGGAGAATGACTCGCTAGGAACGTCACAAATGAGAAAGCCGAATTTTAAGAATATCTTTTTGCGTCTGAACGACGGGGCGGGGGGGAACACTCCGTCGACCATTCCGCACTTCATGCCGGATGCGCTGTTTACACAGCGCTCGGTGCACCTAGCGCTCCTGTCCTTGGACGTGAACAAGTCTAGTGGGCCTGATGAAATCCCCCAATTGTGCTGAGGACATGTTCTCCAAAGTCGGCAAATCGTACTAGGCTCATGGAAGTTAGCTTTAGTGCACCCGATCATTAAACAGCAATTATACAAATTTGTACGAGTACCTACTCTGCCGATGAAATTGAGAACGCAAGATCAGTTGCCTATAAGCTATTGGCGCCTACGAAGAAGTACATGAGAAGAAAGGAGGGGGCTGAGCAAAAAAGCATTCAAGATATAATATATAACTTATAAAAGAGTTTGACCCTGACTGCATGCCAATCTTCGCAGCAAAAAACTTAAACAAACTTCCGGCTGTATCATTTGATCACGTCGATGTGACAACTTTTCTTAAAGAAATGACTTTACTTAAGAGAGACGTAGCCTGTTTGAAGGCTAATCAACCTGTGATAAGCAATGAAGTTAAATTATCGGAGGATATTGATTTAATACGGAGGGAGATTGGTGGTGTCAAAAAAATTATGTTGGAATTTCGCGAAGTCCGCCATAGCAGCAGACGATAAGACGATCTGTTTCTTGGGTCTTATCGTAATGATAAGAACACTAGAAACAAGTTAAATAATAGTTACGAGAATACTAACAATTTAAATGGGGGTATCGTTGAGCTTGATATCGACACGCCCCGAACGGACGTAAACAAACCAAGTGAGGGAGAAAGTACGTGCTAGAGCTCTCTCTCTCTTTTACGCATACGCCGCTGCCGGTAACGTTATTGCAGAAACAGAATAATCCTATTAGTGATACTGACACACATTATGTATAATGATTTCTTATATTTACGCGAACACTACACATTGAAATAATACTAGTTTTTACGGAATTTATCGCGTATATTTAACTTTTTAATACCCGACGTTTCGAGAGCTTTACAGCACCCATGGTCACGGGAAGGACACATTATGTACCTACCTATAGAGATATAGCAAACACGATTCGCACGGAATTGAGTAAACGAAAAGATGACGAAGGTTTTACGATTGTTACTAAAAAGAGACATGTATACAAGTATAGAAACGAGCGAGGTACTTTAAAAAACGCGAATAAATTACAGGCTGCGGAATCATTTGCGTATGTATATCTCTCACGTACGAAAAAGCACATAAATGAAAACGATATTAGAGACCATATAAAAGAAATGAAAGAAGAATGTATTGACATAGAAATGTTGAAACAGACACGAGAAACTCTTTTTAATTCTTTCAAGATAACTGTCCTAGCATCCAAAATTAACAATTTGTTACAAAAAAGTTTTTGGCCAGAGGGTTTAGTCTTTCGAAGATACCGTAACCAGCGTTCTATTAAGGACGATACAGTGGTGTCTAATAAATAACTATGGATGCACAAAATAAAAATAATTTAAGATTAGTTTCGTTTAACTGAGGTCTGTACAGCGCGTTCGTGATTTGTGTGAGATATCAGATGTCACTGCTTTTCAAGAGACATGGCTGATGCCACATGACTTAGATTTCTTGAATCAAATTAACCAGGAATTTAGTTACTATGCTAAATCCTCTGTGGATACGTGAGTAGGTGTGCTGCGAGGGAGACCCTACGGGGGGACAGCGCTGCTATGGCGTACGAGTCTATTTACCAAAACGGAAATCGTGCAGTGTAATAATGACCGCATAGTGGCGATGCGATTAGATCAAGTTGATCGTAGCCTTCTTGTATTTAGCGTATATATGCCTACTGATTGTGAGGATAACCTATCAGAGTTTATTCAGTGTCTTGCTAGTATAAGTGCAGTGATTGAGAGTGCTGAGGTTGAATGCGTTTTGATCTTAGGTGATTTTAACGCGCATCCGGGTACTCTTTTTGGTAAGGAGCTGGTGGACTATTGTGGTGAGCAGTCATTAACATGCATAGATTTGGAGAGACTGGATTATAAAACATACACATTTGTGAGTAAGGCACACGGCACATGTCGGTGGCTTGATCACTGTATTGCTACTGCTCCTGCAGCCAAGATGGTAACCGATCTATATGTGCACTTGAACGAATTAACCACTGAACCCGACATAAAACGCAAATGTATGAAGATTGAAGACTCGTTCAACCAAGTGGAGAATAACGCGCACGAAGATTTTTTTACGTTAATATAAACACAGATACAAAATTCGTAGAAGTCCATTCTATTTCTAGTGCTTGATCGCAGTCGATAAAATATATCGATGAACGAATGAGAAATAAAGACGTATCGTAAATAAGCTGTAAGACAAAGGAAATAAAGGGATAATGAAGGTAAGGTAAGCTTCCGGTGTTTAAATTTTAATTAAAATAAAAGAAGCAGGACATTGTTATGGACTTTTTGTTCAATTATAGTTATGATAAACCTCAAATTTTTTGTTATGTTTAAATTATTTAAATAGGTTTACTGACTTTTATTATGTATCATTTTTCTTAAAATGTGTTTCTTAGAATATGTTTTATTCGCTTGTTTTTTTATATAAGCAATTCTTTTCTTCTCTTTAAATACTTTTCAGCATCGGCTTTCATTTATTCTTCGACGTAATTCACGTCGTCTTTTTCAAATTTATGAAAATGAATGTCTTCGTACAACGGAAGTTGCAGCAATGTTTCTGTTACTTTCGGTAGAAGAAAGTCTATAGTGTAATCTTTTTTTAGTCTTTTATTCTGAACACCCTTCCTAAATTCAAGTCCGCAGGGCTAACAAATAGCTATGGTATCACTTGAGGGAAGTATCAGTTTTCCCTTGTCTTTATGGGCAATGAGACTGCCTTCATTGGTGTCATTTTCTGTTTCTTTGCATTGGTATTAAATCAGGCAGTATCGAAATATACACTGTATATGGCACTGGTTTCGTCGGAATCCAGGTTTCACCTCTACGAACTACTTCTACCCACTTTCTCCTCCGAGAAGGGTCACTGGAAAATCTGAAAATTCGTGTAATTTATGTATTTAAATATTTTAAGTACAGATACTAATTATAATTTTTGCATTTATAATATTTTAATTAAATTATAAAAACTATTATTATAAATTTTAAGACATCAGATTGTAGGATACTGTTATATAAGTATTTTTAAGTGTTACTGTATTGTACAAATAACATTTTAGCGAGATAAATAGTCTATATAAATAAGTTCACAACACTGACAGTTAAAATGTTTAATTTAATACACACAAGCAGGAGATACACAATTTAGCACAAACAAGCAGAAGATACACAAGCCAAGATAGAAGAGTTTATAATAAAAATACAGTCTAGAAAAAGCACAATCAATATTACCGTAATATTTAAAAGTCTATGGCGAGAACAATGGATTAGCGCTAGCGAGCAACATGCGTTCCGCGTCGTATCGGTAGAACGACTGGTGAACGCTAGACGTGGGCGTTATTTCACGTCACTAGATACAGTAACTGGCTACGCGGCACGTAACCGAATCACTAGTTTCGAGTCATATTAGAACTAGTGATTTTTGTAAATGCGTGATTATGATTACTGTTAACCATTATTATTGCGGGAGGCGGGAGGCGACTGTCGGTCGCTCGAGCGCCAAGCGCACATGTGGCATACAACAATAAACAAACCATCGTAAGTAACAGTATTATTGTACGTTTAATTTTCATACGTAAGACTATAGACATAGACAATAAAATAGAGTAATCTCTGTTTGTAAATATTTTCAATGGTTTGCGATTCCGGGAAGCGAGTCACATTGAATTTAACTAAAATAATTTTTAAAACATTTTTGATGGAGTCATGAACTCGTTTATTTATAAAATTAAAATAAAACTAAAAAATGTGTAGGTATAAATTTTTTTTAATTTAAATGTTTATAATATTATAAAACTTAAAAACTGTGTGTAAATAGCCAAACAAACAAACAAATTAATTGTACAGTGTAAATAAAAGTGCAAAAACAAATGACCGTGAAAACGTTGAAAAAGTGTAAATAAAATGTAAATATCAATCATTATTGCATATACAATCAAATTGACTTGTAAATATGCCTGCATTAATAATTTTATGAAAATATTAGTGTCATAGTAAACGCAAATCAATCATAAATAAGTACATAATTAATGCAGTCTGTCCTAAACCTGAATAAAGTATGAAGGGAAGTTAATTTATTGATTTAACTGTATAGATACAAGCACTTAGATAGTCATTAAATTTATTTTCGTTTCGTGTGTAACTGTATAGTTGGTGGTGGTATATATACAAACAATCACAGTAGCCGAATAAAATAGCCAGTTACAAAAATCACTATGTAACTGTATAGTTTCGTTTCGTGTGTAACTGTATAGTTGGTGGTGGTATATATACAAACAATCACAGTAGCCGAATAAAATAGCCAGTTACAAAAATCACTAGTTTTGAAACATGTGACGCCGACAAAGTCACTAGTTTCGTTACGTTTCTTGAAAATGACGTAACGACCCACATCTAGTGAACGCGGTGCGCGGACGCAGGCGATCCTTTTGCCAGCTGAGTTAACGGTATTCCGGGCGGCGCGTTCAACGCCCGGCTGTTGCTACGTGCATTGTGTTGAGAGTATATAGTGGTGTAATATATAGTCGTGTAAAAGTATTGTATATGTTGAGTGTGAGAGAGTATGTATGTGTGTATCTGTGTGGCATATGTGTGTGTGTGTGTGTGTGTATAATGTAGGAAAGTAGCCTACATTCACTCCCCCCAGAGGCCATCTTATGGTCTATAATAGTCCGGGAATCTAACACGGCGTCCAGACCTTGTAATTGAACCCGGATGGGACCCTTTAATATTCTCTGAGGAAGCGGCCTGAATGGGACTGTAGCTGCTACCGTCAGCTAAAACGTAAGCCGGTTTAAGTCTGTCGATTGAGACATTCATCTCTTTGCCTTTTACCAGGAGTTTAAATACCTTCTCTCCTCTGGCGAGTACCTTGTGCGGACCTGAGTACGCAGGTTGCAAGCTCGTACGCGAAGCGTCTTCTCTTAAGAAGACGTGTTCAGTAGTTGCGAGATCCTTGTATACAAAAGTTTTTTCTTTTGTGTGGCGTGAAGCTGGGACAGGTTGCAAATATTTAACAAAATTATGCAACCTGGCTGTAAAATCGGTTATATCCGACGTAACATTTATGGTGGGGTCAAAAAATTCACCAGGTAGCCTAAGTGGTTCTCCATATAGCAGTTCGGCAGACGAAGACTGCAAGTCTTCCTTAAATGCACTACGAATGCCAAGGAGAACTAAAGGTAAAGATTCAGTCCAATGTTCATCTGCATGGCACATGATCGCTGCCTTGAGCTGCCTGTGGAAACGCTCTATTAAACCGTTGCATGCCGGATGGTAAGCTGTTGTTCTTTTATGCTGGAACCCATTTATCTTCGATAAATATTGGAACAAAGCGGATTCGAACTGTCGACCGCGATCCGTAACAATATCTACTGGACAGCCGTACCTAGCTATCCATCCAGACAGCAGTGCTTTGGCCACGGTTTCCGCAGTTATATCTACGATAGGTACGACCTCTGGCCATCGTGTAAAGCGATCGACTGCAGTGAGGCAGTATCGAAAGTCTTGCGATGGAGGCAGAGGCCCCACAAGATCGATGTGGACGTGCTTGAACCTTGCACGCGGTAGGTTATATGTGCCTAAAGGCGCAGATACGTGTCGCGTCACTTTGGCACGTTGGCAAGCCAAGCAGGCACGTGACCACTCTCTGCAGTCCTTCCTGATGCTAGGCCACATAAAACGCTCTGCAACTAGTTTTGCTGTGGCGTTCGCGCCTGGATGGCTCAAAGAATGCAGACTTTCAAAAACTTGTCTGCGCAGCATTTTAGGGACAAATGGTCTGGGAGTCGGTGTACTGACATCGCAGTACATGCATGTTCTACTCCCAGGGATGTCATACTTCTCTAAGCGAAGGGATGATCCACCTTTGAGAAGTTCAGCCAGTTCGAGATCTGATGCTTGAGCTTCGGCCAATGTACTGAGATTGACGGGCGCTTGCAGTTCTTCAATTCGAGATAAGGCATCGGCAACAACATTGTCTTTACCAGATATATGCCTTATGTCGGTCGTGAACTGTGAAATGAAGTCTAGATGTCTATACTGCCTAGGTGAACAGTTGCCTTTCCTCTCGCGGAAAGCAAAAGTGATAGGCTTGTGGTCAGTATATACAATAAAATGTCTCGCCTCTAACATATGCCGAAAATACTTAATGGCCTCATAGATGGCAAGAAGCTCTCTATCGTATGGCGAATATTTTTGCTGCGCAGAACTCATTTTGCGTGAGAAAAACGCAAGCGGTTGCCATGTGCCGTCTTTGTACTGCTGCAATACCGCACCCAAAGCTATATCTGAGGCGTCAGTAACAAGAGCGAGCTTGGAACGTGTGTCAGGGTGAGCTAGTAAAGCTGCTTCAGATAGGCTTAGCTTACAATCGTCAAAAGCCTTACTAGCGCCTCCTGTTAAATTTATTGGTTGTGAACCTTTTGTGGCTCCTGCAAGCAATGCATTTAAGGGAGCTTGAATGCGCGCAGCATTAGGCAAAAATCGCCGGTAGAAATTTATCATGCCCAGAAATCTTCTGAGCTGGCGAACGTTTTTGGGCGAAGGAAAATCTTTAATCGCCTGAACTTTCTCCTGGAGAGGCTTAATACCATTGGCGGAAATTTTATAACCCAAAAATGTTACTTCAGACGCACCGAAAACACATTTAGAGGTGTTGATCAACATCCCATATTCCTTCAGTCGGTTAAATATCTGGCGTAAATGCTCCTCGTGCTCTGACTCGCTCCTCGAGAATATTAAAAAGTCATCCAGGTAACAGTAACAAAAATCCAAACCACGCGTGACCTCATCCACGAACCTTTGGAAGGTTTGACTTCCATTACGCAAACCGTAATTCATATATTTAAATTCGTATAAACCAAATGGTGTAGTAATCGCGGTTTTAGGTATGTCTAATTCACTGACAGGTATCTGATTATAGGCCTTAACAAGGTCTAAGGTAGTAAATATGTTGCATCCAGCGATGCTGTGAGTAAAGTCATGGATGTGCCTTATGGGATACCTATCAGGAATAGTCCTAGCATTAAGCAACCTATAATCGCCACAGGGTCGCCAGCCATTCTCTTTTTTGGGAACTAAATGTAAGGGAGAGGCCCATGAACTCTCTGATGGTCTGACGATACCGCTAGCAAGCATTGACTCGAATTCTTGTTTCGCGATTTTTAATTTATCCGGAGCAAGACGTCTGGGAGAGCATGAAATAGGAGGACCTGGTGTAGTGCGAATGTGATGCACGGTGTTATGTGGAATGTTACGTTGCGTCCCAGCCGGACGTGTTATTTCTGGAAAATCGGCTAGAATATCGTGGTACCTCGTGTCACCAGTCGCAACCTTAACGGACGAAACAGCATCTAAATCTTTAACATATAAAGCATTGACAGAAACAGTTGTGGTATTATCTACTAGGCGGTGATTACGACAATCTACAATTAAATTATAAAAAGAGAGAAAGTCTACACCAATAATAGCCTTTGTTATATCGGCAACTACAAAACGCCATTTAAAGTCTCTACGAAGGCCAAGATCGAGAATAAGGTGTACATAACCATACGTGTTGATGACACTCCCGTTGGCTGCGCAGAGTTGGTAGGTGGTCTTCGTACGCCGCTCAGGAAGCCATGCACGAGGGAAAACACAGAGGTCGCTACCCGTGTCGACCAGGAACTGCATTTTCGATCTTCGGTCCGTGACAAAAAGACGACCAGTAGAACTTGGGCAATCATCAGTCGCCATTATTGTTTGACGACTGCCCTTCATGTTTTCCGCCTGGAAATCACATGGGCGAACACACCTTTTGGCGTTGACACCGAATTTCGCATGGAACCAACATTTAGGATGCCTTCGATAGGAAGATGCTGATCGGGTTGATGATGAACGTCTGCGACGCTCATGATATTTCGTGCGAGAGCGAGATCTCCGATGAAGGCTTGTTGTTAGGTTTTCCACTCGCTTTCTTAACTCTGCAATTTCTTTGGCCATCAAATCCATCGTGGAACCAGGAGTTGGAGGTGCACAGTAACTGGTGGTAGCTACTTGAGGCAAAGATATAGCAATGTCCTGGATTCTGTCCGCTAAATCTGCTAATATCTCGAGCGAGGCGGTCGGTTGTGCTGCCAGAACTGTCTGGATGTTTGCTGGCAGTCTACTCATCCAAATTGTTCTCACGAATTCATCCGGAACGCTAGGACCCGCTAGACTTTGCAGGTGCCGGAGAAATTGTGACGGTTTCCTGTCACCGAGCTCTTCATGCATGAGCAATTGCTTAACCTTCCTTTCATGAGACGCACTCAGTCTTTTAATAAGCTCTGACTTAAGCTTTTCGTATTTGTCACTGGCAGGAGGATTCACAATAATGTCTTTTACTTCCTTAGCTACCTGATGTTCTAATTGACCAATGACATAATTGAATTTAGTAGAATCATTAGTTATACCTGAAATCGCGAATTGTCCTTCTACCTGAGCAAACCAAATCTCCGGTTCTTCTGGCCAAAATGGCGGAACACGAACTCCAACTTTGCAAATGTCGGAAGGCCCGACAGACATGCGCTCACCACTGTGCTCGCGTTGTTTAGCCATTATAGTATTAAATACGTATTCAGCTCGGGGTCACCAGTTTAGCGAGATAAATAGTCTATTTAAATAAGTTCACAACACTGACAGTTAAAATGTTTAATTTAATACACACAAGCAGGAGATACACAATTTAGCACAAACAAGCAGAAGATACACAAGCCAAGATAGAAGAGTTTATAATAAAAATACAGTCTAGAAAAAGCACAATCAATATTACCGTAATATTTAAAAGTCTATGGCGAGAACAATGGATTAGCGCTAGCGAGCAACATGCGTTCCGCGTCGTATCGGTAGAACGACTGGTGAACGCGGTGCGCGGACGCAGGCGATCCTTTTGCCAGCTGAGTTAACGGTATTCCGGACGGCGCGTTCAACGCCCGGCTGTTGCTACGTGCATTGTGTTGAGAGTATATAGTGGTGTAATATATAGTCGTGTAAAAGTATTGTATATGTTGAGTGTGAGAGAGTATGTATGTGTGGCATATGTGTGTGTGTATAATGTAGGAACAAGGAAAGGAAAAAGCCTACAACATCATCATACATTCGGTCATATCGTCAAATATCGATATATTTTTCGACATGGTCAAGCAATAGTCGATGTCAAATTGACTTACTCCACAGTTTTAGTCATTCGTTCGGAATGGTATAATCCAACCATTTTGTGATGATTGTCAGATGTCAATAATACGTAGAAATATCGACTATATTTCACCTAGTTGGATAAAACAAAATTTTATTCTACATTTGATTAAATTTTGTAATAAATAACAATAAACGTAATAAAATAATATACTTACAAGTGAATAGAAATAGTGCTGCTTCCGTCGCTATAGTTTTTACACCATTTTACTGAACATTTAGCCATTTTTGGGAGATGTTTTGTTGACAAGTCACTGCTTGAGACTGACGAAAAAATAAACGACCAAGGCTAGAATTTCTTGGTTACTGATAAGACTGGTATAGGTAAGTTCGCTTAAATGTCGGGTCCAGTGGTTAATTCGTTCAAGTATGTGAAGTATGACACATTTTGGTCGGACCATGCACCTCTAGTTATTAATTGTAACCTTAGTTTTATTACAGTTAAAGAAATTCACTATGAGTCGAACCTAAAAAATAATGCAAGGGTTTTATGGGAGCATAGGGAGCTTGAACAAAGAAAAATGTATTCAAAAATCTGTGATGAAAAACTTTACGATATAATGAGTAATTATAAAAATGTAAACATGGAATGTATGTATGTAAAACATTCGTGTGAAAAATCGTGTCATTGTAAATATATATAGACGATTTATATTGTGACATTGTAAGTGTGTTGCAAGTAGCAGCTGAGCGTAGCTTTTATATGAATGATTTAAGAAAAGGGCAAAGGATTGTGGGGTGGAATTTTCACGTCAGGCATACCCAGAGAAAGTTTTTTAATGTGGAATGAATATGGTAGGCCATCTTCGGGCTATTTTTACGAAAATATGGCTGCCTCGCGTAGAGAGTTTAAGGCCGCGTTCAAAATAATCAGGATGTATAGAAAAAAGACCCATACAGATAGATAGATAGATATTTAAACTGTGATTCTCACCACCATCCTTCACAGTTAGCTACCGTGGGTAAATCTTTGTTTCAGAGAGCACGAGGGATCTGTGACAGTAAACACCTGGCTACAGAGCTCCACCATGTCAAGCAAGTTTTGCATGACAACAAGCTTCGAGTCCCGCGCCTACGTCACAGTGAACGAGTGAAGCCGGCCACAGTCGAGCGTGTACCTGCTGTACTGCCATATGTTAGAGGAGTCACTGACAAGATTGGCTACATCTTGAAGCGCGCTTCCATCAAAACATACTTCAAGCCGCTGAAGAAGATTGGTCAGTTTTTACCATCAGTCAAGTGCAATGTCCCTCTGCAAGATGCAGGAGTGTACAAGCTTGATTGTGAATGTGGTCTCTCCTACATAGGACAAACTAAAGGATCAATAAAAACCCGCGTTAAAGAACATATAGCTGATGTGAAGAATCGACGCTCCGGGAAGTCTGCAGTCTGTGAACACGTACAGGATCGCCCCCGTCACTACATCAGATTTGATAGACCGCAAATCCTCGCTAAAGAACACCGATTCCTTCCAAGGATGATTCGCAAGGCTATTGAAATCAAAAAACATCCTAATTTCAATAGAGAAGATAGCTGGGTGCTACCATCTGCTTGGGATCCTATAATAAATAAAATTAAATCCCAACCCAAGCATACAACTGCAAGACTTCAAGATACCATAAGTTCATACTGCATAGATCGGAACAAAAGTTAAATTTTAATCTATGGTAACCGCGGTTAACTATGACATATGGACGTTGAACATCTCAGTCCCGCCCGTGACCATGAGTGCTGTAAAGCGTTCGAAACGTCGGGTATTAAAAAGTTAAATATACGCGATAAATTCCGTAAAAACTAGTATTATTTCAATAATCAGGACAAAATAAAAATGGAAGTGTTGGCCCGACATCGAAATGCTGGTAACTTTAATGAATTTTGGAGAGAAATAAAAAAGTTAGAACATAAAAAATATTTGCCGTTAAGTGTAGATGGAGAAGAAAGTAAAAAAAATATAGCAAATTTATTTAGAAAACAGTTTAATCCTGTACAAAATAAATATAATTATAATTGTAAGGCTAGGACATGTCAGGGATCTGAAACTTACCATGTAAAAATTTCGCCGAAAAAGTTAGAGTCAGTTTTGACTAACATGAAGCGGGGTAAGTCTCCGGGTCATGACGGTCTTAGCATAGAGCATCTGTTATATGCGGGCCAGCATATATGTGAGGTGTTAGCGAATTTTTTCAATCTCTGTGTTATACATTGTTATTTACCTGAGGAACTTATTCGTATTCGGTGGTTGTTCCTATTATAAAAAATAAAACCGGGGATATCTCGAGCTCGGTAAACTATAGGCCTATTTCTTTGGCCACTATAGTGGTCAAGGTATTTGAACGAGTATTACAGTTATACTTAAATTCCATAAATCACGATGATGGGCAGTTTGGTTTTCGTCCGAATGTATCAACAGATATAGCTATATTTTCTCTAAAGCAAGTTATAGGTTATTATAAACAGCGGAATACTACTGTATACGCTTATTTTCTTGATTTAAGTGATGCCTTTGATACAATTAGTCATGAAATACTGTGGTAAAAGCTCCGTGACACTAGCAAAGGTGTCCCGGGTGAGGTTGTTGATCTCCTAGCGTTCTGGTTCGGTAATCAGACCAACAACGTTAGGTGAGGTGGTGAAATATCGGATTGCTATAAGCTTTCTTGTGGCGTGAGACAGGGGGATGTTACCTCACCTGATCTCTTCAATACTTATATGAATGATTTAATCGTGGAGCTGAGCAGATCCCTGGTAGGGCTCAGACTGGACGACAGATATGTTAACAGCCTGAGCTATGCTGACGATATGGTGCTGCTCAGTCCCTCGATTAAAGGCTCGAAAAAAATAATTGAAATCTGTGAAAGATACGCGAAAGAACATAATTTGACTTCATCATCATCATCATTACAGCCCTTCACAAATCCACTGCTGAACATAGGCCTCCCCCAAGTAATGCCACAAAGCACGGTCCTGAGCCACTTGCATCCATCGACTTCCTGCATGTCTTACCAGGTCGTCACTCCATCTAGTGGAGGATCGCCCTACGCCTACCGGTACGAGGCTGCCACTCGAGAATCTTTCTTCCCCATCGGTTATTGGTTCTTCGAGCTATATGGCCGTCCCATTGCCACTTCAGCTTACTAATCCGTTGGGCCATGTCGGTCACTCTGGTATTACTGCGGATATCCTCATTTTTGAGTCTATCACGCAGAGAAACTCCGAGCATAACCCTCTCCATAGCTCGCTAAGCGACTTTGAGCGTCCTCATACGGCCAGCAGTGAAGGACCACGTCTCAGATCCGTAAGTCATCACTGGCAACACGCACTGGTTATACACGTTAGTTTTCAGAGATTGGGGTATACCTGACGAGAAGATGTGTTGTAATTTCCCGAACGCTGCCCAGCCGAGTTGAATCCGTCGATTGACCTCTCGGTCGAAGTTGGACTTACCTAGTCGGACTTTTTGTCCCAGGTAAACGTACTCGTCAACAACTTCGAGCATAGTGCTCCCAATAACTACCGGCATAGGTGTGATATGGACATTAAACATGATCTTTGTTTTGTCCATGTTCATCTTAAGACATATCCGTTGGGAGACACCATTGAGGTCATTGAGCATAGTGCTAAGGTCCTCCAGCGATTCTGCCATAAGGACTATATCGTCGGTAAATCGAAGGTGAGTGATGTACTCGCCATTGATGTTAATACCGTATCCTTTCCAGTCCAGTAGCTTGAAAATGTCTTCCGACGCAGCGGTGAAGAGTTTCGGAGATATAACATCACCCTGTCTTACACCTCTCTGCAGTTGGATAGGTTTCGAACTCCAATTCTGTACTCAGATAGCCATCGTAGCCCTACTGTACAAACAGATCAGCAATTCGATATACCGACAGTCAACTTGGCACCGCTGAAGGGACTATAGCACCGCCCAAATTTCGACGGAATCAAAGGCTTTCTCATAGTCCACATACGCCAGGCAAAGTGGCAGATTGTACTCTTCGGTCTTCTGTACAATCTGCCGCAGGGTATGTATGTGGTCTATGGTACTGAAGCCTTTTCGGAAACCGGTTTGTTCGGGAGGCTGGAAGTCATCGAATCTGCGTGCGAGACGATTCGTAATGACTCTCGAAAACAGCACGTAGACGCGGCTCAGAAGGGAAATCGGTCTGTAGTTCTTCAAGAGAGCGTTGTCGCCTTTCTTAAAGAAAAAAACCACCGCGCTTCTGCTCCACGCCTCCGGAGTAGTGCCACCATGGAGGACGGAATTGAAGAGCTTCTGAAGGACTTCAAGTACCGGTGTTCCACCCGCTTTCGGAAGCTCCGCTGTAATTCCATGTTCACCCGGGGCCTTGCCGTTTTTAAGGTGATGGAGAGCCATTCTAATCTCGCTCAGACTCACGTCCGGGATATCATCGGAATAGTGTCGGATAAGACTTGCTCTTGGATCGTTACTCACACTTGCGTGTGACTCCAACGATGATGTGTACAGCTGCCCATAGAACCTCTCAATCTCACTCAGAATCTCAGGTGTCCCGGAAATGATGTTGCCACACTCAGTCAAAGCTGAATTTGACAGTTGGCTCTTTCTGGCAGACATATCTCTGGCAAAGACTTTGGAGCCCTGGTTCCGCTCGATCGCTTCTTTAATACGAGCAGTATTAAAGTTGCGTAAGTCTCGCCGCATGCATTTGGAGATCTGTCTGTTCAGTTGCCTGTATGCTGTCGAATCTGTTGACGATTGCAGCCTCGTCTCCCGTCTAACAGCCATGGGATTAAGGGTGTGATCGGAGAGTTTTTGTGTTCTTCTGCGGCGGGTCTTGCAAAACTTAGCTCCGACCGCATGGACAGTTTCCACGAGCTTGTCATTCATATCGTCCACTGCATTGCAATCCTCTAGGCACTGAAAGCGGTTTTGTAACTCGAGCTGAAAGGTTTCGAGATTCTGGATTAGAGCACGAGGGGGACGGAGCGTTCACTTCATTAGACGAGACCTCTCAAACTTAACATTTAGGTTCAGTGTGCCTCTAACCATTCGGTGATCGCTGCCAGTTTTCACCCTTGCGATCACTGATACATCACTGAACAGTTGGCGTCTGGTCGTCATAATGAAGTCAATCTCATTTTTTGTCGAACTGTCAGGGCTCGACCAGGTCCACTTCCTGTGGAGCCGCTTCTGGAAGAAAGAGTTCATCATAAAGAGGCCCTCTTTCTCCATAAAGTCGGCCAGCTGCTGGCCCCTTCGGTTCCGTTGCCCTACTCCAAATTTCCCTACCTTCAGCTCACCGCTTTCTCTTGTGCTTAGTTTTGCGTTGAAGTCTCCCATCAACACCGTGTAGTGGGTTTTGGAGGAATGCATGGCTCTGAAAATATCCTCATACATTTCCTCCACCTCCTCATCGGGATGGGCCGAAGTTGGTGCGTAAACCTGTATGACCTTCAGCGAATACCGTTTGGTGATTCTGAGTATCAGGTACGCGACCCTCGTCGATACACTCCCAAACTTTACTACGTTGTTAACGAGAGACTTGTGGACGATAAATCCGACACCTCCTTGGGACAGATGGTCACCCTCCCGGTGGTAGAACAAGTTGCCGGACTCGAGGATTGCCGTGTCCTCCCCTCTCTTCGGACCTCGGATAATCCAATCATATGCCAGCGCAACTTGTCTACCTCTTCTTCCAGCTCCAGTATCTTCTCGTCAGTCCTCAGGGTGCGTGCGTTATATGTTGCCTGGTCGAGTCATCGTAGGTGGCAACCAAACCTCCACCGGAGATTCTTAGCACCCCCTGCCCAGCCGTTACCATGGTCGCCACCGTAGCCAGGAATAGCGGGGCTGCCGGGGACTGGGGGCCGTTTTTTTGCGTCGTTATTCATGGGGGGATATTTGCCATGGCAACCGCAGTTTTTTATTATATCACAGTTGTTATCAGGAAGATGCTGCTGCCCATCTCCTGCCTGTGTCCCTCTGTCGCCTCTTACGACACCCATGGGAAGATATGGGGTAGTGGATATTCTCAACCGCCAGTACACGGCAATAATTTGACTTACAACTTCAAAAAGACAGAAATAATGATTTTCATATCAGGGAAGTTGCCTCAGAGCGTGCCCGAGATTCGTCTTAATGGAAAATTTATTAAGATAGTAGACAAGTTCAAGTATCTTGGCCATATTGTTACTTCAGACTTAAAAGATGACACGGATGTGGAACGTCAACGTAGATCTCTGTGTGTAGTAGGCAATATGATTGCGCGAAAATTCTGCAAGGCGTCGCCGGGCGTGAAAATTACACTGTTTAGATCTTTCTGCCTAGCGTTTTACACGTGTCAAATCTGGGTAGACTATACCAAGAAAACACATGATAGTATACGGGTAATTTATAATAATATTTTTAGACTTCTAATGGGATTTAATCCTATTGTAGCGCCTCTAAAATGTACGTGAAGACCCGGGTTGACTCTTTTAATGCTATCCATCGAAAGAGGATAGCATCATTTATGTCCAGAGTTGACTTGTGTAACAACTCTATTGTGCGTAGTTTGGCAGATAGGCAGATACAGACTGCAATGTACAGATGCTGGGTGAAAGTTGCTGGGTGACGATAGACTTTTGGAAATATTGCAACATGTCTATTCTTGCTATACTATATATATATATATATATATATATATATATATATATATATATATATATATATATATATATATATATATATATATATATATATATATATATATATACTGGTTATTCAATCAACGTTTTCCAAGTGGCAATTTTCTATCGTCAATGGGTAGCGGTTCTGGTGACAGATTTATGCAAGGGTGTCATGCAGCACCTAGTTTTGTACCCTTGTGTACCCGTTAACGGCCAAGTCACACAACATTAACTATAATAATAAAGAAATCGCAGTAAGCAACCTTAGACTTAGCACGACTTTGTCTAGATTTCATTACTTTTTAGAGATAAACAAGCAGCTCCATCGAGACTTGGCTAGTTTTTTACAGAATGTTTTTGATGGGATTTCACTTCTTTTTGTAGAAACGTGGGCACATTGATTTATTTTATTAGATTTTCTTATTCGACGCATTTTTTTTTCTTTTTAGGAGTAGTTTTTTATTATTACAAATCTTTCTTTTCTTTTTTTCCGGTTATGATTCTTGTACAGTAGCAACAGTTTTTCGTATTGCCCATTCGCGCTCATTATTTACTATTTTAGACGATTTAGACGGTTTAAAATCTGAAAGATCGGCGCGGTATTTACGCCTAAGCCGGTTGTATTCGGTGATCGCTGAAGCTTGAACTTTTATACTCTTGAAGTCAACATTTATGAGGTGCATCCCATGAAGATTGGTTACTCGTGAAAGCGCCACGTAGGCATGGCCACAAGTGAATATGGAGGTGCCAATATCCATGAGGGCATTTTTTAGACTTAGACCTTGGCTCTTGTGAATTATTAGGGCATACGCCACACAGATTGGGAATTGTTCCTTGTACACGTATGCCCGGGGTATGATCTCAAATTTTGACTTAATAGGCAATAATTCGTGAATCAAATTATTAGCGAATTTTACTACCAATTGTTTAGGCTTTGTTTGGTCTTCCGGGTTCCACCTCACTTTTTGTACAACGCCTAATGACCCATTCACTAAACCTAAACTAACATCAATATTTCTCCTAAGCATTACTTTAGCTCCCTCTTTAATGATTATAATTTCTTCCAGTCCAGCAGTCATCGAAGCATCATGTTCATATTTTTGTAAACACGTCCGGGCTTTCGTTATGATATATTTTGAACAATCCAAGGAATCATTAGCAAATAACTTTATCTCGGGGTGCGGAATCGCTTTTAACATAGCATTATTTAACTGCATACACATATTTCTAATCGGTAGTAAACAAACAGTATCTTCTGGTAAGTCTAGTGTAATTTGTTTATTTAACCTTTCTCTTACTGCGCCCGCCGTAACAAAAAACAGCTTTGTCACCTCAGCTGGCGGCACTTGTTATAAACATTTATGTTTCTGACTTATGTTTAAAGACGTTTTTGTTACAGTTATTTAAAGCCGATAAGATTTTCGATAAGTAGAAACAATAACCATAACATTTAAATGTTTATTTTATTTTGTACAGCTCTTTGTTTCTAACGGATCTTGATAAAGTGTACTTACTGACAACAAATTTTATTTTATGAATGAAATAAGTTTTTATTTTATTTTTATGTCCTTACAATCAATACAACATATTCTTCCGAAATTATGCACGTAATAATTATAATAATTCTACTTTTTCACTTGCAAACATTTGCTAAAAATTCGACAATAGACAGTTTGCGCGCGCTTTGTAACCTCATTTTCAAAACCTTTTTGTGTATATATTATAGCGTCTTCCTTTATTTTTCTTATACAATCATATAGATATAACATTTAGCAATTCCTAGTAAAAGTATTTACTATGGTATTTGAATAAAAAATATACTATTATTATCTTATTAAAAATCTTGACCGTTATGAATTGTTCGCGTAGAGGTTTTTTGATTCTACTTTTTTATCAATTGAAACATAAAAAGTTACCGTTGATGTAACTTAGATCATTCAAAAACATTACGTAGTAAAGATAAATAACATTACTTACAGTTTTTTGAAAGAAAATCCAACTAAAATCACAATCACAAAACTTCAACGATTACGCCACTAACAGCACCAACAGCACAAAAGCGAATGGCTGTTATATTTGATTTTGTCTATGTAACCGAGTGAATATAACTCTTCAGAATACTCTTTAGTTCGTTCAAAATCGAATGAAATAGTGTTCAATTGAAAATATACTGTATTTTTATATCAATTAATGAAGAAAATGGCAGCACGTAATGCGGACATGAATTCATTGTCGCGGTACTCAACGGTCTCGTCGAGATGAATTCATGTCCACGGTACCTTAAAGGAATTTGAGTAATGTTCGAGTAGAATAAAGTTAATCGTTCGACTATTTTTCTTGTAAACTTGTAAGTATAAGTATAAAAGCCAATCTAGTGTTATCCAGAGTTTTCCTTTAATTTTATTTATATGCGTATTAAAAGCAGAAGGGGAGGCATTCGCCCAGCAGTGGGACGCTATAGGCTAGATTAAATTAGATGTGTCCCACTACGCTGGATTTTTGCAATGACAGTAGATTTTTATGTACCAATGGTAGAAGGGGGCATTACCATATCTCTAATACAGCTGAGACCAGCTGAGGGTTCTTCATCAGATACTTTAGACCTTCGATTTTTGACAACAAATGAAGCGGCCCACCAAGTTGAATATTTTTTTGTAAAGGCGGTATGTCAATCTCTTCTAATAGTTTGGTTGGGCTCTTGTGTTTTCTAATCAGGGTCACCAGGTACTCCAGATGTTCGATTATCCTGGTTTTTATAGTTTTCCCTTTATGTGGCCATTAAACCCTAACTCTGTACCAAATTTCAGCTCTCTGAGTTTATGGGAAGTACTAGTTCTATTTTGATGATCATGAGTGAGTGAGTGAGTGTCTAAAATGCGAAACTTTGCTTTCGCTTAACTTCGGAACTAAATGACCTACAGACTTGAAATTTTGGATTTTAAGTATGTGATTATAGTTTACTGGATGACGAAAATTTCTGCGTTCTGGTATTATCCAGAGGTTCTCAAATAGGGGCCTGAAAATGCGGCGAAATGGTTTCAGTAAAGGATAGTACGGCAGTGTTTGCTTCGCGCTCGACTTGGCGGGGGCACTGCCGTGCCCCCAGATCTTTGTGTCTGCAATAAAGGATTATTATTATTATTATTAAAAAAGGTGACCGCTCGCAACCGTACAACTACGGGCCTATCGCTATCACTCCCTGATTCCCCAAAATAATGGAATCCACTATTAACTGCAAGCTCATTTAGTACCTTGAAGAGTTGAACTTTGAAGTTTACTTTGAAGAGAGAGCTGATTAGTGACCGTTAATACGGTTATAGTCGAAGTCACTCAGCCTGTGAATGCTAGTGGTCCACAAGGCTGTGTGCTACCTACCCTGTTTCTTCTGCAAATCAATGATATGTTGCATACTAGTAACATTCATTGTTGTGTAGACGACAGCACTGGCGATTCCTTATCCACCGGTCGTGCTAATATTTCTCAGGAACACAAAGCATCGAGTGTTGGAACAAACTTGTGTCTGACGTCGAGTCTTTATTAAACAGTCTCGAATTTGGGGCGGCTTAATTTAACCCTCAAAAGACACTCGTTTGCGTGTTTACAGCAAAATAGAAAACTTTGTCGTATCTCTTCGATTTTAGAGTACTCCTCTCGTTACCTCAGCCAGCATCGCAATCCTTGGCGTCGACATTTTGAGGGACGTACAGTTTTGTAGTCACTTGGAAGCGACTAAGTAGTAGTACTCAGTAGATCGAGACGGTATTTGTTTAGGCCTGAGTCGGCGCTCGGGTCGAGCGGGAGGCGCGCCTGACGGCGGAGGCGCGGGGGGGGTGCAGGTTGGTGCGGCGCCCGGCTGCGCCGGCGTGGGTTTTTGCGCTTCACTTATCGCAGAGCGTGGATCTGGGTAGTTGCCCGTTGTGTTAATAGCTTAGTCGCACCTCTTCCTTAACGTATATACTTCGCGAACCTGAGTAGTTTGCCGCGCGGTCCGGTGATATTGCTTTTTTCACAAAGGTCGAGTTTGTATGTGACGCGCGTTCGGTTAAATCTTGTTGGACTTTATTGGATTAACCTAATGACAATTGGCTTGTCTCCAATTAGCAAGTGAGAAACGAGTGTAATTTACTAGATTCTTAATTTTTTGTGACGGACTGCCACTTCGATATAAAGAATAGAGGTGAAGCCTTGGGGTCGGCGGTTCTGCAACCAGCAGGAAGTCAGGTTACATAATTTAACACAATCCCACCACAACACAGTCAAGCACACCCACACTTACACCTGAATCTTCCTAAGGTAGACCCTACTTCGAAGAAATAGGTAAGTTTTTGTTTGGTCCCCTTTTTACCGCTAACGTGTAATATTCCACAAGCCATTTAGGCCGACCTCCTGTTGCTCGTCGAGTGGAACTCCTGATGGGCCCGAGTTCCACGACCTTTGCCCGGGTAACTAGAGGCCGTAACAATTGGTAGCAGTGCGTGGTTTTCCTGATGGGTTTTGAAACCACTCCCAGCTCAATACGTAACGTTTGTTGCAATACGTATTAATAATTTTGTTTTGTTCGCGTGTTATTTGTTAGCGGATAGGACCGGTATAGAACCGTGTAGTAACCGTATTTTTTGAGTTTTATTTACTTTATTCGGTCGCTTACTTTGTTAGTGGTAGGTAGAATTGTGCCACGCCCGCGGCCGGGCGTAAGCGGACTGTTTAGGTATTACCTTAGGTTTAGGTACACGCGTCGAGTAGGGTTTATAATTACCGTTGCTACATAAGCGTGGCAATTGCAAATATTGTATATGTAATAATTATCAATTAGCGTTGTCTCGTAAACCGACTGTAGTTATTACTCGTGGAATAGTAATTTGTTTGAATTAAATTAATTGCGTAGTATAATTTACTGATTGGATAAATAGTATTTTGTATTGTATTATTTTTATTGTGATAATTAAACTAATTGTGTAAAGTAATTTGTACTAAGTTTAATTCGGTGATAATCGTACCTTGTAATGATGCCTTCACACCGGTCACCGACGCTTCGCTTACAAGCGGAACTGCGCTGGGCTGCGAATGCTCACAGCTTGATAGGGAGACCCGATAGAATCCATAGCTTGGAGAAGCGGCTCGAGCAAGTCACGGCCCGAAGGGCCTTAGTGGAGGAGGCATGCTCCGAGATTATGGCTTCGGGAGCGGAACAGGGAGTCCTAGACTCCTGTCTTTCCGACTATGAGCAATTTTTTGCTCTCACGGATGACCTGATTGAGGCAGGGGCCAAGCAGGCTAGTGACGCGCGTGAAGCTCGGCTGGGTGTCCTGCTCGAGTCCCCTCGGAAGCAGCCCACTCACCCGGAGCTGTTGGGACGACTTCCCACTCTGGACCTGCCAAGGTTCTCCGGGGTCCTCTCCGAGTGGTTAACATTTGTGGGACTTTTTGACAGCCTAGTGGATGCCCGGAGGGATTTAACACCAAGCCAGAAGATGGCGTATCTCCTGGCCTCATTAGAGGGGGAGGCCTTGGGCGTCGTCGGCCATTTGAAGGTGTCGGACGACGCCTACCTGAACGCTCGGGACCTCCTTGCCGGAAGGTATGCCAACGTACGGCGAATTGCGGACGAGCACGTCAAACTTCTGTTAAACCTCCCGTTGCTAAAGGACCGGGCCCGACTACGACCGGACATCGTAAATCCGGTCTTGGTGGCCTGCAACTCGTTGAGACGGCTGGATTTGCCGGTGGACGAATGGTCCTTTTTGTTGCTCCATATTGTGCTGTCCCGCCTACCTCTCGATCTTCGACTCCATTTTGAGGAGAGGTACGGCGGAGACGGCGCCTCCTATATTCCTCCCTTCAGGGATCTGCTGCGGTTCTTGGAGGAGCAGTGCCGGCAGATTGAAAACGCAGAGGGCACCGCCGGAGATCTGCGGACTGCTAACCGAACCGTGACCAGGGAAAGGCGAAACCCCCCGGCCAAGTTGTTGGCAACCCCCCTCAGACCGAGTGGTGCTCCTGCGGGAGGGCGCCCCCTCCTATCATCTTATAGTGGCCTAGTGGCCAGGAAGGAGCCCCCCTGCTCCTATTGTAGAGCAGCAGAACACCAGGTGACGTCGTGCCCTAAATTATTAGGCAAGCCTGCCTCAGCGAGACGAACCATCGCCAGGGAGCGCCGCTGGTGCTATTCATGTTTAGAACGGCACCTCCAACGAGACTGCCCGCACCAGCGGCCCTGTCCGCACTGCCAGGGCAAGCACCACGCCGTTTTGTGCCTGGGCGCGAACGGCTCTTTCTCTCGGGGCTCGGCTGGGCCCTCATCCCCCACGGGCGGGGGCGCCCAGCCACCCCCTCTGACAGGTGACGCTCGTCGCTCCCCTACCGACGACCCTGCCCCTGGGTTCGGAGGGGGTTCCCCTCACGACCAGTCGGGGGGTCGTTCCCCCAGGGGCGGGGGGTTCGTCACCCCCCCTCGGAGGGTCGAGAGGGACTTCGCGGCCACTCAGCGATCAGCGAGATCCTTCTCACCCCCATTAGCAGAGAGGCCGCGACTGGAGTACCACCCCCCCCCCTTTGGTCGGTCCCGCTACTACGGGCTCCCTGAGACCTCGAAGCTGTCCAGGGCCTCCAGGCCAAGGTTCCCAGAAGCCCCCCAGGTCGGCCCGTTCTGCGAATTTCATCCACGGGTCATTGAGATGCCGCCGGAATTCCGCTTTCCGGACCCCCGGCTTGAGTGCCGGTCCGACGAAGGCAGCTCCTGCTAGGAAACTGCCGCCCTAGCTCCCACCACGGCCGCCTTCACTGATCCTTTAAGCCGTCCGCAGTCCACCTGTCAAACTGTTCTATTGCCGACGGCCGCCGTGAAGGTGTACAACCCGAGTGGCGACTGCTTAACTGTTCGCGCTCTATTGGATTCAGGTTCACAACGCTGTGTGGCCTCCACTCGGTTAGTGGGAAGACTAGGGCTCCCCTGGAGCTCCAAATCATGTCCAATGGTAGGTATTGGAGGTGCAGAGCCTCCTGCTCCTAGGGGACAAGCAAGGCTGGTGTTTGGTCCTGCAAGCGAACACCTCCACATCTTAGTTAAGGTAAATGTCCTCGATGATATTGTAGGCTTTCTCCCTAATGCCCGTATAAATGATAGCGCGGTTTGTTGTACGTCTGGCTTGAGACCGGCAGACCCTCAATGGTCCCAACCTGGGCCGATAGATTTGTTGCTGGGGGCCGACGTGCTGGGGTTCATCCTGTTAGGCGAGATACGAGCCCTACAGCCCGATGGCTTGTCAGCCGTGTCCACTGTATTTGGGCACAGTTTCTTTGGACCGGTTCTGTGGTCTCCACCGCATCAGGCAGCCGACCCGCTCCCAGTGGCGGGCGTGTCTCTTTCGGACGTCGTCCAGCGGTTCTGGGAAATTGAGGAGCCGCCACACGCGCCTCGAGTCAACCCTCTGGACCGTGAGTGCGAGTTGTTCTACCAGAACAATACCGGCCGCCGTGTCGACGGTCGCTTTGTCACCCGCTTACCCTTTCTTGACTCACGGCCTCCTTTGGGCCAATCTCGGACCATGGCCGAAAAGAGGTTGCTTTCTATGGAGCGCCGTATGCGTCGCGACACAGCCTTTCGCGACAAGTATGTCGAGTTCATGCGCGAATATCAAGAGCTGGGTCACATGTCACCTTCTCATTTCGACTGGCGATCACATGAACACTACTTCCTCCCCCACCACGCGGTTTTGAAGTCCCCTGGGAGTAAGATTCGGGTGGTTTTCGACGGCTCCGCCCCCTCGTCCAATGGGGTGTCCCTGAACCAGTGTCTCCACTCTGGTCCTAAATTGATCAAGGACATATCCGACATTTTGACCCACTTCCGTCGGCATCAAGTTGTTTTTGTAGCCGACATTCGGATGATGTTTCGTCAATCAGTGGTCCACCGTGATGACCGTCGATATCAGCTGATCCTGTGGCGCGAGAAGCCCAGCGATCCGATACAAGTGTTCGAGTTGAACACCACCACCTATGGACTCCGATCCAGCCCGTATGTCGCCATGCGAACCCTCCTCGAACTAGCTGAGAGAGAGCGCCTAAGATACGCTCGGGGGGCTTCTATTTTGGAGACCTCGGTCTACATGGACGATATTTGCACGGGTGCCTCCACCGTCGAGGAGGCCCTCGTATTGCGAGACGAATTGATTGCCATCCTGAAGTCGGGAGGTTATGAGCTGCGCAAATGGTTGTCGAACTCCCCTCATATTTTGAAGGACCTCCCAGGAGAGGATCAACAAGACTCTCATCTATTCGAGCACCCTGACAATCCTAATTTGTTGACTGTGCTTGGCATTCAATATCAGCCTGTTCAGGATACCTTCACGTATCGAGTCAAGATCGATCCCCCCCCTAAATCATGGACCAAGCGCTCTGTGTTGTCAACTGTAGCTCGCACCTTCGATCCTAATGGTTGGATTACTCCGGTCATCTTTTTGGCTAAGTGTTTCCTTCAAAAACTCTGGATATCCGGGTTGGGTTGGGACGACCCTATAAGCGGTGCTCTCTTGCGAGAGTGGCTCTCAATTGTGTCCTCCCTTCCAGACATCGACCGGGTCTCCATGTCAAGGTGCTTCCTCCCTCCAGGGAAATGCAGGGTTACCCTGCACGGATTTTGCGACGCCTCTGAGAAGGGTTACGCTGCTGTTGTATATTTGCGGACGGTGAGCTCTTCTGGCCATACTTCCGTCCATCTCGTACTTGCTAAAAGCAAAGTGGCTCCCATTAGGTCCCGCTTAACTATCCCTAAGTTGGAACTGTCTGGAGCTGCTCTTCTCACGCGACTGCTCAACCACGTTCACTCCTCCTTGAAGTCGGTAATCGACATTACGGACGTCTACGCTTGGTCGGACAGTGAGATAGTACTTTGTTGGCTCCGAGCGGCACCTCACAATCTTGAGGTCTTCGTGTCGAACCGCGTGTCCCAAATCCAGAATTCTGTCACTTGTCTAACGTGGAGACATGTCCCAGGGGAGTTGAATCCAGCAGACTGTGCTTCTCGTGGCTGTGAAGCCTCCTACTTGGTTGATCACCCGCTGTGGTGGGGGCCCGGCTGGTTAGCTGAGTCTCAGGCGTTCTGGCCCCAGAACAAATACTCTGAACCAATTGAATTGCCTGGCCTACGAGCCCGAGTAGGAGTGGTCAAGGATAAGCCCACTCGTGATCTCTCCTTACTAGAACGGTACAGCTCTCTCGACAAGCTCTTGGGAGTAACGGCTTGGTTGCGTCGATTTGTCCGCAACTCGAGAGACCCATCTAACCGAATATCTGATTCCGCCTTGTCCCCTAGCGAGCGGCGCGAAGCCTTGATGCATTGGACCCGTATGATCCAAGCGGAGCATTTCGAGCTCGTGATTGATACCTTGAAGCGGGGCTTAGTTGTCAAGGGTGCGCTGGCCCGCCTGAACCTCTTCCTGGATGACTCGGGGATGCTTCGCGTGGGCGGACGTTTGAAAAATTCTCAACTGCCGTACGAGGCTCGACACCCTCTACTGCTCCCCAAGGACGGCGCCTTGGTTCGGTTGCTGGTAACTCACTACCATGTTCAGAATGCCCACGCTGGGTGCAACGCTCTTTCGGCCATTTTGCAGCGGGAGTTTTGGATTTTGGCGGGTCGACGCACCATTCGGAGCGTCATCTTTAAGTGCATATCTTGTTATAAGTTGAAGGCGCCCATATCACAGCCGATGATGGGCGACTTACCACCCGACCGCGTCAGAGCCATCCGACCATTCGCGGGAGTCGGAACTGACTTCGCTGGCCCCTTCCTCGTCAAGTCCTCTAACCTTCGTAACGCGCGTGCTCATAAGGCCTATCTGTGCGTTTTCGTGTGCCTCTCCACTAAGGCTGTTCACTTAGAACTTGTAAGTGCCCTTAGCACGGAGGCCTTTTTGTCCACACTGGGTCGCTTCGTATCGCGTCGCGGTTTACCGGACCTGATCCGGTCGGATTGCGGAACGAATTATAAGGGTACTGATAGGTATTTGAAGGAGGTCGTTGAATTTCTGTCTAGCAACCGGACCTATTTAACTACTGCGATGTCCAAGAAGGGCATCCAGTGGAAATTCGACCCTCCGGCTTGCCCACACTGGGGCGGTATTTTTGAGGCGGTGGTGAAGGTTGCAAAGACGCATCTCCGTCGCGTTATTGGCGAAACTATTTTGACATTTGAAGAGCTTGCCACCGTATTCTGTAAAATTGAAGCAGTCCTCAACTCTCGGCCCCTCTGTCCCCTCTCGTCCGATCCGAATGATTTAGAGGTTCTAACCCCTGGCCACTTCCTGATAGGCCAGCCGCTTAACGCCCTGCCCGAGTACCCCTTCCGGGAAATAGTCTCTTCGCGGCTGAGCAGATTTGACATGCTGCAACAAATAACTCAGAGCTTTGGCACCGATGGTCCCTGGAGTACCTACATCTTTTGCAGCAGCGCGTTAAGTGGTCTGACAAGACGGACCCCCCTCGGGTTGGAGACCTCGTGTTAGTTAAAGAACCTAACGCCTCGCCCTTGTATTGGCGCCGTGGGCGCATTGTCAAGTTGTCGTATGGACCGGATGGGATCCCTAGGGTGGCCGAGGTTTTGGTTGGAGATTCGGTTTTGCAACGTGCCGTCTCTACCCTATCCCGTTTGCCAATTTACTCGCGGACCTAGATCCTCATGTCCGGGACGGGGGCTTGTTTAGGCCTGAGTCGGCGCTCGGGTCGAGCGGGAGGCGCGCCTGACGGCGGAGGCGCGGGGGGGGTGCAGGTTGGTGCGGCGCCCGGCTGCGCCGGCGTGGGTTTTTGCGCTTCACTTATCGCAGAGCGTGGATCTGGGTAGTTGCCCGTTGTGTTAATAGCTTAGTCGCACCTCTTCCTTAACGTATATACTTCGCGAACCTGAGTAGTTTGCCGCGCGGTCCGGTGATATTGCTTTTTTCACAAAGGTCGAGTTTGTATGTGACGCGCGTTCGGTTAAATCTTGTTGGACTTTATTGGATTAACCTAATGACAATTGGCTTGTCTCCAATTAGCAAGTGAGAAACGAGTGTAATTTACTAGATTCTTAATTTTTTGTGACGGACTGCCACTTCGATATAAAGAATAGAGGTGAAGCCTTGGGGTCGGCGGTTCTGCAACCAGCAGGAAGTCAGGTTACATAATTTAACACAATCCCACCACAACACAGTCAAGCACACCCACACTTACACCTGAATCTTCCTAAGGTAGACCCTACTTCGAAGAAATAGGTAAGTTTTTGTTTGGTCCCCTTTTTACCGCTAACGTGTAATATTCCACAAGCCATTTAGGCCGACCTCCTGTTGCTCGTCGAGTGGAACTCCTGATGGGCCCGAGTTCCACGACCTTTGCCCGGGTAACTAGAGGCCGTAACAGTATTTCATGCCAGAACACCGCTTGCAGTTTTTCAGATTTGGCTTCATATTAAATACTATTTTCTACTCTGGATCGGGGCACCCCAGTATCAGCTCCTTCCACTTGATTGTATTCAACGGAGAGCGCCCCGAATCGATGACGATCAAGTTCTTTCCGATTGGCTTGATCCGAGGCCTTGTGGAGAGACGTTGCATTTCTATGCATCTATGAAATCCATTTACCGCCGGGAGTGCCTAGAATTGTTCGGATTAATTCAGCTACTGAATTCCACCATCTGACACTGCGACAAAACTTGAAATTCTATTCTCATCATCACGATAACTGGTGGTCTACTACTGTGCGATTTACGCGGAATATTCTGTTTCGCACGAGCTAACTGTGGAATTTACTGTCGCCAGCGGTTTTTCCGGACCCATACGGCAAACTTATAGCTCATAAAGGAAAAGGACAGATGTCATATTTATCTAATACAAAATGCAAGTAATTTATCAAATTAATTGCATCAAGTAGGCAATTTACCTTAATAAGAGATACACTATAGAAATCTAAATAATAAGCACTAGAAGCCGTAAAAGCGCATGACCATGTCGCCGTGCATGTGACTCGTAGGCCACAATTGCGCGAGGAGCGTTTGTTTCGGTCACCATTGTTGTTCCGGACGCAAAGACGTAAAAATGGTGTTTTGCAGCCTATATCCAACCGCGGAAATTCTTCCACAATTTGAAAATATTCAAATAAACATTTCATAAATAAGTACGGGGGTCATTGTAGAAGCGTGCTCGTCGCGACCCCTGCCAGCCCTTTTCAGGGCTGCAATTCTACACAGCTGCGCACCCATGCAAACGAGGGTTAGGGCGTCCCCCCAAGGCGATGCACACCAGCTCGTCCCCGTTGGTGTGGAATGCAGCGCGCAAAGCGGCGATGGGGACCGCCACCCGTCACGCACAGCCCAACACGGCGGAAGGTGAAGGACGGAGTACAGAGTTGGCACGTGGAATGTTAGAGGGGGCATGAGAGATAAGACGAATGAGTTGATCGAAATAATGAAAGAAAGAGAATTAGATGTCGTGTGTATGTCGGAGACCAAACGGAAAGGCAGTGGTACTGAAGAGCTCCCTGGCGGGACGTTAGCTATATGGTCCGGAGTCCCGGAAATCGAGAGCGCCTGCCAGGGAGTGGGAGTGCTGTTGTCGTCCCGGTTGGTCGATCTTATGACTGAATACAAGGTTGTGAACTCAAGACTTCTCTGGGTTCGCTTCAAAATGGGACTGACGAAGTTATTCCTTTTGGCTGTTTATGCGCCGGTAGCTTCGTCGTCCAGGGCTGAGCTGGAGGAGTTTTGGGAGAATGTAAGAGAAGTTCTAGATTTGGTTAAGGGAAACGAAAGAACTGTTGTATGTGGTGATTTGAATGGATGGGTAGGTATCGCTCGACCAGGATACGAGTCGGTGCTTGGAAAGTTTGGCGATAAAAGGGTTAATGATGCTGGCAAGCTTACACTGGCTGTATGCAAGGAAAAGGGTCTTCTTGTGACAAACACTATGTTTAATCACAGGAAAATCCATATGTACACTAGAGAAAGAAAGAATGAGAGAAGTATGATTGATTTGTTCCTGGTGGATGACCGACTGCCAAAACAGGTGATGGATACACGAGTGTTCAGGGGTGCTGACCTGGGAACGGATCATTATCTAGTAATTACTAGATTTAGGGGTTTGTTCGCGGGTTGGCGCTACCGGACGACAGTAACAGAACCACAGTCGGTCTGTCGCATCCGAAGCTGGAAGCTTCAGGAAGCGGATACTAGGGACAAATATCACACGAGGGTAGCCGAAAAGCTTGACACCATCGATGGCAGGAAAGAATGTGTGGAGAGAACATGGCAGAACCTTAGGGATGGAATGGTAAGTGCAGCGGAAGAAGTATGTGGAACAACAAAAAGAGGTAGTAGTAAAAGAAGAGATGCATGGTGGAATGATGAAGTGAGAGAAGCTGTAAAAAAGAAGAAAAAAGCATGGTTAGACTACTTGGCCTCTAGTAACGATGAGCATATGAGAGAGAAGATGAAAGAAAGATATAAGCTGCAGAAAGTTCATGCGAAAACATTGATTGAGGAAGTACGTGAAAGGTGTAGAATAGAAGCGGACGAGAGGTTGTCGCACAACTTTAGGGAAAACTCCAAACTTTTCTGGAAAGAGGTTGGAAGGTCCCGGAGTGGTGTGACAGCCTTAAGAATGAACAAAGTGCTTTCGAGAACCAATGACGTCCTGTCAGAAAAATCGGACGTCATGCAGCGATGGAGTGAATTTTATAGAGAAATGTATGCGTGTCATGATCTTAGTGAAGGATCCGGGGGTGACGCCGTGACTGGCACGCCAGACACGGACCTCGATGACACTGAGGTCATCAGCATGAAAGAGATTGAACGTGCGATTCGAAGTTTGAAATGTGGTAAGGCTGCGGGACTAGACAGAGTTACTGCTGAAATGGTCAAGTACGGTGGGCCTCGCGTCTGGGACAGCTTTCATCTGCTGTGCAATTTGTGCTGGCGGACGGGAGATGTCCCGGATGATTGGCGATCCGCGGTCATTGTGCCTTTATATAAAGGTAAAGGTTCACATTTTGACTGCGGGTGCCATCGGGCGATCAGCTTGACCAGTTTAGCAAGTAAAGTTTACTCGAAGGTTTTGACACGTAGGATGCGAGAGAAATCGGAAAGATTCTTATGGGAGGCACAATGCGGATTTAGACCTGGAAAAGGATGCCCGGATCAAATGTTTTCTCTCCGCATGATCACGGAGAAGCTTCAGAGTGTTAACCAGAGGATTTTCTGTGCTTTTGTGGATCTGGAGAAAGCATTTGATAAGGTTATAAGGAGGAAAATGTGGGAACTGTTGCCGGGATATGGTGTCGATTGTTAAGGGATGTGCAGTCACTTTACTATGACTGTAAAGCCTGTGTGCGGGTAGGGCATGACCTGTCACCCATGTTTAGCGTCCAAGCGGGCGTAAAACAGGGTTGTGTCATGTCTTCCTGGCTGTTCATACTGTATCTCGACAGCTGTTTACAGAAGCTGAAAAATAGCTGTTTGGGTGTGAAATTGGGTGACATAAAAGTTAATTGTCTGCTGTATGCTGATTATGCAGTGCTTATTGCACCATCAGAAGCAGAACTGCAGGCATTAGTCACGTGTATGAAAGAGGAATGTGAAATTAAAGGTCTCCGTTTGAATGCTAATAAAACTCAGGTTCTGGTATTTGAAAAGGACGAAGAGAGAACGAAATGTGAAATATGGGTAAATCAGGAATATCTAGAACAGGTAAATGAAATTGTTTACTCGGGGAGTGCTTTCAGCCGGGATGGAAGATGTGATTTAGATGTGGATAGGCGTGTTGCTGCCGGAAACAAAGTCAATGGTGCCCTGAATGCATTAGTAAAAAGGCAAGGCGTGGTGAAGAGTGCACGCCTTGCAATACATAACGCAGTGTTGGTACCGACTTTGTTATATGGCAGCGAAACCTGGGTATGCCAGAAGAAGCATAAAAGCAAGTTGAATGCAGTGGAGATGCGATCTCTTCGTAAAATGTGTGGCGTTAGCATAGCCGACCGAAAGCGAAACGAAGAGATTCGCAATATGGCAGGATTGAAAGATGACCTTATCACAAAAATTGATAGGGGCGTACTCCAATGGTTTGGGCACGTTGAACGAATGAGTGAAGACCGAATGGTGAAGAAAATATATAGAGCGAAAGTAAATATTAAAAGGTGTCGAGGTAGACCGAGACTAACTTTCGAAGACCATGTGAGCAAATTGCTCAAAGAGGGGAGGGTCAAGAGTACTCGGATACCTAGACGTGCGTGTATGAAGAAGTTAATGAACCTGAAAGAAGCGAAAGAGGTATGTAAGGATCGTGACACTTGGCGATCTGTTCTCTCTGGCTACCCTGTTAGGGATTGTGCGTGAAGATAAATAAGTAAGTAAGTAAGTAATAAATAAGTACTTAGTGTTTTAAATATTGTTGTGTTGGACGAAATATACTTAAATAAAATTATTCACCTCCAGTCCTACGATTGTCTCAGAAAATGTAATTGTTTTCACATTTCAATACACATTGATTCTTAAGCTAATTCATGTCTACGAGTACGACAGCTAAAAACAGCGATGGATTTATAGTATGGGCAATAAACAGAATTGCTGCGTACGTAAATTTTTGCAGCTTAGTGCTGCTGTTTTTACCGGAAACGAGGCATTCCATCTCAGTCCTCAGGGCTGGTAATGCATATTCATTTCGATTCTTAATTGAAGATAAATGTAGTCTATGGGCCACAGCATCCACTTACCATCAGGTGGGATGTGTGCTCGTTTGTGACCATAAGGGTCTATAAAAAAAGAACCAGAGTGACTGACATAGCTCAACAAATTAGTAAGCGGAAGTGGCAATGGTTCAGCTCGAAGAACTGACTACTAATGGGGAAAAAAAATTCTCGAGTAGCGGCCTCGTACCAGTAGTAGGCGAAGTGTAAAGCGATCCCCCACTAGATAGAGGAGTGACGACCTGGTAAGACATGCAGGAAGTCGATGGTTTAAGGTGGCTCAGGACTGTGCTTTGTGGCATTCCTCTTGGGGGACGCCTGTGTTCAGCAGTGGACTTGTGAAGGGCTGTAATGGTGATGATGATGGTGTAGGATTTGTAATTATTATCTGATATTTTTTTAATAATCACCATTTCAAAATAAGATTATTGTTACTGGAGAAGAAACAGTGAAATAAATTCTGGAGGTATTCTCTATCTCTTTATAACAACCTTTAAAAGTTCAAAACAAAAAAATATTTTGTCATATTAATTAATTTTACTTTCAATATGTTTCATAAATACATCCAACGGATCATTAGAAATTTCCTTTGATATTTTTCTACCATACTCTTCAACAAGTTTCATATGCTCCTCCAAATTATCAACGTCATTTAGTTCAGAATCAAAATATTTATCTTCTGCGTCTTGGGAAATTTGCTGCAGATCATCATACTGTTCATTATTATCTATAGAATTATAATCAATATCTTCATCTCTGCCTTCGAGGAAACTACTAAACATTTCTTGAAAAAATTCCTCACGGAGCATTGCTCTCTCATGACTGCTTATTGTTGCTTCAGTTCTTGTTTCAAATTTATGTGTGGTTCTAGAATCAGGTTCATCAAATTCACCCCACATTTTGTTATTACTTTTAACATTTTCTTCACAGTTTTCATTTTGTTTTTTCCCTTCTCCAGAATCTAAACTTTCTTCAAGCATTTGTCTATGTTTTATCTCATTCATTTCATTCATGTCAACAGTACTCAAAATAATATTTAAGAATGTCAAGTCTTTACTGTCTTCAGCATCCCGCCTTAAGATTTCTTCATGATCTAGATACTGGCCAATCAGTTGATCATATAAAAGGGGATTACGGAACATCATCTCTCTTTCACTAAAATAGTCACTTTCCTCTTGCATCTTTTGCAATGCTCTGTATCGTCTATTTCTTATTCTTTTATGTCTGCTTCGGTCAGAATGATAAGCTTTTAAATATTTGACACATTCAATAAATGCAGGATTTTTAGAATTTTCGTCACGTAGATTTTCAAAATACGATAAATGATTCGGAGAAAGATATTTTCCAAACTGTATCAAAAAAAGTGTGGGAGATTTTTTGTAGAGCTTGTAAGCCATTTCAATTTTATCAGCTGTTCTAACCTCAGCTTCACCAATGTTTGAATTTTTAAATGAAACATTTGCGCACCTTACCAAATAGTCAATTATATCGTGAATTGGATCAATGACATCTTCTCTTTCCTCATACAAAATACTTGAATGACTATTGACTTCGGATTCCATACTTATATAGGTATATATTTTATATATTCCTTTAATTAGAGTTAATGAAAATTCTTCAAATTAAACTAAAAATACAGTAAATTATGTACATCATACTTTCTTGGAGTAATATAATTTTTATTGAAATTAATGACAGATTTTTATTTCTATTTTGGTTTTTATTATTACTCAAGCCTTTTGACGTGGATGTTTGTTTTTTAAGCCATATCTTCATTTTGTAGCTACACTCGACGTCTCGTGAAACAGAAAAGGCAGCTCTAAAAAGATCTATTATTATGGAGTGTAGAAGTAAGGAGTACCAACTCCCATACCCATAGTAGAATAGTTAAAAAAGTGGCCATCTGTAAGCAGTAAATAACAGTTCAAAAACTCTACAACAGCGCTGGAGTAGCTACTGGGATGAAATGAACTTATAGCAGTTGTCGAAGGTTTAGGTGTGGTGCTAAACTGCTCAGAGGCTCTAAAATCTAAAATAATTTTATTTAGTAAATATAACCTCGAAAAAGTCGTCTATCCCACTAATATTTTTCGGCACGTTCTTTAAAATTTAGCCCGTAGCTATAGTGGCGCCACCCTTATTTAATGGACACTTTTTAATACACAGTCTGTGCTCCTTATTTCTAAACTCCATACCCATCTATTATATTATTAGCACGAAGCATGATTTTGTTGTGTAAGAAGCTTTCTTACGAGTTTATTATTAGTCCGTTTGAAATGTGGTTTCACGTGCGCTTCGTTTCCAAGAAATCAAGAAAACAAAAATTCTTTTGTTAGATAAAATTAAGATTTTATCTGAAATTGTAATTTTAAAATTAGTTAGAAACTGTACATTTTGTAATTTTTTTATATAAGAAGTCAAATTTTTATAATAAATTACTATACGGATTCTACGCATTCTACTAATTACAAATTTTTCATTTAAAGCTCCACAACCTCTAAAGTCGTAAGCAAGCCAACAAGATGTGATGATACCCATTCATTTATTGCAAAGGACAAGAGGGTTATCATTTTCAAATTCCACTCATTTACCCGGTCACAAAGGAGCCTACTCCGAAAAAAAAGCATCATGTATGGATTTTTATGGGTATCATATGATGTTGCGAGAAAACGATTTTAACCTCTTAGCCTGGTGTAGACAATTATTTCATCAATTTTTGGTAGACATGTATGTGAAGGTAGAAAGTGAACGTCTCCGTTATCCTTTACTATTAAACGAGCAATTCTTGTATATATATATATATATATATATATATATATATATATATATATAGTACCTGGTTGACCGAGCTTTGCTCGGTATTTTTCGCTCGATTTTTTTAATTCATGTGTTTTGGAAATTATATTTAGATACAAATTACATACTGATGAAATATAAATAATATTTTTTGATCTTAGCGACATAACAGAAAAAACGGAACTGGTTATTTGAATAAAAAATCATGAGTGTAATTATTTTAATTTAAATTTTCGTGTTTTTAAAAAATACTAAAAAAAGGGCTCGAAAAAATAGATTTTCTCAAAAAAGAAAAGAACATGAAAAAAAAAATTAAAAAAAGTCGGTCGGTCGGTGTGGGCTCGAACCGGGGTTTTAAGATTTTGTGACCGACGATTATACCAATTAAGCTATTTATAATCACTAACAATCTGTCAAAATTTACCTTCTTATTCTAACGATATTGTAGCAGTTTTTCATTGCCTAAAAACACGGACAAAAAGACATTTTCTAAAAATAAATCCTAGCTAGATCGATTTATTATCCCCGAAACTCCCTGGACACAAAATTTTATGAAAATCGTTGGAGCCGTTTCCGAGATCCCGATTATATATATATATATATTTATATACAAGAATTGCTCGTTTAATAGTATAGGATATATAATCGGGATCTCGGAAACGGCTCCAACGATTTTCATAAAATTTAGTGTCCAGGGAGTTTCGGGGATAATAAATCGATCTATCTTTTGTCCGTGTTTTAGGCAATGAAGAATTGCTACAATATCGATAGAATAAGAAGGTAAATTTTGACAGATTGGTAATGATTATAAATAGCTTGATTGGTATAATGGGCGGTCACAGAATCGTAAAACCCCGGTTCGAGCCCAGACCGACCGACCGACTTCTTTTAATTTTTTTTCAAGTTCCTTTCTTTTTTGAAAAATCTATTTTTTCGAGCCCTTTTTTTAGTATTTTTTAAAAACACGAAAATTTAAATTAAAATAATTGCACTCATGATTTTTATTCAAATAACCAGTTCCGTTTTTTCTGTTATGTCGCTAAGATCAAAAAATATTATTTATATTTCAACAGTACGTAATTTGTATCTAAATATAATTTCCAAAACAAAAAAACCGAGTGAAAAATACCGAGCAAAGCTCGGTCAACCGGGTACTATATCTTTAAATCAAAAAAAGCTGCGCGTTGAGAATTATATACATTTACAAGATGCAGTTTCTAGCGACGCCAATGTAAACCCCAGAGATTTAGGTAAAATGGTAATTCTGCCCTCATCATTCGTTAACAGTCCCCGCTACCTACATGAGTACACACAAGACGCATTCGCCTATGTACGAGCTTACGGAAGACCTGATCTTTTGTTACTTTTACTTGCAATCCCACATGGAAAGAAATAACCGAGGAGCTAATGCCGGGCCAAAAAATACTGACAGACACGATTTAGTTGCTAACGTATTTAGATTAAAATTACAAAAATTTATGTATGTAATTAACAAAGGGAAAATTTTCGGAGAGGTGCAGTGCTTCATGTATTCAATTGAATGGCAAAAAAGAGGATTACTGTATGCCCACATCCTAATATGGCTTAAAGAGAAGTTGCAGCCAAGCCAAATAGACGACATAATAAGCGCCGAGATTCCAGATCCTGAGCAAGATAAAGAGTTGTATGATACCATCGTGCGAAATATGATTCACGGTCCATGTGGAGCACGAAATTCAATATGTATAAAAGAAGGAAAATGTACAAAGAAATTCCCTAAATAGCTATTAAATGAAAAAGTGCACAATGATAATAGCTACCTTTTATACAGATGCAGAGCTCCCGAAGATGGTGGCAGGAAAGTCACAATCAAATCTCGCTCTGGAGCGTTCGAAACCTTAGATAACAGCTGGATTGTCCCGTATTCGCCCATTCTATGTAAAATGTTTAATGCCCACATTAATGTAGAAGCATGTAGCTCTGTCCGCGTAATCAAGTATATCTGTAAGTACATAAATAAAGAAGCGACCAAGCAATATTTAATCTCAAGAGTGAAGGTGAGACAAAGCCCGTTAATGAAGTACAGACCTTTCAAGCAGGGCGTTATGTCAGCGGTAACGATGTAGCGTGGCGTCTCTTTGGCTTCCCTTTACACGAAAGGCACCCAACAGTTACTCACTTTGATGTGCACTTAGAAAATGGAGAGCGTGTATATTTCACCCAAAGAAATTTCCAAGAAAGAATTGCATCACCGCCAAAAACTACACTAACAGCCTTCTTTCAATTTTGTCAAACCGACCCCTTTGCAAAAACGTTGCTATATTCTGAAGTCCCCCGCTATTATAATTGGAACATATCTAGGAACTAGTGGAAACGCCTTATTCAAGGCGCGCCTGTTGCAAATTAGCCCGGTGTAAAGTCATCAGATGCCCTTGGTCACATATTCAAAATTAGTTACATGGACGGTATACACACCGTCCATGTAACAAATTTTGAATATTTCTGTTTACGATTGCTGCTGCACCATGTTCGGGGTCCTACAGGATATAAAGACCTTAAAACTGTCAACGGTCAGGAATGCGCAACTTATAGAGAAGCATGTGAAGCTCTGCATCTTTTAGAAAACGATAATCACTGGGATGTAACCATGGAGGAAGCTGTGCAGTGCCAGTCACCAGCCAAAATTAGGGATCTTTATGCAACTTTCATATCATCTTGCGGGCTATCTAATGCACATGAATTGTGGGACAAATATAAAGAGTACATGGCGGAAGATATTTTGCGAAGGTTACAGCAGACACACGCGAACATGACATATAATGAAGCACTTGGAAAAATTGAAGATAAAGTAATGGCAATGGTAGGCAAAAAATTAGGCGACTTTGGAATGATAAGCCCTCAGCGAACAACCGAAAATGAACTAAGTGATGAAATTATACGTGAAACAAACTGCGATATACCAGCTTTGCAGCAGCAAGTAGCTGAATTTGTATCCCGCTTGCTTCTCGAACAAAAACGAGTTTTTGACAAAGTATTAGGACAAATTGAATCTGGAAATGGTGGACTTTTTTTTAGATGCCCCTGGAGGAACTGGGAAGACATTTTAGCTAAATTTATTATTAGCGCAAATACGGAAAGATAAAAACATATCTGTGGCCGTAGCTTCCTCCGGTATAGCCGCCACGCTGCTAAGCGGGGCCACACTGCACATTCTGTTTTAAAACTCCCTTTAAATCTAGCCCAGGAAGAATCGCCGATCTGCAACTTTAGCAAAAATAGTGCACGAGGTATAATGCTACGACAATGCAAACTTTTAATGTGGGACGAAAGTACAATGTCACATAAAAAAGCTGTAGAAGCACTAAATCGAACGCTCCAGGATTTGCTCAGCAATACCGATGTAATGTGAGGAATCGTGGTTTTACTGACTGGTAACTTTCGCCAAACTTTACCTTTCATTCAAAAGGGCACACCTGCAGATGAAATTAAAGCATGCTTGAGGCATGCATCGTCTATTTTATGTATCAAGGAGACAAAATTCAGTTTAACTACGAATATGAGAGTGCATTTGTATAATGATATCAATGCTGGAAACTATGCTGACACACTATTAAAAATTGGCGATGGGCGGTTGGAAACGGATGCTGAGGGCTGCGTTAAATTGACGAGAGATTTTTGTAATTTAGTACAGAGTCATTCTGAATTAATTGCGAGCGTTTATTCAGATTTAACGAACAACATGCAACAAATGGTTATGTGAAAGGGCGATTCTTGCACCAAAAAATGAGAGCGTTAACAAAATAAATTCAGATATATTAAGCGAAGTAGCAGGAGAAATAACAGAGTATTTGTCAGTAGACACAGTTATGGACACAGAACAGAGCACTTCATATCCCGCAGAGTTTCTAAATTCTCTAGAGTTGTCAAGTGTGCCCTCACATAAGCTTCAATTAAAATTAGGCGTCCCAGTCATGCTAATGCCAAATTTAGATGCTCCTCGGTTATGTAACGGGACAAGGCTGCGTGTGACACATCTTGGACGGAACATAATCGGTGCAACAAAATTCACAGGCGTAGGAAAAGGTGAAAATGTTATTATACCACGGATCCCTATAATTCCCACAGATCTTCCTTTTCAATTCAAAAGGTTGCAGTTCCTTATTAAGCTCAGTTTTGCAATGACAATTAATAAAGCGCAAGGGCAAACGTTGCAGGTAGCGGGGGTCAACTTAGAAAAACCGTGCTTCTCTCATAGCCAGCTGTATGTAGCATATTCGCGGGTGTCAAATGCCCAGAATCTCCACATTCTTTCCCTGAATGGAAAAACATATAACATTGTGTACAGTCGCATCTATTGGTACTTGCTATATTAATCGACGCGACGCCTTAGACAAGTCAGTGGGAGCAGTTATATGACAATATATTAATTACAAATGGCAGCCACTAGGATTTTTCTCAAATATCTTCACCGACGCTCAAATGACGTATTCTACATATGATGGAAAGCTACTAGCTATAAACATATATGGCCTTATAACATTTTAGAAAATATTCGAATGACGCGAAATAATTATATTCACCTATTGATTAAATCTACTTTTACGGATTTTATTTAAATTAATTTAATAAATTAAACGATAAAACCCGTAAAAGTATTTTCAATCAATGTGTATTGTTCGCGTTAATATAAGAAATCAATATATATTAACCGATCACAAACACTTTACATTTGCAATGAACAAAGTGCAGTCATCTACAGAGACGCCGCGACGCGCCCGCCAACCCCTACTCATAAGCGAATTTGCTACAGACATACGTACGTCACGTGAGCGGCAAACACAACATCGTTGACGATGCACTATAAACTACAACTATCATAAGCCGCATAGAAACAATAGCTTACTCTTCGTTAGTACTCTTATTAGTTTGTGGCTTACCCTTTTACTATCGACTACAAGGACATAGCCCACGCACAAGAAAAAGATAGCAACATTCAAAACTTACTACAACAAAATAATATAAATCTCAAAAAAATGAATTTACCTAACACCGATATTACAGCTGTACTGCGAAACATCTACAAGTTATATACGTCCATTTATTCCTAACGAATATCGTCGTGAAGTTTATAATAGTGTACATACACAATATAAGCCATCACGGCACGTGAACTACAAGGCAACTAGTTTGGCCTAAAATGAATACAAACATCGTCCAGTTGACAAGAAGTTGTATCAGTTGCCAGAAAAGCAAAATACAACAACACTCACACATCGACCTTCAAGCATTCCCACTTAACGATCAATTTCAACATGTACATATAGACATCGTCGGACCGGTTTCTACAACGACTCAAGGACATTATTATTTACTTGTATTTACTAGTAGTTACTATGATAGATCGACTCACAAGATGGTTCGAAGCAATATCTACAACCGATATATCTGCGGAGACCGTGCTATAGATTTAGTCTGTAGTCAAAAATCTCCCAAGAACTTATCAACATGACGCATCTGTATATTGCACAAGCGCTATAATAAGAGTACTAACGTAGTATATTGTAAGGAGTTTTATGAAAACGTATAAATTAGACTACACTGTATGGTCTAAGAATTTCGCCTGCCATAATTAGTAAATCATAACAATATATATAACAACTCTATGACTAGCGAAGCAAACGTAGACAAAGAAACCTATAATAATAATAATCAGCGTTGCCGCGAGTGAGACAGGACGATAACGAATTTTTAGGTTATACAATAATCTTTATGACTTTTAAACACATTTAGATAAATTTTTTAATTATTCTAAGAATTGAACTGAACAAGATACACCAATCTTAAGCTCACAAAACACTTTTTTCTCACTTAAACCAACTCGTAAACACCTTAAATCGCTACGCTGTTAAAGTTGTTTAGCAAACTCTACAGTTTGCTAAACAAAAAAAAAACCGGCACGGAGAAAGGGACAAACAATCACACTGCTCTATCTCATTTCTATGCAAGATGTATGCATAAATCTATCTTTTTCGTGTGCGAATGCGAAAGAAGGCGTCAATTTGTCTATAGGTTTCTCTGTCTACGGATGCAAACGTAGATAGAGAAATTCTGTCTACGGATGCAGTTTTTAAAAATATCGATATATCGATAACGATATATATTGAATTAAGTTGATATATAGGCATACTTGACCGATATATCGATATTTTTCTTTTTAAAAGGTTTTCTTTTTAAATTTTATTATTTTAAAATATAATTTAAAAAAATTAATTCCAGTATTTTGTACCAGCTATCTAACCTAAAAATAATAACTTAGAAAGTCTGCTTCCATGTAGCCGGTTTCGGCTCTGGGTTATGGTAGCTCCTACCTTCGAAAACGACGTTCAGATGGAATACTTGTTGCTACAATCGGTAGATGACTCATAAAGCCACTGTAAGTAATAGCATTTTACCTGATTTTGTGAATATTTTAATTTGTGCTGGTTTTCAATATTTTTTTTGATATATCCTGTTCGATATATCGCGTTTTTGTCGATATTGAATTATCGATATCGGTATATCATCGATATGGATAACTATCCATATATTTAGGTGTCGATATATCGATATTTATCTGTTTTCCGATATATCGTTGCATCCCTATCTATGACAATTGAGAAGGACAACATCAACAAAAGAGTATTTTATTTATTGGTATTTTATTTTACAAATGTTTTACAATAGGTGATTTTGGGGTTTAAGAGTTAGGACTGAAAATTGAATTTATTGGTCTTAGTGTATGGATAAACTAAAATCTGAATAAGTCATCATTTTGTATTGTTAAAATTACGTACTATGATCACAGAACACTATTACCCCTAGGTTATGTTATTAAAGTTATCAAGTATATGCTTTTATGATGGATTTCTTCACAAAGTTTTCATGGAAATGGGAAGACATGTGCGGACCGGAGGGCTTTCAGCCCTGGATGGACGACAGAAAAGATTTCGGAAAGTGCTTTCAGGAACTTTGTTTACAAATACCTGTATTCTTTATTTTAGCTATAATATCAGGATATTATGTTGGTTATAGAAGAGATTGGGTAATACGTGAAAAAACACAAGAACAAGCCATTATTTTCCGTAGTTTTATGGTTTTAGTACTAATGTTCATACCAATAATAAAATTGTATATATTCATAACAAACTCAAAGTATAATCTGTTTCCTATTGATTACTTCACTGCTGGTGCGTGTTGTTTATCATGGTTGGTGCATTTTGGATATATGTTAGCCCTAAAACACAGATTGGGTTTAAGTTGCCGTGGGCCTATAGCTCTGCTATTCTTATGGTCTATATTAGTAGTGCTCAATCTTATTTCTCTTCGCACAAGCATCATTACTGGAACCATCACTGGTTTCAATATTGCAACACTATGCTGCCACGTTATATACTTTTTGACTCTTTTACCATCAAGTAATTCTAGACCAACATTTTACTCATCTCGCCTTCTCGGCTCCCAACATTCAACTGTAAGTATAAAAATAATAACAATAAACTTTTATAACTATAATGTGTATAAAATAAAATATTATAACATTTTTAGAGTGAATACACACCTCTACTCCCCCATATGGATGAGGGCATTTTGGGTACAGCGATGCAAGAATCGAACTGGTTTTCTAAACTTATCTTCTTATGGGTAGATCCGCTTCTCGAAAAAGGTAAGTAAACAAAGTAGCATAAGGTTGTTCGATAAATTTTTTAACAGTATGTCTTATTATTAATGAATTAAAAATAACAATATTTTTTAAAACCCAAACAACAGAAACTTCCTCTTGCAACAAAAATATATCGGGTGCATGTTTGATATGTTCAATAACAGAAGTATAGAAGTTGTGCTTTAAGGCCCAAAAAATGTTAATAACTTTAAAAAACATCTGGAGAATATAAAAGGAAAGCATTAATTTACATCTCACCAACAACAGAACAGAATCTTTGATCCACAGCTTACCACTTACCATCAGATGGACTATGCTCATTTGTCACCATTATCCTATAATAAAAAAAAATCGGAAGACAAGTGGTAAAATTAAACATTTTGTACAAATAAGATGAAAATGAGAACACTAATATATGAATATTACATATATGAAGTTAAATTGACTTTAATTGACTGCATTATTAAAGATAACTCAAAAACTACTGGTCCGATCTTGATCAAATTTATGTGATACCACATGAGAAGTAACAGCTTTCAAATAAAAAAAATGCAGTCAATCAATCAATCAATCTCTTTATTCATTAGAACAATAAATTGTGTATGAATATTTCTGTCCATATTATATTGTTAAATTGAGATGGGCTGAATATGTATTTCACCAAATACGAATATTCAGCTGAAAGTTCGCTAAATATTTTACCAAACTGAATTCGACCTGACATTATTCGTCAAGATTACTTTGGTACCTAACTAATATACATATGTCGAAACTTGTTACCGTAAAGCGCGCGGCGGCATTAGCGCTAGACCCTGCCCCCGCGCCCTCGCCACACCTGGTATGTTATTGCATTCAACATCTATTACTGAAAAAATTGCCGGCACATGCTTATGTTTTGACTAATTTTGTGAGAAAAAAGTATTTCGTTGTGTTATATTCTTAGTGAAAATTGATAATTATATGATAAATATGAGTGGCAGGACATCTACTATTTGGACTTATTTCAGCAAAACTGATGACTAAAGTAAAGTGAAATATACTGATGTAATGTAATGTTTCTTTTTTGATTCAATAAACATTGTATCAAGCTTTCTCTATTGCTAGTATTGGAAATAAATCTAAAGTGTCTCAAAAACATAATGCTATACAAGTAGATTTAACCTATAAAGTATGAATAAAATATACTTTCAACAGTAAAATTATGATAGACATGGAATTACTTTATTCGTACATTTTAATACAGTGGACACTTTGAGTACCACTTTAACAAATGTTCAGTGATTTAGTAAAGCTGTCGAATATGAAATGAATATTCGGCCCATCTCTATTGCTAAGCCTTAACTTAGTTAAACAAAATAAATTAATTAGACAGTTAAACAAAAGATAAAATAAATTAACTAATAAATTTCATTGTACCATTATTAACTATTAATTTTTCTACCTACTTAACAATTTAATTTCATGACAAATGTTCTATATTATTTATTATTTACATTAAATAACTATTAAAAAGCAGTCAAAAAACAGCTAGCAAATGTCCATCCATATATAAAAAAAATAAAAAAAAATTAAGTAATAAATTTCTTTGTAACTATTATTTTAATAAATATTCTGACTACTCTACAGGTAAAGTCAATATATTATATATAATATTTTTTATCTATTACATTTATCTATAAATATTGCCTACAACTCTGTTTTAAAAGCACTTAACTTTTTTATTTCTTTTAGTTTTTTAGGCATCTTGTTAAAAATAAAACTGCCTGATAAGGAGGAGTGTTCACAATCTCCAGTTTAGGCATAATAGGTAAAATCAAGTCCTTCCTTCTGGTGCTTTCTCTCTCTTTCATTTCTTTATCAGAATCATATAAATGTCTGTGTTTAAATATGTCAGTCAGAAATATCAAAATATATAGGCTGGGTGCTGTAAGTACATTTAGCTTTTTGAAATGTTCTTTACATGATTCCCAGGGTGGAATACATACCATTGCTCTTATAGCGCTTTTCTGAGCAGTGAATGCTTTGCTCATATTAAATTGATATCTATTGCTCTGGAATTTTATGCTATATCCTAGCTTGGACTCAACAAGTGCATAGTACACATTTAAAAGTTAATCAATAGCTAATTCTTTTCACAAGGTGAGTAAGGCATAGCTAGCTGAACTTATTGTGTCTGCTATGGATGCCAGCTCAACATTTCAGCTTAGGACATCATCCAGGCGAATTCCTAAAAACTTTACGGAACTTACAGTGTTAATTATATCCCCATTTACATACACTTCTGTTATGTCAATATTGCCAGTGTTGTTTTTGAAATTCTTCGAATCAAGTACCTCCTCCTTTTTGAAGTCGGTTAAAAAAGTGGGAGCATATCTCTGGAAATCCTATTTGGCCTAATGTTAGGTTTTTTTATAGAGTGAGGGTGACAAATGAGCACATCGTCTACCTGATAGTAAGTGCATTCTGTAGTCCATATACATCGGCACCTATTCTTGATTATGAATCAAAAGGCAATATGTTGGCAGCCATGAGAACTAAGATGGAATACCTAGTTACTAGTAAAAAGAGTCTTCAGTTCTCTACACTATCCATATGAAACAAAGCAATTTAGTTAAACTAATCTGCTATTTTAGTTTGGTATTCTGTGAAATGGGATCCCAAAGAGTATTTACTCAGTTTTAAGAGGCATGCCTTTAACATGTATGAAAAGAGTAATAACCTGTAATACCAACAACAAAACATGAAATTTTACTTTTGACATGCATTTGCTGCCAACCTACATGAATCATAATAGTGGTGTAATTATCATATCTAATTTTTAATAATTTTATTGAAATATTGTTTATCTATATTTTTATGTATTAAAAGTTATTGAATGATTTTTGCGAAATTAAAAAAAAATTTAAGCTCATATTGTTACATGAAAATTGAGTAAAACTGCTAATCAGGATAATATTTTATTAATAGAATAAGACGGACAAACGAGCATACAGTCCACCTGATAGCAAGTGGATACTGTAGCCCATAAACTACATTTATCCTCTATTAAGAATCAATATGCAAATGCATTGACACCCTTGAGGACAAAGATGGAATGCCACATATCCAGTACAAAGGGTCTCCGGTTCTCTACACTCATATTACGCTAGTTTTCTGTGAGAGTGTGGTTACTGCCCATTCAAGCCATATCATTTGTGCTACAACCAAAATATAGCTGCAGCATAGCTCTACTACATAAAAGCAAAACATTTATGTATAATATATGTCAATGTATTTTATATGCAGCAATTTGTTAGACTTACAATAATTATGAGGTATACATTTTTTAATGAAAAACGAAAATGCATAATTATATTATTAATTAATCAGGTACATAATATCAATTTATAAACCCCAATAAAATAAATGATGACTCTAGAGCAATAGCTAAGCATTTGGCTGCAGCACTGCAAGACTGCAGGATCGGTCCCACATGGAACAGGTGTTTCTATGTCCTAAAATAAATTGATAGACCTATTATGAAAGAAAAAGATCAGAGAAATACATCTATTAGAGTAAGCAGGGTAGAGAGAGAAGTCATTAAAACTAGTACATGTAACATACATTTATTTTTACTATAACCAGAACTTTTTTGGTGATGGATTGTGAGGTATCAATTAAGACATAACTTTTTTTGATAGGCCAAGAGCATGAAGATGCTCGGTCACGGTGTTTCATCTATTCCAAAAGTGGTAGCATCTGGTTTCACTTCTAAACAATGCAGTCATGTCAAGATTGATATCAGAGATTCATATATCCCCGCCGAAAGCAATCAAACTCATTATTTTCTGAAGAATGGTGAATTAATATTTCTTTATCACAAATATTAATAGCTGGCACTTGAAGTTGATGTTGTAAATAAACTTGTACATACTTTTTTATATAAAGAAAGTTTGAGAATTTCCTACTAACGTATTTACCATATTAAAGATGTGAGAAGCTTTTTACTATAAAACAAAGGAAGAACAAAAAAGTGCTGAAGAATTTTTTAAACAACTTTGATACTTTATATCAGTTTAAGGAGCATATTTTATTTAACTATTTCATTTTCATTATAGGTATTGAAAACAAATTAAACGATCCTGAAGAATTATTTGATATACCTGTGCAATATAGATGTTCATATGTTGGAGCAAAAATGGATAAAGCACTTATTGGTAATGTAGATCAATTCCAACAATATGCAGAAGTGCCTCATGAACCATTTATAGGATCAGGTATGACAGATTTACTAATATTCGTTAGATGTTTTTATTATAAACAATTATTTTACTAATGAAACTTTCAGGATATGGATCTGTTGATGAAAGTCAAGCTCAAACATCGACTCCAGTGACACCTACTTCCCGGGTGTTGTTAAGGCCCCAACGTCGCCATAATGTATCTTTATTTAGAGCATTACACAAATGTTTTGCTTTACAGTTTTATAGCATAGGACTTTTGAAGCTTATATCAGATATGGCGGGATTTGCAGGACCATTGTTACTTAATAAATTGGTTACATTTGTAGAAGATGAAAATATAGATCAACATTTAGGGTAGGTTGCATTTATATAATCATTAAAATTGGTATGTCACAAATTACATGTTACTGTTATTAATTCGTTGGTAATGTGCACTAATTATACAAAAAGTATTAATATAGTAATTAAGGGCATTGAGAGTAGTTAAATCATATAAACAAACTTTCCAAAAATCATTCATGACATTGCTATTCAGGGGTTTTTATTTATTAATAATTTGCACCTGTATTAATATATAGGTATAGGTTATTAACATCAATGGCGAGTACATCACTCATCTTCGATTTGCCGACGATATAGTCCTTATGGTAGAATCGCTGGAGGCCTTAAGCACTATGCTCAGTGAACTCAATAGTGTCTCTCAACTGAAAGGTCTTAAGATGAACATGGACAAAACAAAGATCATGTTTAATGTCCATGTCACACCTATGCCGGTAGTTGTTGGGAGCACTAAGCTCGAGCTTTACCTGGGACAAATAGTCCGACTAGGTAAGTCCAACTTCAACCAAGAGGTCAATCAACGGATTTAACTCTATAGATATCTTTTCATCAGGTATACCTCAAACTCTTAAATCTAGATTGTACAACCGGTGCGTGTTGCCAGCGATGACTTACGGATCTGAGACGTGGTCCTACACTGCTGGCCGTATGAGGACGCTCGAGGTCGCTCAGCGAGCTATGTAGAGGGCTATGCTCGGGGTTTCTCTGCGTAATAAACTGAGAAATGAGTATATCCGCAGTAAAACCAGAGCGACTGACATATCCCAAGGGATTAGTTAGTGAAGTGGCAATGGGCCGGCCATATAGCGCGAAGAACCGATAACCGATGGGGGAGAAAGGTTCTTGAGTGGCAGCCTCGTACCGGTAGGCGTAGTGTAGGGCGACCCCCCACTAGATGGAGTGACGACCTGGTAAGACATGCAGGAAATCGACGGATGCAGGTGGTTCAGGACCGTGCTTTGTGGCATTACTGGGGGGGAGGTCTATGTTCGGCAGTGGGCTTATGAAGGGCTGTAATGATGATGATGATGATGATAGGTTATTTCGTCGCCATGGCGGCCTTACTTATATCCCAAGTAGCATTTATAAAGACAATCATGATAGTTGTATCCTCCTGGCTAATTTCGATCACATCACAACTGGATGTTATTGAAATATATCAACTGCCCGGGAGATGTTATAGTGCCACAAGTGTGAATATTGTCAATGACTTGAGCTATTCAAACTTAAATTTTTGCAACTATGTCTAGCTGGGATTCAAACCCTTGGCCTATCATGTGTAGAACCCAGGTACTCTGACCACGACTCCAGTCTACTGTTAGTAGTAAAAACATCTATCTACATACATATATTTAACCACCATCACCACCATCCATCACAGCATATAAAAGTCCACTGCTGAACATAGGCCTCCCCCATATATTGGCCTTTGCCATAGTTAGTTTTGCATAGATCCCCGCTAGGCGATCTAGGGTAGCCCCCTATATGTAAAGTGGGAAGTGATTTTTTTTTAATTTCAACCCTAACGTGTGATATATTGTTGGAAAGGTATTTAAAAATGAATAGGGGTTTACTAAAGTCATTTTTTGATAATGTCAATAATTTCGGAAATAATCGCTCCAAAAGTAAAAAACAATGTGTCCCCCCCCTCCCCCCCCTCTAACTTTTGAACCATAAGTTTAGAAAATATGAAAAAAATCTGAAAAGTAGAACTTTATAAGGACTTTCTAGGAAAATCATTTTGAACTTGGATGGATCAACAGTACCCACTACCGGGAGCAGTTACAGGAGCGCGGAGCGCGAACATAATGGATACTCACCTTTAAACTCATAAGTGGGAACACTTAATGTGACGGACGGGAAACTACGGAACCCTACATTGAGCGTGGCCCGACACGCTCTTGGCCGGTTTTTATTTAAATTGTTTTGAGTTGTTGTCAGGAAGATGTTACTGCCCATCAGCTTTTTCAATTTCTCTCTTTCGCTTGTTACGACACCCACGGGACGGTATGGGGTAGTGGATATTCTTAGTGCTTGTTCATGTAGAACACGAGGGTGCGGGGGCGGCAGTCGGCGCGGTGGTTTGGGCGAGCTCGTGTTCACGTTGGCCGCCAGGTGTTTGCGCGAGTGTGACGCTGTTGTTAGAGGTTGTGAACATTGTACAAATCCTTACATATAATATGACAGAGTTATGCCCGAACATACATAAAAAATATAAACATCCGAATTGTGAACCTCCTCCTTTTTGTAATTGGTTAAAAAACAAAACTATATTACCTATAAATATGACAAATTTTTTTTACTCACCCTCGATGTTGGGAAACAATTCAGCAATTTTCTTCCATAGCTTATTAAGAACCTTTCTGTTTATATGGTTATGGTATTTGCTTTGACAAATTGGAGTTCTCACCTGAACAGCACTGATAAACTCTTCTGTATTGAACGTCATTATGAAAACATGCTATCGTTTGTAGCAACAAGTTCAAAATGGTTGATCTTATCTGACCCTGATCGCACCTGCGTTTTGTACGTGAACCCTTGATGCTCTATGCTCAACATTTCACGACCGCGCCGCCACCGCACCCGCGAGTTAGCGTGAACAAACACTTAAGCCTTCCAATGTACGTGTAGTCGGTTATGAATACACAGGACGCTAGTCCATACCTGCAGCATCCCGACGACATTTTCAATCCCATTCTTTAAACCGCACGGGTAGTACATATTTTAAACACTTTATGTTTTAAGGTATGCATATGCAGCTGGCCTTCTTGTTGCGACTATCGTGGGAGCATTATTCAATGTCCATTTTAGTTGGCTTATGTCACTAATAGGAATTAAAATGCGTGGTGCAATGGTTTCAATAATTCTAAGAAAGACATTAAGTGTGACTTCTTCGGAACTTACTAAGTCTTTTTCTATAGGAGAAATAACAAATTTTATGTCCACTGATACAGATAGAGTTGTTAATTCATGTCCAAGTTTTCATGCGGTTTGGAGCATACCCCTACAGGTTTGTAAGATTTTCTTTGTTTATTATTAATCCATATATTTAAGGTTACGGTGTCTCATGTATACCAGTCACATCGTCGTGCCCGTGCTGAGCTAGCACTTTTTTATACTGTTAAACATTACGAGCACGAATTATATGCAGTTAAAAAATGGTTGGTTAGGACTTAGCGCTCATAGCAGTTTTTGCTAAAGAAAAAGAGAAAAGCAGATTTTGGGTTATTCACCCAATGCCTATGGATGCTAATATTCAGGTATAAGAAAGTGGCAGTCGCGTATATGCGTTGGTATGCCTAGTGTGGCCTTGGTATCCCAAAGACTGCCAAGGCATCTCAGGGCTGTGGAGGCTTCCCGGAGGCTGCCGACACTGCATCCGTAAACTTAGCTCAGCGTTGTGCTTGTAGCAACTACCATTATCATTACAATTTCGGCTTTAATGCCACAATATTAAGTTATATTCCTATTCGTCACCTAAAAATGCTTTTCCGTACCGTGCCAGCAGTACGCGTGACGACATAGGTGCATTGACTAAAATGCATTGCTGTGATATTCATTTTTGAATAAAAGATTGATTGAGCAGATTGAAAAGGCAAGCCTGGCTTTTTGGCTTCTATGGAGGCTTCGCCAATGATTGTACACTTGTAGTTTTACAATGTACGTATGTACAACACGTACGAATTAACTTGAGACTCCGCTGGAATGCGACCCCCTTCCCGACTCCCCGCACCGCGTCCCGCGCTGGCCGTGCGCGCTCAGTACCGATAGCATTTTGGTTACGGATACGTGTCTCGACTCTATTTCGATATTTTTGATAATTGTTTGTTGTTTGGTTTGGACTTTTGTTTGTTTTTGTTATACTTGAACGTTATTTTATCTGTTTGTTGTTAATTGCGTGTTTTTATTGTTAAGTTTGGACGTTGTGTTGTGCCGTTTTCTTGTGACGCTTAGGAGTTACTCCGCCTTTTTTATTTTTAAAAAAAGATGGGAGGAAAGACAATACATAGCCAAGCTCTAAAAGTTTTAAAATTTTTCGAGGATGAAAAATCAAATAAAAAGTTTCTTATGCCTGTGGATCAAGCTTTAAAGAGGGCTTGTGCAGCAACAGGCATATCAAAGGCAACACTACTAAGAATGAAAAACGAGGCGAAAAAAGTTCAGTCAATTTCTCAAGACCAAAATGATGATGTCACAGTAGTATCGGAACCATGTACTTCTCAAGCAAGACCAGGACTTAAACTATCAACTCCAGGAAAAAAAGGAAAAAGAGCTCAAAAAAAATTGAACTCGACAATTTTGATATGTGTGCTCTAAGAAACCTTGTCAACAGTTTCTATACAGTACGGAAAGAAATTCCAACATTGAAAAAGATTTTAACGGCTGTAAAAGCAGATCTAAATTTTCCAGGTACGTACCCATATTTATTGACATTTTTATATGTATTATATATCATACTTTAGGTCATATCATATACAAGGTGACATTTAATTCAAGCATAATCTTGCTAGAACTGGTAATTTGCAACAATTTTATGTATGGACACCCATATGCAAAAATGAACCATTTCTGAGATATTTAATTTTAAATTATTTTTTGAAAAAATACCACGCGATAACTAAAAATTAAAAATAAAATCTTTATTTTACAGGTGAAAAAACCACGTTACAACGAATACTCGTTGACTACTTGGGGTACAAATTTAAAAAATGTAAGAACGCAAGACAAGTCTTTATACAAAAGCCAGACATTGCTGCCTGTAGAGCCCGTTATTTACGAAGGAAGAAAGAAAACAATGAACTTGGGGTGGACAAAAAACCCGTAACTTATTTAGACGAAACATGGATTCACTCCCACTATACCGTGCGCAAATTCTGGCAAAATAACAATGACGCAAGCATTAGAAAAAATGATAATCCAGGACAGCGGTGGATATTGGTGCACGCTGGCGGTGAAAACGGCTTTATCCCTGGTGCCGAATTGCTTTACAAATGCAAAAGTAATGCCGGGGACTACCATCACGAAATGGATAGTAAAAACTTTAAAAAGTGGTTGACAGAAAAACTACAACGAATAATAAATATTATAATAAATCCTTATTAATATTCCTTACTCCTATTCCTTGATTTTACATAGTTTGTGCTGTTCCGCTTATCCAAAGTTGATTCACTTTCACCCTGAGGTTGCCTGGGAGAGATTGCTTTTTAGCAATAGGGTCGCCTGTTATGCTTTGTATTTTTATTGTGTACGAATCTGTAACACTTTATAGTGCAATAAAGTGTATAATAAATAAATTAATAATATTATAAATGAGAAAGTGTGTATGATTATTTCTTTGTCCTTCCTTGACGCGTTGACTAAAAATAACATAACATAACATAACATAACATAAACACTCACGCCTGTCACCCAGAGGGGTAGGCAGAGACTACAGACTTCCATTTGGCACGATCCTGACACACCTCTCTCGCCTCCTTCACATCCATACACCTACGCATACATGCTCGTCGGTTAAGGGTACTCCTAATTTGGCCCGTTTCCAATAAATCGCCAATTTGGTCGATAAATTTTCGCCTAGGACGTCCCTTTCCGACTCTGCCATTCACTTCTGCAACAAAAATTTTCTTTGTCACTCTTTCCTCGTTCATTCTTTCCACATGACCAAACCACCGAAGCATTCCTTTCTTAATCCTGGTCACAACATCATCTTGCAAACCACACTCTTCTCTTATTACACAATTTCTTACCCTGTCATTCAGATTCAGCCCTAACATACTCCTTAACGACCGCATTTCTACTCCGTTTATTCTACTCTCGTGCTTCTTCTGCCACACCCAACTTTCACTACCATACGTTAAAGTAGGGACCAACAAGGCATTGTGAATTGCCATACGTGCCTTTTTCGACACATTTTGACTCTTCTCAATAGAGTGCAAGGCCCCATTTAGTCTATTTCCCGCATTACTAAAAATAATATTATATATATTATAAAAAATAAATATTTAAAATATATAAAAATGGCAACAGTATATCACTTATTACTTCACCCCTTGCCAGAACATTTTATTTTGTTTTTATTAATAATCTCATGCAAATCTCAAAAATTTCAAATAAAAAAATATTACGACGCATTATTTTGCACACCGTACGTTGACAATTACGTCATCGGCCCAGGTCTCAAGTTAATTCGTACGAGTTATACACGTGCAATTTATTGTTCAACTGTAAACGAACGTTTACAAGTAATTTTGCAAAAAATTATAAACACGGCAATTAAACCATTTTTTGTATATAATAATAGGATGTTTTGTTTTCAGCTTGTCATAACATTATTTCTGTTGTACCAACAAGTGGGGATTTCGTTTCTGGCTGGAGTTGCATTTTCGGTAATTCTGATACCCATTAACAAATTGATAGCCAATAAAATTGGGCAGTTAAGCACTGAGCTTATGCGTCACAAAGACTCACGGGTTAGTTTAATCAGTGACATGCTTAGAGGCATCAGGACTATAAAAATTCATGTTTGGGAAGATTATTTTATACGACGAGTATCAGGTGAGTCTTACACAATTTTTTTATAGTATAAGCGTGACAAACGAGCACACAGTCAACCTGATGGTAAATGTGTGCTGTGGCCCATAAACATGTACATCTATCCTCGATTACGAATTAAAATGCAGACGCGTTGTCACCCGTGATGACCAAGATGGAATGCCTCGTTCCGGTAAATAGGGTCTCCTGTTCTCTACACTCACCATACGAAACACAAGCAGTGAGAGCGTGGTCATTCCCTGGTTGAGCCGACCCATTCGTACTACAACCATAATATAGGTACAGCTTGGCTCTACCACATAACGGTATTCGTATACATAGTAAAATGTTTTTTGGGTATTTAGTTCTCTAATGCGGTTTTTTTTGCAATTTCAGACAACACTTACATAATATGTACGTAAATTGCACATGGTTACAAAAATACAAACCTGAAATAATTATTTGTAGGTATTCCGGTCCGGTCGTAGTCCGGGATTCGAACCCGCGACTCTTCTGCCAATAAAAAACGCCTTTGCCGATAAAACTATTGCAATCGGTAACTTTGTTAAAAATAGTGTTAGACTAAAGAATTGACTGAGAATCACATTTTCATGTATATTATACAATAAAACTTGCGTAACCTGAAATAAAATATAATGAAATAAGGTTTTTAACATACACAAGTACAGTTTGCACTATTCGGCTATTTTTCAGAGGCTCGTTCGAAAGAATTGCACTTCCTGCGCGGGCGTAAATATTTGGATGCAATTTGTGTGGTGCTTTGGGCGACCACGCCCGTTTTAGTGGCGGCTTTAACCCTTGGCACACACGCGTTGCGAGGGAAAGCGCTTGGTGCTCCCATGGTATGATTTCATTCTTATCATGCATATAACGTTAACGTGTATGTAATTCTAATTACTTACTTACTTACTTATCGTCACGCACAATCCCTAACGGGGTAGCCAGAGAGAACAGATCGCCAAGTGTCACGATCCTTACATACCTCTTTCGCTTCTTTCAGGTTCATTAACTTCTTCATACATGCACGTCTAGGTATCCGAGTACTCTTGACCCTCCCCTCTTCGAGCAATTTGCTCACATGGTCTTCGAAAGTTAGTCTCGGTCTACCTCGACACCTTTTAATATTTACTTTCGCTCTATATATTTTCTTCACCATTCGGTCTTCACTCATTCGTTCAACGTGCCCAAACCATTGGAGTACGCCCCTATCAATTTTTGTGATAAGGTCATCTTTCAATCCTGCCATATTGCGAATCTCTTCGTTTCGCTTTCGGTCGGCTATGGTAACGCCACACATTTTACGAAGAGATCGCATCTCCACTGCATTCAACTTGCTTTTATGCTTCTACTGGCATACCCAGGTTTCGCTGCCATATAACAAAGTCGGTACCAAAACTGCGTTATGTATTGTAAGGCGTGCACTCTTCACCACGCCTTGCCTTTTGACTAATGCATTCAGGGCACCATTGACTTTGTTTCCGGCAGCGACACGCCTATCCACATCTAAATCACATCTTCCATCCCGGCTGAAAGCACTCCCCAAGTATACAATTTCATTTACCTGTTCTAGACATTCCTGATTTACCCATATTTCACATTTCGTTCTCTCTTCGTCCTTTTCAAATACCAGAACCTTAGTTTTATTAGCATTCAAACGGAGACCTTTAATTTCACATTCCTCTTTCATACACGTGACTAATGCCTGCAGTTCTGCTTCTGATGGTGCAATAAGCACTGCATCATCAGCATACAGCAGACAATTAACTTTTATGTCACCCAATTTCACACCCAAACAGCTATCTTTCAGCTTCTGTAAACAGCTGTCGAGATACAGTATGAACAGCCAGGAAGACATGACACAACCCTGTTTTACGCCCGCTTGGACGCTAAACATGGGTGACAGGTCATGCCCTACCCGCACACAGGCTTTACAGTCATAGTAAAGTGACTGCACAGCCCTTAACAATCGACCATCCACACCATATCCCGGCAACAGATTGTTTTCCCACATTTTCTTCCATATAACCTTATCAAATGCTTTCTCTAGATCCACAAAAGCACAGAAAATCCTCTGGTTAACACTCAGAAGCTTATCTGTGATCATGCGGAGAGAAAACATTTGATCCGTGCATCCTCTTACAGGTCTAAATCCGCATTGTGCCTCCCATAAGAATCTTTCCGATTTCTCTTGCATCCTGCGTGTCAAAACCTTCGAATAAACTTTACTTGCTAAACTGGTCAAGCTGATCGCCCGATAGCTCCCGCAGTCAAAATGTGAACCTTTACCTTTATATAAAGGCACAATGACCGCGGATCGCCAATCATCCGGGACGTCTCCCGTCCGCCAGCACAAATTGCACAGCAGATGAAAGCTGTCCCAGACGCGAGGCCCACCGTACTTGACCATTTCAGCAGTAACTCTGTCTAGTCCCGCAGCCTTACCACATTTCAAACTTCGAATCGCACGTTCAATCTCTTTCATGCTGATGACCTCAGTGTCATCGAGGTCCGTGTCTGGCGTGCCACCTTCACTAAGATCATGACACGCATACAATTCTCTATAAAATTCACTCCATCGCTGCATGACGTCCGATTTTTCTGAGAGGACGTCATTAGTTCTCGAAAGCACTTTGTTCATTCTTAAAGCTGTCGCACCACTCCGGGACCTTCCAACCTCTTTCCAGAAGAGTTTGGAGTTTTCCCTAAAGTTGTGCGACAACCTCTCGTCCGCTTCTATTCTACACCTTTCACGTACTTCCTCAATGAATGTTTTCGCATGAACTTTCTGCAGCTTATATCTTTCTTTCATCTTCTCTCTCATATGCTCATCGTTACTAGAGGCTAAGTAGTCTAACCATGCTTTTTTCTTCTTTTTTACAGCTTCTTTCACTTCGTCATTCCACCATGCATCTCTTCTTTTACTACTACCTCTTTTTGTCGTACCACATACTTCTTCCGCTGCACTTACCATTCCATCCCTAAGGTTCTGCCATGTTCTCTCCACACATTCTTTCCTGTCATCGATGGTGTCAAGCTTTTCGGCTACCCTCGTGTGATATTTGTCCCTAGTATCCGCTTCCTGAAGCTTCCAGCTTCGGATGCGACAGACCGACTGTGGTTCTGTTACTGCCGTCCGGTGGCGCCAACCCGCGAACAAACCCCTAAATCTAGTAATTACTAGATAATGATCCGTTCCCAGGTCAGCACCCCTGAACACTCGTGTATCCATCACCTGTTTTCGCAGTCGGTCATCCACCAGGAACAAATCAATCATACTTCTCTCATTCTTTCTTTCTCTAGTGTACATATGGATCTTCATGTGATTAAACATAGTGTTTGTCACAAGAAGACCCTTTTCCTTGCATACAGCCAGTATAAGCTTGCCAGCATCATTAACCCTTTTATCTCCAAACTTTCCAAGCACCGACTCGTATCCTGGTCGAGCGATGCCTACCTATCCATTCAAATCACCACATACAACAGTTCTTTCGTTTCCCTTAACCAAATCTAGAACTTCTCTTACATTCTCCCAAAACTCCTCCAGCTCAGCCCTGGACGACGAAGCTACCGGCGCATAGACAGCCAAAAAGAATAACTTCGTCAGTCCCATTTTGAAGCGAACCCAGAGAAGTCTTGAGTTCACAACCTTGTATTCAGTCATAAGATCGACCAACCGGGACGACAACAGCACTCCCACTCCTTGGCAGGCGTTCTCGCTTTTCGGGACTCCGGACCATATAGCTAACGTCCCGCCAGGGAGCTCTTCAATACCACTGCCTTTCCGTTTGGTCTCCGACATACACACGATATCTAATTCTCTTTCTTTCATTATTTCGATCAACTCATTCGTCTTATCTCTCATGCCTCCTCTAACATTTCACGTGCCAACTCTGCACTCCGTCCTCCACCTTCCGCCGTGTCGGGCTGTGCGTGACGGGTGGCGGTCCCCATCGCCGCTTTGCGCGCTGCATTCCACACCAACGGGGACGAGCTGATGTGCGTCGCCTTGGGGGGACGCCCTAACCCTCGTTCGCATGGGTGCGCAGCTGTGTAGAATTGCAGCCCTGAAAAGGGCTGGCAGGGGTCGCGACGAGCACGCTTCTACAATGACCCCAATGTAATTCTAATCATCATCGATATCATCACAACTTATCAAAAAGCCCCTCCTTTACATAGTCCTCCCCCATAGATTGTTTCCTGAGATTGATATTTGCCATGATTGCCACGCCTGGCAGGCGAGTGGGTAACCGTAGATTTTTATTACTTTTAATTTCAGTTTCCTCCTACGGGATGATGTGACGTAGTGGATATTGTTCACCGCTACTGCATAGTTCTTATTGTGATATTTATTTTTACTCAGCTTTTATATGTAAATCGTATCAGTTTGATGATTCTGTATACACCTATTTTGGCTGCAAGTTTAAATACGTTAAAACCTTATACAGTATCTGTATTATACTCAAATATTACTTCAAATATATTGGATGTCATACTAATTAAATAAATAAATAAAAATATACTTAGTTTATTGTCCTTTGCGACGTGGTGGCGGCACAAGAAAAATCATCACTCCATTTCGTCCCATGGATGTAAAACGGTCTGTTATTACACACATGAGACGAAATGGAGTGGTAAAGGGTAAGTGCCAGAAAAAAACTAAGGCTTTCGATGGATGGTGGTATGCCATCTTGCAATATGCTGATTTATAATCTCCGGCTACGTGGGGCAGTGAATTAGCAATGAGTTGCAGTTACAGCCCTAAGTGCCACGGGTTCGAATCCTGCACATTATAAGTACTTGTGTGGCCTAAACCTAATTGTTCCGGGTTTGGATGTTTGTCCTTGTGAAATTTATGAATGTAAACTGTTCCCACGATACAGGAGAAAATTCTAGTTTTTCCACCTGATTGTAAATGGATGCTGTGGCCCATAGACATGCAAAACGTTTTATCCCCGATTAGGAATCAAAATTCAGATGCATTGTCACCCCTGAGGAATACGATGGAAGACCTCATTTCCAGTGAAAAAGGATCTTCGGATCTCTACACTCACCATACGAAACAGCAGTTTTATGCTGCTATTTTAAGTTGGTATTCTGTGAGAGCGTGGTCCTTCCCCGGTCGAGCCGACCCATTTGTGCTACAACCGTAATACAGCTGCAGGGTGGCACTACCACGTATAAAAACGTAAACGTAGTGTAGAGGTAACGTTAAAAAATGTAAAATATTTAAACGTAAAAAATGTAAAAAAAATTTAGCAAAAGAAAGCAATGTCAAATGAGTGGGATATTAATTTGTTATGATGTTTATGATGTGATGTGCCGAGCGTGACGATTACAAAAGCTAATGTTCAGCAATAGGCTTTTACAAGCTGATGACGATGTTAAAGAAAATTACTAGGTATTTAAAAGAACCACAGCTTTATGAGTTTTCTTCTTTAGTATGAGATTTGTTAGTAGCTTGTTTCGAATTGTGCCAAGTATCGGGCTGAGTCAGCCAGAGGTAATAGATCAAATAAGTATGTTGTATTATAATGAGAAAGAGATATTTTTACTTGATCTCTAACATTGTAAAGGTATTTAAACTCTTCAAATTAAAATAATTTTAATTTCAGGTATTCACTACTGTCGCATTGATCAATATGCTGATAGCGCCGTTAAACGCGTTCCCATGGGTTCTCAATGGACTCACTGAGGCCTGGGTGTCAATTAAACGGATACAAAAATTGCTGGATGTATGGTAATTGTTACACTTAGGGTTGCCAGATGTGTTGAAACAAATAACTTGACATGGCATTCTTATAACACTATAATAATAATGTCCTCCAGACCGAATTTCGGCTACGGCGACCTGCCTCAACGGAGGCTAGCCATCGGCGCAGGACAGGATTATAGTGCCCAAGTGTATGCGCAAGCACAGGTGCACTCTCTATTCCCTCTCATAATAATCCGATGGGACGGTAAACCAACACGACCGGAGTCGGTGAGACAACTTCCTGACTCCGGGCAACTATTGAAAATTCCTTGACAGAAAAACTCAATAATTAATTTTTTGGCCCGACCCGGGATTCGAACCCAGGACCACATGATCAGCAGTCGCACTACTACAACCACTAGACCAACGAGGCAGTCAACTTACAACACTAATGACATTACATACAGGTATATTTTCACACGTATTGCACAATTTAAATTAATTTGGTATTGTTTTACCACTTATCAATAAATTTGTGGACTGTGTTTAAGTGAAGGAAAATACTTAGAAATACAGTCAGTTCCTTGTAAATATTTGCAGAAGTATTTAAATTCAAAACTTTCTTAATCCTTCTGTGAAAATAAGGTGACCTTTGACTCTGTTTGATTTACCAAGATTTTTTGATCGGAAAGATTTGGAGAAAACGACTATCCCGGCTCAACACGGATATCTGGCAACCCTAGCTTATGCTACGGACACAAGTCAAATGCACATTTATCTAAATAGATGTTTCTTTTAGCTCCCAGATATGGAATCTGATCGCTATTACGATAGAGTGAATACAAATTGTGATGAAGATAAAATTATAATATTCAAAAATGCGTCATTCGCCTGGGCTAAGGCTTCTCCGCGAAAACAGTTACATCCAAAAACTACTAAAAAAAATAAAGGGAAGTCCAATAAAAATCTTTCAAAGAGAAACATTCAGTGCAAAGACTCGGCTACATCGTCAGATTTACACACTGAAGAGCCTTTTATGCTCAAAGATATCTCATTAGAGATCGGCAAAGGCGAACTGATCGGTATAGCGGGTAATGTTGGCAGCGGAAAAACGTCATTATTGCATGCTATAATTGGAGAAATGTTGAAAACTAGTGGCGATTTACAGATACCAGACAATTTAAGTAGTAAGTATTTATAAATATACTCTATATATTTTATTTTAATTCAATACCGATCATATGCGTTGATGACATTTTTATATTGAAATAGAAAAGATTTGCTCCGGTTATGTTTACGTCATAAAATCATATTATAGAGTCCATTTTCCGTCGATCAGCTAACTTCTAAAAACACACACAGCCACTGTATAATAATGTAAGTCGAAAAAATTGTAAATAAAACTAACTAACTTTAAAAAACAATTGATGTAACGTTAATTAATTTCCGCAGCTTTTGGTTATGTATCTCAAAACGCGTGGTTAGTACGCGGCACAATACGTGATAATATTCTTTTTGGAAAACCATATGATGAAGCTAAGTTTCGAGCTGTTGTTGATGCCTGCGCTCTCACAGGTAAATTATTATGTCAACAAAACAAGTAATTTGTATGATACATATTTATTTTAAATGAAAAATGCTTTTATTTCCAGAGGATCTGAATATCCTTGGATGGAATGCATACGTCGGGGAAGGTGGGTGTACACTAAGTGGCGGACAACGTTCTCGTATCGCTCTGGCTCGGGCTGTTTATCAAGAAAAGGAAGGTATGTCTAAAAAATTTCAAACTCAAAAAATTGCTTGTTGGAAGCTAAGTTATTAGTACACGTACGTAAAACAACGGACATATATAAGCTGCATCAGCTCACTGGGCATGGGCGTAGCCAACAACTTTTTAAGCTGGGCTTAAGGTGGTAAGATCCCACCGTATTAAAACATTGCTAGAAAACGTTAGTATTTTTTTCTAGACTAGAGTTGGAGACACCAAAGAGGGACACTAAATTTTTTCACACGAACACATACACACGCACACGCAAAGTGGGACACGCTCACGCCATGAGACTTTGAGACGAGAGGTGTTTATAGAGCTAGTATCTGGAAGAACTTCGGGATACATCCTAAACTCTTGATTTTTCCCAGCCTCATAGTATTGAGACTACAATCACACGTTAAGTTGGCGCCATTTTTACAAAGAATGAACAATAATGTATAAATTGTATTTGTTCATTTCGTAACTTTGGATATTTAAAATTTTAAAAGTAAAAAACTGTCTGCTGTAATTTTATTTTATAATTTTGTATTAAAATGCGTCAAAACCTGTGAACACACGAGATATCAAAAGCTTGTAATGCATAAAATGAATGTGGATTAAGGTATAGCCATACACGTAGGTGTGTGCTTGTCAGGTTTCTCTGTGCAGTTAAATCGGTCAGGTTTACCTCTGCAGACAGTATACACACAGCGTGTATACTGTCTGCAGAGGTAAACCTGTCAGGTAGATTCGTACTGAATACCTAGTGTGTATGGCTAGCATGCGGTGCGTTGCTCAGTGTACCTGCTGGACGACGTGCTGTCGGGCGTGGACGCGCGCGTGGCGGCGCACATCATGCAGCAGTGCGTGCTGGGGCTGCTGCGGCACCGCACGCGCCTGCTGGTCGCGCACGCGCCGCGCCACTTGGCGCGCGCGCACCGCGTGCTGCTGCTGCACGACGGCCGCCTGCACGCCCAAGGTCTCTGCACTTACACTCTGTTTCTATTCATTGAAATTATAGTTAGAAACTGTCCTGGCGCGCCACGATCCCTACACAAACACAAGCAATTTTCTGTGTAATATCTTTTTTTTCTTTTATAGGATTAGAGTGACAAACGAGCACATAGTCCACCTGATGGTAAGTGATTGCTGTGACGCGATTATTTATAGATAGATAGATAGATATTGTGATTACGAACGCAGATGCATTGTCACCCGTAAGGACTAAGATGAAACGCCTCGTTTCCAGTAAAAAGGGTCTCCGGTTCTCTATTCTCACCGTAGGACATACTGCAGCGTTAAGCTATATGTATTATGTGAAAGCTTGATCTATAAATTATAAATACAGTATGTATTGTAGGTAATCAAATTATATAAAGGATTAAAAGATATGAGTTATGTTCCAAATTAGAACCCAGTGTACTGGCCAATGCAAATGACGTCATAAATCGGTGATTCGTTTCAAAACATTGGACATTATATGAAGGTACGCGCTCGCCGAGTGCGTTCGGCCAACGTGTACTGGGCCGTTTTGTGTGTACTTGGCGTTTGCTTTACCGTGCACAAATCGAAGAAATTTGGCGCAAGCCGCAAACAGCGATCACACGTTGGCCGAGTGTTTAATTTATATTCGGAGTCGGATTAATAAAATTATTTCACGAACATGGCAAAGTGGACTAATAAGCAAATATTTAGTTGATTGATTATTAAAACAACAAATCAGTTATATGGAACCCCAAACATGAGCAACATAAAAATAGGACAAGAATATTATGTAACTTGCCTAACTGCATTAAATAATACATGTATAATTGCGATTTCGGAGTACCTACCTAATGATAATTATTATTATGAAATTATCTCTGAGTTAATGTTACTCAGAGATAATGTAGCTTAGGGGGGCTTCTTTTATCCTATCTTTTGTTTTGAAAAAACGCCCAGCGAAGCGGGCACGAGTCACCTAGGAGATACTATTAGGGTTTCTTTTTTCGTTTTGAGATAGGAACCTTAAAAAGGACAAACTGGGATTATTGTTGTATGTGTAGTTTTTTTTCGATCGCCTTTACGTCCATTTTTATGTAGCCACCAACAGCACGCTCGGCCAACGTGTACTGGAGCCTTGACATCATACATTTGCGCCATATTGGAAAAGTGTTGGGGATTATTTTGTAAATTTGTGCTCCAAAAGTCATTATATCCTGTTTCATTATTATTATATTATTATTATTGTTTTAATATGACAGGATATCTGACACAATAGGACGGTGGCACGCCAGTACAAGAAGGCGTCAATTAATGACATTATTTGTATTCGCCAGTATACTAGAAACATTTCAGAACACACCCATGATCTAACCTAATGTCATTTGCCATAATTGTCACACATCAAATATTTTAGTTCTAGTAACTACTATGAAAATATATTTTGCTTTTATTCGGATTTTGAGTACTTAAATTAAGGAATTTGATTTTTTTTATAACCGGCGTGTCGGACTCTTTACGCGATGGTAGGGGGTGGTGAGATGGTGAGGTGTTTTACTTCCTGACGTCACAGTGAACGAAGGTTAACTTCACTTTTAAATTTTAGTTATTGGGCTGATCTTTGCAGAACGAGCTTACTTAGCCACTTCGGTTAATAATAAAACTCCATACTCTGAAACCAAATTGATTATGGGACACAGTATTACCATTATACCAACAGTTTTGTCGTTATCGCTACACACAGTCCTGTCAGTAACTGTACCTTTACTAGTATTTCATTTTCAGGTCCGCCAGAACTAGTGATTAATGAGATAGAAGAGTTTCTACCAAGTGAAACGGAACTGAGTGGCGAGGAGCCTATCACAGAACGAGAGCTCCATTCCGCAGAAGATAATATAGACAATATTAGTAGGCAAAGCTTAGACAATGAGGTGCGTCTGCTTGTGTGTATAATATGCACTATTGTGTTAAATTATGAAAGCGAAGAACGAATAATATTTAAAAAAACAAATTAATAAAATGTAACGTTACAGCGCGAGGTGTTTTAAGATATGACTTTATAATCGGAGAGTCATAGGCTACTGTATAACATTCTTAAAACGGAGTAAAGCCGACTTTCCACTATGGGATATAATATAATTTATATTACATCCCAAACTATAGATATTTTTTCGAACGACCGAGCGATATTTTCATATTATATTTCACCTCCTGTACCCCGCACACCCTTCCGCGCCTCCGCTATGAACTCAGATTGTCCAATGACGAACGCACGCTGGTTAAAAGATATATCTCACAGTGTGAAGGGCAGTCGTGGGATATAATTTATATTATATCCCATAGTGGAAAGCCAGCTTAAGATGTTCTTTTAGCGTGTTCTTAAGAATCCACTATATTATTATAATTTACTAATATACAGAATGGGTCCCACATATATGCAATAAATGAAACCACAAGTAATACTAGTCCGTAGAAGTGTAGAAAAATTAAATATTAAATTAAAACCCGTAAAATAAAAAAGTGAAATTTTCAAACAAAATAAATATTAAAATAAATTCAGTAAAAGTGAACACTCTGTTTAGACAACGTACAATACAATACAATACAATACAATACTCTTTTATTGCACACACAATAATACAAAGAACAACAAACTATAGATAAATTTATGTACAATTAGGTGGCCTTATCGCTAAACAGCGATCTCTTCCAGGCAAACCTTGGTGAAGGAGATCTTTTACATACAAAAATATAGAAGTGTGCATAAATAGTAGATAAAAAATCATGCATAACACATATATATATATATATATATATATATATATATATATATATATATATATATATATATATATATATATATATATACACATATATATACATACATAATCATACACATATATACATATTTATACACATACATATTTATACATATACATATTTATAAATATCTTTGTAACACATTATAGCTACACATTATATACATACCATATATACACAAACCCCATCAAGTATAGTAGATATGATAATGAAATATATTAAGTAGAACACATATTTAAATAATAATTTTTAACCATTTTTTTTGAAAGACTCAATGTTTTGGGCTTTCTTAATTGTTAAAGGAAGCGAGTTCCATAATTTAATTGCTTTGACACAAAAGGAAGAATTAAAAAATTTTGAATTGTGAGCAGGCATTCGCAAAATAAGTTTATCGGATAATCTGGAATGATCTTTATCTGCACCCGCAAACTCAAATTTTTCCTTTAAATACTTCGGTGTTTTAGGATCAAATAGTACACAGTACAGTTGAGATAGAATGTGAGTATTCCGACGAAGTCTGATAGGAAGCCACTTGAGCTTAGTACGAAACTCAGAAACATGATCATGTTTGCGGAGGCCAAATATGAACCTAATAGCGAAATTCTGAAGACGTTCAAGTTTATTTAATTGATCCTCAGTAAGATTAGAATAGCATACATCAGCATAATCAAGGATAGGGAGTAACAAGGACTGTGCCAGTAAAATTCTAGTAGGAATCGGTAATGAGTTACGCAAACGTTGTAAGGAAGATGATGCCGCGAACATCTTTCTACTGGACTCTTTAATATATAGGGACCAAGAAAGATTTTGATCAATGTGTAATCCTAGGTCTTTTACAGATTTGCTAAAAGGCATCACAACACCATCAATAACAATAGGTGGTAGGGTATCCCAACAAATTTTGGAAATTACAGTACTATTTCCAACAATAATGGCTTGGGTCTTATTGGGATTTAAATTGAGCCCGAACGACCTGCTCCAATCATGTATTGCAACAAGATTCATATTAGTGTCATTGATGGCATTGGGAAGGTTCTGGAGTGATGTATGGGAGTAAACTTGAAGATCATCTGCATACAAATGGTAGAGAGAAGAAATTCGTGAAGTAACAGAATTAATAAACACAGAAAAAAGGAGAGGAGACAACACGCCACCTTGTGGGGTACACCAGCAGTTAGTTCACACCACGAAGATGTGGCACCCCCTACCATAACCCGCTGCCGGCGGCCACGCAAATAGCTTTGAAACTATTCAATTGCCGCTGGAGATCAGTCAACAGTGGTAGAGCCACGCGGCAGCTTTGCTGTCGCACGTATGGGCCGGCTCAAACCGGGGTGGTACCACGACCTCACAGAATACCGGCGTGAAGTGGAAGCTCTGCATCCGCGTTTCGTCTGGTGAGTGCAGGTGGCCGGAGGCCCAAATCCCTCCCCCCCCCCCATCAACATGGTAGCGGAATTCAATGATAGACTACCCCAGGAGGGTACCAGCACCCCTGGAGAATCCCTCGCTGAGCATCCACGACCATGTTTCTCCACTTCTGAGCGTGGGTGCTCAGGCTGCTCCACGTATTCTGGGGGGGGCAAAATTCCGCTCAAGACTAAAACTGCTCGGGGCAAACGGAGCAACAAGACCAAGGCGACCCCTGCCACGCTGTCCGTGAATTTCTGCAATATCAGGGGACTTCACTCCAACCTAAACGCCGTCCATTACCATCTCGAGACGGCGAGGCCGGCTCTGCTCTTTCTGACCGAGACGCAGGTGTCCTCTCCGGCTGATGTCTCGTATCTCTCCTACCCGGGGTACAAACTGGAACACTCCTTTGTGCCTCGGGCTGGAGTTTGCGTTTACGTCAGAGAGGACATCTGTTCTCGACGCCTCGGCAGACTTGAAGGTTCGGACCTGTCCATCCTTTGGCTACGCGTAGACAGCGACGACCATCCGCGCGTCTACGGGTGCCTCTATAGGTCCCACAGCGGTAATGCCGAAACAGACCGACTCTTCGACCACGTCCAAATGGCTGCAGATTCGTTGCTACAGCAGATCCCCTCCGCAGAGATCGTGATCCTCGGCGACTTTAACGCCCATCACGCCGAATGGCTCGGTTCACGTTTAACCGATCATGCGGGGAGATCTGTTCATGATTTTGCCTTGGCATATGGTCTGTCACAACTGGTTACTTCGCCTACGCGGATTCCAGATGTGGAGGATCATGCACCTTCCCTGTTGGACCTTCTGCTGACCTCTCACCCGGACGGATATCAGATTTCCGTCGACGCCCCTTTAGGCTCCTCGGACCATTGTCTGGTCCGGAGTGTTGTGCCACTCACGCTGAAATCGCGGTTGCATTCTGCAGGCTGCCGCCGTGTTTGGCACTATAGGTCAGCTGATTGGGATGGGATGCGGTCTTTCTTTGCATCCTACCCTTGGGGGCGGGTTTGCTTCTCGCCGGACGATCCCAACGTTGTTGCGGATTCTGTCGCTGATGTGGTACTTCAGGGTATGGAACTTTTTATTCCTTCCTCTGTGGTGCCCATTGGAGGCAAATCTCAGCCATGGTTTGGTCGCTCCTGTAAAATAGCATCATGCTATAAGCAGGAGTGCTACCAAGCCTGGGCTGACGCATCAGCGTCCAGGGATGTAAACACCAGCGCTCTAAAAAAGAAGTATAATTCCGCCTCTAGGTCCTTCAAAAGAGTCATTGCCAAGGCAAAGTCAGAGCACATAGGCAGAATTGGCGAGAAACTAGTTCGTCTTCCTTCTGGAACCCGTGCATTCTGGTCTCTCGCCAAGGCTGTCCAGGGGAATTTCTGTCAGCCATCTCTTCCATCTCTGCACAGGGAGGACGACTCACTGGCCCACACCGCAAAGGAGAAAGCCGATCTTCTAGGCTCTTTCTTTGCGTCTAACTCGACTCTCGATGACGGGGGGAGTACGCCGCCGACCATCCCGCGGTGTGAGTGCTCCATGCCGGAAGTGCATTTCACTCAGCGCTCGGTTCGCAAAGCACTCCTCTCCCTGGACATCCACAAGTCGAGTGGGCCTGACGGAATCCCCCCAATTGTGCTGAGGACGTGTGCTCCAGAGTTGGCACCGGTTTTAACGCGTCTTTTCCGGTACTCCTACTCCCTAGGCGTAGTCCCAAAATCATGGAAGACGGCTTTCGTCCACCCGATCCCTAAAAAAGGCGACCGCTCAGACCCGTCAAACTACCGGCCTATCGCCATCACCTCCTTGTTCTCCAAAACAATGGAGTCCATTGTACACTGCCAGCTCATGAGGTACCTTGAGGATCACCAGCTGATTAGTGACCGCCAATACGGTTTTCGCCGCGGTAGGTCAGCTGGTGATCTTCTGGTCTACCTAACTCACAGATGGGCGGAGGCAGTAGAGTCCAAGGGGGAGGCATTGGCCGTTAGTTTGGACATTGCGAAGGCCTTCGATCGGGTTTGGCACAAAGCGCTTCTTTCGAAGCTCCCTTCCTATGGGCTTCCCGAGAAATTGTGCGATTGGATCACCAGCGTTCTTGCAGATCGGAGCATCAAGGTCGTTGTAGACGGTGCAAGCTCCGATTGCAAGCCTATTAATGCTGGTGTTCCACAGGGCTGCGTTCTATCGCCAACGCTGTTTCTTCTGCATATCAATGGTATGTTGCAGACCCGTGACATTCATTGCTATGCAGATGACAGCACTGGTGATGCTCTTTACACCGGCCGAGCCAATATTTCTCGGGAAAACGTCTCCAAGTGCCGGGACAAACTTGTGTCTGAAGTCGAGTCTCTGCTGGACAGAGTCTCGGATTGGGGGCGACTAAATCTAGTCCAGTTTAACCCCCAGAAGACACAAGTTTGCGCGTTAACCGCTAAAAAGAACCCCTTTGTCGTATCCCCTCAGTTTCAAGGCACTCCCCTTGTTGCCTCAGCCAGTATCGGAATCCTCGGCGTCGACATATCGAGTGACGTGCAGTTTCGTGGTCACTTGGAAGGGAAGGCCAAATTGGCCTCTAAAAAGCTTGGCGTGCTCAGCAGAGCGGGGCAGTATTTCATGCCGGCACACCGCCTGCAACTTTACAAGGCGCAGGTTCGGCCGCACATGGAATACTGTTCCCATCTCTGGGCTGGGGCTCCCCAGTACCAGCTCCTTCCACTTGACCACATCCAGCGCAGAGCGGCTCGAATCGTCGACGACCGAGTGCTTTCCGATCGGCTCGATTCTCTGGCACTGCGAAGAGATGTTACATCCCTTTGCATTTTCTTTCGCATATACCATGGAGAGTGCTCTGAGGAATTGTTCGGATTAATCCCAGCCGCCAAATTTCGTGAACGCACTACGCGGCAAACGTCCCGATACCATCCACACCATCTGGATGCTTGGCGGTCCACCACTGTACGTTTCAAAAGGAGTTTTCTTCCGCGTACAACCTCTCTGTGGAATAATTTACCACCGGCGATTTTTCCGGACCGATACGACCTGGGGACCTTCAAGAAAAGAGCTTACTCCTTTCTAAAGGGCCGGCAACGCATCTGCAATTCCCCTGGTGTTGCAGTTGATCATGGGCGGCGGTAGTCACTTAACATCAGGTGAGCCACATGCTCGTTTGCCCCCTCTTCTATAAAAAAAAAAGATATGTTAATAGAACGTAGCAGACTCAGCAATACATCAAAATCGACGGTGTTAAAAGCATTACTGAAATCCAGTAGCGTAAGTAATGTGAGCTGCTTTTGGTCCACACCCCAACGAATATCATCTGTGATTTTAAGTAACGCTGTAACCGTACTATGACCAAGTCTGAACCCCGATTGAAAGGAGTCAAGAAGGGAGTTTTTATTTAGGAAGAGGTTAAGTTGTGCAAAGACTAAACGTTCAAGGACTTTTGAAAGGAATGGAAGGATAGATATAGGTCGATAATCTGAGGGAGAACAGGGGTTCTTCTTTTTAGGAAAAGGAATGATATTTGCTTCCTTCCAAATTCGAGGAAAGGATTCAGAGGATATGGAGTAATTGAAAATATGAGTTAAGATAGGGAGGATAATGTCAATCAGGGGGACGATCATTTTACGGCTAATTTCATCACATCCGATGGCACTTGACGATATGGACAAAACGCTCTTTTTAACATCACAGTCAAAAAATTGATTAAAGGTGAACGGCGAGAAATTAGGAGTTGATGCTTTGGACAGATTGTTTAAAGTATATGATTTTATATTACCGTTTGAAAACGAAGGGGTAGATGAGAAATGTTGATTTAATGATTCAATGTCAACGTCTTCATTCGAAATAGTAGATTCTTTAGATTTTCCGACTCCTATAGATCTGAGAAACTTCCAAATTTTTGCAGGGTCTCCGTTCTCGACTGATCTCTGAACATGGCGTTGTTGTGCGTCTCTACAAATTGTATTGCAGCGATTCCGTATGCTCCTATACTTGTCTCTATTGTGGTCCGATTTATCACTGTTATAAATAAGCCTAGCTACCGTACCTACCGTAGCTAACCTACCTTGACCCCTTGGAAGAGTGACAACGTTGCACGCGGGTGGCACGCCGACAAAAGACACCGCTGTCGATATGTCGCAATACCAATAGTTTGCACTGCGTGGCAACGTCGCTTTTTAATGTTCAAGGATTCATTCAAGTTCATTGAATCAATGACTTAGTGACCCAATTCTATAGAGTGTTCAAATTTGCTTAAAATTAAAACTCTACTTTTTGACCTAATTACTGGACCGATTACGTTCATTTTTTGTATATCGTCAGCAAAGGCGATAACAAGTATATGGTTTCATTTATTGCATATATGTGGGACCCATTCTGTATACAAAATTGATTCTTTAGAATAGCCTATACTTAAGAGATCACAGGCGTGTTGGCAGTCGCAGTTCTTTTATTATTAGGTAGTTATGATCAATAGGATGCAGCTTTCTATCTTCTGAATTTGTTTCCCTCTGTCGGCTATTACGACCAACGGGAAAACATGGTTAGTGGATATTATTACGCAGTCATTACTCAGTCAGTAAATGCAGATTGCTCAGGACCGTGTTTTGTTGCATATTGTTACCTTACATGACTATGATGACTTATGATGATATGACCTGGGTTAACTTGTTCTGTGTTTTTAATAACAAATGTCTTGTTTTGTTCTTTCACCCCACAAACTGAGTTTTCTCTGGAGGTATTAAAAACCACATCGATAAACATCCATAGCAATTTTATAGATCATACAAATACTTGTTTGAAGCCATGACAAGTGTTTAATAAACCTTTATAACAACTTATACTTAGAAGACTAAAAAATCCATTATATTTTCATATTTGCTTTGACAAATATTTTGATTGCAAGTAATTCTTTCAATAAACATTATTATAATTATTATAGAGTATTCGCATCTGGTTGGGCTGGATAAATATGTATATGGAAATGATAAATATACATAAATATATATTTAATCTACTAACATAATTAAATAAATAATACATAAATAAATAAAAGCCCAACCAGATGGAAGCCCTTATTATTATTATTATTATTGGGGTATCTACATAGTTTTCTTATCTGATTGGGTTCCATAAATATATAATTGCGAATTTTATTAATTTTATATTATTATTATTATTCTATGCTATGGCTTATTATAAAACAAAATTGTATTGTTGCTTACAGGAAGCGATGTCGACAGGAACAGTCGGTTGGTGGGTGATCTGCTTGTACCTGCGTTCTGTTGGACTCTTTCTCTCAGTCAACATTATTATTTCACTCATACTCATGCAGCTGTCACAAAATTATACGTTTCTCTGGCTTACGTTCTGGATCAAAAACAGGGCTAAGAATACAACGGATCTAAACGTTGTTAATATTCTAATGAAGGAAAGTCCGCATGAAAATCTTACACTTTTAGACCATGGTTTCAACATTCTGGACAACGTCTTACACAGCGTTATTAATTCTTCATTGACTGCTATACATAATTTGAGCGAAAATTCGACTGTAGCGCCCATGTCGCCAATGTTGCAGGATGTACGACTTATGAACGGCACGACCCCGTACAATGACAATTATTACTTAGAAATGTATTTCGGTCTGGCAGCTTTAAACTTACTCTTTACAATAATGAGAGCCTTTTTATTTGCTTACGGAGGCGTAAAAGCTGCGGCAAGAATACATAAAATCCTTCTTAAGATTATAATAAAGGTAAGTTTTTATTTAACACTTTATTGAAATTTAGTAACAGAAGATTTATTATGACGAATTCTTCTTTTTTTTTCAAGGCTAATGTCAAGTTTTTTGATGTTACACCAACGGGTCGAATTATAAACCGATTTTCATCTGATACGTACACCGTAGACGATTCGTTACCGTTCATTTTGAACATTTTACTAGCGCAGATGTTCTCCTTGATCGGTAAGAAGGAACTATATCTTATTTCTTACAAGATTCCAATCTTTCTCTTCGTACTCTCGTATATATCCAGCGTTACGGTTGTGCAACTCCTTACCTTTACACATTCATCATGTTCAGTAGCTTTTTTCCTTCAAAACTCTATCCAAAGCCTATGTGGAACTGTAATATTTTCCTACATGACTCCCGTCTTTTCTTGTATCTATCCTACCTATCCTCAACTGTCAGCATCTTGTGATTATTATTTATTGGGTTATCTATATAATTTTCTCACCTGGTAGGGTGCTATAAATATATAATTATAAATTTAAATGAAAAGATAAATATACATAAATATCAATAAAATAAAATAAATACAAAAACTATATAAATAAATAAGATCCAACCAGATGGGAGCCCTCGGCAGGAGACCAAACGGCCGAGGGTTAGGGGGAAAGGGAAAGAAACCGGCGGACGATGCGGGCGGTATCGAGAAGCACCGCCTTCTGCATTTGAGCCCGGAGCGGTCCGTCACAGAGTCCCAGTCGCCTCAGATGACCCGAGAGGCTGACTGGGATTAGCCCATTCGTAGAGACGACTACAGGAATAATTTCGGTCGGCATACCACCCCACATGTCGGTCACCTCGTGAGCCAGGTCATATTTTGTTCGTTTATCTGTTTCGGCTTTCACTAGGTTCTCATCATACGGAATGGTAATGTCGACCAAAAATATCCTTGACTGTGCCCGGTCCATCAGCACAATATCAGGCTTATTCGCAAGAATAGTCCTGTCTGTGATGATGGCCCGGTCCCAGTAGAGCCTGGCGCGGTCATTTTCGAGCACGGCTTCCGGCAAGTACTTGTAATACGGCAATTTCCGGTCCACGAGACCGTATTTCAGAGCGAGCTCCTGGTGAAGAATTCTGGCTACTAGGTTGTGCCTGTGCAAGTACTCAGAGTTAGAAAGCGCCGAACAACAGGAGATGACATGCCTAAGTGCCTCCCCGGGATGGCGACAAGCTCGACAGACGTCGACAGTGCCATCCTATAGGATGTATCTCCGATAGTTGTTGGTCTTAATAACCTGATTCTGTATTGCACAGACAAAACCCTCGGTTTCCCCGAAGAGGTCACCGAAATGTAGCCAGTTGAGGGAGGCGGCTGTATCTACGTGAGGCTCATGTAGAGCCCTGTAGTACCTCCCGTGGAGCTCCTTCTCCTTCCATACTGTCTCCCGGTCGGAAATACTCTGTACTGCCGGATCTTGCCATTGCTCGTTGGCTAAGGATAGAAGGGTAAGTCCTTTATCACTAGAAATGACGTCATTATAGAATGGATCATCCGATCTCGCCAGGAAGTAATGACGGAGGCTGCACACTTCGTGCTTATGCATGGTGAGCGAGCTCAGGAAGCCACGCCCACCATGCTTTCGCGGCAAGTACAGCCTCATTACCGACGATCTCGGATAATGCATCCTATGGGACGTCATTGTAGTGCGGACTTTTCTATCCAGGGCGTTAAGTTCAGTCTGACTCCACCTGAGTATGCCAAAGGTATACATGAGGACAGGCATGACCCAACCGTTATATGCATGAGTCTTATTCACACCGGACAAAAGGCTGTTAAGCACTTTGGTCAAGCGTGCATAAAACACATCGCAAACTGACTGTTTCATACCAGCCTCATCGATACCGATGTTCTGTGACATACCCAGGTATTGGTATGTTTCAGCTTCGGAAAGGGTTCTTAAGTTGACGGGCATAGATAAGTCTATGCCCTCAGAGTTAGCAACCCTTCCCCTTTCAACATGGAGGACCGCACACTTATCCGTCCCCAGCTCCATTCTAATAGAATTGCTAAATTAACAAGTGATGTTTAGCAATTCCATAAGATGGGAGCGACTGGAGGCGAATAATTTGAGGTCATCCATCTAGAAAAGGTGGGTCACTTTTGTACCTCCTTTCCGAAGCTGAAATCCCCTCCCGGAGCTCTCCTGTAAAGTACTGAGAGGGTTCAAAGAGAGGCAGAACCAGATTGGACTCAGACAGTCGCCCTGGAATATACCCCTTCTTATCCTTATGCGGCTTTCCGCAGCCATCATCCGCTCGCCTAGATGACAGAGGATCGTACTCCACTGCCCCATACACTGCTCGAGGGAGTCTCGAACTGTACAGTCAATCTTGTACAGCTCGAGGACCCTCTTCAAATGCCTTTCTGTAATCTATCCAGGCGGCGGAGAAGTTCCGACGGTTGCGTTTCACCACTTTGCCAATAACCGCGTCAATGAGGAGTGGTTCCTTGGTTCCACGACCGCCGCCCGACATCCATTTTGAGCGCGTGACATCACCTGATTTAAGTCCAGGTGACGAGCGATTCTCGCGCTCAAAATGGATGTTAGTGTCTTGTATATAGTCGGTAGACACGTGATGGCGCGGTATTTGCTCGGGTCTGTGGCACCCTGATCTTTAGGAACCAAATGAGTGATCCCAGTAGTGAAGAGGCTCGGGAGCGACTTCTGGTTGAGAGCTTGAGAGCCTCTTGAAACTGTCGGGCGAGCACAGCGTGACACACCATGAACCCCTTCAGCTAGTAGTGATGCAGCCCGTCAAGCCCCGGACTTTTCCAGTTCGGGGCCCTACGGACCGCCTCAGCTACGTCATCCGGCGTTATGATGACGTAATACCCGTGGGCGTAATACCCGCACACGACTCGCCACAACTTCCGTCCAAGGGCCCTCGTTGTGGTTTACGGGCTCTGACCACAGGCTGCGCCAGAATGCGACCGTGTCGGCCTGATTTGGTGCAGGGCCCGTTCCACTTACTATTGGTCGCTCCAATGATTTGTAGAGCCTCTTCTGATCACTCTGGAAGAGACGATTCTGGTTGAACCGTGTCGACCTCTCGGTATATCGCCGAATCCGCTTTCCCCAAGCATCTATTCTTTGCTTCAGGTCGTCTATGCGCTCCGTCAGTTTTTGCATTATATCCGGCTGGGACAAACTAACATTTGTCCCAGCAAACGCCATCCTGACGGTGCGCACAATTCTTGGCCTGGTATTACCTGACCTGAAGCATATCAGTCTGCCGATGAGGGCCCTAGCCTTTGCGATACGTTCTTCAATTCTTATTCTCCAGGCTGGGATAGCACTACTTTGTCCAGTAGCGCGTCCAGCCGTGGAAAGTTTGGCGCCTATAATACGGCAGACTGCCAGTGCGGCGCCAAAAAAGAATTGAGTCCGTCTCGCAAAGGTCCCGGCTGGCTTCCAAATAGGTCACCAGCATTGGGTTCAGAGCCCTCACGACAGCCCGATTCCGCTTGCTTAGGGCGAAGCGGGGAAGCCGCGGTCGATTTTCGAGAGGCGTACTGCGCGTTTCCACAATCGCCTCTACCAATGTACTCCTCATTTGCTCTAGTTCCAGTTCCTGGGCGACTGCTCCATCATCGTTTGAATCAACCACAACTGGCGTATTCACGGCGGCATCCACATTTGCATAGCAAGTTGTGGCGCTGCATCCTCAACCGCAGCATTTTCACCCGATGAAGGAACAGCCTCACGTCGTAGCCGTTCGAGTTCGGTGACATCAAATGTATTTGAGCGCAAGATATACCGAACTCGGTCTGCCAGGTTTTGCTCGGTGACGGTTACAGATGGCTCCAGCTCAGCAAAAAGTCGATGCATCCTTGCCCGATACGCAAAACCTCCTGTTTCTCCCCCTTTCGCCCTATAATACGCCCGCAATGCGTTGCTGTTGATCTGGGTTGTCCAACGCATGCGGCGTACTCCACCAGTGGCGGGTGCCGATTGCTGGGCCCGCGAAGACCCTGCCGACACCAAGCCAGCTGGTGGGGATGATGGATGCGAGGGCCTGCTGGGTGGTCGTGCAGCACCTCGCGCTCGGCTGGCGGTTCGCATGCTGTCGCGTCCAGCGCCAGCTCCAGACGCGCCTTGGCGACATCCAGGCAGCGGCCCTTTGCGCGTTCTATTTAATTCCATCATCCATTTTAGGGCGTCATTTAGCGGGAGACGCCCAGACCCGGCGCCATTTCATGGTGAGGCCATGTGCACAAGCGGGCCTTGGCACCTTCAATTTTTGCCGAGGCACGGCACTAACACCTCTCGGCAAGGTGCTGACTGACTGCGCTGACGTAGCGGTTTTGTCACATAACCGTTACATCAGCGGGCGATGGGATCGTCACTTCCCTACGCCGTTTGATTATTATTATTATTTCAATTAATTGAATAATTTATATACACCTCCCTCTTCTGCTCGCTTTCCTCTCTGAGGTTGTCTGGAAGGAATTGCTACCACAGCGATAAGACTGCCTTTTATTACTCTTGAAGTGACTTCTTCCACACAACCGAAGTTGTACCTATTTGTTTTTGTTTTAGTTTCTATAAATGTACAATATATAATACATTGATTAATATTTGTGTAGTAAAGTTACAGCCTATATACGTCCCACTCCTGGGCACAGGCCTCCTCTCATTTCTGAGAGGGTTTTAGGGCAAGGAATTGTCCGCCGCGCTGCCCCAATGCGTGTTGGCGAACTTCACATGTCTTCGAATTTTTTTTTATTTCTCAGACTTGCAGGTTTCCTCACGATATTTTCCTTCACCGCCGAGCACGTGGTAAATCAGCACTTAAAATTGCAATAAACAATTTCATTGGTGCCGGCGGGGATCGAACCCGGTTTGCTCGCGTATTGTGAAATTTACAGCGAGCGCTAACCATCTGAGCTAACACGGCTCTATTATTATATAAGTGTGTAGATGTATTTAAAATGTTATAATCTAGCTATTAAACTAGTCCATTAATATGAAAATGAATGGTAATCTACCTAAAAAATCAATTGTTGATCGTTAGTCTAATGGCTCGACTGATTTTGTTGAAATTTTTTTATGTGTGTTTGCGTGAATGGGTCCCTGGATGGTTTATATTTATAATTGGACCTGGTAGGTGGCATTGTTATCGAGATCCAGAAATCACCCGCGAGAAACCGGGGCGGATCGCTTGTATGATATAAATTAACTGTTTTAGTGCAGCACTGTGATTCACTTATTTATAATGGGTTGTAAATGATTACAATGAATAGGTAGTCTTCATATTCATAATAAATAAGTAACTGTAACTAGGTACTCGAGCATTAAATTTAGTGGTAATTGATGATTGCAATACTCAGTTAAAATTTCATATATTATGATGCAAATGGGGAAATATCGGGAAAATGACCCAACTTGGAAGTCTTACTTCGTTAATGCTTTAATAAAATATACTAATAGAATTTTAGAATACAACGGAAAATGCGCGCGTATAAATATAACGAAAATTCAACGGTACGAAGTTGTCAGTGATCAACGAAAGCTGTTTATGCGGTGTCATGAGGACTACGACGAAGTGTCTCACACTTCACTTTAAACCAGAACACAATAAAAATTATGATGTTCTCCAGACCGAATTTCGGTCACGGCAGCCAATCTCAACGGAGACTCTACGTAGGATAGAATTATAGTGCACGAGTCTGTGCGCAAGCACAGTTGCACTATTTATTTCCTTAAGGGGAAATATAATCTCAAATGGCTTAGCAAGATCCTTCGTTATGTCGAAAATATTGCAGCATTAATTTTGAAATAAATATATGGTAAAGTTGAGGATTAATGTTAAGGATTATGTTAGACGAAAACACGATTTCGTAAAATTTTCTCGATAGAAAAAAAATCCAAAGTTACCTCCAAAATAAACAATAAACCGCTGTTATTCATAAAATACTTTAAATAAGATCATGAAACTTTGCATACTAACTGAACTAACTATAAAGCAGTGTTTATGTTATTTACTTTTTTTAAATACCATTATTTTCACTGTAAAAAGAAATTACCTAAACTATCGGCCTCTTGAAGCGTGATTCCTGCCGCACGGTCACTTCGCTTCGGCCTTTGAACGGGGAGGTTGTGTCGCTTACGATCAGAATATACATTACGCAACAGGACGACGTAAAATTAAAATGGGAAATAACCGTAATAAAAATAAGAAGCGACTGGCTTGGCGTTAAGAAACAGGCATAAATATGATAAACCTAATGAAATAAGTGTCTAACGACCTTTCTACTTACAGTATTAGTGATTACAAACATTTCGGTACTTAGCATACGACGCGCTAGCAAGTGGGGACGAAATTAGAATTTGAGCTAACTTACTCTATCCCCTTAATTTCGTAGTCCGATAAGGCTGCGGATTTATGTGCTATCCGAGGCGCGAGGGTGAAACAACGCCTACTTCAGCATTCCGGGCTGCTTTTCAGAATTTCTTGACGGAATATGTAACTGATTTCGGGATCACATGATTAACAGTTGCCCTTACGACTACAAGACTTACGTAATAGAGTCAGAACACAATAGTGATTGTAGAGCTACGAAGTGATAAAGAATCATGCCCACTTTCCATACATATAAAAACCTGATAATGAAAGTTTATTTATAGTTATAAGGTATAGTAGAAAAACTACATGTAAGTTTAGAAAATAATGTCATATAGTCATTTTTACGATTTAAATGCTACAAAGCCCAAAAAATATTAGTCACTTTTTAGGTTAGATATGGCATTACCAAACAGGTAATAAAGAAATTATTTTATTATTTTTAAATAATCTGTGCTATACAAGGACTAATAAAATGGTTACTGATTAAATGAAACATAAAATAATGGGTGCGTTTGGCAGAAAAAAGCGCTAGCAAGCGCTTGTAAGCAAAATGGCGATCGTAAGCGGTAAGCGCTGTCAAATCGTAAGTAGCTGTTTTCCCCTAGGACACGATGTTAGTTTTAACCGGGGACCCTAACCTAATTTTAATATATGTTTCTAAAGTATTCATATTAAAAACTTACCAATCATGAATTTTTAATAACATGTATATGTTTATTCATGTAATTATATTACTTAAAACTAATATTGCACAAAACAACTTATAAACTCTACTTCAAAACAAACAAATTAAATAAGCAAAATGGCGGATTGTGTCAGCGCTACTGAAGTAGCAATCGTGTCCTGGCCGAAAACTATTTTAGCGCTTATAAGCGCTTGCTAGCGCTTTTTTCTGCCAAACGCACCCATTGTATAAAACTCAGAAACAAGTAGTTGAGATGCGTTCAAAATATGGTATTACGCTTGACGTAGTAAGCTTTAAGAAATATTAAAAAATATTTTTTTCTTGCGTTTCTTTTAACATTGTTATAAGCGTAATTAATTTACTATCCAATTAGCTGAATTTTAAGATTTATTTCATTTCTATACATAATCAGGTGAAAAATGGGCATCTTTCTTTAGGTACACCTGAGACTGATTTCAAAGCAGAAAGAGCTCTATATTCTTGCCAACGCGAGTTACTCGATTCAAGAAATCGCATCGCTCTAATGATTGTTATGATTTGATTCCTTTTTATTGCATTGTTATCTATAGGTGCGGTGGCAGTTACGGTTTACGGTCTACCGTGGCTACTGGTGGGCGTTATCCCAATGGGTTTTTTCTACTATCGGCTGCAGCGTCGTTACCGCGTTACGTCGCGTCAGTTAAAGCGCCTGCAGAGCGTCGCGCTCTCACCAATATACGTGCACTTCAATGATACGCTCGAAGGTAAGATTATATTGTAATCTATTTATTAACACTAAGTTTAAGTAATTAATACCAAAACTTAAAATTATAGTCCCTCTGAGTTAATACCTTTCTATTATAAAACTGAAGTGACTTAAGAATTGCGCGTTAGGGAAAATCTACTGCATTTTTTATGTTTGATCTTATAAATAGTCTTCAGCAACATAATTTAGGCACAACAAACTATCTTGTAAGTCAGTGTTACTACATAATACGAAAAAAATTATAACTAAAACTATAAAACATCGCCCAATTTTCGAGCACATTGTCTTTCTGATTGGGAGTCCGTCTGAGTAATTACCACCCCCATACCAATTTACGTCAAATAAGTCTTTGTTTGAAGTTGGGTTAAGGTGAACGGAAGTAGTCACTTGCTATTATGCGAGTTCTAATTTCATTTGTCACTTTAATTTTATGAAAAAAAAAATCAAGATCAAAGATCAAACAATTGCGGCATAAAGGACTTGACAAAAAACAACATACTGAATTAGTTTTATAAAAACTCAAACTGCTTTTGTGTGACCTTTAAAGTGTTTTTGACTTAAAATAGTTTAAATTAAGGACCTAAAATAAATGATAAAACCTAACGAACCCTTATGATATAGCAACCGCTTTTCATGACTATTTTATTGACATTATATTATATATAATAATTATTACTAGGAAAACCTCACACATAAAAATACAATATCATTATCAAATTCAATATTTCTTAAACCCATGTCGAATGATGAGGTGAGTGAAGCGATTATGTCCTCAAATAACACTGCCTCGAAATGTAACGATGGAATTAATACCGGAATAATTAAAGCTTGCGTATGCGAACTAGTTGGCATTATGACTTATTCAATTACTTTATAATTTTTGACAGGAACATTTTTCGACAATTTATAAATTTCTATTTAAATCCGTTGTAAAAAAAGGTAAAAAAGACGATATCAACAATTATCGACCGATTACTCTTATACCTACCTATAATATCAAATTTTTGAGAAATGTTTTTATAGGACATTAATTTGTAGATTTCTTTTATTGGAAGCTATATTGTCCTTCATCTTTATGTTAAATGTCTTACAAAATTCAACTCTTAATTTTACAAAAGCAATAATTTCGATCATAAATAATAACCTACTAACTACAGGACTATTCTTTGATTTAAGTAAAGCGTTTGACTTTGTCACTAATAATTTTCTTTTGAATAAATTAGAATCGTTTGCAATTAAAGGGATAGCTCTGCATTAGATTTCATCTTATTTATCAAATTGACGGCAGTGTGTTGTTATTGATAAAATTGTAGAAAATGAAATACTATCCTTCTCATCTAAGTACAGAGAAAAAATTACGGTATTCCTCAAGGTAGCGTCTTAGGTTCAGTATTATTTCTTTTATACATAAATGACATAACTGGCGACAAATCACACATATTGTACGCGGATGATATCTCCGTAGTTGTAACATACCAAAAAATAGTAATTCATTACATAATCATCAAAAATAAATAAATGACACAATCGATAATATAATTAATTGGATTAATACAAACAATTTAAAAATTAACCTAACTAAAGCAAATTATATACATTAAAATAAAATAAAAACTAATTTTAGTCTAAATATCAATACAATTAAGGACATAGAACAAATTAAATTTTATGGTGTGAATATAGATCGAAATTCAGACTGGAAAATACATATAGATGACCTATGCAAAAGAGTTAAGATTCAAAATACGCCCGATAGGATATATCAGGCGTATTTTGAATCTATACTCCGATATAGTAGTAGAGCGTCGCGTTCTCACCAATATACGTGCACTTCAATGATACTGTTATGTGAATAAGTCAACTAGCGCCATCTAGTGTCAGGAGCGAGAGCGAGGTGGGCTTTGCAGAGAATGACATCGCGGATCTCTCGACCGACAGCGCCGCCCGGAGAACTAAGTTTCTAGAAAATCTATACTCGATTTCTCGGTACCTTGCGCGTGTTTACTTGAACATTCCGGATACTTTGCTGATTTGAATAAATAGATGGCGCAAGATGCGATCGAGACAGAGTTTAACTCGGCGACACAAGCGAAGCTTCGGAGCGAAATTAAGTGAATTAGTGTGTTTAATTATTAGTGTTTTTTAACTTTAATTTGTATAAAGTAAATTAAAGTGTTAATTTAGGTAATTTTATCGGCAATTTTTATTGTCACGAACCTCAAGCTCGTAACAATTGGTGTCAGAAGTGGGATAAAATCATGCCGATTTTACCTAAGGAGGAAACGGAGGGTGTCCGTACCCGAAGTCAACGCCAGCAGGAGACGGACCAACGAAGATTTGGTGGTGCAACGCCGCAGACGTCGGAGGGCCAGCCACAGGCTGCAGGCCCGTCGGTAGCTCCTACATCTGCCGCACCTGACTTAGGTGCTCTGATGGTGATGCTGCAGGAGCAGGCTCGCCGACAGGAGGAACAGGTCCGTCGGTTGGAAGAGCAGCTGCGGGGCGGACAGGATGAACAGGCTCGCCGACAGGAGGAACAGCTCCGTCAGTTGAAAGAGCAGCTGCAGAGCGGACAGGAGGAACAGGCCCGTCAGCAGGCGGAACAGGCCCGTCAGCAGGCGGAACAGGCTCGTCGGTCGGAAGAACAGATGCTCCTCATGAAGGACCTTCACGCTACCTTTGGGAAAGAGATAAGGCAGGTGAAGGATAGGGTTGCTCAACACGACAACCGTCTGTCGGAAGCTGAAACCCGAATCGAAGAACATGAAACCCGAATCAACCATGTGAACAATCGGGTTGACAATGTGATGGCTGACGTGAAGAAAACGCTAAACGACCTCAAACTTGGGGATGGAACTACAGCTCCCGTAGTAGCTGCAGCACCTTCGCTACGTGGATTCAAAGTGCCGCCGTTCGACGGGACCTCTTCCTGGTCGGCCTACAGAATCCAGTTCGAGGCCGTCATGGAGGCGAACGGCTGGAATAAAAGCCAAGCCATGACTGCACTCACCCTAGGCCTGCGCGACCAAGCCTTAACTGTGTTGGAAGCTCTCGGTAAGAAAGTGACCTATGAGCAGCTTCTTGAGGCCTTGGAGGCGAGATATGGTGACGCTCACCTGGAACACGTCTTTCGCGCGCAGCTTAAAGATCGCGTGCAATGCAGCTAACGGCACTGCCTGGCGGCGACAGGATCATCGTTCACCTCACGCTAGGGAGGTTGCAGCAGTTACGGTTCGCGACCACAATAAAGGATACAGCCCTAGGTGCTATGGCTGTGGGGAAAAGGGCCACCTTCGATCCAGCTGCCCTAAGCGAACCGTAGAAAGGGAAGGTGAACGATCTCAGGAGGGTAGTGCGGCCAACCGCACCGCCCAGCAGCAGCAGGGAAACGAGTAAAAGCCAGAACTGCGGGGCGGGTGCTGGCTGATGTTAAAAGAGCCCCAAGGATCTCGATCTCACAAACCCATGATGGGAACAGTCTAATCATCAAGGGTGAGGTCAACGGAATGCCGTGTAAACTGACCATAGACACTGGAGCCTCTCGTACGGTTGTTAGTTCCCAACTTATAAGTCAGTTCCTTGGGGACTCCGCATACAACCGAGAACGCATTAATTTGGTAACAGCCACCGGTCAGCGTATACCCGTCCGTGGAGAGAAGGAGATGGAGTTGAAGCTTGGCAACGTGATCTACCTGCATAATGTCATCGTGGCTGATATAATGGACGACTGCATCCTAGGCCTAGACTTTATGAGGAATAATTGTTGTGAGATCGACGTTAAGCAAGGTGTTTTGAAATGTGGACAGGAGGAACTTTTTATGGAAGGTGCGTTACCAGGGAACGTGTACAGCATTAAGAAGATTGTTCTTCCGCCGAGATCGGAAACGATTGTTCCGGTTAGTCTTCCCCGAAACGCTGGGCAAGCTCACCGTTGTGTACTTGTGGAAAGGGTAAACAATGACCTTCCATGGAAAGTAGCTCGAACCTTGGTCAGGACCACTGACATCTCAGGAGTACGTGTGCTGAACCTTTGCGACCAGGAACAGATTATAGAAAAAGGCACACTGATTGGTACTTGTGAGGAAGTGGATTGGTTACGTCGGTGCCAATATCTATCGACTGGGACCCCCAGCAAGGATGCAGAAACGAGAGTGACCACACTTTTGGAAGACTGTCGCAGTGTTCTCTCCCCGAACGAATTGGTCAAGGCGAAGAAGTTGTTACTCAAGTACGCCGATGTATTCTCATCAAACGATGCTGACATAGGAAAGACTGGTTTAGTTCAACACAAAATAAACACAGGTGAAGAGTTGCCTATCCGTCAGCGGCCAAGACGATTGCCGGTAGCACGTGAAAAGGAAGTGGAAACCATGATTGAAGGAATGGTGAAGGATGGTGTTATTGAACCTTCCTCTAGTCCATGGTGTTCGCCAGTGGTGCTGGTGAAAAAGAAGGATGGCAGCATGCGGTTTTGTGTTGATTACCGCCGTCTGAACGACGTTACAAAGAAGGACAGCTATCCCTTGCCAAGAATTGATGACACCCTGGACATGCTTACAGGAGTAAAATGGTTTAGCACGCTGGATCTAAAAAGTGGCTACTGGCAAGTTGAAATTGACCCCAAGGACAAGGAGAAAACTGCGTTCTCGACGGGAAAGGGGCTGTGGCAATTCAAAGTAATGCCGTTTGGGTTGTGCAATGCTCCAGCAACGTTTGAAAGGCTGATGGAACTTGTACTTACCGGGCTAATTGGCGATGCCTGTCTGGTCTACTTGGATGACATCATCATCGTGGGCCGTACGTTTGAGGAACACCTTGAAAACCTGGGACGCGTGCTCATGAAGATTCAGAGTGCCAATCTCAAGCTGAGTCCGAAGAAATGTTCACTGTTCAAACGGCAAGTCAAGTTTTTGGGGTATGTAGTGTCGGAAGAAGGTATCCGCACGGATCCAGAGAAAATTGCAGCTGTAAAGGATTGGCCGGTTCCAAAAGACAAGACGCAGGTTAGAGCATTTTTGGGTTTGTGCTCCTATTACCGGCGATTTGTGAAGAACTTTGCAGATATAGCCAAACCTCTGCATAAGCTAACCGAGGAGAAGCGACATTTCTGCTGGGATGAAAGTTGTAATATCGCATTCCAGGAGCTCAAGGACCGTCTGTGCAAAACACCTATTTTGGGATACCACCTGATGCCCCACGCAGTATAACCGATTATGCATATGACTTGCGGAACAAAATGAATGACATTTATAAGCACGTCAGACAATCGGGCCAGCAAATGTCTGAGAAAATGAAAACCCGGTATGACCGCAAAATGAACAATAAAGGGTTCAACGAAGGTTCATTAGTGTGGTTGCACAATCCAGTCCGCAGCAAAGGGAAATCTCCTAAGCTTCAAGCTAAATGGGACGGCCCGTACCGGATTGTAACCAGGATCAACGATGTGACCTACCGGATACAGAAAGGCGCAAGAGGGACTCCTAAGATCGTCCATGTGGATCGCTTGGCGCGTTATTATGGGACCGATAATGCTCGGGACGAGCATGTCTTAGGAGGGGGCAGTGTTATGTGAATAAGTCAACTAGCGCCATCTAGTGTCAGGAGCGAGAGCGAGGTGGGCTTTGCAGAGAATGACATCGCGGATCTCTCGACCGACAGCGCCGCCCGGAGAACTAAGTTTCTAGAAAATCTATACTCGATTTCTCGGTACCTTGCGCGTGTTTACTTGAACATTCCGGATACTTTGCTGATTTGAATAAATAGATGGCGCAAGATGCGATCGAGACAGAGTTTAACTCGGCGACACAAGCGAAGCTTCGGAGCGAAATTAAGTGAATTAGTGTGTTTAATTATTAGTGTTTTTTAACTTTAATTTGTATAAAGTAAATTAAAGTGTTAATTTAGGTAATTTTATCGGCAATTTTTATTGTCACGAACCTCAAGCTCGTAACAATACGCTCGAAGGTAAGATTATATTGTAATCTATTTATTAACACTAAGTTTAAGTAATTAATACCAAAACTTAAAATTATAGTCCCTCTGAGTTAATACCTTTCTATTATAAAACTGAAGTGACTTAAGAATTGCGCGTTAGGGAAAATCTACTGCATTTTTTATGTTTGATCATATAAATAGTCTTCAGCAACATAATTTAGGCACAACAAACTATCTTGTAAGTCAGTGTTACTACATAATACGAAAAAAATTATAACTAAAACTATAAAACATCGCCCAATTTTCGAGCACATTGTCTTTCTGATTGGGAGTCCGTCTGAGTAATTACCACCCCCATACCAATTTACGTCAAATAAGTCTTTGTTTGAAGTTGGGTTAAGGTGAACGGAAGTAGTCACTTGCTATTATGCGAGTTCTAATTTCATTTGTCACTTTAATTTTATGAAAAAAAATCAAGATCAGAGATCAAACAATTGCGGCATAAAGGACTTGACAAAAAACAACATACTGAATTAGTTTTATAAAAACTCAAACTGCTTTTGTGTGACCTTTAAAGTGTTTTTGACTTAAAATAGTTTAAATTAAGGACCTAAAATAAATGATAAAACCTAACGAACCCTTATGATATAGCAACCGCTTTTCATGACTATTTTATTGACATTATATTATACATATATAATAATTATTACTAGGAAAACCTCACACATAAAAATACAATATCATTATCAAATTCAATATTTCTTAAACCCATGTCGAATGATGAGGCGAGTGAAGCGATTATGTCCTCAAATAACACTGCCTCGAAATGTAACGATGGAATTAATACCGGAATAATTAAAGCTTGCGTATGCGAACTAGTTGGCATTATGACTTATTTAATTACTTTATAATTTTTGACAGGAACATTTTTCGACAATTTATAAATTTCTATTTAAATCCGTTGTAAAAAAAAGGTAAAAAAGACGATAGCAACAATTATCGACCGATTACTCTTATATCTTTACCTACCTATAATATCAAATTTTTGAGAAATGTTTTTATAGGACATTAATTTGTAGATTTCTTTTATTGGAAGCTATATTGTCCTTCATCTTTATGTTAAATGTCTTACAAAATTCAACTCTTAATTTTACAAAAGCAATAATTTCGATCATAAATAATAACCTACTAACTACAGGACTATTCTTTGATTTAAGTAAAGCGTTTGACTTTGTCACTAATAATTTTCTTTTGAATAAATTAGAATCGTTTGCAATTAAAGGGATAGCTCTGCATTAGCTTTCATCTTATTTATCAAATTGACGGCAGTGTGTTGTTATTGATAAAATTGTAGAAAATGAAATATGTACTATCCTTCTCATCTAAGTACAGAGAAAAAATTACGGTGTTCCTCAAGGTAGCGTCTTAGGTTCAGTATTATTTCTTTTATACATAAATGACATAACTGGCGACAAATCACACATATTGTACGCGGATGATATCTCCGTAGTTGTAACATCCCAAAAAATAGTAATTCATTACATAATCATCAAAAATAAATAAATGACACAATCGATAATATAATTAATTGGATTAATACAAACAATTTAAAAATTAACCTAACTAAAGCAAATTATATACATTATTATAAAATAAAAACTAATTTTAGTCTAAATATCAATACAATTAAGGACATAGAACAAATTAAATTTTATGGTGTGAATATAGATCGAAATTCAGACTGGAAAATACATATAGATGACCTATGCAAAAGAGTTAAGATTCAAAATACGCCCGATAGGATATATCAGGCGTATTTTGAATCTATACTCCGATATAGTATAATAATTTGGGGTAATAGCACAGATTGGCGTAGGGTATTTATCGCACAAAAGAAGTGTATAAGGACGATGTGTGGTATCCCAACTAGAGTATCTTGTAAACCAATATTCAGAAATCTCTCTTTACTAATTTTGCCCGCGTTATACATTTTTGAGATAATATGTAAATTTGTAAAACAGCATACAGATTTATTTAAAAAGTCATCTGACCTACCTGATCCTAGGTTTAAAAAATCCGAATAGATTAGTTCTAAGCGAAGTTCCGAAGTCAGCCATGTAACAACAAAATACCTCACGAAATTAAAATACTACATAATATGAATTTATTAAAAATAAAAGATTGTACCATTGGTTAACTGACGAAAATCTTTATGACATTAATAAATTTCTGACATTGTACGCTACATTCTGACATTGTAAAAATATGATTTAAATAAAAGTGCTTAATTTGTTAATTTTTAATATATGTTATATTGATTTAAATTTAATTTGCATGATAAATTATATTAAAATAGCGAAACATGTGTGCATAAATATAGCATATGGATAAAATTCTAAAACATCTACATATTTACCATGTTTATGCAAAAAAATAAAATATTATTATTATTATTATTTAATAACCGCATATTGTACATTTGAGGTCTGACGACGGTCCGCGCGCTAGGCTCGGGCGAGCGCTGGGCGGAGCGCGGCGACGAACTAGTGGAGACGTGGCAGCGCACGGCGTTGTGCGGTGCGGCCGCGGCACAGTGGCTGGCGCTGCGCCTGCAGGCCGCTGCCGGCGCTGCCGTGGCCGCCGCCGCGCTAATTGCAGTACTGCAGCGCGCGCTGCATGCCGCGGACCCCGGTCAGTACACATGCGCAGTGTAGGTGCGAACAGGTGGCCGCTGCCGCGCTGCTCGCCATTCTGCAGCGCGTGCTACACGCCGTAGACTCCGATCAGTGCACGTGCGCAGTGTAGGTGCGGACGGTGGATGTAAAATATCTTATAAAAATTTCATATTTTTTTTCTTATTTCGTATCGCATAGTTGAATTTTCAAATAAGGCCAGGAAAAAAGTAATGTTACTTTGTTTATCATTCTCAATAGACTTTTGGAGACGGAACGTGTTTTACAATGGCTCAAAGGCCCAGAAGCCTTGTCAAAATATATTAAAAACGTGTTTTATACGTTCCGTTTTAGACTACGAAAAACTTGCTCATTCGTCATGTGGTTTACGAATGTTCAAAATAACCAATTTCTTTTTTTTATTTATGATTAGATACGATTTTTAATGGTTTTGTATAGCCCAGTTAACTAAAGCTGGCACGTACATTTACACGTTGCGCTTGTGTAGTGTCTGTGAATAAGCCCTTGGCGTGACGTCGCACTGCATGCGCATCATGAAAAGTCTGTCAGTCTCTCTCTCGCGCGATCTAGCTTATGAGTGTGAAGGGGACAGTGATTGTTTTTCTTTTGATACTGTTTTATAAATACAGCGTGGTCTTTTTGGTATTCAACCGTTAGCGTCAGTCACGTGTGATCGACGCGCGGCGTGTATGATTATTCACATTTTTTATATGTGGTAGAGCCATGCTGCAGTTATATTAGTAGTATAGTTGTAGCACGAATGGGTCGGCTCGACCGGGGAAGGACCACGCTCTCACAGAATACCAGCGTGAAATAGTAGCTTAATGCTGCTGTATTTCGTATGGTGAGTGTAGAGAACCGGAGACCCTTTTTACTGGAAACGAGGCATTCCATCTTAGTCCTCACGGGTGACAACGCATCTGCATTTTGATTCGTAATCGAGGATAGATGTAGATGTCTATGGGCCACAGCAACCACTTACCATCAGGTGGACTGTGTGCTCGTTTGTCACCCTATCCTATAAAAAAAAAAATTGGAGTTAAGAATAAAATGTCTTCTGAAAGAATTGGTTCCGGCAAAACTTTAACAGGGCAATCTCGTAAAATAGTGTACAATGTTTTTAACTATTTCGTGCATCATCATAAAAAAAAGTGATGGTGGAGATCGTTTAATGAAATATTTGTACGGTTTGACATCAGAGGCGACTTGTGTTTCCCAGAGAAATGTTGAACGAGTTGTTTGTGAAGTACGCAATCAAGTTATAACGGCTGTTAAAGCGTCAACATCACAACAATCTACCTCAAATTACTTTTAGAACACCGGGTAAAAAGCGAATATATTCCGGAAAAATATATTCAACTGGAACTAAAAGTGGATAATTTCACTGATTCATTTGTAATAACACTTGGAAATTCCGACGGCGAAACATCTAGTTGTTCGAGCGATGAAAGTTTGAGTTGGGTAGAAGATTTAATTTATGATTTTGATTAAAAGCAATAATGTAATAATTATAATATATTTATCATAGCTAGCAACACATATTTTTTTATTTATTTATCCACAACGCACCTAATCTTACTAAAACCTAACTCTAATCTACATTTAGACTAGAGTCGCATTTTGAACCGAAATCATTTATTTTTAAACACACTGTATAGAGAAATTGCATAAGTGTGAGTACTGTGAACATGCCAGCTTTAGTTAACTGACTTATACTATGGTGAGGAAAGAAAAATAAGTGTACAGACCTTATCTGACATCTGTTATAATCTCAAACTTTTATTTACTTAATAGCATTTTCCCCTGGCCTCTAACTGAAAATATGATAAGTTATTATGTTATTATAAACAATAATTGTTTTATACAACAGTTGTTGTAGGTAGACACGGCCTGTTAAAGGAATCAAGTGACAGGTTATTCAATGTATGTAAAGTGGGCATGATTCTTTTTCTCGCGTTAAATTCATGCTAACGTGACACAAACAATTTTCAATTTTGCCGCCAAATCGTAAACAAATGACAAATTAATAAAATTCATACACAATAATATTGGCAAAGAGTTCCATTTTCAAAATTTGAATTTATTTTTTAATTATATCGTTTACAAGTGACCAGTTCTAAAAACTTTCAGTGTCGCCCTCGTAAGCCAACATCTGGATCATACAAAACTTCTGTAAATCGTGTCTCGTTGCACCATTGGTCCCGTTTAATTAAATCTTTAGATTGATGTTATTCTTGTACTGAAACATTGACAGAAACAGAAAGAGCTCTTTCTCTGACACGATTTTTGACTTTGTATGGTTTCTAGGGCCAAAGTTTAAAGCTTCCGAAGCTTCCAAAGTTTATAGGTTTATTAAAAAGTAAAATGGTTATAATGTTACTGTGGCAAATCTTTCCTTGAGTATTTAGTGTTTAGTAGGACGGTTGTTTATATACTGCTGATTGTAAGATTGCAATAATATAAGCAAAATTATGTACACGCGACGCGCGGCTGAAAGCAGGTTACAACGTTTGCTAATTAAAAATGTGTGGTGGAACCATATAGTCTTTATAATCATTTAGTATTCTACACGTTATGATAATCGGCTACTTAAGTCCCTTGTATCGTAATGTACTATTCTTGTTGAACAGAAAACGTTTACATGATAAAAAATTTCATTTGAAAATAGTGTCGAAAATTTGGATTGACAGTATACTGGACTGAGTTCCTTTTTAATCAGTAACCAGTATAGCAAATTAAAAAGAAACCGCTTCACAGTATACTGAATTGACGTCACACCTTACCCTCCTTCGTGGTAGACATGTGTAGTTAATAGATTCGTTTACGCCGTCGCCATGCAGCATGTTTAGTAATTGACACAGTTAAAAGTTTAAAATGATGAATTCTTCATTCGAAACTCAACGTCAATATATTTATACGTGGAAATTAGGCATGTAGTGGTGTAGGAGGAGATAGAGAGTAATGACACATGATATAGGCAGCATCTTCTTGAAATTTAAATTAAAAAAAAACTGCTGTTGTATGCCCAACTGTACATTTCTGCTGGCGTGAATATTTTATGCATAGCAATGGCTAAAGTTTTGCAATTGTAAAAATTGTGTTAGTTCGCCTACTTTATTCGTTACGGGCGCGAACTTTTAACGACCACACTAACATATACTATTTGTATTATATTGTTGTGTTTTATTTTGCCCTGTAGGTCTGGTGGGTTTGGCGATATCGTACGCACTGTCCTTGACGTCGATACTAGGTAGCGTGTTGAACTCTTTTACCGAAACGGAGCGAGAAATGATTGCCGTCGAGCGTGTTGGCGAATATATCACACAGGTTCGTGCAAAAATTAAACAAAAGAAAGAAAAATATTTAAAATACTATACACTAATCACTAATGATAGGAATAATGAGTATGTGTGAGCATAAGTGAATTACTTAAAATTTTTGTATCATTATTTTATTATCATTCAAAGGTGGAAAACGAGAAAGTTGATGGAGATCCACCACCGTATGGATGGCCGTCACATGGAGTGATAAGTTTCGAGGATGTCTACCTTAATTATAAGTAAGTTAACATACAATTTTTTTATTTTATTTTATAAACTTGACAAGCAACAACATTCCACCTGATGGTACGTAGCTACTGCAATCCGCAGACACTTGCAACCAACTTCAAACAAGTAAGGCTACAGGTGCGTTACCACTGAAGATGAAAATGGACGCCTCTAAATATGGCGGTTAATGTTTACGTAAAGATTTATATAAATTTTATGGAATTATTATTCAATGATTCATTAATCATTCATAAAACGTATGAAAAAAGTGACTGAGGAACAATAAATACAATTGGAAGAAATAATATAACAATCAATACTTTTTTTATATGATAGGGTGACAAATGAGCATACAGTCCACCTGATGGTAAGTGGTTGCTGCGGCCCATAGACATCTACATCAATCCTCGATAACCATAATGAAAATGCAAATGCGTTGTCATCCGTCAGGACTGCGATGGAATACCTCCTCATTTCCAGTAAAAAGTGTCTCCGGTTCTCTACACCAAACGAAACACAGCAACATTAAGCTGCTATTTTACGATGGTATCCTGTGAGAGCGTGATCCTTCCCCGTTCGAGCCGTCCTATTCGTGCTACAACTATATTATAGCTGCAGCATGGCTCTACCACGTAAACAAAAACTTTTATCCATGTAAAGATAAAGATATCGACTTACAATTTTTTTGTATTGTTATTAACACAAGAATATTGCATTTGTAATAATACAACCAAAAAGTTTTTTTGCAATTCCGATATTTACAAAATCCACGAAAGGAAAACACGAAATTACAAACACAGCCACAATGCCAACTGCGCATGACAAGTTGAAACTTGAAGCTACCAAATGAAGTCTCCTTCGGAACAGACAATGATCAATGACCATACAGCCTATTCAGTCGTGTCAGATACTATTCAAATATTTTTTTAGTTATACATTTACATATTTGAACTTTGTTCACGCCGGGCCCAAACATGTATGGAATCATGTTCATCTCCTTTAGTTGTGCGACTGAACCAACTTCCTTTCTTTAACATGGGGAAATGCCTACGCATTCCTGCCTCGCGGGGTAAGGATGGGTTATGTCGGACTCGCACCGAGTAAAAGCTCATGGTGTTCCACCTTCGCCACATATTGGCAGGGCCACGGGAATGCTTTCACACACATCTGCAGCCCCACCAGCGCTGGCCGTCCCATGATGGACCCTCTTCGGCGAGGAGCATTCCTCCCCCATCTCCTCCCTCCTTCGCAGCATCCAACTTTAATTGATTTGGTAGGAACTTGACCATCGACGGATTGTTGCTCCTGTTTTATTGTTTAAATAATGGTTTGAAATAGTTTTTGATACGTAAAAGTGATGAGATTTGTGTATTAAGTGTCTGCGCACGTGAACTGTTAGAGAAAACAATGAAACAAGTGCTTCGATGTACATAGATATAAAACTCAGTTATTTTGATCACTTAGGTATCTTATGATCTTGAGTGACTGTCGTTATCGACTGTCCGTTCGTGAGTTGTCGTCAAAATCTCCCAAAAACTTCACAATGTAACGCATCAGTATATTGTGAACAAAAAATCCATAAAGACGAAGAAATGAAAACATGGCTTCAAATACAAGCGTCCAAGCCAAAATTCTTAATAAAATTAAAAAACGTTTCGTTTTTGCTATAGTAAATGCATTAGCTTTCGTTTTTCTGTTTAAAATTTTTTTATGATTGTTCCAGTTTGTTCAAATAATCCCAAGTACAAGAGAAATAAAAACCATTTAACTATGCTTATAATTTATCTCTCTATTACCTACATATTTTTATAACTGTTCTGAATGATGTCAAGCACCCAATTTCGTACATCTCCTTTCAAAAGTCATTTTTAATTGATCACTTCGAGTGTGTTTCTGTTTCGGATTTTTTGTTTGGGCAAAAAAAGATGTTCAACTTAAATGTGAGCGTGCGTAGCGGGTCGCGCGGCGCGGCGGCGCTGTGCGGCGTGACGTTCGCGTGCCGGCCGGGCGAGCGGCTGGCGGTGGCGGGCCGCACCGGCGCTGGCAAAAGCTCGCTGCTGCGAGCCTTGTTGCGCCTGACGCCGCCTGCCGCAGGCCGCGTGCTCGTGGACGGCATAGACGTGGCCACGCTGCATCTGCATGCGCTCAGGTACCGCAGCCGCACGCCAAGAGCCCGCTACTGCACGCGCTGCTGCGCCTGACGCCGCCCGCCGCAGGCCGTTGCTCGTGGACGGCGTAAATGTAGCCACGCTGCACCTGCACGCGCTCAGGTACCGCAGCCGCACGCCAAGAGTTCGCAACTGCGCGCGCTGCTGCGCCCGACGCTGCCCACCGCAGGCCGCGTGCTCGTGGACGGCGTAGACGTGGCCACGCTGCACCTGCACGCGCTCAGGTACCGCAGCCGCACCGGTGCCGGCATGAGCTCGCTGCTGTGGCTGGCGCCGCCCGCTGCCGGTCGCGTGCTCGTGGTTGGCGTGGACGTGGCCACACTGCACCTACACGCATCAAATACCGTAGGCAGCCTCATAATATATTTTATGTATGTGTATATATATATTTTATGTATGTGTAGCATGTACATTTTGAATTGAATTGAGATCATTGAGATCATGACAACTTTACTGCCCATAACTCACTCTCTGTTCTACCCAAGGTTAGCTGGTAGAGAATGCCATATAGCATTAAGCTCGCCTTTTGTACAAAATCTTTGGTGCAATAAAGAATAAAATAAATAAATAAATAAATAATAATAAGCCCGCCTGATAATCCCTGATAATAAGTAAGAATGGAGATCATCCTGAATGGACTCTATTTATATATTGTGGACGGCCGCATGACATTTTAGCGGTAATTAATGAAAATTTATCCCATTGGATTCTGGCAGCAGATTCCCTCCCTTGGCGTCGGCAATTTCGAGAGTTCGTTCCGCCGTTACGAACGATCTCACTACCTAGATTGGAATTCTTGCGGTGCTTTGCGACTGTCTCGTCTACTCATGCAAGATGCACTGGCAATGAGAATACCACCACCACAAATATTTGCCTGAACAGACTCATCACTTGTTCTTGCTAGGCTCGCGGGAGATCCTCACAAATGGAAACTGTTTGTAGCTAATAGTGTGGTCGCGTTTTCTTAGGATGGATTTCAGTTGGTGGAAAATTTTTGGTGTGTCATTTTTATGTTATCTAATTAATTTATTACAATCTATTTGATATATTTCTCATTATTTATGAACCTTAGTGTTTAAATAAGTACACATAAATATTTTAATTGTTTCGCAGTAATCGATTGTTAACCGATGTTGGTTTAAGTCGATTATATCTACTAACGGTAGCATAGTGGTATAAATAAATAAATAATACGGTTGCAACCTGTTTTAATAAATAAAATAACCAACTGTAACATTTTTTTTAATCGGTACTTACAGTCAATTAACATATTTTTTTTTATTATAAAAATATTTGCCGCAATGGCATTGACCGAGCTTATCTCGAGTCAATAATTTCAGGCTGTACACATATTTTATAAAACGCTTGTAACTTGGCTTGTAACTTGGGTAACATATTCAATATACAAAATTTGTCGTCTTTGTAGATTTTTAATACTTTTACTGCATAATCTTGGCCAGTCCATATGGCAAGCATGCAGACATTTTTATTCCCTATTGTTATTTCTCCTGAGATAGGATATTTCTTTTTTAAGCTTAGTGACATATTAATACTTGTATTTATTTTACCCTATTCCGACTGGTAATAAAGCTCAGCTAAAATCAGAATAACTATAATAAGTTAACTATCTGGTATAATAATAATGTGCGAACTTTATACTAATTGAAATACAACTGTACGAAAGTAAATACTTCTAACGATGAAAAACTGCGATCGTAGTTGAGTTCTATTTCGGAATACAGGCCAAAATGGCAGCGCCAATTGTTGTAGGATGATTTTTGATTGCAATCGACGCGCACTACGATAATATCGAAACGAGACAGAGCGCGTGAAATCAAATGACACAGGACAACCTCGACAACCGAGTTTGACAGGTCGAGGTTGATAGCCGCACTTGCGTTAATGAATTCACATGGCTGGCACAGTGAAATAGGTAATGGTACTTTTATTTAATTAATTAAAAAATAATAGTAACAATTTAAAAAGTAAAAATCATAGTTAAAATAAAATCATAGGTACATTAAGCAGATGTTGATGATTATTTTGGTATAAATTTTACGTCAATATGATGTAGAACTTCGGAGATATTTGGGCTTGTATCGAAGCTTTTTCGGTCGTTTATTGAATTATGTCGATTTTGTTTCTTACGTGAAAGCAATATAACGAAAATGTATTTTATCATCATTAAAGTGTAGGATATTTGTGAGATAAAAATATATATTTTTGATGGTCGATATCCAATTGAAACTAATAATGCTAGAGCTCCCAAATCATGTCTCTCAGTTTTCAGAACATGCATCGGCAGAAAGATTATTACTAAATAAATAAATAATTTATTTAAAATTTGCCTTGAGCTTATTGTAGTAGAGAAAACTATCAACTATTTTCACCAAGTAATTGTTATGCAACGAACGGAAAACAAAATTTCAACGAGGAAAACTTGTAATTTCGCGTTTTTTTCTAATACTCCTCTTAACTACATTAACAATTCAAATTACTTTGGGATTTTGGGGTCGGGATTTTATCACCAATAACAATGGACATGCCTTATTTTCTGCTACCTTCTAGTAAATCAGAAGTATAATTCATATAAAGACAGTTACTTAATTAATTACCATTTATATACATCTTTATATATATATATATATATATATATATATATATATATATATAATTATAACAATGACAGCTCTATTACACCTGTTATTTTGTGCGTGAGGAAACACACATTCACTATAAATATTGTTTTATAAGTAACTTTTAAAGATAAGCGTTCTAATTTGTGTTTTAAACGGAATTATATGAATACAAAACAAAAATAACTTTATTTTGGATGACTAGATTATATTTATATACTTAATTGAATAATATTGCAATAGATTTAAAAGATGACGTTTTCTTGTATTACGTAAAAATATTTCATAAACGTAATACTTATTTATATAACACTATAGTAGAATCGATTGGGTGTAAAATAGCGTCTAAACGTCAAAATTTATAATTGAAAAAAGAATCTGAATCTCCCTAAGTCTTTCATTATTGTCTTCGTTCAAATATGGCGTCGGAAATAAAAAATCACATAACTACATTCTAAATTATCTACGAGATACTAGAGGCAATTGTAATAATTGATATGTATAAAAAAGATATGTGGTCATGGTATAGGTTTCGTACACATTTGCTAAATCGGCCATTTTGATCAATGTTCCTTTAACGCAGTCCACTAATATTTTAACATCATACGATTTTCTTGTAAAACATAACTGGAAGGAAAGTGCACAAAGTGAGAAAGGCGTGTCACGTTGCAGGTCGCGCATGGGCGTGATCCCGCAAGAGCCGTTCATTTTCGCGGGCAGCGTGCGTGAGAACGTGGACCCGCTGCGGCAGTACGGCGAGGCGGAGGTGTGGCGCGCGCTGGAGGCCTGCGGCGCGCATGACGTGGTGGCGGCTCGCGGCGGACTCACCGCGCAAGCGCAGTGCCTCGCGCGCGGCCACTCGCAGCTGCTGTGCCTCGCGCGCGCGCTACTGCACCGCTCCAAGGTCACACACACACACACGCGCGCGCGCGCGCATACACACGCAACCGCAGCTGCTGTGCCTCACGCGCGTGCTGCAGCACCACTCCAAGGTCACACACACACACATACACACACGCAAGAGCAGCTGCTATGCCTCGCGTGCGTGCTGCTGTACCGCTCGAAGGTCACGCACACACACGCGTGCGCGCGCGCGCGTGTACGCACGCACACTTCTTTTAAAACTAATTCAATCTTATTGTTTATTGCCACGATATTTTCGTTGTTCCCTTGGCACAGATTTTAATAAATTTGGTTCCCTGGCTTTCATGTTAAATATTGAATAATACAACGGTTAACATTCACTAATAAATTTAAGGCAACTTGTTTTGTATTAGAGTACGGGCTATTTTGTTCTCCGACTTCACGTTCTTGTTTCTGATGATGTTAACGTTGTTAGCCGTTTGGCGTTTGGGTCGACGTTGTCGGTCGCCTATTTAATAAAAATCCGGCTCGAAGGACTACTATGAACCTCAACTTGTTATGCTGAGGGGTCATACTTGTTTGTATGTCACTTAAGAGACTTATTCACTGCCTAATTGTTTATTGCAGACTGTTTTACAAATATAACGAGAGGTGTAATTTGACAACAATAGTTAAATAGTCAAATCATTCGGTATGGTAAGGACTTTTAACTGACTGGACTGGAAAGGATACCTTTCCAGTCCCGTAGCTTGAAAACGTCTTCCAATGCAGCGGTGAAGAGTTTCGGGGATATAACGTCACCCTGTCTTACACCTCTCTGCAGTTGGATAGGTTTCGTACTCTGGTTCTGTACTGGGATAGCCATCGTAGCCCTACTGTACAAACACTTCAGCACTTCGATATACCGACAGTCAACTTGGCACTGCTGAAGGGACTGCAGTACCGCCCAAATTTCGACGGAATCAAAGGCTTTCTCGTAGCCAGGCAAAGTCGCAAAGTGTACTCTTCGGTCTTTTGTACAATCTGCCGCACGGTACGTATGTGATCTATGGTACTGAAGCCTTTTCGGAAACCGGCTTGTTCGGGAGGCCGGAAGTCGTCAAGTCTGCGTGCGATACGATTCGTAATGACTCTCGAAAACAGCACGTAGACGAGGCTCAGAAGGGAAATCGGTCTGTAGTTCTGCAAGAGGTCGTTGTCGCCTTTCTTGAAGAACAAGACCACCGCACTTATGCTCCACGCCTCCGGAATAGTGCCACCATGGAGGACGGAAACGAAGAGCTTCTGAAGGACTTTAAGTACCGGTGTTCCACCCGCTTTCAGAAGCTGGAATTATAGCCATCCTCGCCTGGGGCCCTGTCGTTTTTAAGGTGCTGAAAGCCATTGTAATCTCGCTCAGACTAACGTCCGAGATATCATCGGAACAGTGTCGGATAAGAGTTGCTCTTGAATCGTTACTCACACTTGCCACACTCTAGCCACACTCTAATTATGATGTGTACAGCTGCCCATAGAACCTCTCAATTTCACTCAAAATCTCCGGTGTCCCGGCAACGATGCTGGCACACTCAGTCTTCAGCTTTGACAGTTGGCTCTTTCTGGCAGACAGATCTCTGGTAAAGACTTTGGAGAACTGGTTCCGCTCGATCGCTTCTTCAATACTAGTATTAAAGTTGCATAAGTCCCGCCGCATGCATTTGGAGATCTACCTGTCAGTTGCCTGTATGCAATCAAATCTGCTGACGATTGCAGCCTCGTCTCCCGTCTAACAGCCATGAGATTAAGAGTGTGACCGGAGAATTTTTGTGTTCTTTTGCGGCTGGCCTTGCAGAACTTAGCTCCGACCGCGTGGACAGTTTCCACGAGCTTGTCATTCATACCGTCCAATGCATTGCAATCTTCTAGGCACTGAAAGCGGTTTTGTAACACAAGCTGAAAGGTTTCGGGATTTTGGATCAGAGCACGAGGGGGACGGAGCGTTGAATTCATTTGACGAGACTTCTCCAACTTAATGTTTAGGTTCAATGTGCCTCAAACTATTCGGTGATCGCTGCCAGTTTTGACCCTTGCGATTACTGAGACGTCACTGAACAGTTGCCGTCTACTCGTCATAATGAAGTTAATCAAATTTTTTGTCGAACCGTCGGGGCTCGACCAGGTCCACTTTCTGTGGGGCCGCTTCTGGAAGAAAAAGTTCATCATAAAGAGTCCCTCTTTCTCCATAAGTTCGGCCAGCTGCTGATCCCTTGGGTTTTGTTGCCCTATCCCAAATTTCCCTACCTTCAGCTCACCGTTTTTTCTTGTGCCTAGTTTTGCGTTTAAGTCTCCCATTAACACCGTATAATGAGTTTTCGAGGAATGCATGGCTCTAGAAATCTCCTCATACATTTCCTCCACCTCCTCATCGGGATGTTCCGACGTTGGTGCGTAAACCTGTATGACCTTCAGCGAATACCGTTTGGTGATTCTGAGTATAAGGTACACAACCCTCGTCGACACACTTCCAATCTTTACAACGTTGTTAACGAGAGACTTGTGGACGATAAATCCAACACCTTTGGAGTGGACCAAGGAGTGCTACCAAGCCTGTGCTGACGCATCAACGTCCCGGGATGTAAACACCAGCGCTCTAAAAAAGAAGTATAATTCCGCCTCCAGGTCCTTCAAAAGAGTCATTGCCAAGGCAAAGTCAGAGCACATAGGCAGAATTGGCGAGAAACTAGTTCGCCTTCCTTCTGGAACCCGTGCATTCTGGTCTCTCGCCAAGGCTGTCCAGGGGAATTTCTGTCAGCCATTTCTTCTATCTCTGCACAGGTAGGACGACTCACTGGCTCATAACGCAAAGGAGAAAGCCGATCTGCTAGGCTCTTTCTTTGCGTCCAACTCGACTCTCGATGACAGGGGGAGTACGCCGCCGATCATCCCGATTCCCGCGGTGTGAGTGCTCCATGCCGGAAGTGCAGTTCACACAGCGCTCGGTTCGCAAAGCACTCCTCTCCCTGGACATCCACAAGTCCGTGTCCGTGTCCGTGTGCTCCAGAGTTGGCACCGGTTTTAACGTGTATTTTCCGGTATTCCTACTCCCTAGGCATAGTCCCAAAATCATGGAAGACGGCTTTCGTCCACCCGATCCCTAAAAAAGGCGACTGCTCAGACCCGTCCGGCCTATCGCCATCACCTCCTTGTTCCCCAAAACAATGGAGTCCATTGTAAACTGCCAGCTCATGAGGTACCTTAGGATCACCAGCTGATTAGTGATAGCCAATACGGTTTTCGCCGTAGTCCATCAGCTGGTACTCTTCTGGTCTACTTAACTCATAGATGGGCGGCGGCAGTAGAGTCCAAGGTGGGGGGGGGGGCATTGGCCGTTAGTTTGGACATTGCGAAGGCCTTCGATCGGGTTTGGCACAAAGCGCTTCTTTTGAAGCTTCCTTCCTATGGCGCCAACGCTGTTTCTTCTGCATATCAATGATATGTTGCAAACCCGTAACATTCATTGCTATGCAGATGACAGCACTGGTGATGCTCTGTACATCCGTCGTGCCAATATTTCTCGGGAAAACGTCTCCGAGTACCGGGACAAACTTGTGTCTGAAGTCGAGTCTTTGCTGAACAGAGTCTCGGATTGGAGGCGACTAAATCTAGTCCAGTGTAACCCTCAGAAGACGCAAGTTTGCGCGTTAACCGCTAAAAAGAACCTCTTTGTCGTATCTCCTCAGTTTCAAGGCACTCACTCCCCTTGTTGCCTCAGCCAGTATCGGAATCCTCGGCGTCGACATATCGAGTGACGTGCAGTGTCGTGGTCACTTGGAAGAGAAGGCCAAATTGGCCTCTATAAAGCTTGGCGTTCTCAGCAGAACGGGACAGTATTGCATGCCGGCACACCGCCTTCAACTTTACAAAGCGCAGGTTCGGCCGCACATGGAATACTGTTCCCATCTCTGGGCTGAAGTTCCCCAGTACCAGCTCCTTCCACTTGACCACATCCAGCGCAGAGCGGCTCGAATCGTCGACGACCGAGTGCTTTCCGATCGGCTTGATTCACTGGCGCTGCGAAGAGATGTTGCATCTCTTTGCATTTTCTTTCGCATATACCACGGGGAGTGCTCTGAGGAATTGTTCGGATTAATCCGAGCTGCCAAATTTCATGAACGCACTACGCGGCAAACGTCCCGATACCATCCACACCATCTGGATGCTTGGCGGTCAATCACTGTACGTTTCACAAGGAGTTTTCTTCCGCGTACGACCTCTCTGTGGAATAGTTTACCATCGGCGATTTTTCCGGACCGATACGACCTGTGGACCTTCAAGAAAAGAGCTTACTCCTTTCTAAAGGGCCGGCAACGCACCTGCAATTCCCCTGGTGTTGCGGTTGATCATGGGCGACGATAGTCACTTAATATCAGGTGAGACGCATGCTCGTTTGCCCCCTCTTCCATAAAAAAAACATCATGTCAAATGTCCTCCTCGGGACAGATGTTCGCCCTCCTGGTGGTAGAATAAGTTGCTGGATTCGAGAGTCACTGTGTCCTCCTCCTCTCTTCGGACCTCAGATAATCCATACTAATATTATAAATGCGAAAGTGTGTTTGTTTGTTTGTCCTTCTTTCACGTCGCAACAGAGCGTTGGCATGGCATGATTTTTTGTATGGGAATAGTTCGGTGGCTGTAGAGTGACATAGGTTACTTTTATCCGCGGAAAAACATCTCATTCCCGTGGGAAAATAGAATATGTTGCAAAAGTTTGTCCTTCTTTCACGTCGCAACAGAGCGTCGGCATGGCATGAATTTTGGTATGGGGATAGTTTGGAGGCTGTAGAGTGACATAGGTTACTTTTTTCCGCGGAAAACATCTCATTCCCGTGGGAAAATAGAATATGTTGCAAAAGTTTGTGTTTTTTCACGTCGCAACAAAGCGTCGGCATGGCATGAATTTTGGTATGGGGATAGTTCTGTGGCTGTAGAGTGACATAGGCTACTTTTTTCAGCGGAAAAACATATCATACCCGTGGGAAAATCGAATATGTTGCAAAATTAAGTTCAGCTAGGTGGCGCCACCGTGACTCTACAAGACGGACGACGGTACGATGGACGAACACAGAAGGTCATAATATCTGGATTATTATGTCTTTTTACCAAAATTAAGATAAAAAATGTCTGTATTTTTCCACGCAGGACCGGGAAGAGAGCGATAAAACACATAAAATTCACCAGCTGATTTTCTTCAAACGTTTTGTTGCATTAAAATTCACAGAATAGGCGATAACCTCGCAGACGATGTTAAGTAATCCGTTGATGCTCTGCCTACCCCGCAAGGGTTACAGACGTGATTATAAGTATGGATCAGAAATACTATCACCGCCTGTCACGCTTTCACCCTTAACTATTACTTAACTGGGGTTGAAACAGTTCTTAGTAAGCCTTATTAATAAGCCTTAGTAATATTTATTAAACGGAAATGAATACAGTCTATGTTATGAATGAATCGGTATTAAAATAAGAAAAATTGTGCAAAATTATAAGAAAAATATTTTTTGAGAGTTCTTATTAACTAACGTATACATAGTTTAAATCGATTCCGCTAGATGTCGTTACTAGATTTTTAAAACGCGGTAACGAAATGTTTCCTGACATGTACTTAACTCCCGCCGTTGAGCCGCGCGTCAACTCATAGTGCATACGGTACCTATACGCTTAAATTGTTTCTATTTCGTAGCTTATTCGACTACCTGCTTTCGATTTCGGTTGTTTGTTATTTGCTTTGTGATTTGGTTAAGGTTGAATGGATTTATATTGGCTTTCATTTTCGGATTTGTGTATTTTCTTGGATCGGTTTTGTTGATTTGGTTTGTATTCCTTTATACATATTTAGACTCTGGCTTTAATTTTGGATTTTGTTTATTTAGAATCGTGAATTGGTTTTCGTTGTTTTAGGTTGTTTAACAATATTTCAAAGGAATATTAATAGTATAGATAGTGTATACGGTACCTATACACTTACTTCTTTTTTCGTTGGTTATATTTATATTGACTACTGCTTTGGATTTCGGTTTTTTGCGATTTGTTTTGTGATTTGGTTTAAGTTGATTCGATTTTTTTTGGCTATCGTTTTCGGATTTGTGTTGTGTCTTGAATTGGTTTTGTTGTTTTGATTTTAAAAAATATTTAAAAGGAATATTTATTCCTTTTAGATATTTTGGATTTGCTTTTAAAAAAATATTTAAAAGGATATTTAATTCCTTTTAGGTACTTAAACGTTTTTTTATAAATAGGTTTTTGGTTACTTCATAATGCCTCGCAAACGTAAGTCCAGCATTTCAAGAGTATCTTCTCAAAGACAAGCGAAAAGATTAGCTCGATCGCTAGAATCTTAAGAAGATGCTGAACTGAGAAGGCAAGACAAGCAGAGCGTCAGGCTGCTTTAGAGCATCTGAGACACCTTCTCAACGTCAGCAAAGGCGTCTTGAACAGACAGAGCGTAAGGCTGCTTTAAGAGCTTCCGAAACACCTTCTCAAAGTCAGGAAAGGCGTCTTGAACAGGCAGAGCGTCAAGCTACTTTAAGAGCTACTGAAACACCTTCTCAAAGTCAGCGAAGGCGTCTTGAACAGGCAGAGCGTCCAGCTACTTTAAGAGCTACTGAAACACCTGCTCAAAGTCCGCAAAGGCGTCTTGAACAGGCAGAGCGTCCAGCTACTTTAAGAGCTACTGAAAAACCTGCTCAAAGTCAGCGAAGGCGTCTTGAACAGGCAGAGCATCAAGCTAGAGCTACTGAAACACCTGATCAAAGTCAGCAAAGGCGTCTTGAACAGGCAGAGTGTCAATCTACTTTAAGAGCTACTGAAACACCTGCTCAAAGTCAGCAAAGGCTATTTTGCAAGCAAGCGGAACGTCAGGCCACCTTAAGAGCCGCGGAAACACCTGATGAGACTCATTGAGCAAGCTGAACGTCAATCTGCTATAAGGGCATCTGAAACACCAGAACAGACACAGGCGCGAAGAGATGCAAATGCACAGTTCCAAGCTGCCAACGTAGACAAAATTTTCAAAGAAACAATTGGTCGGTTTTTAATGACGCAGCATTCAATTATGATCCGTTGATTGATTATAAACATCACAGGTTAGTTGTTATCGGACTGATGAACAAGGCGTGTCGATTTTGCAGCGCTTTAAAATAGGAAGATGAGACCGCAGACATGTACTGTTCCAATGGCAAAGTGTCTCTTCCGTTACTTGGGGAACCAGAAGAACCTTTGAAAACTCTCTTTTTATATGATGCTAATGAGTCACGGCGCTTTTTGAACAGGATCCGGAAATATAACTCATGCTTTCAAATGACGTCCTTCGGAGTTAACCGGGAAATAATAATGCCGGGATTTTCGCCTACACTTACGGTGCAAGGGCAAATTTATCATAGAATAGGTTCACTTTTTCCAGCTGAAAACGAACAGCATAAATTTTTACAAGTATATTTTATGGGTGACGAAGAAATTGAGGTAGACCGTCGCTGCCAATTTATCCAGGGAGTTGAGAGGGACACAGTGTTGAAAATTCGAAGATTCTTGCATGAACGTAACATAACATTTTAGTCAAAACATTTAAAACTGCTTTAGATAACCTACGTGAAGAGGATTATAAAGTCGTCATTCACGCAGATTGGACCCCACGAGGAGACCATGAAAGGCGCTACAATGCGCCTTTGATAAACGAAATAGCAGCCGTAATTAGTGGTGATCAATTTTCTTCACGAGACATTGTCTTGCGAGCACGTGATGATACGTTGCAACGGGTAGCCGATACACACAAGTTTTATGACGCTCTGCAATACCCATTGATTTATTGCAAAGGACAAGAGAGTAATCATTTTCAAATTCCACTCATTAACCCGGTCACAAAGGAGCCTACTCCGAACAAAAAAGTATCATGTATAGATTTTTATGCGTATCATATGATGTTGCGAGAAAATGATTTTAACCTCTTAGCCTGGTGTAGACAATTATTTCATCAATTTTTGGTAGATATGTATGTGAAGGTAGAAAGTGAACGTCTCCGTTATATATCTTTAAATCAAAAAAAGCTGCGCGTTGAGAATTATATACAGTTACAAGATGCAGTTTCTAGCGACGCCAATGTAAACCCCAGAGATTTGGGTAAAATGGTAATTCTGCCCTCATCTTGAATAAAACCAAATTTATTATATATACGCCCGATAAAATCCGTAAATTTAGTTTTATTCAATTCTGCCCTCATCATTCGTTAACAGTCCCCGCTACCTACATGAGTACACACAAGACGCATTCGCCTATGTACGATTATACGGAAGACCCGATCTTTTTGTTACTTTTACTTGCAATCCCACATGGAAAGAAATAACCGAGGAGCTAATGCCGGGCCAAAAAAGTACTGACAGACACGATTTAGTTGCTAGAGTATTTAGATTAAAAGTACACAAATTAATGTATGTAATTAACAAAGGGAAAATTTTCGGAGAGGTGCAGTGCTTCAATTGAATGGCAAAACGAGGATTACTGCATGCCCATTCTAATATGGCTTAAAGAGAAGTTGCGGCCCAGCCAAATAGACGACATAATAAGCGCCGAGATCCGGATCCTGAGCAAGATAAAGAATTGTATGATACCATCGTCCGAAATATGATTCACGGTCCATGTGGAGCACGAAATTCAATATGTATGAAAGAAGGAAAATGTACATAGAAATTCCCTAAACAGCTATTAAAAGAAACAGTGCACAATGATAATGGCTACCCTTTATACAGACGCAGAGCTCCCGAAGATGGTGGCAGGAAAGTTACAATCAAATCTCGCTCTGGAGCGTTCGAAACTTTAGATAACAGCTGGATTGTCCCGTATTCGCCCATTCTATGTAAAATGTTTAATGCCCACATTATTGTAGAAGCATGTAGCTCTGTCCGCGCAATCAAGTATGTCTGTAAGTACATAAATAAAGGAAGCGACCAAGCAATATTTTATCTCAGGAGTGAAGGTGAGGCAAATCCCGTTAATGAAGTACAGACATTTCAAGCAGGGCGCTATGTCAGCAGTAACGAGGTAGCGTGGCGTCTCCTTGGCTTCCCTCTACACGAAAGGCACCCAACAGTTACTCACCTTGCTGTGCACTTAGAAAATGGAGAGCGTGTATATTTCACCGAAAAAAATTTCCAAGAAAGAATTGCATCACCGCCAAAAACTACACTAACAGCCTTCTTTCAACTTTCTCAAACCGACCCCTTTGCAAAAACGTTGCTATATTCTGAAGTCCCCCGCTAATATACTTGGAACACATCTAGGAACTAGTGGAAACGCGGTATTCAAGGCGCGCCTGTTGCAAATTAGCCCAGTGTAAAGTCATCGGATGCCCTTGGTCATATATTCAAAATTAGTTATACACACCGTCCATGTAACAAATTTTGAATATTTCTGTTTACGATTGCTGCTGCACCATGTTCGGGGTCCTACAGGATATAAAGACCTTAAAACTGTCAACGGTCAGGAATGCGCAACTTATAGAGAAGCATGTGAAGCTCTGCATCTTTTAGAAAACGATAATCACTGGGATGTAACCATGGAGGAAGCTGTGCAGTGCCAGTCACCAGCCAAAATTAGGGATCTTTATGCAACTTTCATATCATCTTGCGGGCTATCTAATGCACATGAATTGTGGGACAAATATAAAGAGTACATGGCGGAAGATATTTTGCGAAGGTTACAGCAGACACACGCGAACATGACATACAATGAACACATTTATAATGAAGAACTTGGAAAAATTGAAGATAAAGTAATGGCAATGGTAGGCAAAAAATTAAGCGACTTTGGAATGATAAGCCCTCAGCGAACAACCGAAAATGAACTAAGTGATGAAATTATACGTGAAACAAACTACGATATACCAGCTTTGCAGCAGCAAGTAGCAGAATTTGTACCCCGCTTGCTTCCCGAACAAAAACGAGTTTTTGACAAAGTATTAGGGCAAATTGAATCTGGAAATGGTGCACTTTTCTTTTTAGATGCCCCTGGAGGAACTGGGAAGACCTTTTTGTTAAATTTATTATTAGCGCAAATACGGAAAGATAAAAACATTGCTGTGGCCGTAGCTTCCTCCGGTATAGCCGCCACGCTGCTAAGCGGGGCCACACTGCACATTCTGTTTTAAAACTCCCTTTAAATCTAGCCCAGGAAGAATCACCGATCTGCAACTTTAGCAAAAATAGTGCACGAGGTATAATGCTACGACAATGCAAACTTTTAGTGTGGGACGAAAGTACAATGTCGCATAAAAAAGCTGTAGAAGCACTAAATCGAACGCTCCAGGATTTGCGCAGGAATACCGATGTAATGGGAGAAATGGTGGTTTTACTGGCTGGTGACTTTCGCCAAACTTTACCTGTCATTCAAAAGGGCACACCTGCAGATGAAATTAAAGCATGCCTCAAGTCGTCTATTTTATGGAACAAGGTGACAAAATTCAGTTTAACTACGAATATGAGAGTGCATTTGTATAATGATATCAATGCTGGAAACTATGCTGACACACTATTAAAAATTGGCGATGGGCGGTTGGAAACGGATGCTGAGGGCTGCGTTAAATTGACGAGATATTTTTGTAATTTAGTACAGAGTCATTCCGAATTAATTGCGAGCGTTTATTCAGATTTAACGAACAACATTCATAAAGACAAATGGTTATGTGAAAGGGCGATTCTTGCACCAAAAAATGAGAGCGTTAACAAAATAAATTCAGATATATTAAGCGAAGTAGCAGGAGAAATATCAAAGTATTTGTCAGTAGACACAGTTATGAACACAGAACAGAGCACTTCATATCCCGCAGAGTTTCTAAATTCTCTAGAATTATCAGGTGTGCCCTCACATAAGCTTCAATTAAAATTAGGCGTCCCAGTCATGCTAATGCGAAATTTAGATGCTCTTCGGTTATGTAACGGGACAAGGCTGCGTGTGACACATCTTGGACGGAACATAATCGAAAAGGTGAAAATTTTATTATACCACGTATCCCTATAATTCCCACAGATCTTCCTTTTCAATTCAAAAGGTTGCAGTTCCCTATTAAGCTCAGTTTTGCAATGACAATTAATAAAGCGCAAGGGCAAACGTTACATGTAGCGGGGGTCAAAAGCTGTATGTAGCATGTTCGCGTGTGTCAAATGCCCAGAATCTCCACATTCTTTCCCCGAATGGAAAAACATATAACATTGTGTACAATAGCGTCTTAAAATAGTGTTCAGTTAGTTTTTTTCCAAAATTCCCACAATCAATTAATCAGAATTCCCACAGATCTTCCCTTTCTATTCAGACCTATTAAGCTCAGTTTCCTTTTAACTCAAAAGGCTGCATCTCTGACGGATCTTTTATTTGGCTCAGTTTCCTTTCAATTCAGAAAACTGCATCTCTGACGAATCAATTTAGCTTAGTTTCTTTTCAAAAGTCTGTGTCCCTGACGGATAATTATGCTCAGTTTCCTTTAATTAAAAAATATGCCATTTCCATTTGGAATAAACAGGCTACGTTCATGCTTTCCTATACGCTGCGTTTCAAAACATTTAAATAGGCTGACTAATAAATTTTGCTCAGTTTCCTTTTAATGGCTGCATCTCTGACAAATCTATAAAACTCAGTTTTCTTTCAATTCAAAAAGCAATGGATAGTTCATTTCCCAGTGACCATGCGGGCAAAGCCGCGGGTAACAGCTAGTCCTATAATATTCCAGCGCAACTTATCTATCTCTTCTTCCGGATCCAGGATCTTCACGTCAGTCCTCAGGGTGCGTGCGTTAAATGTTGCCAGGTCAACTCGTCGTAGGTGGCAACCGAACCTCCACCGGATATTCTTAGCACTCCCTGCCCCGCCGTTACCGTGGTCGCCACTGTAGCCAGGAATAGCGGGGCCGCCGGGGACTGAGGGCCGTTTCTTCGTGACTCATCATGGGGGGTATATTGCCATAGTTGCCACGCTTGGCGAGCGAGTTGGCAACTGCAGTTTTTTTTTGTACAGTTTCTGCTATCAGGAAGATGCCACAAACAAAACAAAAGCACCTATTGCATCCAAATCGATATCTTTAGTGATGAGATACTCACGTACTAATATTCACTACGCTGTCGCTGTCCTGCGATTCATATGTGGTGGCTATTTTTTAAAGTCTGATTACATATTAACATACATAAATATAATCGTGCGCTTATCCCCATTTACCGATCTTCTTCGAATGCGTACTGTCAGTCACCCAAAGTGACGCCTTAAGCTTTTAACTTGATTTTGACTGATTTGCAGATATTACTGGTGGACGAGGCAACAGCGAACCTTGACCAAGACGCTGAAAGACTGATCCTGGACACGATCAGGTGCTCATTCAGTGGAAGCACGGTTGTGTTTATAGCGCATCGGCTTGCGGGCGTGCTGGAATGCGACCGCGTTCTGGTTATGGGCGGTGGACGAGCCCTGGAGCTCAGGGAGCCTGAAGACGCCCTTGCTGATCCCACTTCACACCTATATAAGCTGCTGAATCCTGAGCAAAATTAAAAATTATGCCTTATGTTAAGATAATACCATTGCTTATAAATAGTAAAAACCCAATATCTGCCATAACATCAAGAAACAAACTTTGTGCTTTGAACGGAAGCACTGGTCTAAACAAACTATTCATATATGCTTCAGTCATTTCAAAAGTTTTTATTTAAATATATTTGGGTAAGAAATACATATAATTAAAAAATACCTACAATAAAAGTACATTTGTTATATTTATGCATTCATGCATCCAAATTCGTTAGAATAATTTAATTTTTGTATTCTAAACATTTATTTATTGTTAAATCCTGATAACATATCATCAAAAATATCATTCCATGACTATCCATATAATATTTAAGTGATTACTAAAAATTTATATGACAAATTACAACTATACTTAACACCAAAACCAATGACAAATTTTGCATTATTACCTTATTTGTAATTAATTCTTAATAGTGATGAAATGTGTATATAAATTTAAATATTAAATAGTGTCATATGATGATGGCCTAAGAAGGACCCCTAAAAATTTAATTATATTTTGAAATTGCAATTAAATACGGACCGCGAATCTCAAAAGTCGTGAGTTCATATCCGCCATTCGACTACAGTCGCGAACCACACTAGCACAAGCATTTAAGCTTAGTTGCTATGGTTAAAAGGAGTATTACTGAGAGTAGTGTTAAACACTGCTAGTATTTTTTATTAATAATGGTGTCCGACCGAAACAGGATTTGCAACCGAAAACGAAACTTCGGTCTGGGTGTCAGTTTCGGCCAAAACCGAAACTTGTTTAGACATGTAAATTTTTATTGTATACTGGAATCCGGTATAATTTCATAAATATACAGATAGGTAATTCATGTTAATTTAAAACAGTGATTGTAGTAGTTATATAGCAATATATTTATTTATTTTAAAGTAAAAATTCAACAATTTGACATTAACAAATACTTTTCAACTTTGTCATAAATCAACACTTATGCTTATAAAAAGCTACTCGCTAATTGAGTAAATAACTATAATTAAATAATTTGTTATTTACTAAGATTTGTAAGCTGTTGGTTTAAACATTGTTACTGTTTATCTTAAATTTTTACTAATTTACTATATTGTTACTTACTAGCTTGGCAACCACAGAATAAGGAATGAAAGAGAAATACACTAAAATACGGTTTTCTATAAAACCCTATATCGCTTTTTAATCACATAGCAGTTGAGTAATACATTCACAGGTCAGCTTGATAACTGTCATTAACTTAAAAGTTTTTGTATGATGGTAATGATGATGGCATCATAATCATTATTACCATCATCAACAGTTCGTAAGAGTCCAATTTTAATTATTTTTCATGAATAATATTAAAAAAAATTGAGGGTATGTCTGTATCTTTTCTTTTATTTTTTGATGGCTCACTGGCGCAGAGGAGCAATTTCCGGCCGTAGACTATTTTTTATTAAACTTTAGCGTTGAAGTGATCAACGAACAAACAGTTCACCTGCTGGTGAGTGGCTACTGCAATCCATTGACACCTGCGGCTAACTTCGTACAAAAAAGGTTGCAGATACGTTGTCACCCCTGAGGACAAAGATGAAATGGCTCGCAGCCTGTAATTATACCGGAACTCCATATTCAGACCAGAAAACAGCAATACAAGTATTGCTATTTGGCAGCCGACAGGTGGCACTGGGATATTACGGTGGTGGTGGATGTCTCCGCGGTATAATTGAGCAATTTCAGTAATTTCAAGGTTCCTAGTTTTGTTCCTAGAAGTTAAAACAAAAAAACGCCACCCGTATATTTTTTTCATGTTCTAGGCAGAAATCAAATTCATTTATCACTCTAAATAATATAGTTCTTTAATAGTCCAGAGCAGTATTGCTCTTTTTGCGTGTAATTATAACATTTTATCGCGATGACGCTGAAACTACGACTGATGTAAAATTAGTTTCTATTTTTTTCCTTTATAAAGTTAAAAAGAGTTGCGCGTCACGCTTGCTACTATTTCTCTTTCTTCCTGTGCTCTGTGCCACCCACCAAAATTAATGTGCAATGTTTACGCCATTACTTACAACATATTCCTTAGATCTCTCATCATTAATCATAAACTATATACATTTTAAGCCCATAACAGTCTAAACTTTAAAAATATAAATATGCATAGAAAATTATAGTGTAATTAAAATACTGTGAGCGAAGACACGGGATGTGTTTCGGCTACTGGGATTTCTGACCGTGAAGCCGGTGTGGGCGGTTATTTTCTGTGTCTGCTCTGCTGCTGTAAGTGGACCTCGCACTAGAGTTTGTGCGTTAGGAAACGCTTGTATGAAGCTTCCACACTTCGTTCACTCCGGTCATACCGACCAGTCAAAAATTACCTTAGGGCTAAGCAGTGAAACGCGCTATTAGCAAAAAAGAAACTAAATGTTGTAATAAAAACCCAAAGTAGATTTTATATGTATAATTTACTTAATAAAATCAATAAATAGGGGCGCTAGTCACTATATTATTTGCTTATTATTATGATTAAGACATGAAATTATTCTTTTAAGTTCCATTTTATCTTGCATAGCGTTAATTCGCAACACTGCACACATTAAGTTTCCCCATTTAATTAATAGTTGCTAATTAAAATAAAAATGTTATCTTCTTTTAATTTTGTAGATTTGCTCATATTACTGATGTTAAAAAATGATATGAAGAAACGTCTCCTTAATTATAAGAAAATGTTTTAGACGACGCTATATAACGTTGCTTTGTATTATTGCCAAACAAGAGTAGTGGTTAAAACAGTAATTTAAAAAAAAACCTGACTGCGTTAAAAAGTTTACTAAAATAAACCTTCCTATTTGGATTTGCAGATGCAGTGTCTATAGCTTATGTCGCTTCCAAAATTAAAACGAATCTAACGCACCTCATATGTTTAAATCCATCAAGGCTATAGTGTGCCAGAGAAATATACATATAAGTACATACATATATGTACTTACATGAATAATTTCAAAAAACATTTCCCTCCTTCTGTGGCAGTTGGGTAATAACGTATGATTTTAATCTATATGTATTAGTCAGATTTGTTTTCATTGTATATACTGTTTTTAGTATTACGTGACTATCAACACTTGACCAATGTAAGATGATCGAAGTACTATCCGTGCGGTTAAAGAATGGGGTTGAAAATGGTGTCGCCTCTGTTCTCCTCTCGCTCGCACACTGTCGCTATTCTATACTCTTAACCGCCGGTAGACTGCAAAAAAATAGGTTGCGATATCCGTTTTTCGTACGTTCTACAACTTCTGTTCAAATTGTCATTGGAATCAATGATAACAAAATGCCATAAATTACAAAAAAATCAGTCCGATTTCGCTAATTTATGAGCTACGACGCGTTCTGTGTTTCTTCATAATTATTGTTGATTTTGTTAATATTTTTGAATAAAATATTTACATGTCCTTGAGACATAAGTGACCATTTTATATATCAAATAGAGAGTAATATAATAGTAAAGTAAAGTAATATAATAATAATAGTAAAAATAAACCAGAAGTGATCTAGACTAAATTTTGTCCGAAATATTTAGAAACTATATTAAAATAGACGGTCTTTAGTGACTATCTTAAGTCTACATAACGCCACAATAATAGATCGCCGGTCGCTAGTTATAAATGTTATTTTAAAATTAATGTACCTACTTGGGTTACAATACTTGTCAAATATTTTCCCATTAATAGAAAATGTTCAATTAACCGAATAATGTAACGTTGGACCGTTATTTGCGGGTTTTCGCTATTCGTACTGTGCTTGTTGACGCTACGAGCTCGATGAGCCGCCATTCCTAATCCCATTCTTTAGTACGGACTGTAATTCAGGTATTAGGATATTAGTAAAATGAGGCTTGTTTAGCTCTGTATTTGTTTCGAAATATAATATTACAGCACAGTGTTTTGATACTATCGCTGTTATGTGAGCTTATGTTTATGTTATTATATTATTATGACGATGTTTTTATTGTAATAATTTAATAAAGCTTTGTGATACAGTTTTAAAATTTATTTCATTTTAGTTTTTAGAATTCCTGCATCGGCTGTTATTTCAGCACATAATGAATAATGATTACAAGTTTCGTTCTTCTGGTTTCTTGTATGGGTATTCAATATAATCGAAAATTTCTTCCTCTGATTTAATCGGCACCGGTTCTCCTGGAACGCCTATTTAGACAGCACAAAAAATAAAGGTAAGGTATCAGAAATTGGACTTGAAGTAATACGTAGGACACTCAATAATTTTTGAGATGCTCGAAATTTAAAAATGGAACGCACCCGTGTATATGTTTCTGAAAAGCAAATTTATTTAAAAATGGACCTCCATAAGCCAATTGCTTAATATTAAAAAAAAGACGTGTGGCACTCGGGGACTGCCGCGGTAAAGCTATTGCATAGCATTTTTTATCAACTTATGCAATTATAATTAATTATTTATTTTATTTATGCAGTTAAGTCTTTGATATTAAATCAAGTTACACTTTTTGAGCGTGGTGACCGATAAGAAAACAATTTTTTTTCTCTTATTGTATAAATGAGAAGTTAATATTGTTTAAAATATTTTTAATATCTTACAATACATGTAGGTTATTCAGGAATTTTTATCATTCAGTTAGCAGCTAGTGTACACGCATACGACTAGTCGCACGCACACAAACACCGTGCCGAAGTCTGCCGAACTGAAACGACGTTAGACGATGCACGGCTTTTAACGCCACACCTCCGTGCCCGTCGGAGTTTACCGATAATCTGACGTCATACGACGTAATTCAAATAACTGCAAAACCAAACATAATATCTTAATTTAACAAAAATAGCCTTTCACAAAAATGAATCTAGTTAAGTATAGAGTAATTTTGTACAGATTAGGTAAATAGTTCGCACTCTTCCTTAAGATAGTGATCATAAAAAGTAAACTCGCAGTGAGAGCACAAAAACTCAACACGATCAAGTAAATAAATTATATTTTCGGAGTTATTCATGTCAGCAACAATACGCCACGGTCTATTGTAGAAATTAACAACCCATTGGCAGTCATTGCAGTAAAACCTTATATTTAAAATGAGTTTCTTCCCAAGGTCATATTAGGTTATTAGTCACAATATAAGAAGATGAACTTCTATTAAACCTGTCAATATCTACAATTAGTACTTATTTACAATAGTAAAATAAATGATAATATAGTCAATCTGTAATGTATCACGGCTGGGGAATCCTAGATATTTTTTCGTATTTAGTAAACGAATAACTAGTTGATAAATTAATCATGATATATATCTTTTTTTTCGCCGGAGACTAAAATGATACTGCTTTTTTTCGTAACTGCAGATTCTGTGGATTTATTTCATTATTTTGAACAATATACGAAACTTAAGTGACTAAAATTAAATCTAATCTGAACCAGAATCATAAAAACTGTATTATTCGGGTTAAACGAATCTAATAAAGATCTGTTATTTTTGTCTCCTGCGAAAAAACAGACTATAGGAATCTATCGAATACCTACATAAACAAAATATCACCTATAAATAAAATATTACGAAGCGGAATAACTAATAAGAGTGGCAACGTCGCACTATACAAAGAAATTGCGTTAAGACGATGTCGTTGAGAGCCGTGGTAGCTCACATGGGTAGCGCTCGTTATAGGTATCACAGTACGGGAGCAACCCGGGTTCGATCCCCACTGGCACCAATGAAATTGTTGCGTGCTGATTTAGCTATCAGTTGGAAAGTCTGTTTTTCTGGACCGTTTTGTTTTGTTACACTGACATCTCGCAAGTCACCTAGGGACCTAGGAGGTTGTCGGTTGCTTATTTTTTATTTTTCTTTAAAATTTTCGTCGGTAAAATAACATATTTATAAAAGTAAAAAAAAGTAAATTTACAGCCTATATACGTCCCACTGCTGGGCACAGGCCTCCTCTAATTTCTGAGAGGGTTTTAAGGCAAGGAAATGTCCGCCACGCTGCCTCAATGCGTGTTGACGAACTTCATATTTCTTCGAAATATATATTTTTTAATTTCTCAGACATGCGCTACCAGCATGCGACGACGCGGCCCGCGCCTTGCCGCCACTTGCGTTTGCCGCGCTTTGTCTCGTCACAGAGTGGCGAAATCATAGTAATATAGGTATTTTATAAACAGCACCTGTCTAATATTATGAAATATGTAGATAAAACTTACCTTGATAAATGTATACCCTTTTGTTTGTAATATTTTTTAGACCTCTCTTCAATCGTTTCTGCTTATTCCCCATGTTTTACAAACTAAACTTAAACATTAATAAAACTGTACAATTAATAAAACTATAAAACACTACTATTAAACAAGAATCAGAAAAAACCTACTCCACTATTAACAAAATTAAATTTTTGCAGTAATATTTTACGATTTTATTTCGTAGTGCTGAGCTCTCGCAACGCGGCGTACGTCCACCTAGCAACACGATGCGCCCCGCACTGAATTCGTGGACGAATGCGGGGGTGATATAGACGCAGTATTTAATCGGGACGCATTTTTAATTTATTATCATAAAAATAATACATATTTCTAAAAAGTAACCAAACCAAATTATTTTATTTTGTATTGCAAAGCAGTAGATATTTTTTAATATTCCTTTGATAAACAATGAAGGAGTAAAGTGGTTTCATCTCAACGATTTGGAGGTGATTTGGGTATTTTTTTTATTTATTATGTGACACCGATAGAAAAATTATGGCTAAACCAAATTACGTATCAGATCATGTAGATTACTAGCTATTTTTTTCATATGTAATTTCTCTGTAAGTGTCGACGAAAAGTTGGTTCATCTGCACGCTTTTTTCAAGCTTTTTGCGAGAGAGCAGCCTTAATAATAAATGCACTTTGTTCATTCATATTCAAAATTTCAAAACTCTTCGACAAAGACAACAAAGACTGAGGAAAAGAAACGACGTTAGACCATCGTTAGACAATGCACGGCCTTCAAGCCACACCTCCGTGCCCGTCGGAGAGCGTGAGGTTTTTTTCGTTACGAAATTTCTGGATTTTCCCGCACTCAAGGCCCGCGATAGAAGCTATGCAATAGCTTAATGAAGTTCTATTAATTTTCCTGCAACGCTTCCCGGGCTTTTCATTTAAAACGATGGATCTTAACCGTGAACATTTGCCCTCTATGATTTGTTATGACTTTAAATTTGCTTTAACCGAATAATTAGTTTACAACGGTTACAATCACCATTAGGGGTCCTCTCCATCACGCGCAACAATTTTTAGGTGCTTTGCTGAATTCAAAAGGGGTAAAATTAACCTTAAAGATGATCAAAGAACCGGGGCCCCGCAAACAGCAGTAACGGCAGAAAATGTATGGACTACTGAAATGTTGGTGCGAGATATATATATATATATATATATATATATATATATATATATATATATATATATATATATATATATATATATATATATATATATATATATATATATATATCCTACATCAACATCTTGGTGTGTGGAAGCTTTGTTGTCGATGGCTCCCTCGTTTGCTCTCCGAAAGCGAAAAACAGACTCGTGTGGATTGGTGTCATGAAATGCGTCTACGCTTGTTTTGAAAACGGGGTACCTAGGCGTGTTTCAGAAATCGTTTCTGGTGACGAGACATGTATCTATCAATCTGATCCGGAAAATAAAAGACAATCATCGATATGGGTCTACTCAGAAGGACAGTAACGACAAAACTGCAAAGACCTCGCAACGTCAGCAAAAAATGGTGGCTAGTTTTTTTTTCGCGGAGCGGACATTTGTCCACGTCAATGCTGGAAAATTGTAGGTCAGTGAACTCTAAATGGTATACTACATTTGCATTACCCAATGCTTTTCAAGCTGTGCGAGAGAGAAGGGCAAAGACCGTTTTTTTTTTTCAAGTTTTTTTCAAGCGCCGAAGAAGCAGTGGCTGCTTCTTCGTAAGAAGCGATTTCCGACCTGTCACATCAAGACTGGCAAAAGTGTTTTCAAAGTTGGTTTAGGCGAATGGGACTTTGTATAGAGCATGATGGGGAATATTTTGAAAAGATGTAAAATAAATATTAATAGTATCTAGAATACTTTTTGTACCTATATCTCAAAACATATTGAGTGCCCCACCGACGTATATCGCTGGTAGAAATTCAAAATGATTTAAGCTACATTTTTAGAATTTTTCTGGAAAATTTTAAGTCCATAATTTTAGAATAAGAAATTAAAATCCATGGTATTTACCAATTCATAACTACTTTTTTTATCTTATCGTTCCACTATACACAATAGCACCGTATTGATGAATGACAAGATAAAAATATAAACAAGGTTTCGTAGCGCAAGGGCTAAGTGCTTGGTTGCCAGCAAATCTTCCTGGGATGTACTCCAGGTGAAGCTGAGATCTATAATTATCGATTTGGCCATCTTAGTTGTAACACTTACCGTGTATATGAAACAATACGTCAATTTCTCACCTTAATCAAAATTTTTACTCACACTGAACGTAACTATATCTTACCTGTGGCTCCGATTGGCCGTAAGGAATATTCATTGAGCGTAAAGCCCTTTTCCAATGCGTGTGTCCTCATATTCTTATTGAATACGTCACTTCCCGTGAAGTAAAGAACCGCGCAATGGTATTGATTGCAAGGTATAAGTCTCATATCCAAACGTCGCGCCGGCGAAGCTTCTGACAAGCGGCACACTCCCTAAGAAGAAAAACAATTGTAATCAAGGTAAAATTATGAAATGGAAATAAAAAATAAAAATCCGTTATCAGCTTAGTACCTTGATCCTTATACATTGAGCTTTATCCTACCTTGATCATACGGAATAACATGGAAGCTTGCGTTTTAATTTAGCATTTACATGGGCATTATAAGAATAAAAAAGATACCTAGCACATATTTAGTTGGTACATTTAATAATAAATCTAAGCGCAAGATCATATTTTATCGCTTTTAATTTAACGTTTTAATTTCCGACGTTACGGGTGCTCGCGGGGTGGGGGGGTGGTCACGGGGGGGGACTGAGGTGTTTGACTTCCCAATGATGACATCAACTCCATAAACTCTAACATAATTTTTTAGCTTTTCTAGATGGTTTAGTCACCCGAGATCCTGATAACACTATTGGTTACTTTGTGCATAGGAAAAACACCCATATCAACCGATATTTAAACGGTGAATCTCACCATCATCCATCACGGTTAGGTACCGTGGGAAAATCTCTGTTTCAGAGAGCACAAGGGATCTGTGACAGAAAACGTCTGGTCGCCGAGCTTCAGTACGTCAAGTAAGTATTGCAAGACAACAAGCTCCGGACCCCGCACCGTATAGTGACCGACTGAAGCCATCTTGAAGCGAGCTTCCATTAAAACCACCGAAGAAGATTAGTCAATTTTTACCGTCCGTCAAGTGCAATATCCCTTTACAAGATTCAGGATTGTACAAGCTTGATTGTGAATGTGGTCTCTCGTTCACAGGATAAACAAAAAGATCTTTAAAAGCCCGCGTAAAAGAACGTATAGCTGGCGTGAAGCACCGACGCACCGGGAAGTCTGCAGTCTGTGAACATGTACAATATCGACCCGGCCGTTACATTAGATTTGATAGACCACAAATCCTCGCAAAAGAACACCGATTCCTGCCTAGCGTGAATCGCAAGGATATTGTAAAAAAATCCTATTTTCAATATTTTATATTATTTTCAATTGAGAAGATTGATTTATACGTGGTAGAGCCATGCTGCAGTTATATTAGTAGTATAGTTGTAGCACGAATGGGTCGCCTCGCCCAGGGAAGGACCACTCTCTCACAGAATACCAGCGTGAAATAGTAGTTTAATGCTGCTGTATTTCGTATGGTGAGTGTAGAGAACCGGAGACCCTTTTTACTGGAAACGAGGCATTCCATCTTAGTCCTCACGGGTGACAACGCATCTGCATTTTGATTCGTAATCGAGGATAGATGTAGATGTTCATGGGCCACAGCAACCACTTACCATCAGGTGGACTGTGTGCTCGTTTGTCACCCATCCTATAAAATAAAAAAAAGAAGATGGACCACCACCATCTGCTTGGGAACATATACATAATAAATAAAATTAAACCAAAACCCAATCATACCACAGCAAAACTTCAAGATACTGTAGCTCATTCTGCGTAGATCGGACCAAAAACTGACTTAAAAAACTGAAACTAGCCGGGCCGGCCTATGACTATGTCATCCGGACCTCAGAACACTATTACTCCTATCGTGTTCTAGCATTAATGTACACTGTCGGAGTAATAGTGTTCTGTAGTCCGGACGTCAAATACTTTAGTCCCCCGTGACCACGGGTGCTATGAAGCATCCGAAACATCGGGAATTAAAACGTTAAAGTAAACACGATAAAATCTGAAAAAATCGCGTAAATAAGTATAAGAAATCATTATGCAAGATCATACTTCGCCTTTCTTTATATAAGTAATATACTTATGTAAATAAAATTTATAATATATTGTAATAACTTACCATAAATTTCGTATCCCCCAACGAAATTTCTTCAATATATAAGTCTTTTAGTTCATCAACTATTTTTCTTAGCATTCCTTCCCCATGTTTTTTCTTATTTTCGCCGTCTTTAAGCGAAGTGTGCGTGACCAAAACGTCGATATCACCGCTTACTGATTTACCACGTCTGTATTGCAAAGTTTAATTAAAACAATGAGAATACTTCTAAATGTACAACGCCAATGGCATTAATACAAAATAATGTCATGGCAACGTAGTAGGTTCATCACTTTCAGGACATATTTGTTCATACGAACGTGCAATTAAACACACTGATGCCCAATAGCGACATATAGGTATGTTTGTTTCTAGTTCGTACGGACGCACGTTTAATCATTATGATTAAAGACAGGTGGTCTAACTGACAATGGTCGTATTCGTATATTGACGAAATAGCCGCATAATAATCACTTTGTATTAGAAAATTCGAGCGATTCTATGATCTCTTGATTCGTGCAATAGTCAACAAAAGGCGTTCTGTTAAGTCCGCAATACATGTTGACGATGAAGAGCCGTGATAGCTCAGTGGTTAAAGCTCGCTGTAAATATAACAGAACGCGAGTAACCCGGGTTCGATCCCCGCCGGCACCAATGAAATTGTTAATTGCAATTTTAGGTGCTGATTTACCACGTGCTCGGCGGTGAAGAAAAACATCGTGAGGAAACCTGCATGTCTGAGGAATAAGAAAAAAAATATTTCGAAGACATGTGAAGTTCGTCAACACGCATTTGGGTAGCGCGGCGGACACTTCCTTGCCCTAAAACCCTCTCAGAAATGAGGGGAGGCCTGAGCCCAGCAGTGAGACGTATATAGGCTGTAACTGTACTGTACTGTACTGTACATATTGACCAAGCCTTAACCAACCCAAACGTAGGCAAATTGATACGAGGCGAAATTGATACATGTTGGTCAATTTTAAATGGGTGAACACATTGACATGGCCGACTAAAGCCGGCTATACATGCTGGCCGAGCGAAGGCGAGCACCAACGTATAGACAGCCTTGCTCTCGTCGACGCTCGCCAAGCTAGCCGCGTGTAGGCGAACGCCAACGCGTATACGGTTCGTTGGGCATGACTTGTCGCCACTCGGGATCGCTAGCTACGACTCGACCACTTCGATACAGTGTCGGTTTTTCTGCACAAATCAAAGGCGCTCGCCTGCAGTCGGCAAGTCTCGTCCACATGCTAGTCGCCTATGACTGTTACACCTTGGCGTCCGTCCCAGTGATACATTGATTTAATTAAGTTCGCTTTACTAACGTAATAAAATTATAGAAATAAATCTGTAAGTTTTTTAACTTTACTGCGGAGTACACAAACATAATAATTATATGCACTTATTAAATAAATAGCAGAAGGTGCAATAACTTTTACGTCGTCCATATCATACTAATTCTCAATGACTACTAATTACGGTCAACATGTAGATAGCTCCTCAAGAACTCGTGTACATTGGCCTTGCCATTGGTCTCTTTCGATCTCGGCCAACGTGTAGATTTTAGCACTCGCCTTGTAATTGCCGGTGAAAATGTGAACAACGACTTGCCGAGTGCAGGCGAGCGCCTTTGATTTGTGCATAAAACCGACACTGTTCTGACCCCGGCAATACATGTTGGCCAAGCCTCAGCCAACGCTAGCGTAGGCAAATTGATACAAGAGAGGCTACATTCTACATATTGGTCAAGTTCGAAAGAGACCAGTGCCAAGGCCAATGTTCCCGAGTTTTTGTGGAGCTTTCCACATATTGGCTGTAATTAGTCGTAATTGAGAATTGGTATGATATGGACGACGTAAAAGCTATTGCAGCTTCTGCTATTTATTTTATTAATGCATTTAATTATTATATCAGTAGACTCAGCAGTAAAGTTATTATAAAAAAGAGACAGAAAAGTAGGTGGTGGATGCTGAGTATTATAATTAAAACAATATCTCACCGGGATGGACGGCGGACGCAAAGCTGTAACTGACATGGCCGACTAACATGTGGACGAGACTTACCGAGTGCAGGCGAGCGACTTTGATTTGTGCAAAAAAACCGACACTGTTCCGAAGTGAACGAGTCGTAGCGAGCGACCCCGAGTGGCGGTAAGGCACGCCAAACGAACTGTATACACGTTGGTGCTCTCCTGCACTCGGCAAGCTAGGCGAGCGTCGGCAAGCAATGGCGAAGCTGCACAAATTAATGGGCTGTCTATACGTTGGTGCTCGCCTTCGCACAGCCAACATGTATGGCCGGCTTTAGAACCTCCCTGGTCATAGATAGTTGTTTTGTTACAGGGTAGCTATATGAGGCGGTTTACGGCAGTTGTTAGAGCACCACGCTCGAAGTTGTTAACGAACCTATGACGAATTGTCCAACTAGGTAAGTCCAACTTCGAACGAAAGGTCAATCAACAGATCCAACTCAGCTACGTAGCGAGTAGTTCAGGAGATAACCACACTTCAACTCGTTAGATTTATACCTTTTTTTATAGAAGAGGGGCAAACGAGCATGCGTCTCACCTGATGTTAAGTGACTACTGCCGCCCATGATCAACCTCAACACAGGAAAGGAGTAAGCTCTTTTCTTGAAAGTCCCCAGGTCGTATCGGTCCGGAAAAATCGCCGGTGGTAAACTATTCTACAGAGAGGTCGTACGCGGAAGAAAACTCCTTGGGAAACGTACAGTGGTGGACCGCCATGCATCCAGATGATGTAGATGGTATCGGGACGTTTGCCACGTAGTGCGTTCACAAAATTTGGCGGCTGGGAACAAATTCTCAGAGCACTCCCCATGGTATATGCGAAAGAAAATGCAAAGAGATGCAACATCTCTTCGCAGCGCCAGTGAATCGAGCCGATCGGATAGCGCTCGGTCGTCGACGATTCGAGCCTGCCGCTCTGCGCTGAATGCGGTCAAGTGGAAGGAGCTGATACTGGGAAGCCCCAGCCCAGAGATGGGAACAGTATTCCATGTGCGGCCGAACCTGCGCCTTGTAAAGTTACAGGCGGTGTGCCGGCATGTCTCGCTCTGCTAAACACGCCAAGCTTTTTAGAGGCCAATTTGGCCTTCTCTTCCAAGTGACCACGAAACTGCATGTCACTCGATATGTCGACGCCGAGGATTCGATACTGGCTGAGGCAATAAGGGTAGTGCCTTGAAACTGAGGAGATACGACAAAGGGGTTTTTTTAACGGTTAACGCGCAAACTTGTGTCTTCTGAGGGTTAAACTGGACTAGATTTAGTCGCCTACAATTCGAGACTCTGTTCAGCAAAGACTCGACTTCAGACACAAGTTTCTCCCGGTACTCGGAGACGTTTTTCCGAGAAATAACTGCACGGCCGGTGTACAACATCATCAGTGCTGTCATCTGCATAGCAATGAATGTTACGAGTTTGCAACGTATCATTGATATGCAGAAGAAACAGCGTTGGCGATAGCACACAGCCTTGTGGAACACCAGCATTAATAGGCTTGTAATCGGAGCTTTCACCGTCTACAACGACCTTGATGCTCCGATCTGCAAGAAACCTGGTGATCCAATTGCACGATTTCTCGGGAAACCCATAGAAAGGGAGCTTCGAAAGAAGCGCTTTGTGCCAAACCCCATCGAAGGCCTTCGCAATGTCCAAACTAACGGCCAATGCCTCCCCCTTGGACTCTACTGCTTCCGTCCATCTATGAGTTAGGTAGACCAGAAGATCACCAGCTGATCGACCACGACGAAAACCGTATTGGCGATCACTAATCAGCTGGTGATCCTCAAGGTACCTCATGAGCTGGCAGTTTACAATGAACTCTATTGTTTTGGAGAACAAGGTGGTGATGGCGATAGGCCGGTAGTTGGACGGGTCTGAGCGGTCGCCTTTTTTAGGGATCGGGTGGACGAAAGCCGTCTTCCATGATTTTGGGACTACGCCTAGGGAGTAGGAGTACCGGAAAAGACGTGTTAAAACCGGTGCCAACTTTGGAGCGCACGTATTCAGCACAATTGGGAGGATTCCGTCAAGCCCACTCAACTTGTGGATGTCCAGGGAGAGGAGTGCTTTGCGAACCGAGTGCTGTGTGAACTGCACTTCCGGCATGGAGCACTCACACCGCGGGAATCGGGATGGTCGGCGGCGTACTCCCCCTGTCATCGAGAGTCGAGTTGGACGCAAAGAAAGAGCCTAGCAGATCGGCTTTCTCCTTTGCGGTATGAGCCAGTGAGTCGTCCTCAGCTCAGCGCCTCAGCCTCAGCCGCCTCAGCGCGAGATAATATCTCTTTAAATCATTCATTGTTTCTTAAAATAAATGTCAAATTTATATTAATTTTATAAGATGCTAATTTCTGTAAGATAAAGGTATTTGAATTAACATTGAGCATTGCACACTATGCATTACTACATAGCAATCAACTATGTAATACTTTTAAGGATTAATGTTATTTAATCATTTGCATAATGTTTACTTGATTCAAAGATACGAGTTTTGATAAGTGATAATTGATAAGATATATCAACAATAAGTTAGATAAGGACAGTTAAATGCTAGAATAAAGTAGTGTATATATTATACAAGGATAGAAATAAATATTAGAAAGGGATGGCAAGAGCCTACTATAGGAGAGAGCTGTTTAAAAATGAGTTTGTCAATTCACTACTCACTACTCACTCCTCACTCTAGCATTCATGAAAATTAGTATTAAAATATAAAAAAATTTAATCTTTTAAAGTGTCATCAGTTTAAAGTGTTATAAGCGTATAGAGCCGTGGTAACTCAGATGGCTAACGCTCGCTGTAAATATCACAGAAAACCTGGATTCGATCCTCGCCGGCACCAATGAAATTGTTAATTGCAATTTTAAGTGCTGATTTACCACGTGCTCGGCGGTGAAGGAAAACATCGTGAGGAAACCTGCATGTCTGAGGAATAAGAAAAAAAAAATATTTCGAAGACATGTGAAGTTCGCCAACACGCATTGGGGCAGCGCCGCGAACACTTCCTTGCCCTAAAACCCTCTCAGAAATGAGGGGAGGCCTGAGCCCAGCAGTGGGGCGTATATAGGCTGTAACTTTAACTAACTTTTAAAGTGCTATCTGTTATCATGAGAAATGTAAAAATGCATGTAATAAATGTTTTAAAAAGGTTTTATAATAAGTTAAGAAATGCGTTAAAAGTATTTAATTTTATTGATAAAACAACGAAATAATAATAGAATTGTATAAGAAAATTAAAGTCATTTATTTTTGATTAAAATTTTTAATTCGTGAATTAAACTAATGTATTGATTAAGACATATGAAATTAAATAAATTTTATATTCGACGTGTAAGATTTATGACGTTAAGAAATTGCTTGTAAAATTGTGATATTTTCTTTAATATTTTATTAATTATTTATGTACTTAGTGTTGTTTTAATTATTTGTTAGTGTCGCTTAATTTGCAATTCGTTCGGGGCCAGCTACAGTTTCCAGTTCTAATTCAAGAAAGAAAAGTGAAAGTTATAAAAGTAGTGAAAATTTCAATATCGCATATATCGCAGTTCCAAGTGAATTTACGAACAAATGATGTTTCATTTGAAGAATCCTTCAGTGACCACCCTACTAGTAGGGAAGTAAGGAAAAATTCAGTCCATTAATACATGACTGACGTCGAGACCGGGACCATTCCTTAACGACCCGTAATCTTAGTCGTCAACCTTTCTTTTGAGTACATGGCTTAAGTTCTGAGTAGACGGTTCAGGGGTCACGCCCACCGCGTTATTCCCGAACCCAACGAGGTGTGGTATAAGATAGGAGGCCAATAATTGGTTGATCGATGCTGCGGGGCATGTTTTGTAGAATGAGACCGCCTTTCAATACCCTTAAAACTTGGAAACAAGAGTGTTTAACCAGTGCGTGCAGTGCGTGTTGCCAATGATGACATATGGACCTGAGAAGTCGTCCTTTTTTAATTTGGAACACTACGACATATAAACGTTACATGAATACAAATTGGTCATTTGGACAAAGCCCACGTATTCGCATATGGTTATTTAAATGTTAAGAGGCCATGTAAACAATAACAATAAACAAGTAAATCCCCTGAAGATGAGGAGTGTTCTCAAAATTTTAAGAGTATTTAAGAATGTGTTGCTCCCTTGGCGCGGGGGCCAAAGAACTCCAACGCAAACAATCTACTTAAATTATGAGGCTTGGTACGGAATAGTTCTAATTCGCCGTTATTTATTAACAGTTTGTTAAAAAAGTTACTCGCACGAATAATAAATGAATTGCGGCGGTAGTTAATATTGACTAAAATAGCTAGTGGCTGAGTACGTCTAGTTGGTAATCTGCGCGGAACCCAGATGCTTACTTTTTCCAGCAAAGTAGGGCAATCAATGATGCCTCCGACAATTTTTAATAGATACGTAATATCGAAGAGTCGCCGTCTTTTTTCCAAAGGTAAGAAGTGGTATCTATTGCATCTCGTTTCATAACCATGGTCCAATTGCTTACACTTGTATTGTAGATATCTCAAGAACCTTTTTTGTATGGACTCAATACAACAAGTATACACATTATATTGTGGATTCCAGACCACAGACGCATACTCAAGGATACTGCGCACATAAGCACAATAAAGTAATTTAATCGGTTTAATAGATTTAAATTCGTATGTAGACCTTATAATGAAACCAAGAGACTTGGAGGCCTTTTTTCACTACGTAATCAATGTGCTTATCAAATAAGAGTTTGACCCAGGTCTTTCATAGATGTAACTTTGTTAAGTAATTTATTATTGATTTTATACTGATAATTTATAGGGTTAGATTTACGAGAAAAGGTCATAGCAAAACACTTGGAAACATTGAAATCAAGCTTATTTTGAGTACAGTATTGCACAAAATTATTCAGATCAGATTAAAGGCGATCACAGTCACCAGGGCTGTTAGTGGCCATAAAGATCTTAGTGTCGTCTGCGTATAATAAGACTCTGGCATGTTTGAAACATAACGCAATGTCGTTAATGAATATAACAAAAGCAAAGGCACTAATAAAGAGCCTTGAGGCACGCCAGAAGGAATTGTTATCCACGCAAAAGTAAAACTATTTATTGCAACTGCCTGGGATCTATTACGAGTACTGATGTAAGAAGAAAACCATCTAAATAAATTACCATGTATACCGGCTTTGTATAGTTTCTCAAGGAGCAGCAAGTGATCTATACGATCAAAAGCTTTACTAAAATCAGTAAAAATACAATCGACCTGTAGCCCTGAATCCATTTGTGAAGAGGTGTATTCATTAAAACTAAAAAGTTTGATACAGTCAACATCTGCCTTAAAATACTATGTTGTTCAGGAGTAAAAGAAGACTGCAGTGTAGCATATACCTGACGGTAGACAACTTTCTCAAATATTTTCTAAATAGACTTTGATATAATTTTTTACATTAGAACGGTCGCCGCTTTTATGTACGGGCGTTACGAATGCTGATTTCCACGTCATTGGCACTATACCTTCTTTTAAAGAACGCTTGAAAATAATGCATAGAGACGTAACCAGGCTATCTACGCACTACCTTATAAAAAAAGGTGTTATACTATCAGGCCCAGCGCCTTTGTTCATGTTAGTAGTTTTCAGCATTATTTTAAACTCCTTCGGATTTATATTTATGTCACCAATACTAAATATATGTCGGCACTGATTATCAAGATTAGGTGTACGGCTATTAGCGTCGGGAACGAGGAAAGTTGATTGAAAGTATTCTGAAAATAAATTACACACCGTTTGTCCAGTATCACCAGACTGATCCTCATATGTCATAACAGATAGAACAGGTAGCGCCTGGGAGGGCCCTTTCAGCGACTTTGTGTAAGACCAGAAAAGACGTGGGTTATTTATTACCGAGTTTTCTACTTTACTTATATACGACTGATAACATTCACTTTCTAATTTTGCGGCTCTTTCTCTCAGAAATGAGTAAGTTACATAATCGCACCGGTTACCATATTTTTTTATATTTTTTAAAATATTTGAATTTTTCTTTTAAAACCTTTTTTAAGGCGGCGTTGTACCAAATAGGAAATGAGCTACTGCAGATAATTTTGTGAGGTATAAATTCGTCACGAATCATACTGTACTTTAACTTTACTGCTGGCTGTATGAGAAAGTTTAAAAAATGTTCTCGTACTGTGCCTTACCACTACATGAAGTGCCTAGTAAGAGATGTAGAAAGTTAAGTGCTTTTTGACCAGAGCCAGCTTAACCTATGATGCTGGGTGTGCAGCGCACATGGACGCAGAGTCTTAGGGAGCGCTGAAAGTGGTTGGCAACACCTCCAAAGATGCATCGCTCGCAGCGCCGACGCTTTCAAAGACCATGCACCCTTGTTATGTTCGACGTCGCGGCTCCTTTATTCTACACAATGACTTTTGTTTAAACTTGAAATCAGTCTTAAAACAGATAATTAATTTGAAAACACGCCGACAATCATTGCGAAATCGGCTGTATTAAAATATTATAAAGCTCAAATTCAAGTACGAAAGAGTTAATAAGGCCTGCGATAAGACGATGTTGCGCTTGTCATGATGATTTAATAAATTATTAAGTCAATAAGAATAATTGCCTCACCTATAACTGCCGCATATTGTAACTGTAAATTGACCGTCCAAATTTAGAATTTTTGACTTCAACTTTTTTTCTATCTCTTGTATTTCGGATCTAGGAATCTTCTTTTCAAAATCTTCGAAGTATCTGTTAAAAATCAATTGGGTGTGTTATAATTTACACATACATTCGTGCTTAGAACCTGCGAAGGCGTCTTTGGTAGATGAGGTCCTCCAAAGTCCGTCAAAGTTTATTTTATTGACACAAATTCATAACAATCGCGGCGTACATTTTAGTCGCTCCTGTCGTTTTATGGACTCGAGTGCCTCACCTGACTCACTGCCAACTCCCTGACGGAGGATGAGGATTGAATCCTCAAAACGACAGGAGCGACAGAATGCTTTGGCAACATGGAGCAGTCGACTCAACGAAGAGCGCTATGCACGCCAACGCGTTATTGGCGCAATCCTGCCGGTTTTAGAAGCCTGGATGCAGCGACGAGTAGAAAGACTACACTTACACAGGTAATTAACGGGCTCGGATGCTTTGATAATTATGCGTGTAAGATCGGCCGCAAAGAAATGGCGAACTGCTTCCGGCGGGGCAGGGGGCGCTAAGAATCTGCGGCGAAAGTTCAATTGCCACTTTAGATTACTCGTCCTAACAACATTCAACGCATGCTCTTTGGGAACTGACGAAAAGATCTTGGAGATGGAAGAAGTGATAGCCAAGTTGCGTTGGGATATAATAAGATTATCAGAGGTCCGGCAACGTGTTTTGTCACCTAGAGGGCGACCATCTGTTACAATGAAGTGACGGGTTTATCGACCGCAAGTCTCGATAACAACATTGTAAAGATTGGGAGTGTATCGACAAGGGTTGCTACCTTCAGAATCACCAAACGGTATTCGTTGAAGGTGGAGGAATTGTTTGAGGATATCTCAAGAACCATGTACCCCTCCGAAACTCACTACATGGTGTTAAAGGGAGACTTCAACGCAGAACTATGTAATGTTTAGTTTATTTAGTTTCTCAGTACGCAAGGGTTACGAAAGAGCGGGGTTGCCTGATACAAATATTTTATTATCCTTCTAGGTAGTCTTAACTTATGTTACAAGCATTTTCGATTAAAATATCATAACGTTATTTGTCATTATGAAAAAAATAGATTTTTTTTAGAGTATTATTTGCGAAACGAACCTCTGACATAGTGGTCCGGCAGTGAGGTAATTTAGGTGGTATGTTGTTGCCACTGTCCAGATGCGAATTGTAGGCAAATAGAGATGCGAAAAAGCCCGCTTTCTCTTTAGCCGTATGTGCCAGTGTGCCATCCAGGTTTACCAGCAGAGGCAGTGTAGGCCGACAGATGTTTGTCTGTTTGTCTCGACCGCTTTGGCAAGAGATCAAAACCCCTAGTGCTGGATGGTCTGGCAAAGAGTTTTGCGCCAATATGTTCAATGCGATCGAGACTGGCTATCCGCGATGCTATTTTGTTGAACTTGGTGGTCTGGTTGAAAGTTCTCTTCTTGGAGCTAATATCCGGAGCTTTGTGGTTTCAAGCGGCAACACAGGATAGGTACGCTAAATTCTTGCATTTTTCAGCTTGAGCGCCGCTTGCTACCGGTACGAGCGTCAGAAAAAGGGATAAAATACTCCATAGTTTGACGCGACACATCGGTTATCGAATCCGTGCAATTAGACGGATCCACAGAAGAGAAATAGACCTATCGTCAAGGATAGGATGCAAAAAAGTGTCGCATCTCATCCCAATCAGCTGACTTGTACCCATATTCGTCGAACACCTTGAGACCCGTAATGGGATGGAGAACATGACGATACAGATTTCACCAGACAGTGGTCAGATGTACCCAAAGGGGAGGTAACCTGTACTTCATACCTGTCTCGTTCGGTAGTCAGCAGAAGGTCCAAGCAAAAAGAAGGCTGAGTGACCGTCTATATCGGGTACCTTAGCCTCTTCCTTTAGCAGCTGAGAAAGACCTAGCGTCAAGGCAAAGTTCCACGCTTCTCTTCCTACATGGTCGGTCTTCTGGTATGGGAACAGCCAGTCTTGGTGACAGGCGATAAAGTCCCCCAGTAAGATCAGCTGTGCAGAAGGATACCGATTTAGGGCCACATCAGCAGCCTCACTAAGGTGACTAAGTAATCGTGTTGTGTCGTGGTCACCGCTATGCGATCGATAAACACAGGCATAAAGGTTTTTTTCAATACCTGTTTCTGCCATCACTCAGATTGTCGAAAAAGTGGGGTCTTCAAGGTGACCGAGATGCTTGAAACAGATGTCGGTACGTAAATGAAATTTGTAGTCCAGGGAGAATCCAGGATAGTCTAGGTATACTGTATTCAATGGATATCCAATTTAGGTCTCCATCAAGAAAAGTAGGTGCAGCTTCTCAGTGGTAAGATGGTGATGGACTGCACTGAGATTAGAGTGCAATCCCCGAATATTAGTGAGGTGCACTTTTAATGAGAGGACGTGCAACCGCTGTTTAGCCATGCTTTTCTTTTTTAGACACATATTACCGAGTTAAGGAGTGAATATGGGTGGAGAATGGTAGTTTAACGAGGCGTTGCATTAGCAACCAAACGATACTACCAGAGTCACTGCGCCCATAGGAAATTGATCTGGGGACTGCGGGGACGCCCGAACCCCGAACCCCCTCAGCCGGTTGCCAGCACGATGGAGCCACACCCTGGGATTTTTCGCTAGTTGGCGTGGCAGCCTTTCATGAGTTGCTGATTCACTAATTGGGCCCCCGACTGCCTGCGGTCGTTCAGCGAAACACTGTGCTTTGGATCCCGCTATCCTCCACAACCAAGCACCCGACACAGCAACAACTCAAGCTTCGCACCCGGTTCATAGACACAACGCTACTGTTCAGACCCATTCTCCATATGGCTTCACCAAGCATCATGTCGGAACACAACAACTTCATTTGGCGACAAGACTGCATTGGGTGGTAACCAAAAAAGCCAGCGGCCGAAACCTACCATCGGATTTGGTGCTGCTCGTTTAGCACTACCCGGGGTCACGTGTAGGGAGTCAGATTTCAAGTATTTCCTATGAACGCAAGCAGCCTCGTCTCATTGAATTGATAAAATACCTATTATAAATATTCGATAAACGTAAAGAATGATACTTTACGTTTATCGGATATATATTAATGTTTACAATTTTTAATATGCCCACGCTAGCGCTATGCCACTATAGTTCGTGCCAAATCGATTGAGTAAAACGGACGATGACTTCAGATATGAGCCGAGTATCAAAATGTGTAACTTACAAAATCTCAATTTAGATGTGAGAATAATATTTAAATATTGATATTATTCACACTTTTAGGTCAGCATATATGTTTTGTTTTTTGTTTCTTAAATAATATTGCCTGTGGTTCCTATAAACATCGTAAAATCTTACGGTTCATCGCGAAAAATTTGTTATATTTTACATTTTAATTTATGGTAAGTAACGCAGCAATTAATTCAATAACAGTTTCATATTAAAAAAAATATTTGAAGCAATATAATCACCGTATTGAGCTTTTGTTTATCTTTTGAATAATTACGTACTTATTCGGTGTCGTTATCACCCGAATATTTATATGTGTTATAAATTAATGCTTTTTGTTGTTAAATTAATAAAATACTTTATAACAATAGATGATTTTTCTTCTACGGCGATTTTTACATAAATTTTTAATAATAGTTAATAAATATATATTATATTAATCAATTTAAAAAATTAAAAAATCATTTTAAATAAAGAAAGTACTACATATGAAAAGTACCTATATATTGAAGGTTTGTAGCCCCTGGTTAAACGACCGAAAGGTCAATGTCCGTTTTTTTTCAATCGATTTGGCACGAACTATAGTACAATAACTATTAAAATTATGTATAATTACTTTAATCCTATTAGTTGATGATGATTCAATAAATGTTTATATTTTCCAAGGTCATCAATACATTTGATTCCGTTTTTCACCATTTCAGCGGCCTTTACAGGTCCTATTCCTGAAATACGTGTTAGCATATTGATTGCTTGTGCTGTTTCGTCTTGATGTATGTTTTCCAGTTTTTTCAATTTTCCTGTATGAATAAACTCATCAATTTTTTTTTGCAATTTTTTCTCCAATACCATTTAATTTTTTAGCCTCTTCACCAGACTCAATTCTCTTTGAAAGCGATGCTAATACTCCCGCTGCCTTTCTGTATGCATTAAATTTGTGTATGTTACGGCTTACATTTTTTTCGTATTCCGCTAGTTCCATTAAAAACTCGCAAAAATCTGCATTTAAGTTTTCTGATTCACAAGGATTTTTTCGCTTACTCATTATGTATAAATGCTAAATTAGAAAGGAACCTAAAAACAAATGAAAATATTTCGTCTTCCATCCTCATTGATAAAATATATACAATAATCTAAGGTAAAAAAACTAAATAGACTATGTAACAGTACAAGGTAGCTAAACAATTACTATATCAAGCCTCATCAATACATCCAATTTCAATTTCTAATATAACAATAAGTAATAACGGTCTGTATATAGCATCTATATAACTCATGTTACATATTTTTCCCCCAGTTTCAAGCCAATAGTGATTGCTTTTGCGTCCCTATCTCCTCAGTATTATCCTTTTCCTATTTCTTCAAAACTGTCCGAAACTACGTGCATGTTAAAAGTGGGAATAATCTTGCCCAATGACTGATAATGGCGACTGCCCAAAGTAAGTAAATGAAAGTAAGTAAAACATTTATATATATCATTTAAAATTTCTCAACGTATTTCTGTACAATGTATCTCAACCCACATTTATAGGTTGAAAGTACCTATTTAATATTTCATATTATATGAGTGACGAGGTTATGTTAATAGTGAACATCACTAATTCACTACAATAGTGGACATCATATAGTGGACTCCCGTCATAACATTTGCATTATCAACTCCAATACCACAAAGTGTTTTGATATTTAAACCATACGCAAGAAAATTCTTTTTTACAGCTTCTGTAATAGCTTAGTAGTCAACTTTTTAACTCTGTTAGTGTAAGAAATGAAGCGACAATCACAAGACATTTGACTAAAATATCGCACAACTATTCCTAGTAGTTACTAAATAACCAAATTCGGTTACACTTATATCTGTACTCTCGTCAAGTAATAAGCTATATGGTCCATCTCCAATATCATTTTTTAAGATAAAAGTAAAATGTGGCGCTAGCACATGCTTTATTATATTTAATTTCGCTTTTGAATTATTTTTTTCAGAACACTCCGAGATGATCTATCAGCAAGCAACCGGCCACCGGCAAGATAGATATGTATGAGTAACCATAAATATTGATGAATAAGCTTAATTTGGACTTTTTGTATCGTTACATTTGAAAGACTAATTTTTGTTGTCGTGATGAAAATGGTTCTGCAGCTTTAATATGCTTTTCGCGGGTAATGTAATTCAACCATAGATATAAGAAAAATAGAGGATAAGCAGTAAGTTGCATTATATTTTTTGGTTATACGTGTATCATGCAAACATGAACCTTGCCAACATAATTATATCCGTCTCATTCTCAAATGTAAAAAAAGATCTTAGACTTCAATTTTCTGTTGACAGTTTTCATTATGATTTCAAGCTCCACCTTGAACATGAAGGTTAGAGAACAGGAGAACGATCGCCGTAGATAATAGTGTCCCAGAAATATGGACACCATAAGTGTAGCGCTGCGATCGCTAAGTTTTCTCGATAAAAGTCATTTTCAGTCTATTTTTCCGATCTGATGCTAAACCACTTGCACATCAACGCACAATACAATATTTTGCAATTTTAAATGTATATATTTAATGTATATATCAAAAAATAGTCTTATTATCAGTGATTTACACATAGTGTTGCCCTTACGTGCCACCGTGTTTTGAAATTATCGATATAAAGTTTAACAATAATATTGATATAGTCCTATGATCAAATAACGTTTTAGATACGTAAACTGTATATTTAGTGAAACGAAAAAACGATCGATTGAGAGCCTTTCATTTAACAAAAGAACTTGAAAATAGTATAAATCAAGAATATTCTATAATAGCTTTATTCATCAAAAGATTTTATGAGGTTAATATGATTTCATTGCTACTTAAGGATGCATAATAATTAATTTAGAATTCCAAAGAATGAAGGCTTTTGGAAATTGTGGATTGATAATATAGGCCAGGAAAACGTAAAACCAGCAGCAGTAAGAAGAATATGCTCCTTGCATTTTGAAAAAGAATGTATAAGCGGAACGCTGGATGTAGTACAGCTTAAAGATGATGTGGTTCTCAATATTTTCCCAAGAGGTAAAGTTTATTTTCTGTTAATAAGGTACTGTCTTATATATATTGAACTCAAAGCGTGGAGCCAGTGCTTGTTGATTGATGTTGTTTGTTTCACAATTTGAAATTTGAATCATCAATTGAGCAATTGTTATTAAATACACAAAAAATTGTGTCCCGAGCAGTGGGCCACTGCCCCTTATGATATTAACATAGATTTTTTTATGTTTCTTTTAGTTTCCTACTTCATCTTCAAAGCAATCGAGAGTAAAACAAACAAGTTCTGTAAATAAGCGTTGGAGGTGGTTCAACTTAATGATAATGTAGTTCCCGCTCTTTTTGAACATAAAGTGTGTAAACATGAGAGTTTCCATAAATTATTACTGATAAAAACAGTAATTATTTCTTGGTTAGATATAAGATATATTATGGAAAAAACATCCTGAACATGTGTCTAAAAGATTTTTTTCACTAAATTAATATTATTTCATCACGAATAGATGATTTTAATCACAAAATAACAATAACAAGAAAAAAATAACAATAATATATACACATTTTTTTCAAATCCTTACTCTCTCGTGTACCCCCAGTATCCACCATCAACTATGATACTGGTGGTAATCTTTAGAACTTGCAGTTTGTAAACACTGTATTTAGAATTGATCTTTTGTGGTGTTACACAATTAGAATAAAATTAGAAATGAGTATGTCTGAAAAGAGGAAGTCTGAAAGTGGCGCAGCCGCCGCCATTGATAGACAAGTGGAAACTGGTTGACAATGGAAATTGGTTGGTTATTGTTGGAAACTTGTGTCATATGTTATGAACATGTGATGCGAAAGATTGAGATTAAGAGATTAGATTACTGAGATAAATAGATAAATAATCTTTATTATCAAAAAAGAGATGACGGCTAGTAACTATGTGTGAAAGAACACAACATGCTCCGCAAACCCTAAATGAATTAAGATAAAGATAGGAATACGTTCCCTATGTTTAAACAGCCAGGCTACCACACGTTTATGGTAATGTACAAAAAGCCAGGCTACCACGCGTTTATGGTAACTTGAACTGGTAACCGACCATTACGAAGAAAGAAAGGTGTCAATGTCAAATCTTTATGGTGGCTCGGAAGTTAAGTGCGAGCACTAGTCTATGCAGATATAGTTAAAAGAAAACTTGTTCGTGGTTCAGATCACCGTCTGTATAGCGGGGCGCGGAAGTACAGGACTATTGCTTGCAACTAACTAACTTCCGAGCCGCTATAAAGTTTCACGATCACTTTGAAAGTTATTAAATATTTATTTTTATAATTCACGCGACCTGGACGCATACCGTGAGGGCTAGTTCGAGTTGGCACAGGAAAAGACCACTTAGAAAAACTTAGGGTAGGCCTTTACCCAGTAGTGGGACAGCATGGGCTGGATAAAAAAATCATACGAAACCTAATACATTGCCTATATTGGTGGTTTCGTTAATCTCTGCATAGGCGGGAAAAATGCGTGCGTTGACCCAAGTTCCCACGGATAGCGTTTTAATTCTGCGTTGTCAATCTATTTTCTGTCTCTATAGCGCGGCGTTGCATGCCTATGTTCGGACTGGTTTTGGTACGTAAAAATGTTAACTCATGGCTCGAACTAAATATTTCAGTGCGCGTCGTAGACGTGTTCCACAATATCACAAGAAAGGAGTTAAAACTCAAATAATACATGGTGCCCTTTTCTTGATCTCTTCGCTCACTTTTGACTGTCGTTTCAACATATCTTAAAGCAATTACATTTTTAAAACTTTCCTATTCCGAGTTGAACATAAGGTTTATTTATTTACTATCTCCATACAACTATTATTACAGAATTAACCTAACGCAATAATGTAGTGATCTAATATTTGTTTATTTAATGTATACCTATACGATGTACGATATCATATACGATGGACAATACATCTACTATAACAAAGATACTGAAAACATCGACAAAATGAATACAACACTATAGACATGTGTAGATCACTCATTTCTAGCGACCGAATCATTCTAGTTTATTTCGTCACGCGTACCGGTACATTCGGATCGATCATTCAAATGGATCCTTTCTGGCTCCAGTACTCTGTGTCTGTAAGATCCATTGGGAACAAAAGGGAAAAAAATATTTATGACTTTGTAATGCTATCATCGCCATCTACTGCATGTTATAGATAATAAAGCATTTTATCGAACAAAAATTTATGGATTTTCAAGGTGGTAAGTCCAAAAGATGCTAGATGGCATAAACATTAAACACAAAAACTTCAATTGATTTGATTTAATTGATAACTTTATTCAAGATTATTATTATATATTTTATTAATTTAATAAATTTCTTTATTTTTAAATTTCATTCATAACTATACTTAATTTTATCGATTCTTATAAATTTACTTTGCATTTAGGCCATCTAGCATCCATTGAGCATACCACCTTGAGTCTCATCCATTTTAGTTTGATTTCGATAAAATGAGAAATGACTTTAACTATAGATCGAATAAGATGGCGCTATTTATTACAAAGCAAAGCATTGAAAGCAATTTTAGTAAAAAGAAGATATTGTTTTCATCTAATATTATAAAATTTAGACTTCACATGTCTAAAAATAAGGATTGTAATGTTTAATTGCTACAAAGTACTTAATATGATGATTTTCTTATAAGATAAACTTTTATCTTATAAGAAAATCATCATATTAAATGAATAATTTGCCTTGAAATCTTTTGAAGTGTTATTTTTAGTAAACCCCACGAAACTTAGGTGTTTTTAAAGTCCTTTTTTATACGCCTGTGCCACGAAATAATATTTTTAACTCATAGATGCAACAATCAAATGTAATAAATAATTAAATGTAAAATATTTTTTTTATTTTACTTATATAATAATAAAAAACCCTTATATAATAAATACTCTGCAATATTTTTTATTACCAGTGTGGGTGTAGCTACTTGATAAAAATAAAGTGCTTCCTTATGACACATAAAGAACTTTCCACGTTTGCACTTTGCAGCTTCTCTGAACTGAGCTACTTCAATCTTGCACAATTATAAAAGAACGTTAAATTAATCCTATCCTCCATCTACGAGTACACTTCATCGTCAGATCGCCACAGAGACCAGACCGGGGAATCCAGAATCCAGATTCCAGAGATCTAACTTTGATTCCGATTTAATTTGTTTGACGTATCGTATTTCATTGGTCATTTCATCTTTATACCTCTCGCGTCTCGCCAGAGATTAGTTAGTATTTAATAATAGTACCTATGTTCCGTTTCCTTGCTCTGTACGAATAGTGTAGTGTTACCTATTCTAGCCGAATCCAAGTCGCCAAAAAGCTGACGCAGAGTAAAAGTTGAAAGTCTTAAAAAGCCACCCAATTTTATATTATGCTATTGTATTTGCTATTATATAATGCTTTAATTTAAACTTATGTTAGGTACCTTTAGTGTTATATTATTCATCAGAAGTAATAAGGATTGTAAGCGTAGAAGTAGACTACAAAGGTATTAAAAAATACTTAAGAAGTCAGTTGCAATATCTACATTTTACTATTTTCCAATAAAAGGGTTATAGAATAAATAATATCCTTTACAATCGCCTTCTTTCTGAGATAGCCTACTCGGAGACTAGTAGAAAATCACAATTTTGGTCGCTCCGATTGCTTTAAAACTAGCCTAAATAGCTAAAAATCGCCTAACTTGGCAACATTTCCGAATGCATGCACTGATTATACCGCACTGGTACACCTTACATTAAAAACAATTCATTCAGATCTTTCGGGATTCGGTCGGTTTGCGGCTCATTCTCAATTCAAACAAATCACGGGTTAAAAAGGTACCGTCAATTGTTTGTGATTGGTTGTACTGGTACATTCAAAAACAAATGAATGAACCATCAATACTTTTAAGTGTACCAGCTCGAACGAACGAATCATGCATGATTGACACAAGTCTACAACACTATATTTTGTGGGTGGAATTGTCACCATATTTGAGAAACACTTGGCTTCAGATCACGTGACCATATTTCATATCCCCTATTTTTCTTATATCAAAGTATTCAACAGATAAGTTTTTAGTAATTAATTCACATCGACAATTGCTACAATACGCTTTAGTTTTGTCGCTGCTTACTTCTTTCAAACAACCTTGAAAATCAGTTTCAGAGAGCCATTCTTCTCGGAATTTATTCTTTATTCTTTATTGTACACACAATAAGTTGGTAACAATTATTAAATATTTAAATAAATGTACAAAGGCGAGCTTAACCCTAATAAGAGTTCTCTTCCAGCAAACCTATTGGGAGAGAGAAATAGTTTTATATACAAAGCAAGTAGGTAGCAGCGTGCGTACTTAATAATTAACATAACGCTACTTAATAGAAATTGGCTATAAGTTACAGTTAACAATTATCATATAAGTGTATAACATATAAGTATAATTTATTTTCTTGTTATATCAATAGAAATAAGAATAAAAGATATTCTTATTTCTAAAAATTTTTGTGTGTATGGCTTACTGGGTGACATTTTACACGTTATACCTTTCTGCTTTAATTGCATGTGATTTAGGATACAACCACACAATAAAAATTTACACAAAACACTCCGGATCGTACGGTATAATAATAAACAAAATCAAATAACGTATTACCACAGAATAAACAATACGTATTACGAAGGAAATGAGAAGGGAATACCCTGTGGCTCACTATGTACAATCATACGTAAGTATCATATTAGTCTGTGGTTCAATCATATCGTTCATGTACAATAGACATAAACTAGGTAGTAATGGCTACGTTCAATTTTTATAAAAGATTCGGAATACACGCGTAAGCAATGCCTGAAAAAATTATAACTTTTTTCATGGTAGGGTAAAAATTTGTAAAACAAGAGCTGTGGAGCTAAATACGTTTTTTTGTAGCTAGCTCATTGTAAATAGATCTGAATTTTGCGCTAAAAGAGCAAAATTGGCAATACTGGCAAAAGTACAAGCGTACAAGTCCATTACCAAAGAAAAAAATTTAGGGTCGCGGAAATGTCAAGATAATTCTAAAGAAAATATTATTTTGAGGTTGTTTTAATATTATTGTTGCAAAATTTTGGAATTTGCTTTTATTATTTTAACAGTATGGTTAACAATAATTATCTAAATCTTAGTTTAAAGTATTATAATGATAAAAGAATACCTGTAATATCACTGTGACTGTGAGATTTCGTGATGGATAACGTAACTGAAAAACTATTGGAATGTTTTGGACATCGAAAGTTTAAAAGTGAGCTTCAAGAGCGAGCAATTCGTGCTATTGCTAGAGGTAAAAGCTTTATTTGGCTAACTTGTTCTTTTAAAGAATGTGTCAATCAAAATTGCTAAGGATCTGTATTCTATTGTGCGCAATAACATAATTGACAACTATAAGCTGTGATATTTTTAAATTGGCTGCATTATAGTAGTGCTATCATACTTGTGGTTATATTACTTTTCATATGCATTTTTGCTTTGATTTTAATAATGATTTGAAATGATTTTAAAATATAAAAAAGTGACGTTTAACTATTTTTATTCTATTGAGGTCATTTTTTTGAAATTTAGAACTCAACAGATTTCTGTATATATTTTATTCAGACTTATAATTTCTAAAAAGCTTCATTATTTTATGACATTGATGCAGTGTAAGAAGCTACTCACACAAATAGTATGCAAACACAATATTTATTAAAATACCAGGTTATTGAAAATTTTAAGTTGGATTAGCGAAAATGATAAAAAAACTGACATTAACACTAGAATGGTTCATTAACTTTTGTTTTAACAGGGTTAGACTTCGACAATTTTTTTTTGTTTGTGTGTGATTTCGACATGCAAAAACTCATAGAACAAGATAAGATAAGATTATGGGACACATTATTTTAAAAACATTTAAATTTTTTATGAAATACAGTAGAGCATTGATTATCCAAACTAATTGGGGGATATGGGTGTTCGGATAACCGGTATTTTTAGATAATCGAACTACCTATATAGCTGTGGTTACATAATTAAAAACAATTTGAAGTTCTAGAAGTTTTTTATTTAAATCATGTCATACACAGAGATGTGTACCTTCTGAGAAGAAACTAGTTATGTTATAAAATGGCCACAAAAATAGAGCAACATGGCATAGGAATAAAGAATAAAAATGTTAACTATATTTTTTTCACATTATATTTATTTTACCGGTTAAACTTTCCAATATGGATCATCGATTTCAAAGCCCATATTTTTTTTTGTAGATAGTACTCACTAAAAGAAAGCGTTTTGCAAAGTTTTAGGTTGCGGAAACTTACGGTTTATGAGATATTTTTTTTTAAACTTTTCATACAAATTGGCAAATAACACGCAATTACACCAATTACAAAATGAATTTGACAAATCATTGATGTCAAACGTCAATTTGTGTAGGGTTCCGAATATTTTGAAAGTATCGATACGTACTCGATACCAAGTATCGTATCAAAAGTATCAATACTACTTGGTATTGAGTACAATTCTTTAATTTTGGAGACTAGGGGGGTAAGCAGCCCGGGAAGTTGTGTTCCGGCACTCCGTGGCAGCTCCGGCGCTGCGGGATGAGCAGTGCCTCCGCCCTAGCGTAGGGAAGCACAGGCACCTGGGCTCGCCTTCGCGCCTGCCTCTCTCGGTGCCTGCGCTTCCCTACGGCGGGCGGGCACTGCTCTCCCTCCGCGCCTCCGGGCTCTTATATACACTCTAGGGGTAGGGCAGACAAGACCACGTGGATAGTGGGGTGCTCTGATTCGGTTTTGGGTACTTTTTGAATATTAAATAAGTAAGTCAATAAGTAAGTAAACACTTTATTGTAGTAAGAATTAGATAATACAGAAAGTTGCAAACAATAAAATAAAAGTACAAAAGCTGTACTAATTAAGAAATACAAACAAGTTGCAAACAATGAAATACAAGTACCAAGGTGGAACTTAAATAGAGTAAACTTTATTCTACTTTATATACATATATAATTGCACTTATCAGCTCTTCCTATGCATCTAATTGTTTTGTCATAATTTTTCGTCTCCAAAATTAACAAAATGTACTCGATACCAAGTAGTATTGATACTTTTGATACGATACTTGGTATGGAGTAGGTATCGATACTTTCAAAATATTCGGAACCCTTCACTAACTGACGTTTAACATCAATCATTTGTCAAATTTATTTTGTAATTGCGTGTTATTTACCAATTTGTATGAAAAGTTTAAAAAAATATATCTCATGAACCGTAAGTTTCCGCAACCTAAAACTTTGCAAAATGCTTTCTTTTAGTGAGTACTATCTACAAAAAAAATATGGGCTTTGAAATCGATGGTCCATATTGGAAAGTTTAGCCATTTTACCAAAGTAACACATTCAAATAGTACTGAAACTGGACAAATAATTAAGAATAATTTATTAAACTGCCCGGGAATTGTTTTGTATGACACATTTAAAAAATCACCATAACATGTAGTGCAGAAAATTTAAAAAGCAATTGAATACATTTATTAACTAAAATTAATATTTAATAGCATATCCACGAATTTTAATTACTGCTTTTCACCGTCGAGTCATTCTATCAATGTTTGACATTTCGCAAGAGAAATAGAGTTCCTTTCTTCTAAAAAATGTTCGTACAGCTCTCTCAAATTCCCACACTGTGTATTTGAAACCTTTTTCTTTACTTCAAACCACAGATTCTCTATTATATAATCTATATATATCTGGGCTGTTAGCTGGCCAGTCTAAGACAGAATCTGATTGCGCTGCAAGATATTCCTTTACAGTGTGTGCAGTGTGCACATTACGATCATTTCATGCTGGAATGTCAAAATAACCTAATAAGTTGAATGTCTTCAGCGTAAGGTAACATAATTTCTTCTCTCTTATTTCTTCCAGTATATTTTTGTATTGGAACTGATCCATGTTACCTTCTATCAACTTTACAGGTTAAACACCATGTCCAGAAAAGCACCCCCAAATTTCGACATTTTCACCACCATGCTTTGCTTTGCTTTGCTTTCATGTAATTATGGTTGAATGCTGTATTCGGGGGACATCGTATATATTGTTTTCCATCAGAACATGCTCTGTTTATTTTCGTCTCGTCAGAAAAAGGTACTTTTTTCCACTGTCGCACAGTCCAGTTTTCATACTTTCTCGCAAATGCAAGCCGGGCTTGCCTATGGCAAAGTTTCAACCTTTCTGGCTATCCTACCATGCAATTTTTCTTCTACCAAACATCTTCGAATAGTGCATGCTAAGATTGCTGAAGGGTTGTTTTCACCAAAATATTCTTTTCTCAGCTCATTGGACCCTTTAAAAGGATTTTGTTTTGCCATACGAACAATGTTTCGGTCATCTTGAAGAGTTGTTTTTCTGTGTTTAGGTACATGTGGAACATTCGAAGTAGTTTGATACATAGCAAAATGCTTTACAGCGTTGAAAACCATCGTTTTTGAATATTGCAGATGGGTGGCTATCTTTTTATAAAACCAATTCTTCCGGCGAAGTTTTATTATTACTTCCCTTGTAGATTTATCACAACTTTTATTTTTTCCCATTGTTTTTTCATAAGAAGCAATCACTTTCAATTGTATACAGCACTAAATGGCGCCAAAATTACACAAAAAGTAAAAAATCGACTGAGTGTTCTCTATTTAAATTTGAGTAAAGGTATAAACTATTTAGCATTCTTAATTACATGACCAGCCAGTAAATAGAAATACTATGTTTAGAAGTAGTGTAAAAAGTTTGTCTATTTATTTTTAGCTTATCATGTGTATCAATGAATCCATTGGTATTATGGAAAATTATTACAATACTGAGAGAAATAAAAAAAATTGCATGCAATTTTGCACCTTAATTTGAAAAAATCTTCCCTTTATATCAGCATTCTTATTTATATGACCACCACTGTATGTCATACACATTTACATACAAGTAAAAGAAAACCATATTTACATTTACATATTTAATGACAAATACGAATTAAATAAAAAAAGTGCAGACAATCTTGTTGTAAAACGTGTATGTATGTACATATAAGGTACAATTAACGGTTAAAAAAATCTTCAATCTTTGTATGCCACAGCAAGTCTACCCGCTTACGAGCGGCAATCGAGGTTTTTTAGCATATCTATCATTTCAGATATATCTTCCTGTTTCTCATTTACATATCCACTTTGAGGATTTTCCCCTATACACAAAACTTTATTCCATGCTTTTTTTAAGTTGAGTTTTGCTCTTTTACACTGTTCCATGCTGCTCTGATCATGTAGAATGTGTCTTTTTAATCAATCTTTTTATGATTTCTTACCAGGCTTTCTTCTCCCTCCTCTTCTTTTTCCAAAAGTGACTTACGTAACAATTCTTTTCTATAATACCATTTGGACATCTCAATAACGCCTTGATCCATGGGCTGTAATAATGAAGTCATGTTAGGTGGAAGACACATGACTTTTATAAACTCGTCTTTTTCATTTAAGACGTCACATGTGGCGTTATTAAGAAGCAATAATGTTTTCTCTCTTTTACCATTTTTTAGTTGATGGACTTACAAAGGGTATAAAAGTTTCTGTAAACTATTCCATGAAAATTGTACTATCCATCCAAGCACTCTTTTGCGAAGTGTAAACAATAGGCATTGCAGACATATTAATGTGTTTGACAATGTGGTTTCTTGCTTTTACCAATTACAAGCATAAGCAATCGGTAGCTGCCAGTAGCATTATGTATAAACAAGGATCATATCACTGCCTTAGCACATGCTAAGGCAGTGATATGATCCTTGTTTATTTTAGGCCCAGGTGCTGCTAATTTACGACGTCAAGCAAGAGTTTTTCGAGGCAAAATTTTCCCATTGAGCCCAGTTTCGTCTGCATTGTAAATGTTTTCGAGAGCATAATTTTCTTCCTCCAGTATACCTCTTAGTTTTATGGTTGCCATGGGATGCATAAGGACTACACCAACAGCAGCTTTGGAGGCTATGCTGGAGCTAACACCGCTTCATCTACATATACAACAAGAAGCAACTTTAGCTGCCATTAGACTCAAGACCCTAAATCTTTTAAGTAAGAGTAGAATCCCCCATACAGATATAATTGATAGAATTTACTCAAAAATTCCTATCTTACAAGCCAAGTATGATAGGATCCCAAAACAATTTGTATTCGATAAGAAGTACAAGATACAATTGAAGGAAACTGACCATCTGGAAGGATTGGGTCAAAGAGAGCTCAAAGTTTTCACGGATGGTTCTAAGACAAATGAAGGTGTGGGGTCTGGGGCTTTCTCTGAAGACCTTAATATCCACATATGTACATCGCTGGGGACACACAACACAGTCTTCCAGGCTGAATGCATGGGTATCATCCAAACAACGATAGCAGTAGATGCTAGGAAGGTGAAAGACTTCTCCATCAGAATAGTGATCGACAGTATGGCGGTACTACAAGCTCTGAGTTGCAATGTGACGAACTCGGTATACGAGTGCTATTAATGATTGAATGAGGTATGTAAGCACAACAATGAGACTCTGCAACGGATCAAGGGACACAATGGATCTAGAGGCAATGATGCAGCAGATGAATTGGCCAGAAGGGGATCGGCTTTGGCAACTACAGGGCCGGAACCAATAATACCAATCCCCTTTGGCTATGTTCGTTCACTGGTAAACATCTCGGCACGCCGGGATCGCTCCCCGAAGTTGCTTGCAACATTAAAGGACTGTTGAACTTCTTCGGGAAAATATCATGGCTCGAATAACCACATTATTCCTGCCCACACGCAAAATACGCGCTTAGACGTGGAGTTGCGGAAAACTGCCCGTCGTAAACTAAACTAACTAGGTCTTAGTTTGATTTTAAATGAATCAGCAGATAGTTTTTCTCCTTGTATTTGAAGCTCACAAATGCCATGTCTAAATCGTTTTAACCAGTCTATGCTTGTTTGAAAATTTGACGGCCCTCCACGTTTTTCGTTGAATTGAACTGTTTTTTCACACATAATTTGGCCAGAAATAGGTTCTCCCTGGGATCGTTTTTGAGTAAACCACTTTATATACAGCATCACCTAAATTCGTATTTGAGGCAAGTTTCATCGTTTTAGGACTCATGGATCCGTCAGAAGTATCAAGCTTGAATATAAAGTTACTTATGCTCGTCTTTTGTTTTTTTATATCCGTAATGGTAAACTTACCAACTTGGTATTAATTGGAATCACCCGGTTGCAGATTCGCCTTCCTCTAAGCATTTATTGAGCTCGTATTTATCTTTTATAGAAAGGACAACATGTTTACGTTTGGACATTTTAAATCGAGAGTTTACTTTCAAGTGGCCATTTTTAGTTTATCGATTAGCAGTTACTTGGAAGTGACATACGAGTACAATTAACAAGTCAACAAGTCGCGACAAGTGCGCGAGCACTGTAGCGCGGGAGGCGAGAGAGAGGCATGCGCGGGTCGGGTGGGCGTTGGGCGTAGTAGTTCGGATAAGCGGTCGTTCGGTTAAGCGACGTTCGGATAATCGACGCTCCACTGTACGTTAATGTCATATGCGGAATTATTATACTTTGATGCTTTAAAAATATGACTAGTTTTTGCCACAGCTTTGCTTGTGTGGACTATGGTTAAGCAATATTATTAGTATTCCAACCGTACCAAATAATAAAAATAAACATGAATACTAAGGCCTGCTGCCAAATAGCTATCCATACACTGCTGTGTTCCAGTCTTGAAGGTATAGCCAGTTTAATTAGGGGCTGTGAGGTACTCTATCTTAGTCCTCAGTGATGATGCACCTACAGCCTTCTTTGTTTAAAGTACATAAAAAAAATATTTTTGGAGGGAGTTTTGATTACAACTTTATAGTATATCACTATCCTTTTCTATAGTTTTGGGAGATAATACCAATTTTTTTTACATTAGGGAGATGAGAAAAGTAGTAATTTGAACATAGTAACTGGGTGATTAATCTAAAGGTAAGCAGGAATAGGAATGGAAACAAAAATTAACTTTATGTATTAGTGTGTACAACTTAATTCATTTTAAATTCCTACATAAGAATTGAGGTTCGGATACTAAAGTAGAATGTAAGTAAATCTTCTTCCATGCGGAAGATTTTTCTTGCAGTAGATGCAAATATTTTTAATATCAATTTTTTTTAATCAAAAATTAATTTAAAAAAGCTTGCTAAAAAAGGTACTAAAACTGTTTAAATGTTGCATAATATTTGAAATTTATAAAATATGATTAAATTACTATATGAAAATACATAATATTTGCTTTTTTATATATTTATTTAATTAACATTCCGGTTAAAATTTATTTTATATTTATTATAAGCTGGTGCTTGACCACAATTCCGTGGTGATGAAACCCTAGATGGTGATTGCCTTAGCGGAACCAAAGCCTAATTCACTTTTGTGTTGAAGATGCCTAGATTGCATAAGTATGGAAAGTAGTAGTAAAAAGTTTAAAACTACAAGTTTAATTACCTCTATTCTATTACCATTTCCAAACTTTACGATTAAAAAAACAAACCAATTATTACATATTTCAATTTGGTAATTTATAAGTTGTAAATTCATAATATTATATAATATTAAAAAACTGGGTCATTTGGGTATTGCGATAAAATAAACACAAATGTTTTTCAATTATAATTATATTTAATTTATGAATTATGACCTTTTGAAATCAATTATAAGAATACCTTGCAAAAAATATATAACAACGAAAAAACGTAAAACAATTTGTTTCAGGTGTCCATGATGTATATGTTTCAATGCCTACAGGCTCTGGAAAGTCTTTATGCTTCCAGTTGCCAGCAATGCTACAGGACAACAAGGTTGCTATTGTATTTTCACCTTTACTAGCACTTATTAAAGATCAAATTGATCATTTGACAAAATTAAAAATACAAGCTGAATCCATAAACTCCAAAATGACTTCCAAAGACAGAGAAAGGGTAATTAATGATTTAAGAAGCTTGAAACCTGATACAAGATTTCTATATGTTACACCCGAACAAGCTGCTACTGGCACATTTAAAAGTCTCTTGGAGCATCTAGTCAAGTATAAGAAAGTGTCTTATATAGTTGTAGATGAAGCTCACTGTGTCAGTGAATGGGGGCATGACTTCAGACCTGATTATTTAAAATTGGGTGACCTAAGGGAAAGTTACAAAAGTATACCTTGGGTAGCACTCACTGCTACAGCCAGTGCGGAAGTTGCGAAAGATATTCTGTCGAACCTTAAATTATTACAACCAGTTGCACAATACAAAACACCAAGTTTTCGAAAAAATCTTTATTATGATGTTGTGTACCAGAATTGTATTGAGGATGAAGTTGGTGACCTGTGTGAATTTTTAAAGAAAAGTTTAAAAGAAGATGAGAATGTGAAACCAGTAAGTACATGTTTTGGTGCATTATATATTATTATTTGGAATTTCACTAATGGTTCTATTGTTTTTTTTTTAGAGAGACAAAAGCGCTGTAATTGTCTATTGCAGAACCCGGGAACAAACTGAAGACTTAGCTCACATGTTAAGCAAAAGGGGTCTTAAGTCATTAGCATATCATGGAGGTATTAGAATTTTTTTTTTTAAACACTCACGCCTGTCACCCAGAGGGGTAGGCAGAGACTACGGACTTCCATTTGGCACGATCCTGACATACCTCTTTTGCCTCTTTTACATCCATATATCTACGCATACATGCTCGTCGGTTAAGGGTACTTCTAACGTGGCCCATTTTCAAAATATCGCCAATTTGGTCGATAAACTTTTTCCTAGGGCGTCCCTTCCCGACTCGGCCGTTCACATCCGCCATATAAATTTGCTTTGTCACTCTTTCCTCATTCATTCTTTCCACATGACCAAACCACCGAAGCATTCCTTTCTTAATCCTGGTCACAACATTATCTTGCATACCACATTTATCTCTTATCACGCAATTTCTCACCCTGTCATTCAGATTCAACCCTAGCATATTCTTTAAAGACCGCATTTCTACAGCATTTATTCTACTTTCGTGCTTCTTCTGCCACACCCAGCTTTCACTACCATACATTAAAGTAGGGACTAACACAGCATTATGAATTACCATACGTGCCTGTTTTGACACATTCTGGTTCTTCATAATAGAGTATAGTGCCCCATTCACTCTATTCCCTGCATTTACTCGTCGTTCTATATCCCTATCATATCTACCATCCCTGCTAAATACACATCCCAAATACACAAACTCATCCACTTGCTCAATTAACTCTCCTTCTATTCTTATTTCACATACCGTTTTGCTTTCTTCTCTTTCAAAAACCATCACTTTCGTCTTACATGCGTTCACTTTCCCCTTTCTTTTAGAATTTATTTTTAGAAGTAAATATCTTTTAGCTACTACATTAATTTTATCAAAGGTTATACATACCTATAAACAACTTTAGTTCTTGCTTAAAATAATCTTTCACCTCATCTTGTCCCATAGGTATTAAAAACATTTTCTGACTCCTGTAAGGCCTTAAACAGTTAACTGCTGTACATTGATTTCTCCCTACTGCTTAGAGGTATTGAGTTTTGGTATACAACATCCTAACGTGGTAGAGCCATGCTGCGGTTATATTAGTAGTATAGTTGTAGCACGAATGGGTCGGCTCGACCGGGGAAGGACCACGCTCTCACAGAATATCAGCGTAAAATAGAAGCTTAATGCTGCTGTGTTTTGTATGGTGAGTGTAGAGAACCGAAGACCCTTTTTACTGGAAACGAGGCATTCCATCTTAGTCCTCATGAGTGACAACGCATCTGCATTTTGATTCGTAATCGAGGATAGATGTAGATGTCTATGGGCCACAGTAACAACTTACCATTAGATGGTCTGTGTCCTCGTTTGTCACCCTATCCTATAAAAAAATACACACTAGGTGGTAGGACAGTTATTCAAAATTGATGCAGTGCATGAAGCAGTCCTTGATGAACTAGCTGGTGGGATGGCTTTTCAGCCTAAGAGACTGTCAGTGTTTGTATCACCTTCTTGTGTATTTCTGCCGCTATGCGACAGTGCATGCACTGCTGTTTTGGTTTAAAAAAGAGCCAGTAGAACTAGGCTGTCAGGAATTTCATCTTAGTCTTTATGATAGATAATGTTTCAGTGGCCTTATTTGTTGAATCTGGTTACAGCTGTCCACAGAATACCATACACATTTACTATAAGATAGATCTGGAATTGAAATGCTGCATATATTATAGTATATAGTCTATCATAAGTATGGTAAATGAATTTCTTTCTATTATGTTTATTAGGTCTAAAATCGTCAGAACGTGTATTAGTGCAGGAGCGATGGTCAAGTGGGGATTGTCCATGTGTGTGTGCGACAGTATCCTTTGGCATGGGTGTTGATAAAGCCACCGTGCGGGCTGTGGCCCATTGGGGTCTCGCTCAAAATGTTGCGGCTTATTATCAGGTAAAATATTTCTCAAATATTATTACATTATTAACAAATAATAATTCATACAGCTCAACAACAGTAAGTAATGATTGTTGTCCTTTGACAAAGGAGGAAGTTCTTTTCCCAAAGGTCTTTTAATTGTGTCGATCCAGAAAAACCATTGAAGACAGCAATTTCCACAATAAAGCCGTACGCGGTAGAAAATCCATAATGGAATACATGTTGGTGGATTGCCACCATAGAGAGTAGAACTCCGTCATCTGTAAAACTCTTTTGATTCATCTGTTTTACTCTTAAAGTATAAATAAGAAAGCTATAGAGCGTGCGTATAGCTCATTGATCGTCCATTATAACAAGCGTCAGCAAGTGTTCTAGAAATATTAATACAGATACAGATGAAGCAGTTGAATGTGACCCGCGAAGATTGACGCCTATGCATTATTGTAGTTATGACCTTAAATTAGGTAAGTAGTTAGTAAATAATAAGTAGGTTGGTGATTATAAAGTAGGTTTTAGCAGATCAATCAAACACAGGTACGAATTTGTAAAACGTTTATTAATGAAACACAAAAATCTAATTAATTTACTACCCATTAAAAAGTTAACCCAACTTATTACATAATATCGGTTTGTTTGCTTGAACGCAGTTTTACCACAGAATAAATAATAGTACTACCAGGCCCCTGTTACTGCTATCTGCGTGAAATAATTAGCTACAATCGCGAGGCTCCCCGGTCTACATACTCAGTCAGGGCTAGCGCGTTCTAGGCGAGTGAATGTTAAAATGTTTTAACGCTGTTTACGTAATTTTTTTTTGTAAATACTTGTTAAAAAGTTTTTGTTTATTGTTAAGTATATTTAATTGTAGGATAACATAGTTGAAAAAGTTTAAATGTAATTTGAAAATAATATATATGTATATTACCTATTTATTTGATAAATTATAATATCAAAAGTCGTTCCTACCATAGAATACTATAATACACAATAGAATGGCTGTCAACCTTATTTTGGACCGAGGTTCGGCGTCGCCGGGAGCACACGTACAAGCAATTACGTCGTATTATCAGTTAATCACTACTACAAACCCGATTCGCTGTGTTGACAGACGGATTTTTAGTACATATTTATTTGTAAAAGGCGTGCAATTTGGCATTTCAGATTCAGATTTCAGAAATTTGGAAACGATTGTAGCGTCAAAACACATCTCGTGTTGACATTTATACGTGTGAATTGATGTTTTGTGGCATTTTAGTAGCTACGAGGGCTCCGCCCACACCCCCGTTCTATTAAGTTTGTACAATACCCGGCGATAAATATTGCACATCGACCTTTGGAAAAAGACAATCAGCTAATTTCGGTTTCGTAGAGCGTTATCTCTGTCGCACGAAATACAAACAGTCCGTCAGTCACTATTTATTATCAGGAGGAGGAGGAGTGATTTATTTAATTTTTTTGTTAAATATGTACTTTAGCAAAAAAGAATTAAGTAATAATTTTACTACAGAAGTAATACCTAAGTAATTTTATTACAAAACTTGTAGAAATTTACTTCACTATCCAACTACCTACTTACATACATATGCTTGTCTTTTGTAATTAAAATATTTTAAGTTATAATAATTAATAACACAAAATACTGAAATTAAAACTTTTACAAGATTTTTAACTAAGTAGAATACAAACACATTACATTTAGGAATCGTATTTCGGGTTTATTTGTTATTTACACTACCTACCTATTTCTTCCGAGCCAATCATTGCTATTTGCGACGAATGGCCTTGCAAGTTGCATGAGCTAGCAACATATTATGGTGGTAACGTTTAGCAAAAAATATGGTCAATCGATCATAATCACCTACCTAACTTAAGTAACTTACAATGGTAAGTTATTTTTTTATTTTTTATCGACAGTCCTTTGTAACAACGGAAAGACCGACGTGACGTAGGAGGGGGATAAGAAGTTTTATTTAGTTCGCGTGCGCAATTTATGTAATAAACAATAATTATATAAGCTATTAAAACGTCGGCAAGCGGGCAACATCAAAGGAGTGCACTTTCTTTACGTAGTATCACAGAATAAATATAGTACTTAACATTCACTAGCCTAGAACGCGCGCCTGCGCATGTAGACCGGGGCGCCTCGCGATTGTAGGTAATTATTTCACGCAGGTAGCAAGAGTGACAGAGGCCTGGTTTTACGTACAAGATATTTCATCCTTATATCAATATATTTTTGAATGACATACAGTAGTTTTGAAGAAATCATGAATATACATACATAATCACATAGTTATAACTACATAAATAACTGCTAACGCTAATTAGTTTTAAATAAGTGTAATCAAGCTCTGGTATTGCATCTCCAACCAGTTTGCGTAGGCTATCCTTGCTTTCAAATATGTTCCAAGCATTAAAATGGATAAAACAAACGAAACTCCTGATGTTGGGCTCCCAGTTAGGCCATTTTATTGCTACCACCCATTTATTTGCCAATTCGCGGCCTTTCGAAAATCTGAAAATAGAAAAGTATTCTAACCATATTTACATATAAAAAATAGCAATTAAAAAGTTTTAATAAATAGCTCGAGCCACGTGCTGAGTCGCCCAAGCCGCTACCGCGCGCACTATAACTTGCGTATAAACACTAAGGATTTTCTGGTTTTCGACCTCCAAAAATTTCATATTTTGAATTTAATTTTCTCTCTAACAAATTAAAAATAGATACAAGGGAGATTCTACTTTTGCATTTCAAATTTAAATTGTTTATTGCATGTCACATTACAAATTTAAGATGGTACAATTTTGATATTTGTAATTATAATGACATGATTTATGACTTAAAGAGGTCAAATAAAAATGAGGCAATTAGAGACACTGTGGAGAGGTGTAACTGACTGTTAACCAAGAAAATAAAGTGAAATAACAGTACTACTAGTGCGGTTAATGAATGGGATTATAAATGGCGGCTCGTCGAGCCTGTACTGTCAGCATACACGGTACGTAAAGCGAAAGCGGTATCGCGCGGAATTATTAACTAAATATTAAATAGGGACGTAAATCAATTAACAAATAATATTTGTTTTTACTGTTTTAATAATTTATATTTCATAATACAAATTAATGCTTAACACAAGAGTTACACATGTATTTTTTGTTAATTGGGCCAAAAATTAGAAGCACAAAAGTACTTATCTCCACGCATAAACGACGTTATTTTTTGTTGTTATTACTGCTGAGCCATGGTAGCTCAGATGGTTAACTCTCGCTGTAAATAAAACAGAACGCGAGTAACCCGGGTTCGATCCCCGCCGGCGCCAATGAAATTGTTATTTGAAATTTTAAATGCTAATTTACCACGTGCTCGGCGGTGAAGGAAAACATCGTGAGGAAACCTGCATGTCTGAGGAATAAGAGCAAAAAATATTTTGAAGACATGTGAAGTTCGCCAACATGCATTGGGGCAGCGCGGCGAACACTTCCTTGCCCTAAAACCCTCTCAGAAATGAGAGGAGGCCTGTGCCCAGCAGTGGGACGTATATAGGCTGTAACTTTACTTTACTTTTTACCGACGACATCGACAGTGGGAAAGCGAGAGGGGAATAGATGAGATGCCATTTATAATGCCATTCTTTATCCGCGCGAGTAGTATTGATGGTGTTAGCGTATTTCTAGCAACTGTTTAATTTGTAGTAATTAATTTCAGGAATCTGGGAGAGCTGGTCGTGATGGCAAACCGGCATTTTGTCGCATTTATTACTGTCGGAATGAACGCAATGCGGTTAATTTCCTTCTTAAAACAGAGATAGCGCGTGCTCGTACACCTGAGCAAAAGCAGCGCTGCAAGAACGCTTACAAGAGTTTTGAAATAATGGTCAAATACTGCGAAGAAGTTAAGTGAGTATAGTCAAAGATATTGTATTAAAGTTGTTAAAGAATAATTTGCTTATATCCGCGTAATGTAATAAAATGATATGGCCTTAACTAAGTAAGTCTTAGCTAAGAACTTAGCGCTCATCCACCACTGAGTCTACCGCCCGATCTCTCCGGTCGTGTCGGTTTGCCGTCCCATCGGATTATGAGGGTGAGGGAATAGAGAGTGCACCTGTGCTTGCGCATACACTTGGGCACTATAATCCTGTCCTGCGCCGATGGCTAGTCTCCGTTGAGACTGGCCGCCGTGACCGAAATTCGGTCTGGAGGACATTATTATTATAAGTGTGTCTTTTCAAATATAGTGGTGTTGAGAGTAGTGGTGACGGGGATAGTGCACGCTATTGAGAGAGTAAGTTTCCGCAAAGTAACGCCTGATTCTATTATTTTTTTAAAAGATATGGTAGTTACAATTTATTATAATTTTATTCCACTAAATATATAAAGGATGTTTTATAGCTAGAAATTACTCCCAAAATTATTTAATTACAAGGAATATTTCCCAGTTACGACTATATGTTATATAACACAATCAAATAATCCAGTAATCAGTTAGAAAATTAAGTAAAGAATAACATTAAATTGCTCTCTGCACACACAAAGAACAATACTCGGCACCGATTAAGACTCGTAGAATGACTGGTTCGTTCTTAATACTTCTTGAACAAGTTTCCAACTTTAGAATTCTTCACTCACTTCTTCGTATTTTCTTTTATTTTCTACCCTCATTTTTAACAATACATTCACTGCTTGCCAGCCTTACTATTTCAGTTAATGGGGTTTCTTTACAAGGCCTGACTATTATCCTATAAGCTAAATTCTAGTAACGCAGTGTCCTAGAGGAACCAGTTAAAAATGTTAGCCGAGTGCACGGAGCCGTTCGAAAATATATTAAATGTGTTGTGTGGCAATAAGTCGAGGAAGATAGGAGAGAGAGGTGTAGCCGATTGCGTTACTATCTTGATTACCTGCTATATAGCCGTGCGACTGTTGCCCAAATCGTAAAAAAACCATTGATTATAAATTAATATTGTACGCCGTGTCGAATAAAGTCAAAAACATTTCATCACGCATTATGTTCTTTTAAATATAATTTTTCATTTAGCATTCTTGATATTTTAATCAGCATGGAAACAGTGTTTGACGGAAACGTGGGGACTAGGACTGTTTGATAATTTTTAATTTCGTTTGTATTTCGTTCATATATAAATAACAGTTAGTTTATTAAATTTCGTTCTTTGAAATACAATAAGTAGTTGCCATTCTCATAATTCTCCTTTCCGTTACGATTGTTTTTAAAATATCTAGAAGTCCACTTCGACTATGAACAAAAATTTGACATCAGTCGTCTTCATATACATTAAATATTATAATGAGGAATGAGCCTAAAATTAATATAACAAGAGCAACATTTTCGTCCGCCAGATGTCGTCACAAGACTTTCGCGGAGTATTTCGGCGAGGAGACGCCCCGGTGCGCGAGCCGCTGCGACGCTTGCAGCGACGAGCGGGCCGTGCGGCGTGCGCTCGAGCAGCACCAGCGCCGCGCTATGAGCGCGCGCCTTGAGCGCGACGGCTTCGTGACGCACGCCGCCGAGCACTCGCACTCGCTGTACGGACACGGGCGCGACGGTATCAGGTAACACTAGCGGCTTCGTGACGCACGCCGCCGCGCACTCGCACTCGCTGTACGGACACGGGCGCGACGGTATCAGGTAACACTAGCGGCTTCGTGACGCACGCCGCCGCGCACTCGCACTCGCTATACGGACACGGGCGCGACGGTATCAGGTAACACTAGCGGCTTCGTGACGCACGCCGCCGCGGACTCGCACTCGCTGTACGGACACGGGCGCGACGGTATCAGGTAATACTAGCGGCTTCGTGACGCACGCCGCCGCGCACTCGCACTCGCTGTACGGACACGGGCGCGACGGTATCAGGTAACACTAGCGGCTTCGTGACGCACGCCGCAGCGCACTCGCACTCGCTGTACGGAAACTTCGAGCTTTTTTTGCCGCGAATGAATCCCGTCGTCGGGCGCTCGATTTTTACTATGCTGGGATCGTATAGAAGTTGAGTTCCCATACGAGCTTGCGAGGTTCGGCCGCGCGCTAATTGACTGCGCTAAACGTTGCTTTTCGTCGCAGTGCGGGTTACGGGGGACGTGTCGCGTTACGATGTGAGGTGTGCGGGGTGACACGGCGGAGGCTTCCCTCGACGTCTCTAACAAATAAATTATGCTTTTTATTAATTTTTGTTTTGTTTTAATCTAACTTCATCAAATTATGTTGTTGCTTCTCTAATTAGAATTCCATCGTTTATCTTGTATACCGTTAGTTAAATAAACTTTACCTAATTAATCCTTAGTGGAAATTTAATAATCTTATAAAATTTCCTTACTCACGCACGCGTCATATAAACGGTAAATGTAATAAACAGCCGCAAGCCCACACGTGCATTGCCGCTTGCCGGAGTCGTGTACAAAATTATTTTGAAAAAAATGATTAACCCGCACCAGACTCTCAAATTCTTAAATAATATAAACATTATTATCGTGCCAGACCGTGCCTGATACCAAACGCGACCGCAGTTTCTCGCCAACTAACTTTACTCAATACCGTTACCACTGTCACATTTGATAGGGACATTTGACATTGGATAGGGATGCATTTGACACCGGCTTATTGAAAAGAAATTTGTCCAGAATACAATCCAAATCTAAATCAGCAGGACCCGATAAATAATTAAAATCGCCCACAAAATGGAGGAAGGTAGGCCAAAAATTTAGTGTAGACAATTTTGATTATACAGATCGTAGATCAGAATTCAGAACACTATTGCAGAATTTTCTTTGTTCCGACATGTCCCAAGTTACTTGTTGCGTTACGCGAAAAAAAAGCTTTTCATTGGGGTGTTGTACATTACAACGGCTGTTGAAAAAAATTGGCTACAAGTGGGGTCAGTGTTAAACCAAATGTTTAAAGAAAGTTAGAGAATTCAGACAACATAACACAAATATTTTTTTCATCAAAAGGAATTGTCACAGATAGTTCTGGAAATAGAATCGTACTAGTCAGCGCAGGAGGTAAAACGGATTTCTACCAGGGGCTTCTTTGATATTTAAAGCCGGTACTACTAACGGCGACTATCATGAACAAATTAATGGCGAGAATTTTGAGAAATGAGTAGTCGGAAAGCCTTTTTGCCTTCTCTTGCTGACCGCAGTGTCGTGGTAATGGACAACACGCCTTACCCACAGTGTCCAACTAAATAAGGCCTAACAAAAAGTTCGCTAAAATCTGCAACGGTAAAATGGTTGGAAGACAATAACATTTCTTGCGACAGATCAATGAGGAAACAGTTTTTTTAAACCACTGGTGTGAAACAGTACCAGTATTGATCGCTCCGAATCGCTCGGATCATTATGGAAAAAATTCTTGTAATAGACTGATTTATTACAAGAATTTAATAAAAGAAAAAGAAGAAAATAAAATTTGAAGAAAAAGAAGACAATATTAATTTAAAAAGGCAGTTGTATGGAGAATATTATACGTATATACTTATTAGATGATGATGAACGATTTTCATATATTGGCATTTGATGGACGGATGTTGTACGCATGTCTTCTTTGACGACTCATTGTTGCCTACACAGTAAAAGTAAATACTCCTGAAATAAAGCAAAAATTAATTTCGAAATTTTATTGAATGAATTGAAACTTTATTTTACAGAACCACAAGAAAAACACTAACCACTATACAATATTTCTCCATTAGAAAGGTAGTCGTAACCACCAGTTTTAGTGGAAAGTTCACAAAGTTGGCAACAATAGGCAACACTGAGTACGAGGGTGACACTGAAAGTTTTAAGGACTGGCCACTTGTAAAAGATATAAAAAAAATAAGTTCAAATTTTAAAAATGGAACTCTTAGATAATATTATTGGGTGCGTTTGGCAGAAAAAAGCGCTAGCAAGCGTTTGTAAGCAAAATGGCGATCGTAAGCGGTAAGCGCTGTCAAATCGTAAGTAGCTATTTTCCTCTAGGACACGATGTTAGTTTTAACCGGGGAACCTAACCTAATTTAAATATAATTATGTTTGAGAAGTATTCATATTAATAACTTACCAATCATGAATTTTTAATAACATGTATATGTCTATTCATGTCATTATATTACTTAAAACTAATATTGCAAAAAACAACTTATAAACTCAACTTCAAAACAAACAAATTAAATAAGCAAAATGGCGGATTGTCTCAGCGCTACTGAAGTAGCAATCGTGTCCTGGCCGAAAACTATTTTAGCGCTAGTAAGCGCTTGCTAGCGCTTTTTTCTGCCAAACGCACCCACTGTTTCTATTTACTGGCTGGTCACCCATTGTGTACGTATTTTATTAATTTGTCATTTGTTTTCGATTTGGCGGTAAATTAAAAATTGTCTGTGTAATGTCAGTATGAATTTAATGCAAGAAAATTTTCGTACAATGGTTTTTTATGACTCGATGTCATTTAAGTCAACAAGAAAGTTTTCATAGCCTTTCACGATGAAGCTCCATCTCGTGCCACTGGTTTAATGAGTTTAAACGTGGTCGCACTAATTTCACCGATGATCTGCGTGGGGGACTGCCTTCTACGGCGACAACTGAAGATAACATCAGTGTTGTGCGGCGTATGGTAGACTGACAAAAGAGTGACTTATCAGCAGATTCGGACAAGCTTAGGTATCGGTATGAGTCAAGTTCACAAAATCCTCCATAAACATTTAGCGGTCAGGAAACTGTGTCCGGTGGATACCTCATGGTTTGGCAGAGGCCCAAAAATTCCGTCGTGTTGATTAGTGTCTTGAAATGGTTCAAATATTTAACGGAGGTGACTCAAATGCTGTGTTCGACATACTTACGGGTGACGAAAGCTGGATTTATTGTTGTAATCCTGAAACTAAGAGACAGTCTGCTGTCTGGGTGTTTCCTTCCGAGGAGTGGCCAACTAAAGTGAAGAGAGGTCGAAGCGTGGGAAAAAAGATGGTGGCCTCGTTCTTCGGAAGGACAGGTCATTACGCAACAATTATTTCAGAGGATCGAAAAACAGCTGTAGAGTGGTATTAACAATTGTTTGCCATTTGTCTTGGAAAAAGTTCGGGAGAAAAGATCTTGCAGTAGGATCCTCCTTTACAACGACAATGCCTCGTCGCACACCACCAAGCGAACAATCGACTACTTGGTGACGTCAGACGTCACCCGCCCTATAGCCCACCCTCAGAGAGGTCACCCGCCCTATAGCCTCGACCTTGCGATTTTTATTTATTTCCGAAAATAAAAGAAAAACTTAGAGGAAAACGTTCTATGGACGCCCAGGAAAGGCCGAGTTTCAAAATGCCGTCGAAGAGACCCCTAAGGACGAGTGGGCAAAGTGCTTTTCTCAGTGATTCCATCGGATGCAGCATTGTATTGATGTAAATGGACACTATTTTGAAAAGATATAATAAAACTAATAACTTGCTAGTTTGTTCAGTTTTTGATTTTCTAAGAACTTTCAAGTGTCACCTTCGTATTGGCGAACGCGCCGCATTACATGACGTCATTATATACCAGGCGGTCCCATGATGAACTGGCCTGATATAGTTCACAATATATTCCACAATATTCCACAACTATCACACAACGCCATCTAGTCCCAAGCTAAGCAGAGCTTGTGTTATGGGTACTAGAGACAACTGATAAACATACTTATATATTTCTAAATACATAAATATTATAGATAAATTACGCCCAGACACAGAACAAATGATCGTGCTCATCACACAAACATTTGTCCTGGGTGGGAATCGAAACCACGACCTCCGGCATAGCAGTCAGGGTCACTAACTACTAGACCAACAGGCCAGTCAGTTCAACGTGACATGTCGCTACATGTTGTGTTGCATTAAATAGTACGTTTATCGTGCACTTAATATAAGAAACATGCATCGACATGAAATGCTTAGTCTTAGTTTAACAGGCATTTGAATAACGAGAGTCGCGTATTTTTTCAAAATGTCGAAAACTGAGTATCGAAGTGTCATAAAGTTTCTGTTTAAAGAAGGTTTATCCCCTGCCCAAATAAAAGAACGATTGGATGGCGTGTATAAGGAGTCTGCCCCCTCCTATAGCACAGTGAAAAATTGGGTGAAAGAGTTTCGCCTCGGGAGAGAAACCGTCGAAGACTTTGGCCACGACGGTCGACCTGTGGAAGTGCTCACTCCCGAAACGATTGCTCTTATCGAAGAGGAGGTTCTGAGTGACCGCCGTTTGAAGATTAGAGAAATTGCAGCAAGGCTTGGGCTCTCTAAGAGTACCGTTCATCGCGCGATCCATGAACATCTTCACATGTAAAAAGTGAGTGCAAGATGGGTACCGAAACTTCTTTCAGCGGTATAGGGACAGGAAAGAGTGCGCTTCGCTTCGGAGTTTTTGGATTTGGATAAAAAACTGACGTGCACAATATTTAGGGATTTTCAAGGCATTTTGATGGTGGATTTTAAAGAACGTAATACAGTCGTGAACGGCGAATATTACGCTTCTTTAATATATAAATTACGAGACAACGAAGAGGCAAGCTGTCTAAAGGTGTCCTGTTGCTCCATGGCAACGCCCCTGTTCATACCGCTGGTGTTTCGAAGGATGCAGTTCGTCAATGCGGGTTCACAGAAGTTCAACATCCACCTTACAGTCCAGACATGGCCCCGTCCGACTATTATTTATTTCCAAATTTAAAGCGGGACTTAAGAGGAAGAAAATTTTCAAGCGATGAAGAGTTGCAGGCGGCCGTCTTCAGTCATTTTGAGGATAAAAAATGTGATTATTTTTATAAAGGTTTAGAGATGTTGATTCACAGGTGTCAGAAGTGTGTTAGTATTCATGGTGATTATATTGAAAAATAAAATTGGTTTCGTTTCATTTCCTTCATTGGTTCATAGTTAGGCCAATTCATTATGGGACCGCCTACGTACAAATACGGCGCCTACGGTGCGGCTGCATTTTGCGAGGTTTCATATGATTTCATACAACGAATTCTAAAATGCGGCCATACGCGCCACATTTTAGAATTCTTTACCCTTTAAGAATATTATATATTAGTGTATGTTTATAGTTTTATTCACTTAAATAAACATTTTCTTTTAAAGAGAGATGGAATCCTACTACGCTGAAGACGATGATGAATTTGACGGTGAAAGTAGTCGCCCCATAGGCGAAGAAACCAAGTCGCTTATAATGAAGGAGTTCGCGGAAAGGAAAAAACGTGTTACCGAAAATAATAAAAAAAGCGACGCTGTTTCAGCCGTGAACTCAAAATGTCGAGCTGCGGAAAATACTAGCACTAAGGTAATTGAAACGTACCACGATACTATACAATCATTTAACACTTTAGCGACCGGAAAAGCCTTTGTATGTTGTAATGTGTAGCGTTCGCGTAAAACTAAAAATATATATCAAAATTCGTATTTGTGGCACGTAAGTTAATTTTTTATTGTAATATCAATAATTTGTTATATTTACGGGAATGCTACACATTTAATAAAACATTTTTATAGGCTATCACGTTTCTTTTTAACTTATTCTTAATTCCCGACGTTCCTAAATTATATACAAGGTGGTTGGGTGCTAACAGCGGTTAGGGGTTCTGTAATTAAAATTAAATTCAAACTCAAACATGCCAGTACCAGCAGGGCTAAACTACAGTAAGCCCATTCTGTGTAGATAGGACTATAAATAATAATTAAAAGCTGAAGGTAGCCCTGAAAACTTGACACTAGAACATTGAATAAAACTACTTATTCGGATATTATCGCGAACGCGCTTGTTCTGCGTAGATCGGATCAAAAACTTATATTCAAAAACTGAAGGTAGCCGGGCTAACTATGACATTGGGACGTCAAACGTCTCAGTACCCCCCGTGACCATGGGTGTTGTAAAGCACCCGAAACATCGGAATTAAAAATAAGTTAATTAAACGCGATAAAATCCGTATAAGTGGTTTTATTCAATGTGTAGTATTCGCGTAAATTTAAGAAAGATTCATTTGACACTAGAATGTTAAAAACCTTGATACCTTCGTTGCTGAGGTTGCTACAAAGCGCTTAAAACTTTGGGGACTTAAAAACAATTTAAAATGGATGCTGATAAAATTCGTAAATCTAGTTTTATTTATGCTACACATACATACATACGTTACTCGTTGAATTTAAGTATGTAAGGTCTAGTGTTCTTCGTCTTTAACAATTCACCAAACATTCCATCGCTGGAAATGGATTTTTCTCATAGCGGGTAGGATTTGCTGTTGTCGCCACATATGACATGTTCTTTAGGCCACCGTTTTATATATTTTACATCTGCAATGCAATATCTGATGCAAACACATAAACAAGATCTCCACAAAATCTTCCAGTCGTGTCCCATTCTCCCCTTATTATTTACATTCGTGGAATTATATGGTGCGATGGAATTTCTCATACCATTACGATACGCTAAGGTTGCTTCTACGCATATACGGAATACGTATTTCCTCTTTCTATGACTTGTATTAGCAATTCTTGATAATTACATTCACGGAGGATATGCGGAAAAAATAAACTTTGATTTTCCATTTACTATTCAGTTTCGATTCAAAGCTTAAGAATAGAAGGATGGTACAGCTACGATGTCAAAGAAAACAGAATCGATCTGCTTTGATGCTGTAGAAAGTAACTTTATTATAAGCAATTCATCCGTTTTTCCAAAGATAATACCTTTATAGAGTAATTGAATTTGTATTAAAGTTCAATTGTCGTGCTTTATGTACAAATAACGTTTTAATTTTGCAGGTCAACGGATTATCAGTTGCAAGTAGGGAAAGTTTTTTGGCACTCTTGATTGACGCTCTTAATACAAACTTAGCAAATATGAAAAGTATCGATGAACCTGAGAAACCACTGAAGCGTAAAGATGTTGAGCAGTGCGCAATAGATCTGGAGTATGAAGCATTCTCCAACAGCACTGTTATAAGTTTGTACAGGAGGGCGATGACAAAATTGGTACGAAATTTTAATCATATTTTTTATTTATTGCTATGTTTTTATAAACTGTCACATCATAGTATCAAAACAATAAATATGAGTAAACAAAAATAACCTAAAATTATTCAGTACATACACAGAAGAAAAAGGGATTAAGTTGTATAAACGTGCAAAGTTGATACTGGTATAATAGCCTCTAACATATACAGGTTTACGTCACCACCGTGACAATGCAATATCTGATGCAAACACATAAATGTTTGTAGGATAGGCTACTATTACTGATTTTTAACAATTTTAAGAAGCAGTTATTCTAGACAAATTTGATCTTGAAATCTATAGATGAATAGAGTAAATTGAAACGAAAAACAGGTCTTAATTATTTAATTAGTAAAATATCTTGAGTTTTGTTGTCTAACCAACACCGAGTACACAGAGGGCACTGCTTCGATATTATAAATACCGCGGCCAATAAACCTATTGCCAACGTACTGGCACTTTCCTTCTGCTCGCTCAATATATCAAAGTAATTGCAAATTTAAAGTCTCACTGTAAGGGAATAATGAATCAATAAGTCCGCAACGCCGATCCATTGCGTGTTTGCGTACTTTCTCGCTTGTCAGTGTTGCCACATGGCAAAAATAAACTGACGAAGTCAATTCCACCAGGCCGAACTAAAACTCATCAAGCTAAGTAACAATAAATTTATTTCAAAGTTTTTAGGCACTTAACTGTCGCCGTTTATAAAAAAAAAACGCAACAATAATGTGAGGTTCACACATTATTGTTCCAATATAACTGTGAAAATAATTCATGGCGAAAATACTTGAAGAAACCAGTCATATCTTCCTAAACCGCTCTTTCTCGTCTTTTCTTCCTGCTGGCACACCTGGTCAAGGCCCATGTGTTTGTATTTTCCATAGAATACTATAATACATACATAATAGAACGAGGGAATGGGCGGAGCCCGTGTAGACACTAACATGTCAATTCACACATATAAATCAACACAATCAATCGTTTTCTATTTCGTGTCAAGCGTCGCTGCATGCAAATTATTTAAAAATGGCAAATTGTGCAGTAATTACGTGTCGAAAGAATAGCGGGAAATGGAATTTAAATAAATGAGACATATCCTACAACCAGTAAGTCGAAACTATTTATTTATGTATTGTTAATATTAGAAACAAAAATAAAGAAATATTGATGTGTCAAAAACATTAATCAAAAGTCTAAAATGTGTGAATTCGCTCAGTTTGTCAAAACAGCGAATCGCGTTTGTAGTAGTGATAATACGACGTAACTGCTTGTAAGTGTGCTCCCGGTGACACATAAGGTTGACAGCTATCCTATTGTGTATTATAGTATTCTATGGTATTTTCTACCTCTATAATACAGAGGAAGACCAATTTTTTTAACAAATATAATATTAATGATTTTAACATTGAAGAAAATGCAAATAACCTCTCATAACATCATTCCTTCAACATAAACTTTAAAAACCACACATTGCATTTACTTGTCTCCGGCCTGTAGATGTAGTTAAAAGTAGCTATAGCGCTACGAAAACATGCAATTACCGAATAATAATAGAACAAGTACTACATACTAAATTACTACAACTAAATTAAACTTAACGGTACATATACATAGCTTTATGGAAGCTTTGTGTTTCTGCTTTCTGTCAAACCTTTTACATATAAAATTTTACATTCAAACTCTCCACTGCTGAAAATAGATCTTTACTTATATAAACATAATTTTTCGAGTATGTATACGTGGTAGAGCCACGGTGCAGCTATATTATGGTGGTAGCACGAATGGTTCGGCTCGACCGGGAAAGGACCACATTCTCACGGAATATCAGCGTAAAATAGCAGCTTAATACTGTTGTGTTTTGTATGGTGAGTGTAGAGATCCGAAAACGCTTTAGTGGTAAATACTATCATGTATTATATTTTTATATTAAATCAAAATTTATTTTAATTACGGAACACACACTGCATTTAGGGGATGAGCATAAGGGATGACAAAAATCGGGGTGAATTTAAACTTTATTCACACACAGTCCACCTGATGGTAAGTGGATGCTGTGATCCGTAGACATTTTAATCTATGCGACCATCCGACCATCTACTCGTACATCCTATCCGAGGACTAAGATAATTCAATTTCAATTTCTAAGGCAAAAGGCCTTAGAATGCCTTTTTACTAGTAACTAGTAACTTTAAGAGTGTAGACCCTCACCATACGAAACAGAAGCGTGAAGCAGCTATTTTACACTGGTATTCTGTGAGAGCGTCGTCCTTACCTAGTGGAGCCGATCTATTCGTACTACAACTAAAATGTCGTCCTACCACATATAATTCAAACTGGAACAATGTGAGATTTAAATTAAATTTTCTATGTTGATTCATATGATAATGTGGTTCAATGGTGATGCATACTTTATTATTTTCGTTTCACATAACTTGTGATAATATTTTAGATAACATCAGTAAAAGCAAGTACAGAACACTTATTTCCTCGATTAAAAACATTTGAGCCGCGAATGGGAGAGACACTTGGTGACTTTGTTCGAGATTTTGAAGCAAAAAAACAAGCTCAGTATGGATTTGTGACTGCAACACAACTTGAAGGTGGTGAGTTATGAATATATTACTTTAATTTATTACATATCTTTCGTAATTGGGAACTCATAATGTGTAAGAATGCACCAAATGATGCATGTTATTAAAGATTTGCTTCTAATCTCCACACTTATGTTTATCTCCATCTCCAGTCTGTGTGAATTTAGGTTCAGTTTATTTTTTAGTAAGATTTGCTATCATCGTTCCTCAGAATCTTGTTTGCCGACTTCACCTTGTCACCCCAGCACATGTTTAGGGGAGGTTGTGGCACTGAAATAAAAATTTGGTGTATAATAATCCTTACACCTCGATACTTTGTAATATTGATGGCTAACCATTAAATAATTTAAGAAATTTTCTCTATTTTTCTTAAAGAAGAAGTAAATTTCTTCTGTTATTTTTTAAAAATACCAATTATAAAATAATGCTTAACAAAAATTATTAAAAATCTTATTTGATCGTACCTTTGATCGTACCTCTCACACTAATCCAAAATTTAAAGTTATGAAAATATGTTTTGTAGCAAACATGGAAGGAAAAAGCGATGCTAGGCTTTTGTCAAAGTCGGACAAACAAAATAAAAGAAAAGCAAGTTCATTCAAACGAGATCCGTTGACGCAAACTAAACTTAATTTTGTTACAAAACAAACTTCTAACGAATCATCGAGATCCCCATCAGACGTCAGTGAAGATGAAACTACTTTAGTTATAGATGAAAATCCTAAAAGCAGCCATGATGATACAACACTTAAACTTGAAGAAGCAGATGCTTTGACAAATCGTGCTGACAATGATATTGAGCAAAATATAACAGGAAATGAGAACAAATACAATCTGAAAGACTCTACAAGAACCCTCGTTATAAATATAACACTGGAAGGAATACCTACTAATATTACTCGAAACAAGACTAATTCTAAGTCAGAAATAGAAAATACAAAGGCAGATATTATTACTAAAAAAGAATCCAAATCCCCAGATAAAATTAAACCCACGGCTAAAAGAAAAATTAAAGCCCTTTTTGGTGAATCTTCAGACAGTGAAGAAGATACTGAAATTGTAGATAAGTGTAAGTCTAAGTATAAGCACAAGAACTATGAAAAGTCAAGAGAGAAAAAAAGTAAATTGAGCTCTGATAAAACTAACATTGAAAATACATCGAACGTTAACGATGCTGCTCTATTCGGGGATTTGTCTAATAGCGATTCTGAGAAAGAGTTAGTTATTGATGAACATGAGCAAACTCACAGTGATGCAAAAGCAGTGATAGATTGTAGTGAAAACAAACCAGAACCTGGTAGTATAAATGATCAGTCAAATTTAGATAATCCTGCAAGTTCTAGTGGCGCTGATAAAGAAACACTAACGAGATCTGATATGGAACAAAACAGTACAGGTACCCCTAGTGTGCATAGCGAAGAAGACACAACTTTTGTCAAAGCGCATAAGCTAAGCATTGAAGCAGATAAAGTGCTAGAAGAGTTGAAACAATTCTCTGAAATGCCACCGGAACCCGAACCTTGTACAGTTGCTACAGACACTACAGACACCCAAACTAATGAGCCGCATTCACCGCATAAAACGAAGCATAAACCAAAGGATAAATATAAGCACAAGCATAAATTAAGTCACAGTAAAGAATTAAAGGTAAAGCATGCCGTAAAACCAAAACAAGAAGTGGGCACAAAAGAAAAGCACAAAAAAGATTCTGAAAGACACAAAAGCTCGAAGCGTGATCGAGAAACAAGGAAATCGGAAAAAGTTGACGTTGCTGGACTTGTTGTTAAATTACTGATGCCATATTATAAGAAAAAGAAAATTAGCAATAGAGATTTGTTTAAGATTACAGCAAGACATATAGTGCATCAATTACTGGCTATACAAATCACTGGTGAGTTCAGTAGAATTTTCTTTTGTCAAATTCATGTTGTCTCATAAATCCAATAAATATAAACAGTAACTCCAATAAATATAGACAGTACCCCACACTGCAATATTTACATTAAATTTTATTAAAATTATTTGCTTTTTGTTTTCAGAGGAAGCTGCGATTGATTTGTTACTAAAAAAAACGTTTGCAGAGGAAGTAAAAATTGAAACTGAAAGTGACCTACCAGTAAAACTTAATTTAAGTAAAGTGTTGTAGTGGTTAGGATTTTACTTTTGATCTACAAGATGTATTTATTTATAAGGGTTAATTTAATGACATACAATAATATAATATTTTCCATGCTGTTAAATATAGTATTTATATAATAATATAACAGTGCGTGTTGCCAGTGATGACTTATGGATCTGAGACGTGGTCCTTCACTGCTGGCCGTATGAGGACGCTTAAGGTCGCTCAGCGAGCTATGGAGAGGGCTATGCTCGGAGTTTCTCTGCGTGATAGACTCAGAAATGAGGATATCCGCAGTAAAACCAGAGTGACCGACATAGCCCAACGGATTAGTAAGCTGAAGTGGCAATGGGCCGGCCATATAGCTCGAAGAACCGATAACCGATGGGGAAGAAAGGTTCTCGAGTGGCAGCCTCGTACCGGTAGGCGTAGTGTAGGGCGACCCCCCACTAGATGGAGTGACGACCTGGTAAGACATGCAGGAAGTCGATGGATGCAGGTGGCTCAGGACCGTGCTTTGTGGCATTACTTGGGGGAGGCCTATGTTCAGCAGTGGACTTGTGAAAGGCTGTAATGATGATGATGAATGTTTATTTTGGTAAGTGATTACTTCCGCTCTTTTATTACAATATAGAAACTGCAGCATATTTGAAATATCAGTTTGTTTTTTGGGAATAAATAGAAAAGGCAACGTTTTAGTCCAATAAAAAATGCATAAAATTATTGGAAAATTATTTAACTTGTATAGACTTATATAAACAATCAAACAAAACAAACATCTTTTCAAATTGTCTATCAAACTGATAATCTCCAAAAGCGTCATACTTATTATTACTTAGGGCTAATGCTAATCCCCTAAGAGGCTATTTACTGTGGGCACGGGATAAATATGAAACCGAGTAACAAGGGAGTGAATTTCTGTCTTAGTAGCCGATGGCCTTCCTTAGTTTCATTAAAATTCTTCAGTCGCAGAGGAGCATCCACAACGGGTGAGGCGGGAAACATCTGTAGTATAAAAAAATCTGTAGCAGCAGCCACCATGTAATCGGCTTCAGTAAATACATTTCGATTAAACTGATCTTTCTGTCTTTAAGTAAACCCGTTCTCTTTTCTCGAACAGCGGCAATAGCAGCGAACATTTCCTCCCTCTCTCACCTCTTTTTATTCTTGTACTAGTGCAATGACGACATTTTAAAAAAAAACAGGAACTAGTACTAGTACTCACGAAAATATGCATAAAATTTGGAATATTCCAAATTATATTCGCTTTCGGTATTCCAAATTGATAACTTGACATCCTAAGTTAAAATTCTATGTCAATTTTAACTCCATAAATATTAACAAAATAAAACAAAAACATAACCAAATAAGGCCACATAATTACAAAAATATTTCGATTTATTGTTATAAAGCAATACTATAAAATCACCAAAACTGTCCACTTCAATATAATGTTTTTCGTGTATTCGAATATAAACATCCATTTTATCAAAATACAGGTTTACAAATGCGTATTATCCATTTTTAGCGCGTTTTATTTAGTCCATTATTTTATACGGTTCTGTTTATTTAACATACTATCAGTATACAATCAGTGCGTGCAGACGCCGTCCGTATAAGTTATATAGGTTACGTAGGGCGTATAACTTTCGCGCCACCGCTCGCGTTCGCGTTGATGCACACCGATAGCGTAAACGAATGAAATGATACTTTGTTAAATCGTAGTACTATCATTTATTGTAGTTAAGGGGAAATATAACCTCAAATGGCTTAGCAAGATCCTCCGTTATGCCGAAAATATTGCAGCATTAATTTTGAAATAAATATATGGTAAAGTTGAGGATTAATGTTAAGGATTATGTTAGACGAAAACACGATTCCGTAAAATTTTCTCGATAGAAAAAAAATCCAAAGTTACCTCCAAAATAAACAATAAACCGCTGTTATTCATAAAATACTTTAAATAAGATCATGAAACTTTGCATACTAACTGAACTAACTATAAATATAGTGCTTATGTTATTTAAAATACCATTATTTTCACTGTAAAAAGATTTTACCTAAACTATCGGCCTCTTGAAGCGTGATTCCTGCGGTTCCTGCCGCTCGGTCAGTTTCGCTTCGGCTTTCGGCCGGTTGTGTCGCTTACGATATTCTAATTGTACCATTATTTCATAGTTTATAATACATAGTATCGTAATAATACTAAGCGAAAATACCGTAATTTCACCTAAAAGTCGACTTGTATTATTATTGGGTCCTTTTACATGTTAATATTAACCCTAGGATATCGAGAATTTCTGTATTGTACATGAGTACCGCGTTTTTTTAAATAAAATTAGAATTAGCTCCCTTTCTGGTCAATCGATGCTCGATCGATCCTTTTCTTTTGTACTCTTTTCGTTTTACCCTTATTGAATATAAAATATATTAGGTAACAATATTCAAAATTTAACTTACACTAAGTTTTCTCATATTTACGCGAACACTACACATTGAAATAATACTAGTTATATAATACTAGTTATATAATTAATAAGAGATATTTCAGATCAAAGTGGTCATTACGACGAAACGCTAATTTCATATGTAAGGACCCGATATAAACTGTAAGTCCGTAACTTCAGTAGCTGCGCTAAATGCCATAGGTATTTCTTGTGAAGTCGTAATATGTAAACACTGGCGGTTTTGATTAACACTCTTTTATAACTGCTAAACACTCGCTCGTCATGTCGTTCATCCCACTGCCATTCCGTTTCTATTTTTAGCAATTCTTTCGACAACAATATTATATGAGACCGATAGCGATATTTTATAAGATTGAAGCGACAGTAGCCTAATGACAGGGCGCGGACCGCGAACTCAAAAAGGTCGTGGGTTCGAATCCGCCATTCGATTACTGGCGTGAACCACTCGTAACACAAGCAATTTAAGCTTACCACGAGTGGTTAAAGGGAATATTAGTAATGTTTGTAGTATTGTTAATATTCTTTTTTTTAAATAAAAAAGTAAAACAAAAAAAAGTAAAACAAAAAGATATAAAACCACCCACGTGTAATTACTCCTAGTAATCGCTCTACGTCCTTTTCATTTTCAGGTTTTGACATGTTCGTAATTGCTGTAATATGTGAGTTATCCGGAAAAATGCCCTTTTTTAATCCTATGTCCCCAAGTACCTGATTTCTTCTAACCCAAATTTGCACTAATTTCTATTTAGTTTGGGGTTGATTGCTGTTGTTATCCTGCACTTGTCCAACTCTAATTTTAATGTACATCACGTGTCACTGTGTACTTTTTTGCTCGTAAGGTATATTAACAAATCATCGATGTACTCACAAATCATCAACATTTTCGTATATATTTGTGGTCACATAATTAAGAACGATTTGAAGTTCTAGAAGTTTTTTATTTAAACCATGTCGTACACAGAGATGTGCACCTTCTGAGAAGCAACTAGTTATGTTATAAAATAGCCACATTACTAGAGCAACGTGGCTTAGGAATAAAGAATAAAATCGCTAACTTATTTTTTTACATTTTATTTATTTTACCAAAGTAACTCATTCAAATAATACTGAAACTGGAGAAATAATTAACAACGATTTATTAAACTGCTCGGAAATTGTTTTGTATGACACTTACATTTAAAAAATCACAATAATAAGTAGCGCGGAAAAATTAAAAAGCAATTTAATACATTTTTAACTAAAATTAATAGTCAATAGCATATCCACGGCTTTTAATTACAGCTTTACACCGGCGAGGCATCGACTATATTAATTTTTGACATTTCGCAAGAGAAATAGAGTTCCATTCTTCTAAAAAAACGTCATACAGCTCTCTTAAATTCTTACACTGTGTATTTGAAACCTTTTTCTTTACTTCGAATCACAGATTCTCTATTGGGCGTAGATCTGGGCTGTTAGCTGGCCAGTCTAAGACAGAAACTGATTGCGCTGTAAGAAATTCCTTTACGGTGCGTGCAGTGTGCTTTGGATCATTGTCATGCTGAAACGTCCAAATAACCGGTAGAACGTCTTCAGCATAAGGTAACATTGTTTCTTCCAATATATTTTTGTATTGGAACCGATCCATGTTACCTTCTATCAGCTTTACAGGTCCAACACCATGTCCAGAAAAGCACCCCCAGATTTTCACATTTCCACCACCGTTCTTTAATGTAACTGTCGTGTACTTAGGGTTGAATGCTGTATTCGGGGGACGTTGTACATATCGTTTTCCATCAGAAAATACTCTATTTCCGTCTCGTCAGAAAAAAGTACATTTTTCCACTGTCGCACAGTCTGGTTTCCACACTTTCTCGCAAATGCCAGCCGGGTTGCCTGTGGCAAAGTTTCAACATGAGTACGTTTGTTGCTATCCTACTGTGCAATTTTTCTTCTACCAAACGTATTCGGATAGTGCGTGCTGAGATTGCTGAAAGGTTGTTTTCACCAAAATATTCTTTTCTCAGCTCATTGGACCCTAAGATTTCGTTTTGCCATACGAACGATGTTTCGGTCATCTCGAGGAGTTGTTTTTCTCTGTTTAGGTACACGTGGAACATTCGAAGTAATTTGATACGTAGCAAAATGCTTTACAACGTGGGAAATCATCGTTTTCGAACATTGCAGGTGGTCGGCTATCTTTTTATAAGACCAATTCTTCCGCGAAGTTTTCTTATTACTTCCCTTGTAGATTTATCACAACTTTTATTTTTTCCGATTGTTTTTTCCTAAAAAGCAATCACTTTCAATCTTTTACAGCACTAAATGGCGCCAAAATTATACAAACAGTAGCAAATCAACTGAGTGTTCTCTATTTAAATTTGAATAAAGGTATAAATTATTTAGCGTTCTTAATTACGTGACCAGCCAGTAAATAGAAACAGTGGGTGCGTTTGGCAGAAAAAAGCGCTAGCAAGCGCTTACAAGCGCTGAAATAGTTTTCGGCCAGGACACGATTGCTACTTCAGTAGCGCTGACACAATCCGCCATTTTGCTTATTTAATTTGTTTGTTTTGAAGTAGAGTTTATAAGTTTTTTTGTGCAATATTAGTTTTAAGTAATATAATGACATGAATAGATATATACATGTTATTAAAAATTCATGATTGGCAAGTTTTTAATATGAATACTTTACAAACATATATTTAAATTAGGTTAGGTTCCCCGGTTAAAACTAACTTCGTGTCCTAGAGGAAAATAGCTACTTACAATTTGTCAGCGCTTACCGCTTACGATCGCCATTTTGCTTACAAGCGCTTGTTAGCGCTTGTAAGCAAAATGGTGAATCTAAACAGTTTTCGGCCAGGACACGTTTGCTAACTTCAGTAGCGCTGACACAATCCACCATTTTGCTTATTTAATTTGTTTGTTTTGAAGTAGAGTTTATAAGTTTTTTTTGTGCAATATTAGTTTTAAGTAATATAATGACATGAATAGATATATACATGTTATTAAAAAAAATCATGAGTGGTAAGTTTTTAATATGAATACTTTACAAACATTTATTTAAATTAGGTTAGGTTCCCCGGTTAAAACTAACTTCATGTCCTAGAGGAAAATAGCTACTTACGATTTGACAGCGCTTACCGCTTACGATCGCCATTTTGCTTACAAGCGCTTTTTTCTGCCAAACGCACCCACCATGTTTAGAAGTAGTGTAAAAAAGTTTGTCTGTTTATTTTTAGCCAATCATGTGTTTCAATAAATACAGTGGTATTATGGAAAAGTTTTACGATACCGAGAGAAATAAAAAAAAAATTGCATGCAATTAGTTTTGTGTTTTAGTTTGAAAAAATCTTTTCCATATATCAGCGTTCTTAATTATGAATATGACCACCACTCTATTTTCTTATGAAACCTCTAACGCCGAGCAAATGCCATAAGGTAACCTTAAAAACTTGTAACGTTCAAAAGGAGTGTTGAACGTGCACAACTCATTAGTATCATCTAAAGCCACATGCCGAAACCCTGATACCGCACCTAGATTACTGAAATACCTAGCGCCTGAGAGTTTTGATTCAATCTCGTCGAGTGACGGTAACCTAAAGTACTCGCTTTTGATCGCGCTATTTAATTTCTTCGGATCAAGACAAACCCGTATGTCACCGTTAGTTTTATTTACAATAGTTATAATTCTTACCCAAAGCGATGGACCCACTACTTTGGCTGTGCCTTGTTTTTCCATCTCTTCCAATTTCATCTTAACGTTATCTCTAATCGCGAACAGCAGTTTCCTAGGAGCGTAAACAACCTATACGACATTTCCATTTAATTTTATACTGTATTTCCGCGATAAACACCGTATACCCTGAAAAATGTCGTCATACTGTCCTGAAAATGAGGGAACTCCGCTGTCTTCCTTAATCGACATCACGTGACTTACCATATCTAACTCACTGCACGCAAACCTGCCTACGACCGGTATAGACTTAACGTCTGCTATTTTAAATTCTTACATGTACATTATACTTTTGTAATATACTTTGAAGTCTTTTTTCCATACTACTTTTATGGCGGTACCCCAATGGCCAGACAACTTGGTATTTGTTTTTAGCAAATCTTTATCCGAGATCCCAAATTTTGGCAAATAGAATAACACAACGGCAATATATTTATATCCGTCCAATATTTAACTTAAAGTGAACAGACTTATTATTAATCATCAGGCTAACATTCCACTCATTACTAGATTTTACAGTATCTATTACTTGCTCATCGGACTCCTCGACATGGAATACACTAGCGCCACAAACTCTGGCAGTGATTCATTTTCGCACACCTTATACACTGTTCCATACGCGGGACACTCAAATTTTTTATGTACACTTCCACAATGTGCACATTGCTTCATGGTAAGCGTCGAACCCGTGAACTCGTCTCAGCCTGGCCGAGCGCCGCCACGCCGCTGCGACCCGCCACCGTGTCCGCCTCGCCGCAATATTCACCTTGAATCCATCCTATGCCGCACACTCCAAATATTTTCATCATATTCGACCACTTGACTATTATTAAATAAAAATGCTGATAACGGCTTCTGTTTAATATTATCCGGATACACCCTCGACGCTGTCTAGACTCGGCATATTTCTAATGCTTTACCGAAAGTTAGATCATCCTTAGTAGCCGTTCTCGAATAGCTGAACTGGTTACGCCACAAAACAGCTTATTTATAAGACCGTCGTTTAAAGCCTCGAACTCGCACGTTTGAGCTAATTTACGCAAGTCGAAAACATATTGCACTATGTTTTCAATTTCCGTCTGGTTTCTTCTAAAAAATGAGTATCGTTCCACTGTAATATTGGGTTTTATATTAAAATTTAAAAATCACTTGTAAGAAACAAAAACTTTTTTATTCAATGTGGATTATAAATAATACTTATTCAGTCACTTTTTTCCATTTACCACTTACTGTATTTACTTCTAATGGTTCCCAAAAAAATTCTGTCCAGGGAAGAAGAATCTGCGAGTAGCCCAGCGGGACTATTTTTTTTTAAATAACAGCTTACAATCATGAGTGTTACAATTAACAACACAAAATATTAGAAATAGCTTGATATCGATCACCCTTCCCAGGGGTTATTATCATCCATAAATTCCTTAATATTATTATAATAACCCTTTTTATATAAACATAGTTTAACCTCTCAGTCCTCTTAAAATTCCCATGCAGTCGCATGCGTCCGTCAAATCCCGAGCGGTCGCATCCGACCGCACCCACTCACAGCTCTTTAAACCGTTAAAAACTTATATTTAGAGACCACTTTTCTATAAAGAAGTTTGGCATTATAAAATCTATATAAAGTTCTCTATTTAAAAGTCAGATTTTACTTCATTACAAGAAGTCTATTGTATTTTGATTTTGAAAATCACAATTATTTCAATAAATATTACTCCAAATTATTTAAGTAAAAAGATAAATTATATTTACACAAAAACTTTCATTACAATTTTATAATAAACACTATACTAAAACAGTAGAAAAAATCCAAAAATCAACACAATAACATTCACGCGAAAATGGCGTAACAAAGGAACGTAGATTATAAATAAATATCCATAGGATGACTGTTTTTTATTGCACTAGAATATAGAAAAGTTCATATTAATTCTATAATGCCAAACTTCTTCATAGAAAAGTAGTCTCGAAATATAAGTTTTAACTTTCACAGCGAAATTAGGTGAAAAACATTACAGTAAATAACTTTATAAGAATGGATAAATTTGTGTTGAACTTTATTTGAAAATCTAAAACGAATATGCTATCTATGGTATAGCTATGGTACCCGGCACTAGCGCCATCTAGTGTCGGGGAACAGAGCGAGGAGGGCTTTCTAGAAAATTCCATTCCTGAACTTTTACCAACAGCGCCATCTAGCGCAGTACTAAGCTTTCTAGTAGGCCCCACACTCGAACCTTCTGCGTCTGGTCGGTCGGCGACCGTATTTGTTTGAATATTCTGGATGTTTCGGTGGAAAAGCCCTATATAAAGCCGTTGATAGCCACGATCGGAGCAGTATTGAATTTGGCGAGTCAAGCGAAGCTTCGGAGCAAAATAAAGTGAATGAGTGTGATTAATTATTAGTGTCTTTTAAAATTATTTGGTGTTCGGTAATAAAGTAAATTAAAGTGTAAATTTTGGTAATTCAATCGGCAGTTTTTACTGTCACGAACCTCAAGCTCGTAACAATAGTTATAATGTTTCATTATTAAAACTTTACCTATTCAGATTGATGTAATGGTTCTAGTCTTATGGCATATGGTACGAGTTTCCATATATTATGTTTCATATTGAGCGACGCCACTATTTTCCATACATGATTCGTGTTGACCTATGTATATACCAAAAAGGTCTCAGACGGTAATTCCCATGTTTAAACCCGAAGACTTGCAATGTCGCTTATAATGTACAAAATAAAAATACAATTTTTATTTTTCGGTTTGAATTTAATATGTAAAAAGAGTAACAAAAACAAAAAATAACACTATTTCATTGTATTTATTGTGATTGTATTTGGCCACCTTACTGACATAATTTTTTATGATAGTCTAAAACACGAGAGGCTTACGATTACTTTAATTTTTACAGTATCTGTATTTTAATATCCCATAACACGAAAAATGTTCACATTATGGGGTACATCATACGATACCTGATGCATTTTAAAAGCTATGTCAGAAAAATTCCATACCGATCTATATCGTGTTCGTGTTTTCTATTGGGTTCGGTGAGTGAAACCACAGTTTAAAGAGTATAACAGCTATGAAATGAATGTACTTGTGTATAGCAACGACACCTGTTTTTAACCTTTAAGTGTGTACATACAGTTAATAAAAGATTATGAGTATAATAATAATATGCAAAATGATTTTATTCCCAATATTCTTACAACCCTAGCATATTTGCGCTGGAAGGCGTAAATAGTAAATACCTACACGGGTGGCGGCATCGGCTGACATCAAAGCGTTTCTAAACTGTTACACCGTGTTGTGGTGAAGGTGAGGAGGCAGTATGGCGTATGCGGCTTCGGGAGCCAGCTATATCCTGAGCGCGCGCTTCCTGTGCGTCTGGGCGGAGCGGGCGGGACGCGCGGCGCGCTTGCGCGACTGCGGCGTGTCGGGGTCGGGCGGCGCCGATGAAGTCACCAGGTTGCGCGTGTTCCCGAATGACGGCTCCAGCCCGATCGTCTCCTGGAACTGGTGGATGCGCTCCACTAGCTCCTCGTCGTTATCAATCAGCTCCTCGATCTGCCGATGGATATGTGTTGTGCTACATTAACTGAATAACACTTTTTATAATATTAGAATGACAAAAGCAAAAGTGATTGGTAAGTGGCTAATGCAGCCTATGGAGCGCGGACTGTGGTTCCATCGAAATTATCAAAATATCAACAAGAAACTCGAGCCGGTATCGTTAATTTTGTAGAAAATGGCAACGGAAGTTCGTTTTTACAGTATAAAAACGATTATTTTTAACAAAAGATCCGTCACTACCTACCATTTGAAGATGAAGAACCAATCTTAAAACATGGTAGTTTTAAGTTATATATGATTTGGTTTAGTTTTGACACAAAATGTACCGAAATACAGGATCATTTTGCTCGATTTGCAAACGCGTCCTTAACCATACTAAAATAAAGAAACATTCATCAAAAATTCATGATTTCATAAATTCAGGCCATCTAGCGTCAATTTTACGTACCACCTTGGGCGTCAATCAGTTGTTCGATAAAGTGACTACCTATAGAATGAAATAGGTGGCGCTATTATAAATTTTACTCGAAAGAAAATATAATATTTATCTGTCTAATATATAATATATTAAAAGAATTGTTACATTTAATTACTATATAATTAAATTTTCTTATATTTTATGTTGAACTTGTAGTTTAAATTATATTTTTTATTTCAGCTTACAATCATGTATGTTACAATAAACATACAAAAAAAAATTGAAATAGCTTGGCAGCGACCACCCTTCCCAGGGCTAATTATCATCCATAAATTCCTTAATATTATAATAACCCTTTTTAAGGTGAAACCTACGGACTGCTCCCAGCCATTCTCCCGCAAGATGGCGCCGAAGTCAACATTTTTAGTTTATTTGGGTTTTTGCATAATTGGGAAATTATTAAGTCGTAGGAGTAGACTTTGCGGTTATCGGATATTACATTTTATTGGAATGGATCATATCATTGCCTCAAAATCGACCCAATTCGACACAAAGTTTGATTATAACATCTGTCATTGAATATAGTGTCGTTTACACACACGACGTATCCCTACGTTTACGAAGCTTGAACGCTAGATGGCGTGTATGTAAAAAAACAAGTTTTTAATTTTTCTGTATGTGTAGATTTGGTAGGCAGAACTACAAAACGCTATGTACGATTGTTATAAAAATAAAAGTTATATTTGTTGGCGTAAACTATTTAATTGATTTATAACTTTGGGAAATAAATTATGTCAACATTGATTACAATATAACGGAGTTTTATTTTATTACATTACACTATTGAATTTTTTATCAAAACAGAAGTACCTATTTGAAGCAACATAATTATGCTGATACATGCCTATTCACTCAAAACTAATAACACTGATGATTTGTAACAGTACCAATTATTACAATAATTAGACATTTCATAACCAACACGTAAGAAACTATAATTCATAAACAAGAGATAATTTAACAAATCTATAACACGATTTATTTTGTGATAATAACCAAGAAGGTGAAAATAATATTTCCTAATTTAGAGGCACTCAACAAAAGCTTTTAGTAAAACAAAAACATAAATATACAATATATATATATATATATATATATATATATATATATATATATATATATATATATATATATATATATATATATAAATCCTCCTTCAATTCTATATGAATAGGGTTGCGTTTGGAAAACAAGATTTAGAACACTAAAATGTACAAAAATTTACTTATCTTTTTATTTCAAAGATAACATCTTTATATTCCTGGTAGAATTGGCCGACGAATAAGAAAAATATAACTCAGATTAGAATAAGCTATTTATTTATAAACAATAAAGCACGGAACAGAAAAAAGGATTTTATGTAACTTAATTATATTTGTTTCTGAACATTTCCATTTAACAATAACTTTGCACAAGCGTACTCACACGATTTAGAATAACTTTTTACGTAAATCCTAAGAATTATGAAGTAATCTATTTTTCATAACAACGTGTATAGTTTTTTATCACTAATTTAAATTTGAATCTTTCAAACAAAGCAAAATATTAAATAAGTAACCAGTATCAACTTTTATACTTGACGTGGTTTCAATGTTATGTCGCTATGTACATTACCGTAATATTTGGATGATTAAAATTCGTTGTTATGCGAATAAACATATATAAAGAAGAGCCGTGGTAGCTCAGATGGTTAACGCTCGCTGTAAATATGAACGGGAGCTGGCCGGCACTAATGAAATTGTTAATTGCAATTTTAAGTGCTGATTTACCACGTGCTCGGCGGTGAAGGAAAACATCGTGAGGAAACCTGCATGTCCGAGGAATAAGAAAAAAACGACATGTGAAGTTCGCCAACACGCATTGCGGCAGGGCGGCGGACACTTCCTTGCCCTAAAACCTCAGAAATGAGGGGAGGCCTGTGCCCAGCAGTGGGACGTATATAGGCTGTAACTTTACTATACTTTTAGGAGGTCTATGTTCAGCAGTGGACTTGTGAAGGGCTGTAATGATGAATCACGATTTTTTTTATTATTTGTATAATTTAATTTTTATTTTTAAAATTCCTTTAATAACATGAATCATAAATAAAACAAGTTTATTTTTTTACTTTGTAAACGTAAATTTGTGTAGGCAAAATAACTCGCATACAAAGCCGCGCTGAAAATACCACTAATTTCAATATCCCGCCATATCGGGAGCTTAGTGTGCGTAATTTTGTACTTTGTCTTCTCATTTTGTGACTCGGCTTTAACTTTTTTGGACTGTTTCTTCTACATTTGTTGAAGCATGTGCTTATGCACAAAGGATCATGAGCAAGTGGTAGAAAAAACAAAAAAATAATATTATGGATGACTTCGAAAGAGATGTTAGTTTTGACCGCATTATTAAAAATCAAATAATAATTAATCTAATTATCGACAACTCAACTAGTTGTACTGAAAGTGATTAAATAAATTTATTTTTAATTTAATTTTAGTCTTAAATTTTTATAACTGTGCGTCTAGAAATAAGCAGTAGCAACAAATACGAAGAAACTGATAAATCTTGTGTTTTAAATTTTCTATTTTTAATTTATTCTGGTATTATTCAAACCAAACTGTAAATGATTACCAACTATAAATAATCTCGATTCTCTCAGCACCTGCGAAGGTGTTTGAGGGAGCCATTCAGCGAAGTGTACAGCAACAAGTTGCACCGCAATTATCAGACGCCCAGCACGGCTTCCGGCTAGAGAGGAGCATAACTAGTAACCTCTTAAATGCCATGACGTATTTGGTTCCTCATGTTGATGCAGGGTTGCAGGTAGATGCCGCCTACTTTGATTTTAGGAAGGCGTTCGACTTGGTAGATAACGATATCCTACTGTCAAAGATGGCGAAAGCTGGCTGCACACCTAAACTGCTTCATTTTTTTGCAAGTTACATGAGAGATAGAAAACAGTATGTGGAGTATGGCGGGTACCGGTCGGAGCCTTATTTTACTAGGTCTGGCGTGAGTCAAGGTAGTAATTTAGGGCCGTTAGAGTTCAACATAATGATTAATGATCTACCCGAAGTAGTAAGAGAGGCTAAATGTCTGTTATTTGCAGACGACCTAAAGTTGCTTTTAGCCATCAAGACTGAGGATGATTGTCGGCACCTTCAACAAGATATCGACCAAGTAGTTGAATGGAGCCATAAAAATAAACTGCAGTTTAATATTTCAAAATGCTCTATTCTATCATTTAGTCGTGCAAGGGCACCACTCCATTACAACTATAAGGTGAATGGCGAGCTAATGAAGAGGGAGGAATCAGTCCGGGATCTTGGAGTCCAGATGGATGTCAAATTGACATTCCGGGAGCACATCATGAATATATGTAAGAAAGCTTATAAACGACTAGGGTTTATCATTCGCAGAGCAGTAAAATTTACCAACATTAAAGCAATCTCAGTGCTGTATGATGCTCTAGTAAGAAGTCAGCTGGAGTGTAACTCAGCAATATGGGCTCCACATGAAAATAAATACAATCTTATGCTGGAGCGCATTCAGAATAAATTCACGCGATTTATATATCATAAGCTTTATGGGGTTTATCCATCCTACCCCTTGATGTATCCAACCTTGTTTGTTTTAGGTATGGTTGGATACAACAAGTTGGAAACTAGAAGAGATCTAGCGCTGGTAATCTACATTTTAAGGGTGTTCCGTGGTTACATCAGCAACCCGGGTGTGCTGCAGTGGATAGGCTTATGCGTGCCTGATAGGTATGTACAGCGGCGACGACGGCCGAGCTTGCTTGCGATGCCACGCGGCAGGACTAAACTGGTTCGCAATACCCCCCTCACGCGAACGATACACATACTAAATTTGGTAGCTGAGAAGTTGGACTTATTTTCGTGTTCACGGAGTGAATTCGCAAAAGTGACATTATTTACAATATGTTATTCTTAAATTGTAGTATACAATTGATTGTAATGTATTGTCATTGAAATTAATTATTATGTATTGTTATTTAAATTAATTATTGTGTTGTAATTGAGATGCTACATTTATCGATTTAGGTTTTCCCTGTAATGGTAAATGTAAGTAGGAAATATAAATAAATAAATCTATATTGATTTTTTTTAAGAATCGAATATTGTACGTTTCCATTTTTGGTTGGCATGTTTGGTGCAATAAGTCTGACAGCTGTCAAAATGTATATACTTAGATTTGGTTGACTATAATTCCACCAAACAAAATGTTGCAGTAAAAAAAACCTTCTACTGCAACATTTTGGCGTATATAAATATCGAAATCAACTTATTTACAAGCTACACTGATTGATATTTACAAAATTATACTACATTTTTGTTATTTACAAATAAAAATTACCTTTTTAGCAATTATATATCTAAGTTGTTGCTAAGTAATTATATATATAAGTTGCACGTATATATATATATATATATATATATATATATATATATATATATATATATATATATATATATATATATATATATATATATATATATATATATATATATATATATACTCTGTTTTCACGCGGTTGGTTTTTTTATCATAGAATAAACATAGATAGAATGATCTGTAGGTAATAAATAGTAGATTGTATTGTTAAATAGGTAAATTATATCGAGAACAATATTTAAATTTTGTGATTTATTTTGTATATTATATTTGCTTATTTAACATAATATTACATAATATTATTATATCACAATTACATTTTAATGATATTTTTATTTGAATATTTTAAAAGGTAGGTATATATGTCAAATATTAAAAAAAATATACTAAATGTATGTTTACAATACATTAACATATTATAATATGTTAATGTAATTATATACAATATGTAACGTAATTAACGCACACCCTCAGACACCCCAATTAGTATATTATGTTATAACCATAATACATACACTGAATTTTTAGGTAAACATTTTTATGCAGTGATTATTTATCAAATTAGTTATACTAATTCCGGAAGAATGTTGTGGTCACAGTACAAATCCACGAACGCAAAGACTTTAACGTGCTTGAAATAAAGTTCATTTTTCTTTATTTTTATTGAATGACAGAATGTAAGAGTAATAATACAAATAAAACTGCACTCTTAAAAGTCTTATCGCCTTAAGTTACGGTCCATTTCAGTTTGTTTTGACTGTACAGATTTAGTGTGACTGTAATTTACGTTAGTTATTTTTGGGGAAAAAAATTTCCTACATTAAAAATGATGGGAATCGATTCAGTAAACGATTCTGAACAAACTACTTCCTCAAAGTGCGTTAATTATGTTACATGGTGTATAATAGAAGATAGATATAATTTAAAATAAATAAATAAATAAAAACTAACCATTTTCTCTTGATCAAGTTTTTTTTTATTTCAATAACTGCGAATTATCATTGGGAGCAATCGGTGTTCTTTAGCGGAGTTGCAGTCTATCAAATTGGATGTAGTGACGGGGCGATCCTTTACGTGTTCATAGAGTGCAGACAGCGAAAAAAATATCCTTATTTCAATAGAGAGGATGGCTGGGTTTTACCATCTGATTTACAAGACTGAAAAATCTCATCCAGTCGAAACTGGGACGAGTCGCTAGTACAATACAAAATAGGTTGTACAATTTGGCTGCAGAAATGTGTTGGTGGTGATGGTAAACAAATAGAACGTTTGTTTGGTGGTGGGGGCGCACCTCGTGGCGGTAGTCGCTGAGCAGGTCGGTGGCGATGCGCACGAGGTAGGCGGCGAGCTGCCCGCCGTGCCGCCGCATGCGCGCGTACAGCCGCAGTACACCCGGCACCAGCACCTCCGCCACCGTGCGCTTCATTTTCTGTACACACATGCACACGTTATTTATGCCATTTAAGCCTTACAACTCATTTGCACGCGTGAGTAGTCAAGTAATTTACTAAAATGTAATTAATTTTAAGTGACGTAAATAATTGATTTCAACTACATTGATGATGTTCTTACGCTACCATCCATGTACATTTTTGAACTTTTAATATTCGTAAAAAAGTATCCTCATTTTTTACTAGATTAAAAGATACAGTAACATATAGTACCAGATACCCAGATAAAATTATTTTACCTTCGTTAAAAACTAGCCTGTACTCAAAAAATTGCTATGTGATGGCTATTCAAGTGTTTAATAAAATCCCAAATGAAATAAGGCAACTAGATTATAATCGATTTAGACGTGATTTATTAAAGTGGCTTTTAGAAAAACAATTTTATTCGGTAAATGAGCTGCTAAAAATAAAACAACGTTCCTATTGACTGTTAAACACTGTTTCTTATTTGATTGTGTTTTAAAGGATTAATATTAAAATTGTAAAGTGATGCACGTTTAATTTTACTTAAATTTTGTATATTCTAACCATAAGTTAATTAGTAAACAAGTTTTCATATACCAAAATTGGTGAAATATGTGATACATTATTATTTTATAAGAACATCTTTGTACCATATTTCTTGTGAATAAATTTATTTATTTATTTCTCATTTTATTTACATTGAAATTTGTTATACAAAATTTTTAATTTACCACTTGTTTATCTTCTCCTGCTAATAGTTAATATGTAGTAATAGTAGTAGTGCGCTAATAGCTACTTTGTATATGAGTGAATTTTTATGACAGGAATGTGCTGTTGGTCGCCTATCTCAGACAAACTGAAGAGCTTAACAAATATTAAGAGTTGATAACGTGTAAATTATTAATTAAAACTAAGTACTTAAATTAAATTTAAAAGTTAGTTAATTACTCGACTACTTTACCTTATACGTGCTTAAAGACATCGAATCTTAGAAAGAGACATTCAGTGTTTTAGAGCGTTATCTCTGTCATCAATACCCGTGTGATGTTTTATCGCTGATTTGTCAGCAGTTACGAATTAATTAACAATCAGTCGCTTTCACTAGAGATTAGAATTTTTATTAGTATTACAGCTCTTAATGGATACCGGCTTTTGAGTACTTCTTGCAATAGATGTTTCGCTCTACAATACCTATTGTCGATCATAGCGTCGCTCTTAAAAGCTCTACGAAATATTTAGGGCTAGTCTCTGCTTAATTTAATAAAACATACTAAATAAAGTCAACGAAATGAGATAAACATTGTAAGTACACTGCCCTGTACTGTCTTAAATTACGACAGCAATCGATTAGTATATTTGTACTACATTCTCGTACGTAATAAAGTCGAAAGTGATTTATATTCCGAAAAAGCGGACGAACGTGTTATTAAAGAAATATTGTCAACACCAGTTCATTCCTACTTGGAATGTACTCGATAGTGTGTTGTTACTTATTGCTTGTTCTCTTTTTTTCAATTACGGAGGCTGACAGCTCCAAACCCGTAATATAAACTAATTCACCACCAAAAAACATCAAAAGGTAAATTTTTGTGTGTGTTATTTATTGTTGGCGAAATTATAAAACCAGTTTTATAAAGTAGAAGATAAGTTTTGTGAAAATGTAACAGATTCATGCTGTTCTTTCTTATTTACTAGTTTAGACGTTGACCATTATTTTTTTGTAAATATTTTTTATTAGGAACTGTTATGAACCTCTCAAATTCTGTTTATATTCTTTATCTCGTATCGTTGGCCTTACTTTAGTGCAACAAAGTGCATATAATTTGTAGGACGATTCGCCATACACAACATTTAAAAAGAAAAAGCAAATCTAATAAAAGGCGGGTATTTTGAGGGCTTACACAATATATCAAATATATATAGGATGTTAGTGTAAACACCGTTATCATTGACACCAGTGGTTTAGTTTCACTTATAGAACGTAAATTCAATGAAAAATAACATTTTAAGTAAAATCTCAATTTTTCTTTAATTCCTCAATTTTTGCCTGTCCTAAGCCAGGATGAAAGTATGAAGGAAAAGTTACATCACAGGTTATATGTGTACCTATTGTGTTTTTATTGGAATGTTGTGTAGGTAGCAAGCGCGATCAGTGATCTTTACAGTGATTACGACACTCGGGCGCATAGGGTATCCATGAGTTTACGGACGGTGTCGGACAGAAACTTTTTAAACTTTATGAAAGAAAATAGCGTTATTTTAATTCGGATAAATATTTTTATATTAAACCTATGGTTTTAGTGACAACGGTGTTTACACTTACACCTTGTATATATGTATAATTTACTAGGAAACGAAATATGCATATTCGTAATATATTATATATCACATTACAAATAAAAATAAATTGTGTCATAATAAAGTTAAAAGTAGGTATAAACAGTTAAGTACGACCGTACATGATTATTTATCATAAAACAATTAAAAATGTGTAGTTTTAATTTGTAGACATTTGAGTGTCTGTTTATCTATTTTTATATTTAAGTTATATACCAAATTACTGGTTTGCCAAATTACGAAGGCTTTTTAACTATTTATCGGACATCGTCGTTACTCTGGTTAGAATTGTTTCATAACATAATAAGTTAATAAACCTTGTAGGTATCTACAAATTACACCGTCACCGTTACAGCCTAGTACAGTCCACTGCTGAACATAGACCTCCCCCATAGATTGTCTCATAGGTGGGATATTTGTCATAGTTGGCACGCTTGGCAAACGGGTTGGCAACCGCAGTTTTTCATTTTTAGTCGTCATTAGGAAGTTGCTGTTGCCCATCTCGTGAATTATTTCCCTCTGTCGCTTATGTATGTTAAATTATGTATTATATTAGGTAACGACAAAAATTATTCATTAATTTATTAATTTCAGCCGTTCAAATTTTACTGCTAAATATAGATTTGCTAAAAGGGGACATTTAGCTACAACTGCTAGTTTAGCAATCGGGTTGGTAACCACAGTATTGAATAAACCTTGTGCGCATCTATAAATTATGAAGGTAACGATAATAACTTTTCATTCAATAATAATCATTATTGAATGAAAAGTTATTATCGTACCCAAGCATACCCAAGCATACCACTGCAAGACTTCAAGATACTGTAAGTTCGTTTTGCGTAAATCGGACCAAAAATTAATATTCAAAAACTGAAGGTAGCCGGGCTAACAATGACATTGGGACGTCTAACATCTCAGTCCCCCCCGTGACCATGGTTGCTGTAAAGCACCCGAAACGTCGGGAATTAAAAATAATGTTACGAGCTTGAGGTTCGTGACAATAAAAATTGCCGATAAATTACCTAAATTAACACTTTAATTTACTTTACACTAATTAAAGTTAAAAACACTAATAATTAAACACACTAATTCACTTAATTCCGCTCCGAAGCTTCGCTTGTGTCGCCGAGTTCAACTCTGCCTCGATCGTGCAGCTGCATCTTGCAGCGCCTATTTATATAAATTAGCAAATATCCAGAATGTTCAAGTAAACACGCGCAAGGTACCGAGAGTTCGAGTTTTAAACTTCAAGAAGTTTAGTTCTTCGGTTCGAGACTAGATGGCGCTAGTGCCGCCGGTTTGAGCGCGTAACAATAAGTAAAAGTAGTGAAATAAACGCGATAAAATCCGTAAATTTAGTTTTATTTAATTTATTCAACTTTTCATTCGCTCAAAAGTCTACAGCTAAACATTGGCCTGTCTCATAGATTATCTCGAAGGGAAGATTTCGCCGCGGCTGCTCGCATGGCAAACAGTAATAAAAATGCAAAACATAAAAATTAAACTTAGTAACACATTATAATCACTATATTTAATGACGATGACAATAGTCGCTAGCAGAAATAACAATTATTTACGTCGCACTGCTAGGCACAGGCTTCATCTCATTCCATAAGGGTTTAAGGGCAAGGAATGTCCATCTCTGCACTGCTCCTTTACTGGGTGAGCATTGGCGGACTGATTTTTTTTTAAATTTTTTATACATGCATACCTCACAATATATATCCTAGGCAACTGAGCACAAGGTAAAGGTTTAGGTTGCACGTTGTTTTTTTTTTTAATTTTAAATATTATCTACGGTTTATATGTATTTTTGAAATATTTCCATCAAATTTTTGAAATTTCTATCAAATATTAAATTTTAGACAAAAATATTTTACTGATAATGTCTAATAATTTCAATGTATGACTTTTTCATAATTTTGAACTGGTAATGAATGTTTGCATAGCTAATTTGAGTTTTAGATAGTGAAATTATATTTTAACGTTTATTAGTCTGCAAGTTACCGATACGAATTTTCTTATAAAAATAGACTCGAAGGCGCCTAACATTTCTTTCATTGTAAATGTTACAAGTAAGCTGCATCAACTGCTGCAAACGTCTTTATCATTGTTATAAGAAAACTGCTGATGAAAGCGCTTTTATTGTTCGAAAAGGGAAGAGACAAACTATTAGAATCATTCAGAAATGAATTTCATTAATTGAAGAAACGCTGTAAAAAATCATAGCGCTAAATTTAAATCGATGAAAAAAATTTTTATGAACATCTATTATATGAGCACATCATTAATTAACACACTACAAGAGAAAATTAAAAGTCTAGGCTGATGGGATAAACAAAAAAACTCAAATTCTGGCTGACATAATATAAGGTCGGGGAAAAAGTTTCTTCGTATTTTATATACAAATTCAAGATTTTTTTTTCAAAGTTTAATTACATTTAATAATCTTGTCACCTACCTGGTGATATAATCCCGTTGCTGTAAAAATCTTGGAATTTTTGATCAAAAAATGCGACCTAATACTACCCAAGGAATTCTTAAGAGACCGAAACGGGTGGAAATCTGATGGTGCAGTGTCAGGACTATATGGTTAACATTAATACTTCTCACCCAAGCCCAAGTTCTCTCAATTTTTGCTGAGTCGACAAAGATGTGTGTGGTCTGGCGTTATCATGATGGAAGACCACTCATCTTATTTTGATCAATTATTTTGATAATTAACAATTTTTTCGCGGCTTGAGTCGCATTTTTCCCTTTTTTGTAATAAAACGTCGGAATGTATCGAATTTCTTTATTAGATTTACTCATTTTGGCGGACAGAAAAACAAATGAAAATGGCAGGAAAGAGTGCAACTGAAATATTAAAACTAGCCAGATATACAGTACAACCAAAGAGATTTTTCTTCAATTTTATACAAACAAAATACTAAGAAACTTTTTCCCGACCTAATATAAAGAGGTACACGCAAAGAAAAGGGTATGTATTATTATTGCTTAGAAGCTTACAAAAGAAGCTTACACAATATAATGAGTCTTACTTTGCATTTATGGTCCACCGCCTCCTTAACATTAAAATATGTAATAAATAAGAAAAATATGTAAAAAATAAGAAAATTTACAGAAGTAGAAATCTCTTATAATTTTAAAGATAACACAATTTGAATTAATTTTACTGTCTAATTTTAATTTTGGAATTGTCATTAAAGTTTAATATAATTAATACATAAATGTAGTTTCTATTATTTTAAATTTTATATACAAAGAACTATTATTATAAGAAATTCATATTTTTTTATATTATAAGTAAACAAACGAGAACCCGTTTTACTATACTAAACCAAATCTAAGAAAAACCTTTTGACGTTTCACATTAATCATTCCACAATAACTTTGTGCAAGCGTACTCACAAGATTTAAAATAACCTTTTACATAAATTCCAATAATTATAAAGTAATATACATTTCATTACAGCATGTATAGTTCTTTATCACTTATTTAAGTTAGAATCTTTCAAGAGGCAAAATGTAAGAAAATTTACTGCAACTTACCGTAATGTTTGAATTATTCAAATTCATTGTTATGCGAATAATCGGCAAAAATATTTAAATAATTAGTAAAAATATTAAAATAATTGAATCTTTAAATTTTTAATATATTATCTGTATATTTAGTTTTTTTAATTGTTTCAATTATATGAATCGTGAATGAATATTTGAATGAATTCAATTTCCTACTTTGTCAGCGTATATTTATCTAGGCAAAAAAAACTCATATCCAAAGTCACGCTGAAAAAACACTACGTAATTCCAATCTCCCGCCTATTTAGTGTAGAGGTAAAAAGCGACAAATAAGGGTGGCGCCACTTTAGCTACAGTCTAGATTTTTAAAGTATTTTTTATAATTTTTTTATTGCACAGACTTTCACCATAATACTTTTTAGAATAATTATTTTATTGCTTTCAACTATTCTCCTATGGAAGATTGTCCTCCTTACCTCTATACTCCATGCTCTCGCCATTTCGAGAGCTTACTTTACGTACTTCTGTGATTTTGTGTCTTCTTATTTTGTGACTTGGCTATAACTTTTTGGACTGGTTCTTCTATATTCGTTTACCTTGGCAAGTTATATACTTATTCTGATTAAGCAAGTGATCATAATGTCGAAGAGAGGACATAGTTGTGGTAGTTGCACCTTAAACAGTGAGGCTAGTGCATTGATGGTAAAATTATACGAACATTTTGAACGTGAGCCACAAAAAGGGTGGGCCCCTTTTACCTTTTTTTGGTGCAACAACGTGCCGTACGATTCTGTCCAAATTGACAAAGTGCGAACCCAAGCAAATAAGAAAGCAGATTTAGTAGCATGGCTGCAACACAAACAAGTGACAGCGGACATGACATTATTGAAAGCAGTGCTAACACAATTAGTAAAGCGAAATAAACCACGTAAACTTTTGTACGTTATTGATAAATTAGCAGAATAGCACGGGCATAAGGCTAGCAACTACCACTACCAAAATCATCATCATCATCATCATTACAGCCCTTCACAAGTCCACTACTGAACATAAGCCTCCCCCAAGGTATGCCACAAAGCACGGTCCTGAGCCACCTGCATCCATCGACTTCCTGCATGTCTTACCAGGTCGTCACTCCCTCTAGTGGGGGTCGCCCTACACTACGCCTACCGGTACGATCGAGGCTGCCACTCGAGAACCTTTCTTCCCCATCGGTTATCGATTCTTCGAGTTATATGGCCGGCCCATTGCCACTTCAGCTTACCAATCCGTTGGGCTATGTCGGTCACTCTGGTTTTACTGCGGATATCCTCATTTCTGAGTCTATCACGCAGAGAAACTCCGAACATAGCCCTCTCCATAACTCGCTGAGCGACCTTGAGCGTCCTCATACGGCCAGCAGTGAAGGACCACGTCTCAGATCCTTAAGTCATCACTGGCAACACGCACTGGTTGTACACTTTAGTTTTCAGAGATTGAGGTATACATGACGAGAAGATGTGTCGTAATTTCACGAAAGCTGCCCAGCCGAGTTGAATCCGTCGATTGACCTCTCGGTCGAAGTTGGACTTATCTAGTCGGACTATTTGTCCCAGGTAAACGTACTCGTCAACAACGAAGAAGTATGCTCGAAGTTGTCGACGAGTACTACCAAAATAATGCTATTGAATTGAATTGGGCCCAAATAAAGGGATAGTTATTATGTAAAATGTTATAAATGAAAACATAAATAAACTAAACAATAGTTAAGTAAAATAAACTCTACTTAAACAGATAAAAATATCTTATGCTTTGATAGGCTATGCAGCACCATGCAACACCAAGCCAGCTTTCACAGTAAAGAAGATTAAGGAAGGTTTACTGAATGAAGCATGTGCCTATGACACAAAGGATGATTGGGCAAAAGTTGTGGAGAAAACAAGGAAAATTATTATGGATGACATTGAAAAGGACATTCATTTTGACTACATTATTAAAAAAAATCAGAATTAACCTAATCAAAGACAGCACATTTAGTTGTAGTGAGTGATTCAATAAATTTATTTTAATGTAGTTTCAATCTTAAATTCGCCTCGAAACTGAAAAATTTTTGTATTTTAAATTATCTGCTTCTAATTTATTCTGATATTAATCGAAACAAAACTGTAAATGATTATCAACACCAAAGAATCAATATCGACTTTCCTTAAGAATCGAATATTGTACGTAGTGATTTTTTGGTTGGCATGCCTAGTGCAATAAGTCTGACAGCTGTCAAAATGTATTTATTAGATTTGGTTGAGTGAAGCAACGAACCTTGCATTTTAGCCCTAAAGACCGATTTAAACTTGGACAAGTACAGTAGCGAGTTAACTTGTGAACCTGGCGAGTTAAGTTTGTACCTCGTTTGAACGGCAATAAGCGAGTTAAGGCGACACCGTGAAAAAATGCACCTCCTTTTATCGAATAGTATAGGACTATGACACCACTAACGAAAGTGGGATTTTGATAAAGGTAAATTCATGTCTTTATCTTGAATTTGATTGCTAAAAAACACGATTGCATAATTTTGACTCGATCATAATTATTTGCGAAAACACCTCTAAAAAATCACTATAGTTGAAATCACAAAGAAATCATTTGATCCATATGCTTGGGAATCACTCAAATATATTCATAACATCAATATTCATAATTTACTTGCTCATTATTTTGATAACATGAATCAATAATTTTTAAATAATATTTTAAGATTCTGACAATTTCTAAGCGCTTTAAATCGTCGCGGGCGCTACGCAATTTTAGACCTTATGACGGCGTTTCTTCAAGTTTTTATAGAAATTATGTATTCACCCGGATCAGTACGGCGATAGCGTTTTCGATGTGTCGTCTTAAGTAGCAAATTAACGATTAAGTTGAACGGGATAGCCGACCGAGATATTTTTCGGCGAGTTAAGTGCGAAGTGCTGCCCTCCCGCGCGTCTCCCGCCACCCGCAACTAAACTCGCCGCTCGTGTAAACGAGCGAGTTTAGTTCAGGGCATAAGTTGACATGATGCAACGTTTGCGCGCCAAAACGTACAATTGTACTTTTATAATGAAACTCGCCACAAAGTTTGTACGATAACTGTTTATTGAATATTTATACGTTTTATATTGAATATTTAGTTTTAATAATAAAATGGACAGATGCTATCACGTATAAATTCGTACAGGAGTATTTAGAATACGAATGTTAATATAAAAGTAGAAGTTCCAATTGTAAAATTAAACCTGCTCGAGATGCTGCACTCATGAAAATTCTTAAAAACTTCTTTAACAACAACCATTAATACTTCTCTGCCCGGATCATTTAATTCTTGACGTAATCCTAGAACCATCTTGAACGAAAACCGGAAAAATTCTGTAGTCTTGAAACGTCATACTCCAACAAACTCTATGAACTAATGTCCTTAACTAAACTCGCCACGAAGACATTGTTTGAACGCTACTATCCACTTAACCGTTTACTGTCAACTGCCCTGTAACTAAACTCGCTACTGTACTTGTCGAAGTGTCAATCGATCTTTAGAGATGACATTGATACAGTATTGTGGTTCTTAATCGAGTATAGATATAGCTGTTGCGCTTGATACAAAACACAGAAACATTGTGATGCTATTTTATGCTGGTATTCTGTGAGAGCGTGTTCCTATCTCGATTGAACCGACCCGGTCCTGCTATGTTAAATACAATACAATGAAATAATACTAGTTTTTACGGAATTTATCGCGTATATTTAACTTTTTAATACCCGACGTTTCGAGAGCTTTACAGCACCCATGGTCACGGGAAGGACTGAGATGTTTAACGTCCAGATGTCATAGTTAACCGCGGTTACCATAGATTAAAATTTAACTTTTGTTCCGATCTACACAGTATGAACTTATGGTATCATGAAGTCTTGCAGTTGTATGCTTGGGTTGGGATTTAATTTTATTTATTATAGGATCCCAAGCAGATGGTAGCACCCAGCCATCTTCTCTATTGAAATTAGGATGTTTTTTGATTTCAATAGCCTCGCGAATCATCCTTGGAAGGAATCGGTGTTCTTTAGCGAGGATTTGTGGTCTATCAAATCTGATGTAGTGACGGGGGCGATCCTGTACATGTTCACAGACTGCAGACTTCCCGGAGCGTTGATCGTCGGGTATTAAAAAGTTAAATATACGCGATAAATTCCGTAAAAACTAGTATTATTTCAATGTGTTGTGTTCGCGTAAATATAAGAAATCATTATACAATACAATGGTTAAATGTGATACTATACTTACATGCGATACTATATTTGTCGTAATTCTCTCTTGTAGGTCGTCTATGTCCGCACCATCACCCGTAGTCTGTGGTTTCTCTATAAACATTTTAGATGATAATTATTTTTATGTATAAAGCGGAACAACGTGATATTAGGTATATATACAACAGTGAATCGATGTTCAAATTGACTTTAAAATTTTTGAGAATCGACTTTTTAAAATTGATGGGGCAACCGCAGTCTAGAACCGCAGATTCAGTGTGACACTATGTAAAGTAAAGTCAAGTCACAGCCTATATACGTCCCACTGCTGGGCACAGGCCTCCCCTCACTGAGAGTGTTTTAGGGCAAGGAAGTGTCCGATACGCTGCCCCAATGCGTGGTGGCGAACTTCACATGTCTTCAAAATATTTTTTTCTTATTCCTCAGATATGCAGGTTAGTTAGTTAGTTTACGACGGGCTGTTTTCCGCGACTCCACGTCTATGCGCGTATTTTGCGTGTGGGCAGGAATAATGTGGTTATTCGAGCCAAAATATCTCCCCGAAGAAGCTCAGCAGTCCCTTGATGTTGCAAGCAACTTCGGGGAGTGATCCAGGTGTGCCGAGATGTTTAGCCCTGTATGAAGCGACTTCTGGATACGTCAGCAACACGTAAGCCGCCGTTTCCTCCTCTCCCAAGCATGCCTTGCACAGGGGGCTATCAGAAACACCTATGACATGCAGGTTTCCTCACGACGTTTTCCTTCACCGTCGAGCACGTGGTAAATCAGCACTTAAAATTGCAATTAACAATTTCATTGGTGCCATCGGGGATCGAACCCGGGTTACTCGCACTCTGTTATATTTACAGCAGTAGTTAACCATCCGAGCTACCACGGCTGACACCATGTGACCAAGTATATAATTGAGACATGTTGAGTGTTAAACTTACTGGGCAGCCGCATCCTGGGTCCGCAAAGCAACGTGATGGTATCTAGAAGCGCAGAGTTAAGCGCACGAGGCAGTTCGCCGTCGCCCTCGTCCGTAACGTCAGCTGCGTGATGTAGGATTTCGCGCGCAAGTCGACACTGCACGTTCAATTTCTGCACCAAAGACAACCGCTGCAGCATTACGTCGTAGATCAACTGTCTGGCGTCGAATGATATGTTTTCTGTAATACGAGATGCGACATATTTATGATAATGACTTCGACCGAGGCTTCGGTTTTTGAATGATGTCAGAAACTGTTACACACAAGATATTATAGTGCACAAAAGTGTACTACGTATATTAATATTTTAAAGAATAATATAATTAAATAGTTTAAATAAGTGTTACAAGTAAATTGTAACACTTTTTTAAAATATTTAAAAATTCCAATTTTATAAAATCGATAATATAAAAAGTTACTATAGTAACTTTTTAAATGGAACATTCTATAATAAAATTCAGGCAATATGAAGAAAAAGAAAAGCATACCTCCGTCACTATTATAATGCAAGATGCAGTCAACGAAATGATGGTAGATAGCGTCGGTTGTGAGACAACTGCTCACGTAGTACTCAGCTGGTTCACGGACGTCATGGTCATCATCCGCTAGAAGAGCACAGTACCTGAAATACGATTTAAATAATTCAAGTCTGCCGTATTACTAATACAGGGTTGAAATAAAAGTGACAATTAATATTTTTATATTTTTCGGTTAACTATTATGTTAGAAATGATACACACTCACGTAAACACAACTCGTTTATATACTCTAAGTAAAACTCAATTGTCATAAATAAGCGGGTAACTAAGTACTACGGCAGGATACATTTAATAGCGCGAACATAAATCAAATAGCGCCATCTGTCAATCAGTAGACTGCACTATATACATAAATCTTTTTACTCATTCCGCCCACCAAGGACTTGTTCTTCAAAAAAATCCACATACTCCCTAACAATTACATGACAACTAAAGAAGAAAGCCGCCCACCGTGACAATGTGATTTAAATCTTCATGACTTAACACACAAAGCTTACTAACAGGGCATTGTAAATACCCTCCCTTACATTTAATAGTAACGACTCTAGTCACATCATCAGGTCCGGCATGCTTATTTGTTACTTTCCCTAAAATCCATTTGGCGGGTGGTATATTATCATCCCTTAACACCACTACATCTCCAATATTAATTTCAGGTTTTTTCGTATACCACTTGTTTCTTTGATTTAAATTACTTAAAGATTCTTTACGCCACCTTTTCCAAAACGAATTTACCATTTTTTGGATAATTTTCCACCTATCTAAGCCGCTCACATTTCGATCAGAGTAATCTACATCGGTAAAATTTGACAAATGTTCTCCTATTAAAAAATGACCAGGTGTCAACGGAAGAGGGTCATTTGGGTTGTCGCTAAGAACGCTCAAAGGTCGCGAATTTAAACAGGTCTCGATTTATGTCAGCATAGTAGAAGCCTCTTCAAATGTTAAGGTAGTGTCACCTACAACTCGACTCAAATGAGCTCTTGCACATCGTACACCCGCTTCCCATATTCCCCTAAAGTTAGGTGCATTTGGTGGTATAAAATGCCACTTTGTTGACTCCACGGTTAATAATTCGGCTATTTCATCATGTAGTTCAGATTTAGCGTTATTAAACATTTCACACAACATTTTATCTGCTCCCACAAAGTTCGTGCCGTTGCCACTGAAGTGATCTTTGCAATGACCTCTACGGGCGCAACAAATCTTCTAAATGCAGCAATAAAGCCTTTGGCCGTTAAATTAGTTGCCCCTTCTGAATAGATCACGCGAGTCACCAGACAAACGAACAAAGAAATGTATTCCTTGTATGATTTTGATCCACGGACTGGAGAGAACCAGATATTAATCGGACCTGTATAATCCACTCTTGAACATTTGAAAGGTCTGCTCGGTTTTAATCTAAGTTCCGGCAAATGACCCATTAATTGGGTGGCTGTAACTTTTGTAGTACTTTTTAACCATATAACGTGCTCTCAATATCCAAAATTTTGATCTCAAAAAACTCATCATCAGTTGCGAACCACCATGAAGTCTTTGTGAGCATTACCACCTATTAACTGGCTGAGATGATTCTCAGCCGGCAAAATAATCGGATTCTTAATGAAGAGTGCGTAACACGCTCCGGTTTGCAACACAACCTTTTAATTTCAAAGAATTTATTAGTTCCGCGAACTCACATTCTTGAACTTGTTTAATGCAAAATTATAGTGTTTGATTCATCTCGTCAGTTGTGGCAAATTTTTGAAAAGGCTTTCCTTTCATCTGGCGACAATTTCTTTTTTAGAAGTTTGCGACATAAGGATATAACTTAGTAAAATTCATCCACTCAAAATTATTACATCTCTTTTCTTTAACATCAAACGATTTTATTAGTTCTTCTTTATGAGTGTCCATCATTTTAGGCTTTTCAATACGAACAATTCGTTTTGTTAACCAGTCAATAGATACGGTCCTGTTCCACCACAATTCGTGGCTATTCAATTCCGTCCGTTTTAGTCCTCTTCACGCACAGTCAGTGGGATTAATGTTAGTGGATACATGTCCCCACTCTTCAACATCCATAATTGTGAGAATGTGGGACACCCTATTACTAAACCGTAAATTTTCTTTAAGTCTTTCGAATTAATAATTTATAAAAATCCTAAAATTCGACTCGATAAACAGTTCAAAGTATGTAGGAAAATTAAAATCTAATGCAAATTCATATAACACATTTTCAATTTTACAAGTCCATAATAATAAAGATATTAATAGTTACTTTGCAACCATCCGCTGAATAAAATAAAATGATGTTTCTTACCTAGTTTAAAGAGCACCTCCCGTCCTCCATCAATTTATTTATTTAAGAAATTTATGATTACAAAGATGAATAGTTTTAGTGTAAACATAAACACATTAGAGTTTTTCTGTGCATTAATCGGTTTGTTTAAAGTCATGGCAATTAGGTAACAGATAACATTTTTCAAATCAAATTCTTTTTCATCAGCCCGTTAAAATAAGGGGCTGTGCTAAACCCATACCCGTTGTAGAGAAGGTTTGCTTTTGTGGCGCTGTCGTCGAGCCACTAGTGAAACGTACCGAAGTCTAAATCACGCTACCAAAGTTCCAAAGTACTGCGGTATATATAGAATTGCTTAGTACTAACACACGCAATGTTGGCCGCTCCCGGCTGATCAAGTTTTCCGGCGACACACGCACACGCCTATTGCAGTGTACGTACGCTTGTAGTACGTACGGTTGTAGAGCGGCGTGCGCAGGCGCAAGTAGCCGGTCAGCAGCAGGCGGGTGAGCGCGCGACATACACACGCATACGTACACGCTTAGTACAGTGAACGTGCACACGTACGCACCGGTTGTAGAGCGGCGTGCGCAGGCGCAAGTAGCCGGCCTGCAGCAGGCGGGTGAGCGCGCGACATACACACGCACAAGCCTAGTTGCAGTGTACGTGCGCACGAATGCACCGGTAGTAGAGCGGCGTGCGCAGGCGCAAGTAGCCGGCCAGCAGCAGGCGGGTGAGCGCGCGACATACACACGCACAAGCCTAGTTGCAGTGTACGTGCGCACGAATGCACCGGTAGTAGAGCGGCGTGCGCAGGCGCAAGTAGCCGGCCAGCAGCAGGCGGGTGAGCGCGAGACATACACACGCACACGTACACGCCTAGTACAGTGTACGTGCGCACGTACGCACCGGTTGTAGAGCTGCGTGCGCAGGCGCAAGTAGCCGGCCAGCAGCAGGCGGGTGAGCGCGCGACATACACACGCATAAGCCTAGTTGCAGTGTACGTGCGCACGAATGCACCGGTAGTAGAGCGGCGTGCGCAGGCGCAAGTAGCCGGCCAGCAGCAGGCGGGTGAGCGCGCGACATACACATGCACAAGCCTAGTTGCAGTGTACGTGCGCACGAATGCACCGGTAGTAGAGCGGCGTGCGCAGGCGCAAGTAGCCGGCCAGCAGCAGGCGGGTGAGCGCGCGGCATATACACGCACAAGCCTAGTTGCAGTGTACGTGTGCACGAATGCACCGGTAGTAGAGCGGCGTGCGCAGGCGCAAGTAGCCGGCCAGCAGCAGGCGGGTGAGCGCGCGACATACACACGCACACGTACACGCCTAGTACAGTGTACGTGCGCACGTACGCACCGGTAGTAGAGCGGCGTGCGCAGGCGCAAGTAGCCGGCCAGCAGCAGGCGGGTGAGCGCGCGACATACACACGCACACGTACACGCCTAGAACAGTGTACGTGCGCACGTACGCACCGGTAGTAGAGCGGCGTGCGCAGGCGCAAGTAGCCGGCCAGCAGCAGGCGGGTGAGCGCGCGACATACACACGCACACGTACACGCCTAGTACAGTGTACGTGCGCACGTACGCACCGGTAGTAGAGCGGCGTGCGCAGGCGCAAGTAGCCGGCCAGCAGCAGGCGGGTGAGCGCGCGACATACACACGCACACGTACACGCCTAGAACAGTGTACGCGCGCACGTACGCACCGGTAGTAGAGCGGCGTGCGCAGGCGCAAGTAGCCGGCCAGCAGCAGGCGGGAGAGCGCGCGACATACACACGCACACGTACACGCCTAGTACAGTGTACGTGCGCACGTACGCACCGGTAGTAGAGCGGCGTGCGCAGGCGCAAGTAGCCGGCCAGCAGCAGGCGGGTGAGCGCGCGACATTCACACGCACACGCACAAGCCTAGTGCAGTGTACGTGCGCACGTACGCACCGGTAGTAGAGCGGCGTGCGCAGGCGCAAGTAGCCGGCCAGCAGCAGGCGTGTGAGCGCGCGCGCGCCAGCGCGACGCAGGGGCGCCACAGTCTCCGTGTTCACACACTCGCACACGGAGTCCAGCAGCGGCTCAACGATACACGTATACCTGCAGTATTACAATAATAATATAGCTAAACCCGTAGGTACTAGTAGGTTGCATATTTGTACACATACATTTACATGTACTTTACTGTCGTGTTTCAGGCTAAAGAAAATAGAGAGCCAGTAAAGTAACAGGCTGTAAGGCATTCTATCTTTTCTTCTTTTTTAAAGTTTGCACGACGTGGTAGAGCAACGCTGCAGCTACGATATTACGGTTGTAGCATGTACAATTGGTCGACTCGACCGGGAAATAACAACGCTCTCACAGAATAGTAGCATCATATTATAGCAGCTTAATGCTCTGTGTTTCGTATGGTGCATGTAGAGAGAGAACCGTAGACCTTTTTATTAGTAATAGATAATGCTTTTACTTCTTAAACGTTCTCTTTGAACACACTTACTAAATTTTTTGGAAAAACGTATTCTTGATCAAATGTTAATTTTTTTAACGTAAATAATTTACTTCATAAAAATAAATTCGGTTTCACAATGGATCGTTCGAAAACTGATGCTGGTGTTGAGCTGATTAAATATATCTTCAACGCATGGAAAAATTGTGTGGCCCTCATATGTTAAAACTAGAAAGCGGACTTAGTTTTTAAAAAGATTAGAAATCTTATCAATGTTGAAGCAACTAGATTAGTTTTCTTTAGCTATTTCCAAAGCATAATGTCGTACGGTATTTTGCAATGGGGAAACGCGATTGACACTTAAATTATATTTGTTTTACAGAAGAGCAAGCTACAATTTAAAATCTAAAGTCGCTCAGAGAAAAATTTAAGAAAATGAATATTACACTTAGTCAGGTCATAAGTTCTGTCAAAATTTTTTTTATAAAATTAATGATACTCTTTTTGATAATTATATAGAAATTATAATAATTGAAATGAAAAATAAATTAAATTTAGAATTCCGGGACGGTTTAGCGCAGACTTTATCCTCCCACATGTTGCCATATCTTATAATCCAGTGGGATTAAATCTGGGCTAGAAGAGGGCCAGTCTTCATGTCCGATATAGTCAATTTCATGGGCGGTCAACCAGTTTTGCGTGCTTCGTGTCCTATGAGCTGGTGCAGAGTCCTGTTGGAATATAAAACGTCCGTTTTTGAACATTGTTTGAGAAAGAAGTTCCACTATGTTTGTTAGGACGGTATTTTGGTACATCTCGGCAATGGTTTTTACACCTTTTTCACAGAAAAACACCTGAACAGCAACAGCCTGAATATGAGACTCCAAGCTTCGATCAACAATACCAACTAGATAACGGGTCACGTACAAAATCATAGCTAAATACTGTCCGCGTGAATATAAACTTAAACAGCTACATTTGTTTACTAAAGAAATGAGACAAAAAATTAAAATAGTTTTAAGCTCAACCTAATTAAAACCATCGCATCTAGTAATAAAGTCACAAATCTCATGATTATTAGTCACAAATAAAAACCGGCCAAGAGCGTGTCGGGCCACGCTCAGTGTAGGGTTCCGTAGTTTCCCGTCCGTCACAATAAGTGTTCCCACTTATGAGTTTAAAGGTGGGAATCCATTATGTTCCCGCTCCGGCAGCGCTCCGCGCTCCTGCAACTGCTCCCGGTAGTGGGTACGTGCGCGAACATGGAGTTCACACACATGGAGAACACACTTTCCATCATAGTTCAAAATGATTTTCCTAGAAAGTCCTTACAAAGTTCTAGTTTTCAGATTTTTTTCATATTTTCTAAACTTATGGTTCAAAAGTTAGAGGAACACATTGTTTTTTACTTTTGGAGCGATTATTTCCGAAATTATTGACATTATCAAAAAATGATCTTAGTAAACCCCTATTCATTTATAAATACCTTTCCAACAATATATCACACGTTAGGGTTGAAATTAAAAAAAATCACTTCCCACTTTACATATAGGGGGGCTACCCTAATAAAACATTTTTTCCAATTTTTATTTTACCACTTTGTCGGCGTGATTTGTATCAATCAAATTCAAATATTGGTACCAAATTTCAGCTTTCTAGTGCTAACGGTCACAGAGATTAAGCGAGGACGGACAGACAGACATGGCGAAACTATAAGGGTTCCTAGTTGACTACGGAACCTTAAAAAAGAACAAAGCTATACAATACTCCTTATCACTTGGAAATGAAAAGACATAAATTAAATACTTTGGTATGAAATCAACCTTAACGTGTAACAAATAAAGTTCTTTTTCCCGTTATTGCCTTGCGAGCTACGTCATTTTGTTATGTTTCTGTTTTCTTCTTCGAATTTGGTCCGGGAAGTATTGAGTCGCGTTGAACACTAAAATAATTTGTAATATGATCATAAGTTTAATTAAAATTATTTTTATGTTTTGGGCATTTATGATTGTTGGTAAGATCGCCCATTGCATACTTTTAAAACGTGGTAGAGCCATGCTGCAATTATATTAGTAGTATAGTTGTAGCACTAATGGGTCGGCTCGACCGGGAAGAAAGCTAGGAAAGCTAAAAAAATCTAAGTATCTATTGGAATTACACAAACAAAGACAAAAGTAGCAATTACCATTATTTAAAGTTTTGGTAACGAATTATTAAAAATTATTACAATACAAATCTACTTCATGCGTCAATGTTCTGTTTCACAAATGTTTGCGCGTGTATTGGTCAACATTGGCAAAACATTTGTAAGGGTGGTTTTGATCGGTAATTTTGTTTAAAATATGATATTATTTGTTAGTTCAGAGCTTAAAATATAACATATTGTTACGCGTCTTAGTCGACGGCACTAGCGCCATCTAGTCTCGAACCGAAGAACTAAACTTCTTGAATTTGAAACTCGAACTCTCGGTACCTTGCGCGTGTTTACTTGAATATTCTGGATATTTCCGTGCTAATTTATATAAATAGGCGCTACAAGATGCGATCGGAGAAGTATTGAACTTGGCGAGACAAGCGAAGCTTCGGAGCTAAATAAAGTGAATCAGTGTCATTAATTATTAGTGTTTTTAACTTTAATTAGTGTAAAGTGAATTAAAGTGTTAATTTAGGTAATTCTATCGGCAATTTTTTAGTCACGAACCTCAAGCTCGTAACAATTGGTGTCAGAAGTGGGATAAAATCATGCCGATTTTACCTAAGGAGGAAACGGAGGGTGTCCGTACCCGAAGTCAACGCCAGCAGGAGACGGACCAAAGAAGATTTGGTGGTGCAACGCCGCAGACGTCGGAGGGCCAGCCGCCGGCTGCAGGCCCGTCAGTAGCTCCTACATCTGCAGCACCTGACTTAGGTGCTCTGATGGTGATGCTGCAGGAGCAGGCTCGCCGACAGGAGGAACAGGCTCGCCGACAGGAGGAACAGGTCCGTCAGTTGAAAGAGCAGCTTCGGGGTGGACAGGAGGAACAGGCCCGTTGGTTGAAAGAGCGACAGGAGGAACAGGCTCGCCAGCAGGAGGAACAGGCTCGCCGACAGGAGAAACAGGCTCGCCAGCAGGCGGAACAGGCACGCCGATTGGAAGAGCAGCTGCGGGGCGGACAGGAGGAACAGGCCCGTCGGTTGGAAGAGCAGATGCTGCTGACAACCGCCTGTCAGAAGCTGAAACCCAAATCGCGAAAGCTGAAACCCGAATCGAGAAAGCTGAAACCCGAATCAACCAAGTAAACAATCGGGATGACAACGTGATGGCTGACGTGAAGAAAACGCTGAACGACCTCAAACTTGGGGATGGAACTACAGCTCCCGTAGTAGCTACAGCACCTTCGCTACGTGGGTTCAAGGTGCCACCGTTCGACGGGACTTCTTCCTGGTCAGCCTACAAAATCCAGTTCGAGGCTGTTATGAAAGCGAACGGCTGGAATAAAAGTCAGGCCATGACTGCTCTCCTCACCTGGATACACGTCTTTCGTGCGCAGCTTAAAGATCGCGTGCAGCGCATCAACGAAAACCTGCAGCAGTGGGCTCTAGAGGTGGAGAAGCTGGTGCGAAAAGCATACCGGTCTGTATCTGCGCTCATTGAAGGGAAGCTGGTGCAGACATTCATCGACGGCATCCGCGACCTAGAAGTCAGAGCTGCTGTGAGGCTCGGGCACCACGAGACGCTTAAGGACGCCTTGGCCCATGCACTGGAGGTGGAAGCCGTGCGGCAGGATCATCGTTCCTATCGCGTCAGTAAGGTTGCAGCAGCTACAGTTCGCGACGGCAACAAAGGATACAACCCTAGGTGCTATGGCTGTGGGGAAAGGGGCCATCTTCGATCCAGCTGCCCTAAGCGAACCGCAGAAAGGGAAAGTGAACGATATGAGGAGGGTAGTGCAGCTAACGGCACTGCCTGGCGGCGACAGGATCATCGTTCACCTCACGCTAGGGAGGTTGCAGCAGTTACGGTTCGCGACCACAATAAAGGATACAGCACTAGGTGCTATGGCTGTGGGGAAAGGGGCCATCTTCGGTCCAGCTTCCCTAAGCACACCCTAGGATGGGAAGGTGAACGGTCTCAGAAAGGAAGTGCGGCTAACAGCACCGCCCAGCAGCAGCAGGAATGCGACTTTACTATCAGACACTGCAGCGGGAAATCTCACGGCAACGCAGATGCATTGTCAAGAAGACCTTGTTCTGAAGATTTCAACCATTGTAGTAGGCAAGAGAGTAAGGAAGTGGTATCCGTGAGGATGCTCAGAACAGACCACCTCAGCCGGGCTAGCATGAGCCGGAGAGAATATATCCCCGGCGAGAGGATATAATTTTTATCCCTTGCTTCGTTTTATCCACCCTGCGAGCATGGGCAAGAGACAAAAATTATATCCCCCGATTATATCCACTGACAAGAGATAAAATTATCTTATCTCTATAGTATATCCCCGTCTGACATAACGAGTGGACATATATCTCCCCGTCCGTAGCATGAGGCCAGGGGAAAGAGAAAAAATCATCCCTTTTTGACATTTGAAAGGGACAATTTTATCCTCTTTCGCGGACGTGGGTTTAAGTTTATCTTCAAACCATTTTAATACAAAAAAGATGTCTCGAGCCTATTGCAACTACATTTTCGTGTCAGAAATTGAAAAACACGAAAGAGAATTACATCAGTGATCGATACGTGATCAGAATACTTAATCTATTGGAATTCTCCGACAACGAATTTCTACGCCGGTTTCGGATGCTTAAAGATTGCTTTGTATTTGTGTAAAGAACTCTATGAGGCTTTAAAGCCAAATTCTGTGGATGGACTACCAGTGCATATTGAAGTAAGCATCTATTACAACCACCTTGTCCAAAAAAGTCTCAATAGCTCAATGCCATGATTTAATTACATAGGTTGTGTCAACAATACCCAAGGCGAGTCCATGGTCAAGTCAAATTTAATGATAATAGAATCGGTCTATACTATATTTTAGGTAAGTGTTATAACGTTTTAAAATAAAGTTATCAAACTTAGTAAAGTTACAATTCAAAGGTTTAAATTAAGAAATATGTTAATTCTTTAGCAAAGCTTGCTAAATATACTATACTCATGATTATAAAATTATTTATTTCTTGTTTTGTTTGAAATCATTACATTTTTATTCTTCATGCTTCATCATTTTCAATTAAAATTAAATCTTTGTGACTTAGAGTAGACATCAATTTTAAAGTATTTTGTAATTTTTTATAATGGCAGTAATTGCGGGGATATATTTTTTTTAATTTCTTCAAGAGGTTACACCACCTCCAAAGGGTCTGTATTGTCCAGTTTCACAATTGGCTTAATTCTAAACACATATTTTTAATTAATGCTATCACAAGCGAAGTAATACCTGCGATTTGATACAAGCAATGTATATTTAACTTAAATATTATACAAAAGAAAATAAAGAAAGAATTAGAATAATAGAAAAAATAAAAGCAAGGCAGAAATACGCTTAAAATAAATATAACAAATATTATAAATGACATAATGTTTAACAAAAATTATGAACAGTTTAGCAATATAATAAACAAAAGGTAAAATAAAATATAAGTTAATGTAAATCTACTTAATCTTAAAACTAGTTTATAGCTAGTATAGTTTATAGCTGTATACTATGGTATATTATCTATGCGCGGGGATAAGTTTATCTACTGTCAATATTATATCCACCATAGGCCCATGCTCGCAGGGTGGATAAAGCTTTGACATAGGGATAAGACAATTTTATCCCTTGTCAGTGGATATAATCGGTGGATAAAATTTTTATCCCCTGCTCATGCTAGCCCGGCTGGAACGGGTGGAAGGACAGCCTCCGACATGCACAGCAGGAAGATCCGGACATCAAGCCGATTCTGGAAGGGATGAAGGCCCGTGCTACCAAGTGTGTGCCCGTGCCTAAATGGAGGGACGTCTCAGCGATGAGTTCAACCACGAAAAGCTATTGGGCCCAATGGGACAGCTTGCTGATTCAGGATGGAGTCAATGGTCGAGGAGACAGCTGTCGTTTGCAAATGGTTGTCCCTAAAGCTAAAGTGCCGAATGTTCTACAGCTGTGCCATAATGGTCGTTCAAGAGTCCATCTGGGAGTTAAACGAACTCTGCTGAAGGTCCGAGAACAGTTTAACTGGGTCCATTATCGTGACGATGTCGAGGCTTGGTGTCGTACATGTACAAGTTGTGCGGCCGTGAGGGGACCTCAGACACGTAGTAGAGGAGCACCGAAATTTTACAATGTTGGTGCACCATAGGATAGGACAGCCCTAGATATTGCGGAGTCGATACAGGAAGGCGCAAGAGGGACTCCTAAGATCGTCCATGTGGATCGCCTGGCGCGTTATTATGGGGCCGATAATGCTCGGGACGAGCATGTCTTAGGAGGGGGCAGTGTTACGCGTCTTAGTCGACGGCACTAGCGCCATCTAGTCTCGAACCGAAGAACTAAACTTCTTGAATTTGAAACTCGAACTCTCGGTACCTTGCGCGTGTTTACTTGAATATTCTGGATATTTCCGTGCTAATTTATATAAATAGGCGCTGCAAGATGCGATCTGGGAAGTATTGAATTTGGCGAGACAAGCGAAGCTTCGGAGCGGAATAAAGTGAATCAGTGTCATTAATTATTAGTATTTTTAACTTTAATTAGTGTAAAGTGAATTAAAGTGTTAATTTAGGTAATTCTATCGGCAATTTTTACTGTCACGAACCTCAAGCTCGTAACAATATTATACATGTAATTACCGAAAGTAAGACGCTCCGGCTGTTAAACTACTTTTTCGGGCATTATTCTTGCAACTTTTAAATACATATTGCGGCATTGTGAAACGTGTTTACATTGGCTGTGTTTCAAGTGAACTAAACGAAACAAGAGCTCACGTCTCATGTGTGCTGTTATTTACTTAGATGGATTTCTTGTGCCGACCCGACATCTAGTTGGTATTGTTGATCGAAGACTTCAAGCCAAACCATGAGTGACGAAGGATAATGTGCTCGTTGAAACCTCGGAGTACGCCTGCTGGCTTCATCACTGCTGTGGGCATACAGCTTATCATTTTGTTTATTATAACTTTCTTCGATGTCAAATTTTGTTGTCATTCAAAAACAAAATCTCGTGATATATTTTCCCGCGTACCGCCGTAACAAAGTGCGATCTATCCAGCCAATTTTTTTTCAAACGCTCGTTCAAAACAATGCACGGTCTTCTTACGATAAGCTCGTAATTCTAGGTCTTCATTGATAACTCTTTTGACCGTGGTTCTGCTTAGGCCCATCTGAAGAGCTAAGATTTTTTTTTCACGAACAGGACCTTGTTGGATTCGCGCCTTCACTGCTTTGATAATCGCGGGTGTCCTAACTGTACAAGGTTGGCCGGTCCTCTTACGATCTTCGAAGCTTGAATCTTCAGTGAATAGTTTGATAGTGCGATAAACAAATTGTAGGGTTATTTTCAATTTTTGTAGAATATTGAAAATGGCGCGTAACCCACAGCGGTGCAACGCGATAACCGCTACTCTATCTTCTTTGTTCGACCACTCCGTATTTGAAAATGAATGAAAATTAATGTTTTTTTTTATTTTCAGCAAGCGCAAACGTTATATTTTTAAAATTGGTGAAGTTCACCTAGCCAGTATTCAAAAATTTTAAATAATAAGGTTTTGTCAGAACTTATTTACGCGACTAAGTATTAACTTTGGCCTCTCAATGCATTTGTGGCCGTGGAAGGAAAAGGTGAGTTCTCCCACCGGGCAAGGTGTTCTTGCCCGGGGTACGGCCTACGCTCCATGTGATAGTGCGGATCTATTCTGTATATACTGTTTTGCTTCGGAACTTTGATAGCGCGATTTAGGCTTCGATGCGTTTGGCTTCTGGCGCGACGACAGCGCTGCCATATCACCCCCCTCCTCAGACCGGAGGTCGATAATGCAGTCCGATTGCCGGTGCGTCCTTAATGCCAGTGCGAAGTGCATGCCGTACTTCTACGCACTTGCAAGTGATGCCGGTGAGCACTATGCGCCGGAGCAAATGCAAAAAGTCTGCCTTATAAATTATCTGCTTGGGTGGAAATGAAGACAAGTTGGACTGACTTACAGGAACTGAAGACTAAAGAAGAAAGAATGACAAATTAAAGTTTCTGAAGGTCGCCACCGGTGACACATTCATGAAAATATAATGTACGTACACAAAAATAAAAGTAGTTTAACAAAAATAAGTGATATTCATTCTGTATAGGGTTTGGGAATTCCCGACAATTTCAAAGTCCCGGGACACGAGACAGGCAACAATCAAAATCCCGGGAATTCCCGAGACTTCGATTTTTAAATAGAGTTAATTGACTTAATTTCTGGTGAAATGTATTATAAAAGGTATTTTTTTGTAAGAATCAACATTTACTAAACAGAAAAATTGTGTGGTGTGCAAATATTTTAACAAGCGTACAACTCGTTGCTGTCTTCTCTCTTCTAGGCGAGCTTTCAACGTTTCGAAGCACCGCTTCGCCCAATCATTATTAGTCGTTGTTGATTGAATTTTTTTTGTGCAACACGTCAATTATTGCTTCAGCTGTAAGTAATTAAGCGTTTTGTCAGTCTAAGGACTGCAAAGAAGAAAATAGTCTTCATTCAACTTGTCTAACATGTTTAAATCAATCTTCACGCAATCCTTGGGCTTCAGAAACCGTTCCGCCATCACAATGATGAAATTCCACCTTCTTTTAACTTCCATTAGTTTAACTGAGTTCACAATCATAATCCAAACGTTATTATTATTATTAGGTTACGTAGTAGACCAAGTAATAATTCAATAAACTAACAGATGGCGCTAGGCTCCTTCGATATGTCATCATTTTTATTTGAAAATAAAAATGATTACATATCAATTTTGACAATCTTTTCTCGTCTGGAGTCTCGACCTGAACGTTCCGGGGCTCGAGACAACTAAAATTACAAAAATTTACCCAAACCCTAATTCTGTACAATAAATAATATATAATAAATAATAAAATATTATAAATACAAAAAAATAAATACTAGGAAAAGAAACAAGCTTGTAGTATCACTTACTCGACTCCACCGAGTCAGCAATTCATTATTGGAGCGATGTATACATTTTTACAACAAAATTTCACAAAATACTCGTATACAAAATTTGACCTGCACAAAGTTCAAAAACTTTATTAAATTATGTTTATATTATTATATGGATGATAATAACCCCACGGAAAGGTGATCGCTACCAAGCTATTTCTAATTTGTTTTGTGTTGTTAATTGTGGAACATACATGATTGTAAGACGTATTTTTTTTAAAGGCAAATAATTTATTATCTATATTGAATTAAAAAAATTGTTTGTGTTTCTGTTTGTCACAGTTATTGTAAAGAGGACGTTCGCTCTAGCAAAGGTTCGGGGCATAGTCACCTTACGCAGATGTCGGCGAGCGCGAGCAGCGCGTTGAGGCGCGCGGGCAGCGGCGCAGAGGCGTCGCGCAGCAGCGCAGCCAGCGGAGGCGCGGCGGCGGCGGCGGCGGCGCGCGACCGCACGCACAGCCGCCCCGCGCCCGCCACGCACGCGCCCAGCTGCGCGCCGCTCCACTCTGCACCACACAACCATCCGCTCTACAGGGCATCCACTACCACCAGACCGGCGCCGCTCAACAATCACGTCAAATATTTCACACATTTCATCATGAAGGTTAGAGAACAGGAGAACGATCGCCGTAGAAAATGGTGTCCCAGAAATATGGACACCATAAGTGAAGCGCTGCGATCGCAAAAGTTCGGTCAATAAAAGTCATTTTCAGTTGATTTTTCCGATCAGATGCTAAACCACTTGCACATCCACGCACAATAAAATATTTCTCCATTTTTTAATGTTTCTTTTTGTCAAAAATTACAAAATTACGGAGCATGAAAATTTTCTCACCAATGCCGCGGAGAAAATTTGTATATTATTCAACTAACTTCATCTACTTGTACTCATAAACAGCTAACTTCGCAGTCACTACTCACCGATGTCAGCGCCGCTATAAATTCTACAATTTTCTAGGACAGGCGAGCTATGCTTCAGTACGTAGTGATCGTTCTCCTGTTCTCTAACCTTCATGCATTTCATGGCGGGGAAGTTAATTTCTTAAGAAAACTTGAGGGTATGGTTTCGTTATTACTATTTTTTCACTTATTATAAGCCAGTGCTTAACCACAATCCCACCTGGTGGTAAGCAGCAATGTAGCTCTAGATGGTAAATCGTACTGTCTCAGCGTATTAGAGGCCAATTCACTTTAGAAAGACAGACGCCGGCAAATTATTCCACTCTTTTGCTGTAACGCATTACAAAAGACGGAGCTAACTGTTTAGTTCTAATACGTGGAATATCGACAACAAAGGGGTGACACCATGGAATATAATAGAATGGCTGTCAACCTTATTTTATACAGAGTGGAAGTCTTGGAGTAAATTAGGAAATATTTAGATTAGAAAAAGATAAACCAAACCACGGATATTCCTAAACGTAGCAAAATTTAAATAGTGTTAAAAATGTATATAATAATAGAAGAAAGAATAATAATAGAAAATATAGAAGGGTTATATTATATCAATATAATTTAATGGTAGGCCGTGATAGCTCAGATGGTTAGCGCTCGCTGTAAATTTCACAGTACGCGAGCAAATCGGGTCCGATACCCGCCGGCAGCGATAAAATTGTTAATTGCAAATTTTAAGTACTGATTTACCCATGTGCTCGGAGGTGAAGGAAAACATCGTGGAGGAACCTGCATGTCTGAGAAATAACAAAAAAAAATATTGCGTAGAAAATGTGAAGTTCGCCAATACGCATTGGGGCAGCGCGGCTGACAATTCCTTGCTCTAAAACCCTCTCAGAAATGAGCGGAGGCCTGTGCCGAGGAGTGAGATGTATATAGACTGTAACTTTACTAACTAAATTTATAAGGGATGACGTAAATAGAATTTTAGTAGTTAATGATTGGTACCTGGCGGCGGGTGCGCGAGGGGCGCGAGCAGGCGGCGCAGCAGGTCGGGCGCGGGCGCCGCGCGCGCCGCCAGCGACACGTCCGCCGCGCGCACCCACTGCGCCAGCGCGCCGCCGCGCTCCGCTGCACGCCGCACCGGCATTATACGTTTAGCACGAATGTCTCGCCTCCACCGGGGAACGACCACGCTCTCACACAATACCAGCGTAAAGTAGCACCTCAATCCTGCTGTGTTTCGTATGGCGAGTGTAAAGGAACCGCAGACCCTTTTTTTGGTGGAAACGAGACACTCTATCTAAATCCTTAGAAGTGATAACGCGTATGCATTTCTATTCTTAACCGCGTATAGATGTAAATTTTTATGGGCCACAGTATTCACTTAACATCAAGAGGACTGTGTGCTCACTTGTCACCACAACCTTACATGCGCTACATTTTTTTTTCGCTTTGGTTATAGACCCGTACGTTTATACTTTGCCAGTGTCAAATAATAAGAAAAACTCCTACATAATATATTGTCTGAAAATTTCTATACATTATATTGATGCATCACATTGCAAGGTTCTTGGGAGAATTTGACGGCAGCTTCAGACAGCAGACTCGATGACGTTATAATCTCATGGCGCCATAGTGATATTAATTTAAGGCTCACATCTCTGAGCACTTATTTCATCGCCTGCACTAATAGTTTACATGCACTGATATTTAATACACAAAATCACACCACTATTACATATTTAAACCCAGTGGAAGCCATTATTCAATAGTTAATTCAATTTTGTGGTAGAGCCATGCTGCAGTTATATTAGTAGTATAGTTGTAGCACGAATGGGTCGGCTCGACCGGGGAAGGACCACGCTCTCACAGAATACCAGCGTGAAATAGTAGCTTAATGCTGCTGTATTTCGTATGGTGAGTGTAGAGAACCGGAAACCCTTTTTACTGGAAATGAGGCATTCCATCTCAGTCCTCACGGGTGACAACGCATCTACATTTTGATTTGTAATGGAAGATAGATGCAGATGTCTATGGGCCACAGCAACCACTTACCATCAGGTGGACTGTATGTTCGTTTGTCATCCTATTCTATAAAAAAAAAGATAAAGCAGAAGCAACAATCCACCAGCGCAGCGGTCAACTTCGCGCATGAATTTGACAGCCACAATGAACTAACCTAATCTGATCTTTTACAAAAGTTAAACTCACTCCTTATAACATCTTAACTCAGTTTCTTTAAGTTTCTTAAGTCGGTTTAGTTTATAGTCATCGATAACTGAAAAATATCACTGTTTTTTTCTTCTGTGATATAATTTGCGCATGTCTAGAACACACGTTCTATAATAAACTTGGACAAATGCAAATTTGCACAAGTTTGGAATAGAAAATTGAAACTATTTTAAAATTTGACTAAGTCTAAATTTGCGCGATATACTTTCAATACGCGTAACAATATATGTGTGCATGTATACCGGTACGTGTGTGGTTACCTACCGTAAGTCTACAAATTCAAATTCATTAATTAAAGAATACAATGAGAAGAGTAAAAATTTAACAATACGAGACCAGGCGCCCATTCTGTGGGTTACCACACCAGGCAGTGAAAAATATGTAATTCGAAAAGAAAGCGGACGTGCACTGTCTTTTATTAATTTTATGCTAATAAAATTACTTTTGTTATTATTTTTATAACCGTTTTAAAATGAATTTTTGTTATCTTTTAATTTTATTATAACTTCAGGTTTATTTTTACTGTACTGCAGCGGAGCTCAATAAGTAGGGTTATAGTGTGGCTAGTATGTTGTATATATATTGTAAATATGTTGTATTAAACTTATATTAGTTTCATGCACATTACGCAAGAGGTTAGTGGGAAATGCGAATCGCTATGCCAGTTTGACAATCCCAACATTGTACGAACATAGAACCTTCTGTGCTTAACAATAATGTAGGCAATGACGTGGCGCATGGGCAGAAGTCCCTGCTCTGTTGCAAATAATAAGAGAGAAAATCCTAGGATATTGTAATAAAATTAAATAAGTTTTGCTTAGTCTTATTGCAACAAAACAACCAAAACTTACTTATACTTTACTTTTAATTACTTACCATTTTGCATGAGTTCTGTCGCCCACTGTAAATTTTCTGGGTCCAAGTGAGCCGCTAGAGTAGCACAAGCGGCTCTGCAACCTTAAAGTATACGTTGAAATTTAGCAGAAATCAATAATCAACAAATAAACACACTTCGTGCCGGCGGCTAAAGAAAAATAATATAAAGCTAGCATTTAAGCCCATAAGTTTTTATACATGAAAGGTTGGTTTTATACCTGCCTGCCTGGTTTTATACGTGGTAGAGCCATGCTGCAGTTATATTAGTAGTATAGTTGTAGCACGAATGGGTCGGCTCGACCGGGGAAGGACCACGCTCTCACAGAATACCAGCGTGAAATAGTAGCTTAATGCTGCTGTATTTCATATAGTGAGTGTAGAAAACCGGAGACCCTTTTTACTGGAAACAAGGCATTCCATTTTAGTCCTCACGGGTGACCACGCATCTGCCTTTTTATTCGTAATCGAGGATAGATGTAGATGTCTATGGGCCACAGCATCCACTTACCATCAGGTGGACTGTGTGCTCGTTTGTCACTCTATCCTATAAAAAAGTTATCTCGTTCATTTATTAACTAATTACAGCATGTCAAAAGTCCGCTGCTAAATAAAGGCCCAAGCTATATACAGCTATATGGATAGCAAGAGGATGTTCGACATAGTTGCCACACTTGGCATGCGGTTTGAAAAACGAGGAAGGTGCTGCTGTCTCCCATTTAATGTCGCCTCTTAAGACAGTTACTGGATGATATGAGGTAGTTGATTCTACCACAACGCTATCGAGATATCGAGAACTATCTCAGCTCTTTTTAAATATTTTATTAGCATTTTCTTATCAATAAGAACTGAGAATAAATTTTCAAGTAGGAACTCAAAATAGTAGAGGTGGAGTTACCATCATCGGCGGCACTTGTAGCGGTGGCAAGTCTTTGCACTAGGTGTGCTCTGAGCGCCTCCCTGTCAGGCGCAGTCAGCCATCTTGACCACGCAGTCAGCAGCTCCAGTAGTAAAGCCAGTATCCGAATATCTTGTACCTTCATGCAAATAGATAATAATACTCTGGCAACACTAACACTTAAAATCATTAATTATTGCGTTAACAGACTTTAGACACTAACGTTAGTGTGGCCCCAACATAAAAACATGCCAACAGCAACAGGTCATAGTTCATTCCTTTATCCATCCAAAACAGTCTATCAAAGTCCACAGATGAAAACAGGTTTTCGCCATGGATTGTCTCATCATCTCTATAATTACAAATTCCCGCAATAATAATCATGCCTTAACTGTCACTTTAGGCAAGCTGATTTGCAAGCGCAGTTCTTATATTCTTATTACGTTCCAACAATACTGCTGCCCGTCTTCAGTTTCAGTTCCGTCTGTCGCATGTAACGATACCTACGGAACGGTAATATAGGGAAGTGGGTTGTCTTCCGCCGCCATTTTTTTTTCGTTTTTTTTAAAGAATATTAACAATGCTATAAACATTACTAATATTCCCCTTAACCATTCGTGGTAAACTTAAATTGTTTGTTTTACGAGTGGTTCACACCAGTAGTCGAATGGCGGATTCGAACCCACGACCTTTTTGAGTTCGGGGTTCGCGCCCTGCCATTAGGCTACTGTCGCTTTAATTATAGGGTAGTTTACATGCAATAAAATCTATGAACACGAGAATCAATAAACAACTAAAGAGTATCATTACTTTTAATTGATTAAACACAATATACGAGTATACATAACGCGAGTAACCACAGAACGCGAGTAACCCGGGTTCGATCCCCGCCGGCACCAATGAAATTGTTAATTGCAATTTTAAGTGCTGGTTTAACACGTGCTCGGCGGTGAAGGAAAACGTCGTGAGGAAACCTGCATATCTGAGGAATAAGAAAAAAAGAAATGTGAAGTTCGCCAACACGCATTAGGGCAGCGCGGCGGACACTTTCTTGCCCTAAAGCCCTCTCAGAAATGAGGGGAGGCCTGTGCCCAGCAGTGGGACGTATATAGGCTGTAACTTTACTAATACTTTATACGAGTAAACTCTGGGAATTTAAAAATAGCTGAGAGTGAAATTTAAAAATCATAATGACAATCTGACAAGACTGAGCTATAAATTGGTAGTGCGATATAATAATTTGCTAAATAAAAACTAATAATAAAACATAGATACATAATTGGCCAGCAAATATTTCTAATTTTTCTAAACATACATATAAAGTGAATACAAACTAAAATTAAACACGGAACGTTTGTTTTTAAACAGATACCTGCGTATCGTGATCCAGTTTGTAGTAGTATTCGAGGAGGAAGGCGAGGTCGGAGTATTCAACGTGTCGCGCCACGCTGGTGAACAGCACCAGGCACTGCAGGTCGCGAACCTCATCCACTGCGCCTAAGTGCGTGCTCACTGCGTCCACTATGCGATGACTGCCAACAATTCATTAATTCTTGAACAAGTTACTTTGTAGAAAAAAATACGTGTCGCACTCGGGTTAAAGCTATTGCATAGCATTTTTATCAACTTATGCAATTATAATTATTTATTTATTTTATTTATGCAGTATTTTTTTTCTGTTTTCTTCTTTGACATTAATTCAAGTAACACTTTTTGAGCGTGGTGACCGATAAGAAAACAATCTTTTTTCTTTTATTGAATAAATGAGAAGTTAATATTGTTTAAAATATTTTGATTATCTTACAATAGATGTAGGTTATTCAGGAATTTTTATCATTGAAACTAAAGTCAGTAGTAATTCACTTACGGGTTAATGGTATGTTTGATACGCTTTCATAACAAAAATAGACCCAGAATATCTTCACAATATCTCTATTGCGAAGAGTACCTCTATTGAAAAGTTTAAAAAAATATCAAACAAGAGCTGTATCCCTTTCAGACCCGTGCCGTGACGGCGCTACCTAACGAATATTACAGGACTGATTTAGGGCAAGTAACATGCGTACATTACAAATATGGGGTCTAAAAAAATCTAAGAAAATGGGAAAACTGTTTTCCACGATACTCACGATCGTACTACGTCGGGCCCAACTAGAGCTACCCTCACGATCGTGAGGGTAATTACAATATTCAAATAAAAGTAAAAATTAGGAATAATTATTTATTTTATAATCAAAATTAACTTAATTTCTTATTGTTAATAAGTAACAAAAATATAACGCTTCTTTAACCTATATTTTTGCGTATTTTGATATAATAAAGAATTAAGAAATAGGAACAAGGCACACAATCGAGATCATCAGTTTATAATTACTAGAAGGAATAGACTTCAGAAAAATATTAAAAAAAATTATCTTTAGTACTATAAAGATAAACATTGCATTTTGTGTATCTTACTTTTGAACGGCTTGTACAACCTGTCACTCGGCAACAGCGAGAAGCTTTTAGGGAATCACATACGGACCAATGATTATACCCAACGAGATGTTTATTTATAGTTGGAATAGATACAGGTTGACAGTGGGATGTTGAAGGCATCTCTGCCATTTCTTCGAATTCTTTTCGGGTGGGTTTTCTCATTGAACCGCCAAGTAGAAAATCCGATACGTATATTTTAAAGTCCAGAAAATCCATGATATCAGAGTTCTTGACTTTTTTTCTGTCACATGATTGGCGATACTCGTACCACGATTTCACCATGGCCAAGTCAAACAAATGCATTATTAACTTGATAGGCCATTTGCGAGTTTTATGCCGTGATCTGTAGACCTCCATCATTTGGACGCTGACGTTTAGACCTCCCATGTGTTTGTTGTATTTTTTTATCATATCAGGGAAAGTTACTTTGTTGTATGATTTTGTAATTTTATCGCAACGCTGAACCTTATGCAATGGCTGGGCTCCAATAACAGTTGAACCAGTTAATACTAATAATTCGTAAATTTCTTCAGTAAAGTACCAATAAAAGTATTCACTTGGAGTAAGTACCTCTTCCGTTGGCTCCAATATCAGTGTAATGCCTACATATGGGTTTACCGACGAATCGTCTGCGAGTCCATTTATTCGACAATGATGAACTTGCTACTGTTGAAATTCTTGCTTCTTGCTCGTCTTCGTCATCCGAGTTAGAACTAAGTAGCTCACCAGGTTGATACCAATCATTATATCATCATCATCAAAGTCCTCGCCCAAATCCGAGTCAGCGAGTTGGTTCATTATAGCATCAGAGTCAAAAGCCAAGTTATTTCTATTCATAACGATTAATCAAATAGGCTGAAAAGTAAAAAAGACTGTTTATAACATAAAATAATTGGTACAAATAATCACTAATCTGACCAACGTTGGGCCCGAACCCTTACGATTGTGACATCTAAAAGCAACCTTGAAAAAGACAAATTAAAAACGCGAAAGGACGAATAAAAACATAATTTATCGAGAATTTAGCTTTTTTCAAAAGAATGATTGCAATAACAATATAGTTTTTACTTACTTTTACGTGACAAACAGGTATGTTTAATTTTGGCGCATAACACATGCTTGTTGTTAGGCGACGAATGGCAACTGAGTCAAAATTATTTTAATTTAATTCCACTGCTCTTTGCCATAGTAAACTGAATTATACGCACGATCGTGCGACGCTGTCCCCGTCAGCTCATGACGATTGTTTAATTTTATAAAAATTGACAAAGTCACCGTCACAATTGTGAGTACTGGGACCGAAAGGGATATAATTAGAGTTGTTATAATATATAAATAAAAGAATGGTTGCTAATAACCTGTTTATTTTTTATTTAAAAAGGATAATTTTCTATAAAGTCTGTGTTTATTAAATACTCTAAATTCACGAAAGTTATGCTAGCATGACGACGACTCATATAAATCCAAAGAATATGCTTCTTGCAATAAACTATATTATTGTTTAAAATATTTTTATTATCTTACAATACATGCAACTAGTTTACACGCATGCTACTCGTACGAATTAACTTGAGACCTGGGCCGATGACGTAATCGTAAATGTACGGTGTGCAAAATAATGCGTCGTAATATTTTTTTATTTGAAATTTTTGAGATTTGCATGAGATTATTAATAAAAACAAAATAAAATGTTCTGGCAAGGGGTGAAGTAATAAGTGATATACTGTTGCCATTTTTATATATTTTAAATATTTATTTTTTATAATATATATAATATTATTTTTAGTTAACGCGTCAAGGAAGGACAAAGAAATAAACATACACACTTTCTCATTTATAATATTATTAATTTATTTATTATACACTTCATTGCACTATATATATAAAATATCGAACTAGAGTCGAGACGCGTATCCGTAACAAAAATGCTATCGGTACTGAGCGCGCATGGCCAGCGCGGGACGCGGTGCGGGGAGTCGGGAAGGGAGTCGCATTCCAGCGGAGTCTCAAGTTAATTCGTACGTGTTGTACATCTGGTAGCACGCACACAAACACCGTGCCGTACTTAAACGACGTTAGACGGTGTTAGGTTTACGGACCTTAGGTTTTTTTCGTTACGGAATTTCTTGATTCGGTCGCCGCGCTCAAAGCCCGCGATAAAAGCTATGCAATAGCTTAAAAATATATCATCATTGTGGACTGGAACAAAAAACTACACTAGACTGTAAAAACTTACTTAATACATTTGGAAGACTTATCGAGGAGAGCGCAAGCCTTCTGCAGGTATCGTCGCATGTTATGTCGGATGATCCCGTCAAGGAACAACCAGGGAAGTCGGTCTTCTTGTTCCGTCGTAGTATACTTACGTATTCGTTCGAATAAGACTTGCTGGATTTGCGTTACCACTTGTTCTTGAACCTTCAAATTTTTAAATATATTACTATAAATTGTTTACAAAACATTCAATATAGTGAATATGTATATTCAAAAGTAGTTTAGTAAAAAAAGAGATATAAACTCTGTAAAAACTAGGAACAAACACAAGCTAGTGATACCAGTTTCTCGACTCCGCGAGTCAGTAAATCATTCTTCGGGCAATGTATACGCCATTATAACAAAATCGCAGAAAATATACAAGGTCTTTTTATTATTAAGTTTAAATATTTTATTAAACAAAAACTGTATAAAAAGGGTTATTACAATATTAAATTAATACATGGTTGATAATAATCCCTGGGAATGAGGTGGTCACTTCCAAGCTGTTTCTACAATAAATTTTATAAATGGTTTGTATAACCTTTCATATTGTAAAAATTACTTTTTAAAAAAAGTCCCGCTGGATTTCTTGCTGGTTCTTCCCAGTTGTAAAGTAAAAATGACTTCATAAGTATAACGTGTGATCTATATTGAATAAAAAAAAGATGTGGCACTCGGGGACTGCCGCAGTGAAGCTATTACATAGCCTTTTTATTAACTTATGCAATTATAATTATTTATTTACTTTATGTACGGAGAATTTTTTTTGTTTCTTTCTTTGATATTATTTCAAGTTTTTTTCTTTATATTAATTCAAGTTACACTTTTTGAGCGCGGTGACCGATAAGAAAACAAATTTTTTTCTTTTATTGAATAAATGAGAAGTTAATATTGTTTAAAATATTTTTATTATCTTACAATAGTTGTAGGTTATTCAGGAATTTTTATCATTAAAAACTATAGGTTTACGGTAATTAACGAGTTCTTTCGACAAACGATAACTTTCTATAAAGTCTGTGTTTATTGAATACTCTAAACTCACGAAAGTTGATAGCATGACGACGACTCATATAAATCCAAAGAATATGCTTCTTGCAATAAACTATATTATTGTTTAAAATGTTTTTATTATCTTACAATACATGCAACTAGTTTACACGCAACATCTAGTAGCACGCTGTGTGCGTGCCCATGCCGCCGCCATGCCGAACACCATGCCGAAATCTGCCGACCTTAAACGACGTTAGACGATGTTAGGTTTTTTTCGTTACGGAATTTCTTGATTCGCTTAAAGCCCGCGATAAAAGCTATGCAATAGCTTAAAAATTATTCTAGTCTGGATAGAAATAAATATGAAAATATTATCACAATTAATTTAAGGCCTATGCATTTAACATTTTTGGGTTATATGATCGATTTTCTATAATTCTATAACATACTCAACACATTGCCATTTGAAATTATTTTAATATATATTTTAAATTTAGTAAAGAAATCGTAATTGACAAAAATATTTAATTTTCACATAAAAATTATTGACTCAATATATTTGTCGAAATTTTACGTGTTATAATCATGCATTCTGCAAATCTCCATGTACATATATTCGATAATGCGCCGGCCAGCCGGCCGGACGTGATATTTATTGCAAAATACTCTCGATTAGGAAAAGATGTATAACCCGCAATGAGCTTTTACGGGTTTTTAGGGTTCCGTAGTCAACCTTATAGTTTCGCCATGTCTGTCTGTCCGTCTGTCCGTCCTCGCGTAATCTCTGTGACCGTTAGCACTAGAAAGCTGAAATTTGGTACCAATATGTGTATCAATCACGCCGACAAAGTGGTAAAATAAAAATTGGAAAAAAATGTTTTATTAGGGTAGCCCCCCTATATGTAAAGTGGGAAATGATTTTTTTTTTTAATTTCAACCCTAACGTGTGATATATTGTTGGAAAGGTATTTAAACACGAATAGGGGTTTACTAAAATCATTTTTTGATAATGTCAATAATTTCGGAAATAATCGCTCCAAAAGTAAAAAACAATGTCCCCCCCCCCCCTCTAACTTTTGAACCATAAGTTTAGAAAATATGAAAAAAATCTGAAAAGTAGAACTTTTTAAGGACTTTCTAGGAAAATCATTTTGAACTTGGATGGCAACAACAGTACCCACTACCGGGAGCAGTTGCAGGAGCGCGATAGATACCCACCTTTAAACTCATAAGTGGGAACATTTATTGTGACGTACGGGAAACTACGGAACCCCATACTGAGCGTGGCCCGACACGCTCTTGGCCGGTTTTTATATAAGTAGGGGCGATGAGCGAGCACACAGTCCACTTGATTGTAAGTGGATGGTGTGGTCCATAGACATCTACATCTATCTTCGATTAGGATTAGAAATCAAAATGCAGATGCGTTATCACCCCTGAGGACTAAGATGAAACGCAACAAAAACTTTTCTTCGAATTAATCCAATATTTCCTTTTTTATCCGAGGTCAAACGTAGCACTAGAATTCTATTGTAATTCTTTGCGTGAGTAAATTAAAGTTACATGAGAGAGTTGATGAGTTAATTTGCCTCAGGTCCATATTTTGTAGCATACTATGAAGAAGGTCTTTATTCAGCAGCGGACTTGGCTGTAATAATACCAGACTCCATGCCATAAGGCAAGTCCGCCCTTTATATCCCTTAGTATAAGGTGCGCAATAAAGATTAAATAAATCAAAAGATAGAGGCTCTCTAAAGTGCTATCATCTTTATTTCATTCTGCAACAATGATGCGAAATTAATCCCGATTTATTTGAGATTAAAATTAAGAGCTGAGGTCTCACCTTAGCCTCAGGATCAGAAAGCTGGTGCATTGGTCCTGTAAGAAAAGCATCTAGCAACGTTTCACTGGGCTTCTGCAGCACAAGCTCGCTCAGGCCTACGATAGCCGTTGTGCGCACCAGAATGCTAGCATCGCGACATAGTCCCACGAGAATCTGGAAAAATATACCTTTCTTGGTATTTGCTTATCTATCTGCATGTGCATGAAGGTATAGTTTTCATTTATACTATATTTTGTTAGGCTTAAATTATAGTACTTTGCATATATTATATTTTCGTAGCAGCTTACAGTACACCTACTGAAAATATAGTACAATATTTTATTATATAGTACGGTTAGCAACTCTAGGCAAAGGGCAGCAGCGTCAAATGTGAGAGAGATATATATTTTTTTTCTTTTTTATACCATTGGCTGACAAACGAGCCAATTGGTTTAGTGGTTAGTGACCCTGACTGCTATGCCGGAGGTCGTGGGTTCGATTCTCACCCAGGACAAATGTTTGTGTGATGAGCACGATCATTTGTTCTGTGTCTGGGTGTAATTTATCTATAATATTTAAGTATTTAGAAATATATAAGTATGTTTATCAATTGTCTAGTACCCATAACACAAGCTCTGCTTAGCTTGGGACTAGATGGCGTTGTGTGATAGTTGTTGAATATTATTATTATTATATTATTACATAGTCCACCTGATGGTTAGTGAATGCCACAGCATTCAATTTTATCCTCAATTATGGATCAAAATGCAAATGCGTTGTCACCCCTGAGGACTAACATAGAATGCCTCGATTCCAGTAAATAGTGTCTCCGGTTCTCTACACTCACCATACGAAACACAGCAGCATCACGCTACTGTTTTACGCTGGTACTCAGTGAGAGCGTGGTCCTGCATCGGTCGAGCGTACCCATACAACTCTAATGTAGCTGTAGCGTGGCTCTACCGCGTAAAAATATCAAGCAATTTAAAGAAGTTTTTAAAGATCTATTGCGGTAGCGTTGTGCGGTTTAATCCGGTTGTCCTACTCAGACAACTAACAACTTGCATAATGAAGAAATCATCATCTCCATATCCTCTTTTCAAAATCAGACCGATTCTTGTTTTCAAAAACAATATATTATAATTAGTAGGGTCATGTGATGGCATGCAGTTGGTGCGGAGGTACCGCCAGGTCGTTGGGAGAAGTTTGCGGCGCGGCGGCCAGCAGACGCCGCACGAGCACGGTGGCCGCGCGCCGCACCACCGCGCATTCGCCGAACGCGCACCGCGCCGCCGCCACAGTAGCGGGAGTGTCAATTAATGGCGTGCAGTTGGTGGGGAGGTACCGCCAGGTCGTTGGGAGGCGTTTGCGGCGCGGCGGCCAGCAGGTGCTGCTCGAGCGCGGCGGCCGCGCGCCGTGCCACCGCACGGTTGTCACACGCACACCGCGCCGCTGCCACAGCAGCGGGAGGGTCAATTGATGACGTGCAGTTTGTGGGGAAGTACCGCCAGGTCGTTGGGAGGCGTTTGCGGCGCGGCGGCCAGCAGGCGCTGCACGAGCACGGCTGCCGCGCGCCGCACCACCGCGCGCTCGTCACACGCGCACCTCGCCGCCACCACAAGCAGCCGCGACACCTCTCCCGTCCCGTTCAACTCCTTCAGTTTTAAAATTCACGTACATTATTTACTTCTTGTCTTAATGTCTTGTGTACACGAACAATGATTCAATTTCAGATTTTGCATCGTATTATTACGTATAGTTATATTTACGTATAGTTACGTATAGTATAAGTGTTAGTAAAATAATTAACACTTATAAACTAATATTTATATATTAATCATTATCCTTACAGGCCTTACAAGTATACTACTGAACTAACCGACGAATGTCACAAAGCACGGTCCTGAGCCACCCAGTAACAGTGCTCGGTCATATTCAACAAATTATTGTAGGTATTATCATCAATTTTTAATGTCACTAAAACTTGAGATTACGAGGGTGACACTGAAAGTTCTTAGAAAATCAAGAGGTGAACAAACTAGCAAGTCATTAGTTTTTTTTATATCTTTTTCCATTCCATTCATTTCCGTTCCATTTGGACACTATTTTGAAAAGATATGCACATATAATATAGGATGTAGCGATGTCGCTGCATCCTATGGAACCACTGAGGAAAGCACTTTGCCCACTCGTCCTTAGGGGTCTCTTCGACGGCATTTTGAAACGCAGCCACTGCTTCCTCGGCGTCCATAAAACATTTTCTTCGAAATTTTTCTTTTAATTTCGGAAATAAATAAAATTCGCAAGGTTCGGGGCTATAGGGCGGGTGACCCAGTAAATCCACGTCTGACGTCGCTAAGTAGTCGATTGTTTGCTCGGCGGTGTGCAACGAGGCGTTGTCGTGGTTAAGGAGGATCCTACTGCGAAGTCGTTTCTCCAGAACTTTTTCCAAAACAAGTTTATTAAGTTAATTGTTAGTGTACCACTCTGCAGTAACTGTTTTTCGATCCTCTAAAACAATTGTTGCGTAATGACCTGTCCTTCCGAAGAACGAGGCCACCATCTTTTTTCCCACGCTTCGACCTCTCTTCACTTTGGTTGGCAACTTCTCGGAAGAAAACACCCAGACAGCAGACTGTCTCTTAGTTTCAGGATCATAACAATATAACCAGCTTTCGTCACCCGTAAATATGTCGAACACAGCTTTTGAGTCACCTCCGTTAAATCTTTGAACCATTTCAAGACACTTATCAACACGACGGAGTTTTTGGGCCCCTGTCAAATTATGAGGTATCCACCGGGCTTGCAAAGCTTGCTGATCGCTAAATGTTAATGGAGGATTTTGTATACTTGACTTATACCGCTGCCTAAGCCTGTCCGAATTTGCTCATAAGTCACTCTTTTGTCAGTCTCTACCATACGCCGCACAACACTGATGTTATCTTCAGTCGTCGCCGTAAAAGGCCGTCCTTCACGCAAATCATCTGTGAGATTAGTGCGACCATGTTTAAACTCATTAAACCAGTTGTAAACAGTGGCACGAGATTGGGCTTCGTCGTGAAAGGCCAATCGAAGTATATCATAACTTTCTTGTTGACTTAAATGACATCGAAAGTCATGCTGGCATGACACAGACAAATTTCAATTTGCCGCCAAATCGTAAACAAATAACAAAGTAATAAAATACATACAGTCCGTATGCATAAAAAATGGGATTAGAAATGGAAGCTCTTCGAGCCGGTACGGTCAACATGCACAGTACCAATAGCGAAAACCTGCTAATAACGGTATATCGTTATAACGTTATATTATTCGTTTCGTTGGAAATTTTATACTAATATAATGTATAGAGGAAATATTTGAAAAGAATTGTATACCCAAGTAAGTATTATATTAATTAATTTTAAAATAACGTTTATAACTAACGACCAGCTCTGTCTTTGTATGGGTGGGATCTATTAATGTGGCATTATTCAGACTTAAGATAATCATTAAAGACCATTTATTTTATGTTATCAATATTTCTATTTTAATAGTCTTTAAATTTTTCGCATAAAATTTAGTCTAGATCACTGCTAGTGTTACGGTCCATTTTTCGTGAAGTTTTATTACAATCGGTTAAGCCATTCCCACGATTAGCTCGGACAGACAGACAATTGAAACATTTTGAAAATGATAACTCATTTCTCAACAGCATGTATATATTTTATATAAATATATTAATGTTACGAGCTTGAGGTTCGTGACAATAAAAATTGCCGATAAAATTACCTAAATTAACACTTTAATTTACTTTACACAAATTAAAACTAAAAACACTAATAATTGAACACACTAATTCACTTAATTCCGCTCCGAAGCTTCGCTTGTGTCGCCGAGTTCAACTCTACCCCGATGGCATCTTGCAGCGCCTATTTATATAAATTAGCAAAATATCCAGAATGTTCAAGTAAACACGCGCAAGGTACCGAGAGTTTGAGTTTTAAACTTCAAGAAGTTTAGTTCTTCGGTTCGAGACTAGATGGCGGTAGTGCGCCGATTCGAGCGCGTAACACTGCCCCCTCCTAAGACATGCTCGTCCCGAGCATTATCGGCCCCATAATAACGCGCTAGGCGATCCACATGGACGATCTTAGGAGTCCCTCTTGCGCCTTTCTGTATCCGGTAGGTTACATCGTTGATCCTGGTCACAATCCGGTACGGGCCGTCCCATTTAGCTTGAAGCTTAGGAGATTTCCCTTTGCTGCGGACTGGATTGTGCAACCACACAAGTGAACCTTCGTCGAACCCTTTGTTGTTCATTTTGCGATCATACCGGGTTTTCATCTTTTCAGAAATTTGCTGGCCCGATTGTCTGACGTGCTCATAAACGTCATTCATTTTGTTCCGCAAGTCATTTGCATAATCGGTTATACTGCGTGGAGCATCAGGTGGTATCCCGGTGATCAGGTCTGCAGGCAGCCGTAATTCTCTTCCAAAGTTTGCGAAAGCTGGTGTCACTGCTGTACTTTCGTGAACAGCGCTTCGATATGACAACAAAAACGGTTGTATGTGCTTGTCCCAATCTCGTTGCCGATTGTCTACAACTTTTGCTAGGTACCTCTCCAATGTCTGATTAAATCGTTCTACCATTCCATCAGATTGCGGGTGATAAGAAGTCGTTCTTGTTTTATGAGTACCCATAACTCGGCAAGTTTCCTGGAATATTTGAGACTCAAAATTCCTTCCTTAATCGCTGTGAATCTCTAAAGGTACACCAAAACGACAGAAGACTTCATGAACTAGCTTATCAGCAACTGTTGAAGCTTTTTGATTTGGAATGGCGAAGACTTCTGGCCACTTAGTGAAGTAATCCATCACAACCATGAAATACTTGTTACCGCTTTCACTCTCCGGAAACGGCCCCGCCACGTCAATGGCTATTCTCTCCCATGGTGCACCAACATTGTACAACTTCAATGCACCTCTACTACGAGTCTGAGGTCCCTTTACAGCCGCACAACTTGTACATTTGCGACACCAGCCCTCGACATCGTTTCGACAGTGGACCCAGTAAAACCGTTCTCGGATCTTCAGTAGAGTTCGTTTAACTCCCAGATGGCCTCCCGAATAATCATTAGGGTACAGCTGTAGAACATCCGGTACTTTAGCTTTAGGGACAACCATTTGTGAATGGCAGCTGTCTCCCCGAACATTTTCCCATTTACGGCACAGAACTCCATCCTGAAGCAGCAAGCTGTCCCACTGGGCCCAATAGCTTTTAGTGGTCGAACTCATCGCTGAGACGTCGCTCCACTTGGGCTTGGGAGCACTGGCCTTCATCCATTCCAGGATCGGCTTGATGTCCGGATCTTCCTGCTGTGCATGTTGTAAGCTGTCCTTCCACTCGTTGCTGAGGTGGTCTGTCCTGAGCATCTTCACGGATACCACTTCCTTACTCTCCTGCCTAGTACAATTTTGCAATCTTCAGGACAAAGTCTTCGTGACAATGCATGAGCGTTGCCATGAGATCTCCCGCTGCAGTTTCTGATAGTAAAGTCGTATTCCTGCTGCTGCTGGGCGGTGCTGTTAGCCGCACTTCCTTTCTTAGACCGTTCACCTTCCCTTCCTAGGGTGTGCTTAGGGCAGCTGGACCGAAGATGGCCCCTTTCCCCACAGCCATAGCACCTAGGGCTGTATCTTTCATTGTGGTCGCGAACCGTAACTGCTGTAACCTCCCTAGCGTGAGGTGAACGATGATCCTGTCGCCGCTAGGCAGTGCCGTTAGCTGCACTACCCTCTCGAGATCGATCAACTCTCCTTTCCACGGTTCGCTTAGGGCAGCTGGATCGAAGATGGCCTTTTTCCCCACAGCCATAGCACCTAGGACTGTATCCTTTGTTGCGGTCGCGAACTGTAGCTGCTGCAACCTCCCTGACGCGATGGGAACGATGATCCTGCCGCACGGCTTCCACCTCCAGTGCATGGGCCAAGGCGTCCTTAAGCGTCTCGTGGTGCCCGAGCCTCACAGCAGCTCTGACTTCCAGGTCGCGGATGCCGTCGATGAATGTCTGCACCAGGTTCCCTTCAATGAGCGCAGGTACAGACTGGTATGCTTTGCGAACCATCTTCTCCACCTCAAGGGCCCACTGCTGCAGGTTTTCATTGCTGCGTTGCACGCGATCTTTAAGCTGCGCGCGAAAGACGTGTTCCAGGTGAGCGTCACCATATCTCGCCTCCAATGCCTCAAGGAGCTGCTCGTAGGTCACTTTCTTACCGAGAGCTTCCAACACGGTTAAGGCTTGGTCGCGCAGGCCTAAGGTGAGTGCAGTCATGGCCTGGCTTTTATTCCAGCCGTTTGCCTCCATGACGGCCTCGAACTGGATTTTGTAGGCCGACCAGGAAGAGGTCCCGTCGAACGGCGTCACTTTGAATCCACGTAGCGAAGGTGCTGCAGCTACTACGGGAGCTGTAGTTCCATCCCCAATTTTGAGGTCGTTTTGCGTTTTCTTCACGTAAGCCATCACGTTGTCAATCCGATTGTTCACATGGTTGATTCGGGTTTCATGTTCTTCGATTCGGGTTTCAGCTTCCGACAGGCGGTTGTCGTGTTGAGCAACCCTATCCTTCACGTCCCTTATCTCTTTCCCAAAGGTAGCGTGAAGGTCCTTCATGAGGAGCATCTGCTCTTCCGACCGACGAGCCTGTTCCGCCTGCTGATCTTCCAACCGACGGCCCTGTTCCTCCTGTCGGCGAGCCTGCTCCTCCTGTCGGCGAGCCTGCTCCTGCAGCATCACCATCAGAGCACCTAAGTCAGGTGCTGCAGATGTAGGAGCTACCGACGGGCCTGCAGCCGGGGGCTGGCCCTCCGACGTCTGCGGCGTTGCACCACCAAATCTTCGTTGGTCTGTCTCCTGCTGGCGTTGACTTCGGGTACGGACACCCTCCGTTTCCCCCTTAGGTAAAATCGGCATTATTTTATCCCACTTCTGACACCAATTGTTACGAGCTTGAGGTTCGTGACAGTAAAAATTGCCGATAAAATTACCTAAATTAACACTTTAATTTACTTTACACAAATTAAAACTAAAAACACTAATAATTAAACACACTAATTCACTCAATTCCGCTCCGAAGCTTCGCTTGTGTCGCCGAGTTCAACTCTACCCCGATCGCATCTTGCAGCGCCTATTTATATAAATTAGCAAAATATCCAGAATGTTCAAGTAAACACGCGCAAGGTACCGAGAGTTCGAGTTTTAAACTTCAAGAAGTTTAGTTCTTCGGTTCGAGACTAGATGGCGCTAGTGCGCCGATTTGAGCGCGTAACATTAATTTTGGTATTTTGTTATCACTGATTACAATGACAAGTTATAGATCGAACGAAAAACGCATATCGCAATGTATTTGTTATGCAGTTCTTACCGACGGGTGTGAGTATAGATAGACAACAGTGTGCGAGCGAGAGGTGAATAGTGGCGACACCATTTTCAATCCCATTTTTTAACTGCACGAGAAGTACACAATAATATTGGCAAGCAGTCCCAGTTTCAAAATTTGAACTTTTTTTTACTAAACCAGTTCTAAAAACTTTCAGTGTCGCCCTCGTATACGGACATTTAAAAGTAGATGAAAATTTAAATAAGATTTCAGTACATTATACATACATAAATGTATTTTGACCTGTATGCTTAATATGAAGCCGAATAAGTTGTGTGCGTAGTAGTAGCGTAACTAATGTAGTTTTTTTTTAATTAAACAACAACCAAAATAAGAGTCCACCTGATGGTAAGTGCCTACAGCCCACGGACACCTACAAGCAATCTCAAACAAAGAAGCCTACAAATGTGTTGTGACCTCTGAGGACTAAAATGGAATGTCTCAGAATCTGGCATTATACTTACTCTCTATACTCTTTAGACTGGAGTAGAGCAGTGCACACACACTGCTGTGTGGCGGCAGAAATAGGCAAGAGGGTGGTACCCGCCAATAACTGGTAAAGCATCAGAGAGTCACGGTAAGAGCACACGGAAGAGTGCCTAGAGAGGGAGATGGTTGGAAGGACCTTGATATGTGGTGGAGTGTTGCTCATATATTAAAAAAAATATTTTATGAAACATGATTTTTTGACAATTATGTAATTAATAACCTTTAAAAGAGCATCTTTAAAAGTTTTAAGTCTCACATTTTGGAAAACGTGCGTATCAAAAACATTCGTGGGAAAACTTAACGGAGATAAACGACAAGCAGGTGCATTTTCTATTCTCTCAATCTCATTTACATGCTTTCCTCGAACTTACGGAATTACAAGGCACGGAAGTGAAATACCACCAACTTCTTGACTCTGGGCTGGTATAGAAACTTTCTTAACAGACAAACTACATAAACGATTCAGGCCCAACCTGGAACCACATGATCAAATTACGACAATTAGACCAAGGAGGTAGTCAAAAGCAAAAAGCAATTACGACGGCAATAAAATGATCCAACAAAGGATCATTTTTTATTCCTTTAATGGGACTAGTTAATATTATATCAACAATAGCAAGGAATCAGTTTATTACTCACCTTGATGGCTTCCTGCAATGGGGCATGCGTGCTTTCAAGACATTCAGTAAGTATAGCAAGCGCACGCATTCGCAAGGCACTCGACGCGTCGTTCACCCGCTCGTACACTGCACGTACGATCTCTGCGTGCGGAGCTGTATGCGCACGCTTCCGTAAAACGTTCGCGATCTCTTCTTCTGTCAGCTCCTGCTCTGCCTACATTTTACAGTAGAAAGTATAAAATGTATAATGTGTAAAAATATTATTAAACAATAAAGAACTGACGTGGTGGAGCCATGCTGCAGACATATTATGTCTCCAGCGTCCTTCCCCGGTCAGCTGACCTATTCATGATGGGTCGGGACTTTAAGAGTTAAACAAATTGCGATTAAAGAGTTAAATCAAACAGTTTAGGCTGTGCGGTGGTTGATTAGTCAGTCACTCCGGACGGTAAATAGAATAGCTGAATCTACGGATAATTCTATTCTATTCTGTTCGTTTTAACTATGTGAAAATGAAGTTTCATAAACATGAAATAAAAAAGACATCAGTTGTAAAGTAAGGATTTTACCTAATTAAAAAAAAATTCTCAGCAAAATGTAATATCAATTAATACACTTTTATTTGTATTATATATTTTTTATTTGTAATATTTTTATTTTTATTAATACTGGTGCGCGGTCCTGAGTTCGAATCCGGAAACGGATGGTCATAAAATGGTTATGGTGACCAGGTTGCCCTTCGTATCCGGAGCGAAGTAACCACAACATGGTTAGGCCACAGGGTCTTGGGTTCGATACCCGAGAACAATGGCCTCAAACCATTGATAAGCATAAGCAAGTTACAGAGCGGGGGTTACCGAGTATGAACAGTAAACATGGCTATGAACAGTCTTGAAATTGCAATGCCGTCACAGATTCATACCATAGATTGTTTCTCTCGCCGGTATTTACTTGAATTTTAAGTTTCCATGTTGAAATGTGTAGTAACAAGCTGTAAAAACTATTCACGGAAGCAAATTTAGAAAAGTAATATTTTTCTATCAAAAACATTTTGATAAGAAAACACTGATTTTAACTAAATTAATCAGGGCGTCAAAGTTGCACTCGTTGCTTTAGGTTTTCCCTTAATAAAGCTAGATGCTGCACGCCACGTTGTACGCGAATATTTTATAATAACGTGATTTCTTTCGTATTATAATATAATCATAGTATAAGAAATTAAAATATAGGTTTGTAGTACAAAGCCATATAAATTAATGTTTAAAATAAAACTTTTCAATAGATTTTTATAATGTAAGTACTAAATGAAGGTAGACATGGTTGATACTTTTCTAATTAAAGATTTAAAGGCCGTGATTCGGCAAATAAATGAGTGGTAGAAATAAAAAGGCCCAACTGGGAGCCCAACATTAGGAGTTTCGTTTGTATAATTTTTTTTGAAATAGTGGACTGCGAAAGCTGGTGGGAGGTGCAATACCAGAGCTTAAATTTGAATTAAGATCATACTTATTTCAAAGTAAAACACTATTTTGGCAGTAATTTATGTAGGCACCTTCGTAATTACGTGTAAATATTCACGTTTTTGTCAAAACTAATGGATCATTCAAAAATATATTGACATTAGAATGAAACATCCTGTACATATATGAAACTGTGATCAAGCAAACAAAACAACAATTATATAACTTTACCCTACTAACTAAATTATTCCTATTTAAGAAGCAGTAACTTAATTATATTTTTATGTTTGATTAATAAACATCGTTTTATAAATTCGTGCCATTGTTTTATTAATCTTCTAAAACATACCTTATAATTACGCACCTACTTATTATTTACTAAATACTTGCCTATATTAAACACTATTAAAGTGAGAATATGACAACAATAACGCAAAGGCATTAGTTTTGACGCATAACTACATCTGTGTATCAGTATTTATAGAACACCTGCTTATGTTTGGCAAAAAGCGCGCTCTATAGCTTGCTTATGTATGTTCTAAGGACGGAACCCATCGGTGATGGGTCAGCTCGACCGGGGAAGGACCTCGCTCCTACAAAATACCGGGGTAAAACAGCAGCATAATCCAAGGGCAAAATGGTGCTTTTTGTCGTATGTTGATTGTCGGCGACGCTTTTACCGTAAACAATTAATATATTTCATGCACGATACACATGATACGATATGCGCGATAAGTCAGTATGCATATTACGGTATTTAAATTTGCAACCTACTACTTATGTTTGGCAACTGTGTACTGTTGTTTTTCTTATGTATGCTTGGTTGTTATTATTGCAATAAAGCATTTCTGTGTTATCTTTCTGTTTAAAAGGATACTTAATAAAGTCTATAGAGAATTTACCGAATAGCTAATTATAATAATTTACAAAAATATTTTCGAAGGTGTTGAACCCACATTCCAAAGACTAGGAGATTATCTCTTAATCTCCGATTTAATTTGGAAATACTTGTACACGAAATCAAAATAAAAATCATTAGTTTAGTAAAATTTCTATAAATTATGAACGAAAAATTGTAAGATTCGACATAAAGATATTTTATTTACTTTATGGCAAATGTTATTAAATATTTCTAAAAACCTTGCTAGTAGACCTTATTTTACTATGGTAAGATAATAAGGCATAATGCTGTAAGGAACTCAAATAATCAAACTATATGTAATATATTTAATATTAGTGATCAGTAACCACATGAATGTCGCAATTAAGGAAATCAAAGTAAAGAGCTACTTTATAGCGCTTAGCGCTTACTTACGATACTTTATAATTTATGGACTTAGAACAGTAATAAATATATTTGATTCAAATTTGACATCACAGAACAGTGAAGTTGATGCCTGGTACCTGGCACCAGCGCCATCTAGTGTCGAATAGAAGAACTAAGCTTTCTGGAAAGCTCCACACTCAAACTTTCTGCACCTAGTCGATCGGGGGCCGGCATTTAAAGGCGTATATAAAGGCGTTGAAGCCCGCCACCGGGGCAGTATTGAATTTGGTGATACAAGCGAAGCTTCGGGGCGAAATAAAGTGAATCAGTGTGATTAATTATTAGTGTCTTTAAAGGTTTAATTGGTGTTCGGTAATTAAAGTTTAACACTTTAATTACCGAAAACTTTAAGTGTTAATTTTGGTAATTCAATCGGCAGCTTTTATTGTCACGTACCCTAAGTTCGTGACATAGGTATATAAAGGCACTGCAGTGCTTACTAACTGAGACTTACTAACAGTTGCTAACGTTCTAGTTTGAGTGAGCGTTGGTGGTCGAAACAAGAAAGGACAACATTATGATACCGAGTAATGAGACAAGCATGCTATTGTGTATATTTTACCAACATTTCTTATTTCTATTGGCAGATCTTGACCGTTTTCGTCTTCTGTGGAATCATTATCATTTGATGCAGTTTGGTCTTCCTCCGTCACATCCGATTCTTGAACCTTATCGTGGGTTAGTGTATCATGCACCCCGCTGGAAGGTGGTGATTCTAAAACATATTATAAAACCAATGATACCACAAACTATTTGGTGTTCTTGCATTCGTTATCTGTGTTATTAATAGAGTTAAAAAAAACATGAAAATTCTTTGTTTGACGCGTATTTCTTTATGTAGGTCACTGATTTCTCACAAACAGACGATACGCTTTAAAATGATTATTTTACTACTACGACTGTACAGCCCCCCGCTAACGACGCCATTTTTATAAAATAGGTACAGGATAGGGATACTTCAGGGGCAAGCCAACATAAATGTGAAGAAAAAATTTCACACCCAAGGGTGGAAAAACAGAGGAAGAAATTATAATGTTCACTACATGGAGGTTAGAGAACAGGAGAACGATCGCCGTATAAAATAGTGTCCCAGAAATATGGACACCATAAGTGAGGCGCTGCGATCGCTAAGTTCGGTCAATAGTCATATTCAGTCTATTTCTCCGATCAGATGCTCAACCACTTGCACATGTCCACGCACAATAAAATATTTACTCCATGTCTTAATGTTTATTTTTGTCAAAAATTACAAAATTACGGAACATGAAAATTTTCTCACCAATGCCGCGAAGAAAATTTGTACATTATTCAATTAACTTCATCCACTTGTACTCATAAACAGCTAACTTCGCAGTCACTACTTACCGACGTCAGCGCCGCTATGCATTCTCTACAATTTTCAAGGACAGGCGGGCTATGCTTTAGTATTTAGTGATCGTTCTCCTGTTCTCTAACCTTCATTGTTCACTATTTGAAAGACATACTTCGTCGTTACCCTATTTTTTTATATTCTTAGTTCGCTCGTAAGAGAAAAAATAACGTTCATTATAAAGTAAAAGCCTGCATTTAAAACATTTCTGTTGTTAACAATTTGCACAGAATAGTTTCTGAAACACCAACATCTGAAATCAATACGTGGAAGTTATTTTATTCTTTTTTTAATTTTTTAAGTCAGCTTTTACATTTTAACAATTTTTTTTTAATATACGATAGGGTGACAAACGAGCACACAGCCCACCTGATGGTAAGTGGTTGCTGCGGCCCATAGACATCCACATCTATCCTCGATTACAAATCAAATTACAGATGCGTTGTCACCCGTGAGGACTAAGATGGAATGCCTCGTTTCCAGTAAAAAGTAAAAAGGGTCAAAGTTAAAAATTAAGCACACCTACATAAAAAATACAAATTGGAAAGTACCTGATTCTTGTTCATTTTGTTTTTCTATAGGCATATCCCTTGACTTTAACTCTTCTGGCTCATTAGTTAAAAGCTTACTTAATATTTCCTGCAATAAGTATTTTGAATTAATTTTTATGACAAAGCTACCAATGAGTGGCTAGAGTATTACCATCACTTATATTTCAATGGCGGCCCGCTCATATCACAACCTGTCACAAGTCACAAACTCATTTGTAACACGCCAACAATTTGTTCTTGTCTCTCCCTATGAACTAGTTGTGTAATACTCATCGGACATTTAAGCTAAGCATACACATGAGCTAAGAGTACACATTTAATGCCTTGTGACTATTTCTTTCATCCAAAACTGGTTATCTTGGTTACTGTTCATCACAGCTTAAAAACGGCAAATAAGTTGACATTTAATATATTATACTTTAGAAGTTTTTTAATGTAGAAGTAAAAAACTTTTTGTTACTTATATTTAAGATTACTACTAGATTTTAGTAGAATTTAAAGAGTGAAAGGTAAAGAATAAGCTATATTTGTTCATACCATATGGCAACACAACATGCGAAGTGGTTGTTTTTTTTTTACAAATGTAAGTGGGACGAATAATCACAAAGCTTACAACCAATATATGTTATGTCCAACAGCTGGGCGCAGGCCTCTCATTTATGCGAGGGTTATGGATAGGGTGATCCATCCTTGTATGAAATTTAGGAAATTTGCACACAATCAAAACTTTATCTATGTGTCTAAATATACATAATTATTATATCGTAAGAAACTGAAATTGTTAATTCTGTGCTATTTTTGTTGTTTCCACCATACAATAATTATAAACATATTACTCTGAGGTTTGCAAAATTAATTGATGTAGAGTTAAGATTTCACCACGATAATTTTGCTAATTTAAATTTACGTTAATAGTCTGTGAAAAGAATAATTCTCTGACAATGACCTATATTATAATATATCAATAACATGCGCGCAATTATTACATGCAAAAGCTATATAAAAATCAATAATAATGTAGTTTATAAAACAAAATTATATATCCAGAAAATAAAATTATATAACTATACCTATTTATAATTTTATCTAATTCCACATGTTAATCTTAAGTAAATTCGAGTAATTTTGGTGCAACCTCTCATATAGATGAGAGGTTCTCTCATTTATACATATACAGGCTGTTAGCGTAGACACCGTTATCCTTGAAACCAGTAGTTTGGTTTCACTTATAGAACGTAAATTCAAAAAAATTAAAAAAAAACGCTATTTTCTTTCATAAAATTTAAAAAGTTTCTGTGCCACACCGTCCGTAAATTCATGGATACCCTATGCGCCCGAGTGACGTAATCACTGTAAAGATCACCGCCCGCGCTAGCTACCTACACAAAATTCCAATAAAAACACAACAAACAAACCTGTAAGTGTACCTAACACATAACCTGTGATGTAACATTTTCTTCATACTTTCATCCTGGCTTATATACATACATATATATATAAAAGCAATACAAAGGTTTGAAATCCCACGAAAAGAGTTTCATATGGGCGCAGGTTTTTTATAGGAGAGGAGGCAAACGCTTGTTTGCCTCCTCTCCTATACGGCTCACCCGATGGTAAGTGCTTACCGCTGCCCATGAACAGTTGCAACACCAGGGGGATTGCAGATGCGTTGCCGGCCTTTTAAAAAGGAATAGGCTTTTTCCTTGAAGGTCCCTAAGTCGTATCCCTTAAGAGCCCTTTCAAGCGGCCTCTATGATCGTCCTTCTAACTGGAAAAAAAGACGAGCTGCCGCGAGAGATACGCGTGTAGCTAAAGCACAAGAGAGCACTAAGAAAGCTTTGGGCACGCAATCGCTGCCCCAGTATGAAAGCTATGATCGACCAATTAACGGATGAACTGTCGGTTGCAATCCAGGCCTGCAGAGGAAAGGCCTGAGAGCGCATCTGAAATGGCCATCAACGTTGTTAAGACGACCGCTCACTCACTGCCTCAGAAAACTACCATCCCCACTGACGCTTAGAGGCCTTGCGCATGGCCGCGCACGTCGATCTCGTGGTCCGCAACGCCAGATATGCGCGCGCAATGCTCCATCTCGTCCTGGCATCCAAGCTTCCAATCAAAACAAAGCTTAAGGTCTACAAATTTTATATAAGACTTTCCTGAGCGATCGACAGAAGCGGCGACTGCAGGCCCAGCAGAACGTATCTTTATGAACCATCGCCGGTGCAGGTCGTTAGGTTTAGAATGACAACCTAAAGATCGAACCCATTCAAGAGTTTGTGCTCCAGCTGGCGTGTGGTATGTTCAACCGCGCTGACAACAGGCCACACTCACATCTCAAGAACCTAGCGCCGCTACATACCCATCCTCCGGACGGGCGACCTCTACCAAGAGAACTCTTCTCTATATAGATTGGAGAGTCGAAAAACAGACCTTTTTTATTCCTTCCTCTGTGGTGCCCATTGGAGGCAAAGCTCAGCCATGGTTTGGTCGCTCCTGTAAAATAGCATCATGCTATAAGCAGGAGTGCTACCAGGCCTGGGCTGATGCATCGGCGTCCCGGGATGTAAACACCAGCGTTCTAAAAAAGAAGTATAATTCCGCCTCTAGGTCCTTCAAAAGAGTCATTACCAAGGCAAAGTCAGAGCACATAGGCAGAATTGGCGAGAAACTAGTTCGCCTTCCTTCTGGAACCCGTGCATTCTGGTCTCTCGCCAAGGCTGTCCAGGGGAATTTCTGTCAGCCATCTCTTCCATCTCTGCACAGGGAGGACGACTCACTGGCCCATACCGCAAAAAGAAAGCCGATCTTCTAGGCTCTTTCTTTGCGTCTAACTCGACTCTCGATGACGGGGGGAGTACGCCGCCGACCATCCCGCGGTGTGAGTGCTCCATGCCGGAAGTGCACTTCACACAGCGCTCGGTTCGCAAAGCACTCCTCTCCCTGGACATCCACAAGTCGAGTGGGCCTGACGGAATCCCCCCAATTGTGCTGCGGACGTGTGCTCCAGAGTTGGCACCGGTTTTAACGCGTCTTTTCCGGTACTCCTACTCCCTAGGCGTAGTCCCAAAATCATGGAAGACGGCTTACGTCCACCCGATCCCTAAAAAGGCCACCGCTCTGACCCGTCCAACTACCGGCCAATCGCCGTCACCTCCTTGTTCTGCAAAACGATGGAGTCCATTGTAAACTGCCAGCTCATGAGGTACCTTGAAGATCACCAGCTGATTAGTGACCGCCAATACGGTTTTCGCCGTGGTCGGTCAGCTGGTGATCTGGTCTACCTAACTCACAGATGGGCGGAGGCAGTAGAGTTCAAGGGGGAGGCATTGGCCGTTAGTTTGGACATTGCGAAGGCCTTCGATCGGGTTTGGCACAAAGCGCTTCTTTCGAAGCTCCCTTCCTATGGGCTTCCCGAGAAATTGTGCGATTGGATCACCAGTTTTCTTGCAGATCGGAGCATCAAGGTCGTTGTAGACGGTGCAAGCTCCGATTGCAAGCCTATTAATGCTGGTGTTCCACAGGGCTGCGTGCTATCGCCAACGCTGTTTCTTCTGCATATCAATGATATGTTGCATACCCGTAACATTCCTTGCTATGCAGATGACAGCACTGGTGATGCTCTTTACACCGGCCGAGCCAATATTTCTCGGGAAAACGTCTCCGAGTGCCGGGACAAACTTGTGTCTGAAGTCGAGTCTTTGCTGAACAGAGTCTCGGATTGGGGACGACTAAATCTAGTCCAGTTTAACCCCCAGAAGACACAAGTTTGCACGTTAACCGCTAAAAAGAACCCCTTTGTCGTATCCCCTCAGTTTCAAGGCACTCCCCTTGTTGCTTCAGCCAGTATCGGAATCCTCGGCGTCGATATATCGAGTGACGTGCAGTTTCGTGGTCACTTGGAAGGGAAGGCCAAATTGGCCTCTATAAAGCTTGGCGTGCTCAGCAGAGCGGGACAGTATTTCATGCCGGCACACCGCCTGCAACTTTACAAGGCGCAGGTTCGGCCGCACATGGAATACTGTTCCCATCTCTGGGCTGGGGCTCCCCAGTACCAGCTCCTTCCACTTGACTGCATCCAGCGCAGAGCGGCTCGAATCGTCGACGACCGAGTGCTTTCCGATCGGCTCGATTCACTGGCGCTGCGAAGAGATGTTGCATGTCTTTGTATTTTCTTTCGCATATACCACGGGGAGTGCTCTGGGGAATTGTTCGGATTAATCCCAGCCGCCAAATTTCGTGAACGCACGACACGGCAAATGTCCCGATACCATCCACACCATCTGGATGCTTGGCGGTCCACCACTGTACGTTTCACAAGGAGTTTTCTTCCACGTACAACCTCTCTGTGGAATAGTTTACCACCGGCGATTTTTCCGGACCGATACGACCTGGGGACCTTCAAGAAAAGAGCTTACTCCTTTCTAAAGGGCCGGCAACGCACCCGCAATTCTCCTGGTGTTGCGGTTGATCATGGGCGGCGGTAGTCACTTAACATCAGGTGAGCCGCATGCTCGTTTGCCCCTTCTTCTATAAAAAAAAAGATCTCAATGGCACGGATCGACTAACCAATATATAACATGAACCCAAACAAATGGCTAACGGAGAAACATTCCCGTTAGTTTATACCCACAATATATACCTACAATGCCATGACTGACTCCCAGGACCGTTATATAGTTGTGCACCGCGAGGAGATTCCGGATAATGGAGGACGCCCTAAGGCCCAAGACCTGCCATGCCAAAGAGGAACGTGCAGGTGACACGTTCGAATGGAGCAATTACTTTGCCGCATTGTTCCAGTGCTGTGCGAGCGCATGGTATTCATCACGAGTGTAATTAAAACTTAGCACCAAGCACTTAAAAATACAATTAACAGAACAATTTTATAGGTGTCACTCCACTAGTGATTGAGACACACACATGCACACACGTACACACACGCACGCACTCACATGCAAATAAAGGGGTGTGACTTACTAAAGCAATCTGCCTGTGTGAGACTTTTGCCGTTGTAGACAATTTCAGAAGCCATTTTATTGTATCCTTGTATGATTTTTTAGGCAGAAGACTCATTAGACCAACTACTAAAGACATGCGGGTTGTACGGATTTCAGAACGTTCCTGGAAAATAAAACATAGCAAGATCAGTTTATGACTGAAGATTAACAATAGAATAGTTAAATATGCTAAACTTCTTTGACTATTTGACTTTTCATAAAGCTCTTTAAAAAACGTTAAGAGAAGTTAGATCTTCTGGTTTATTTCACATTTATATTTGCTTTTGACAAATACTTTATATTTTAGCATATCATTAATATAAAATTAAATCTGAAGGACACAGACAACAGGCAGTCACTGTTTATCATTTGTCAGCTTTACTCTATATAAAAATGTAACACAAAACCTTCTTATTCAGACTGTTTAAGTCCACAAGTCACATAGACATGGGCCATTTCTGTTCACACTTGGCTGGCGGATTAATGATCGTATTACCAGACGTCTCGCAACGCAACTTTGACGCTGCCGCTGTCGACTGAATATTCTAAGACCATCTTAAATGGGGTGGTTAGACCGCTATCTACCAGAAGACATCAGATTTTTCCGGCACTTTCGGAAGTCGTTTCTTACAAACACCCACGGGACGAAATGGAATGATGGATTCCTTTACGCCGCCAACACACCGCTTTACTATATTCGAATGCATAACGTACCAATCCATCGAGCGTATAACAAAGATGTTGCAGTAGTATGATGTAACTTGATAGAGCAGCTCTGCCATATTTACCAAGTAGTAATCCTGAATAGGTAACATAGGATGCCCTCACAATATTCTAAAAAAAAATACTTTTAATTAAAATATTATCATCTTTGGTAACAAAAATTTTAGATGGAAGTTAGTGCACACAAAGAAAGAAAAAGGTTTTGCAAGCAGTAGCTGTAGGAACGAAGTAGAAGCCTATGGCACTGATATTTTACAAAAAAAATCACAAGATTTGAATTAAATAAATTAATTAATAAAGATCTATCGAAATTCAAATCATATGGGTGGATATGTGATACTTTACAAATGGCAATAAAACAATAAATTTAGTAGGCATCTTTGACCTTGTCATTTCGTAGGATCACGGGCTATGATGGATATGATTTTAATTTCGCTCGATTTTAATTTATTTATTTATTAAACTCAAAATTTATGTTTTTATTTTTTGTAAAATATCAGTGCCATAGGCTTCTACTCCGTTCACGTTACTCCCTACTTTTTCCAAACGGTAAAAAAGGTCATCCAGTATATTGCAACTGTATCAGCATTCATTTAGAAGATGATACAAAACCTAAAATCGATTTAGAGAAGCGTTTGGGAAGAAGCAATTTCATGAACCCCCTTTAAAATGGTGATGTGACAGCGCATAGTTTTTGAAAATAAAAGTAAAACATTTCATTTATTTATTACACACTGGTATACATCTCCCAGTATACTAGTGTGGAAAGACGAGGAATAGATGGGGTAGGATGTGGAAAGCAACTTCTTGTGATGGGAATATTTGCTACAAATTTTTTAGCCGCACCCTAGTCTATTGATAATATATGTTAATGCTAAAACTAACAGAAATTATAGGAATTTGAATTATTATTCAAACTAAAACACGAAGTTTATAGCCGATAGCCACAAGCTACACATACTTTCAATTACGAATAAATTGGATATGCATAAGTTTAACCAACGCAATCTGCTGTACCTATAGTTAAAACTTGCTAAACCATAATAGTTCAATGCTTAAAATATTATTATTCATCCTGAGCCCAGACCATTAAACATTTCTCAAATATTACACCAATGTATTTATGTATTGTTACGAGCTTGAGGTTCGTGACAATAAAAATTGCCGATAAAATTACCTAAATTAACACTTTAATTTATTTTACACAAATTAAAGTTAAAACACTAATAATTAAACACACTAATTCACTTAATTCCGCTCCGAAGCTTCGCTTGTGTCGCTGAGTTCAACTCTGCCTCGATCGCATCTTGCGCCACCTATTTATTTAAATTAGCAAACTATCCGGTATGTTCAAGTAAACACGCGCAAGGTACCGAGAGTTCGAGTATAGATTTTCTAGAAACTTAGTTCTTCGGGTGGCGCTGTCGGTCGAAAGATTTGTGATGTCATAAACTGCAACGCTCCCCTCGCTCTCGTTCCTGACACTAGATGGCGCTAGTGTGTCGTCGACTGGAGCGCGTAACACTGCCCCCTCCCAAGACATGCTCGTCCCGAGCATTATCGGTCCCATAATAACGCGCCAAGCGATCCACATGGACGATCTTAGGAGTCCCTCTTGCGCCTTTCTGTATCCGGTAGGTCACATCGTTGATCCTGGTTACAATCCGATACGGGCCGTCCCATTTAGCTTGAAGCTTAGGAGATTTCCCTTTGCTGCGGACTGGATTGTGCAACCACACTAATGAACCTTCGTTGAACCCCTTATTGTTCATTTTGCGGTCGTACCGGGTTTTCATTATCTCAGACATTTGCTGGCCCGATTGTCTGACGTGCTCATAAATGTCATTCATTTTGTTCCGCAAGTCATTTGCATAATCGGTTATACTGCGTGGGGCATCAGGTGGTATCCCGGTGATCAGGTCCGCAGGCAGCCGTAATTCTCTTCCAAAGTTTGCGAAAGCTGGTGTCATTGCTGTACTTTCGTGAACAGAACTCCGATATGACAACAAAAACGGTTGTATGTGCTTGTCCCAATCTCGTTGCCGATTGTTTACAACTTTTGCTAGGTACCTCTCCAATGTCTGATTAAATCGTTCCACCATTCCATCAGATTGCGGGTGATAAGAAGTCGTTCTTGTTTTATGAGTACCCATAACTCGGCAAGTTTCTTGGAATATTTGAGACTCAAAATTCCTTCCTTGATCGCTGTGAATCTCTAAAGGTACTCCAAAACGACAGAAGACTTCATGAACTAGTTTATCTGCAACTGTTGAAGCTTCTTGATTTGGAATGGCGAAGACTTCTGGCCACTTAGTGAAGTAATCCATCACAACCATGAAATACTTGTTACCCCTTTCACTCTCCGGAAACGGCCCCGCCACGTCAATGGCTATTCTCTCCCATGGTGCACCCACATTGTACAACTTCAATGCACCTCTACTACGAGTCTGAGGTCCCTTTACAGCCGCACAACTTGTACATTTGCGACACCAGTCCTCGACATCGTTTCGACAGTGGACCCAGTAAAACCGTTCTCGGATCTTCAGTAGGGTTCGTTTAACTCCCAGATGGCCTCCTGAACAATCATTATGGTACAGCTGTAGAACATCCGGTACTTTAGCTTTAGGGACAACCATTTGCAAATGACAGCTGTCTCCCCGAACGTTTTCCCATTTACGACACAGAACTCCATCCTGAAGCAGCAAGCTGTCCCACTGGGCCCAATAGCTTTTAGTGGTCGAACTCATCGCTGAGACGTCACTCCACTTGGGCTTGGGAGCACTGGCCTTTATCCATTTCAGAATCGGCTTGATGTCCGGATCTTCCTGCTGTGCATGTAGTAAGCTGTCCTTCCACTCGTTGCTGAGGTGGTCTGCCCTGAGCATCCTCACGGATACCACTTCCTTACTCTCTTGCCTAGTACAATGTTTGCAATCCTCAGGACAAGGTCTTCTTGACAATGCATCTGCGTTGCCATGAGATTTCCCGCTGCGATGTTCGATCTCAAAGTCGTATTCCTGCAGTAGTTCAATCCACCTCGCAACTTGTCCTTCTGGGTTTTTAAACTGCAATAGCCATTTTAGTGCAGCATGGTCAGTTCGTAAGTGAAACTTTCGTCCCAGAAGATATTTGCTAAAATACTGCAACGACTTTACCACAGCGAGCAATTCGCGTCTTGTGACACAATAGTTCCTTTCCGGTTTTGACAACGACTTGCTAAAGTACGCTATCACGACCTCTTGGTCACCATTCCGTTGAGACAGCACACCGCCAAGTCCTATATCACTTGCGTCTGTGTCAACTATAAATTCTTTGCTTGCATCAGGGTATCCCAAAATAGGTGTTTTGCACAGACGGTCCTTGAGCTCCTGGAATGCGATATTGCAACTTTCATCCCAGCAGAAATGTCGCTTCTCCTCGGTTAGCTTGTGCAGAGGTTTGGCTATATCTGCAAAGTTCTTCACGAATCGCCGGTAATAGGAGCACAAACCCAAAAATGCTCTAACCTGCGTCTTGTCTTTTGGAACCGGCCAATCCTTGACAGCGACGATTTTCTCTGGATCTGTGCGGATACCTTCTTCCGATACTACAAACCCCAAAAAGTTAACTTGCCGTTGGAATAGTGAACATTTCTTCGGGCTCAACTTGAGGTTGGCACTCTGAATCTTCATAAGCACGCGTTCCAGGTTTTGAAGGTGTTCCTCAAACGTACGGCCCACGATGATGATGTCATCCAAGTAGACCAGACAGGCATCGCCAATTAGCCCGGTAAGTACAAGTTCCATCAGCCTTTCAAACGTTGCTGGAGCATTGCACAACCCAAACGGCATTACTTTGAATTGCCACAGACCCTTTCCCGTCGAGAACGCAGTTTTCTCCTTGTCCTTAGGGTCAATTTCAACTTGCCAGTAGCCACTTTTTAGATCCAGCGTGCTAAACCATTTTACTCCTGTAAGCATGTCCAGCGTGTCATCAATTCTTGGCAAGGGATAGCTGTCCTTCTTTGTAACGTCGTTCAGACGGCGGTAATCAACACAGAACCGCATGCTGCCATCCTTCTTTTTCACCAGCACCACTGGTGAACACCATGGACTAGAGGAAGGTTCGATAACACCATCCTTCACCATTCCTTCAATCATGGTTTCCACTTCCTTTTCACGTGCTACCGGCAATCTTCTTGGCCGCTGACGGATAGGCAATTTTTCCCCTGTGTTAATTTTGTGTTGAACTAAGCCAGTCTTTCCTATGTCAGCATCGTTTGATGAGAATACATCGGCGTACTTGAGTAACAACTTCTTCGCCTTGACCAATTCATTCGGGGAGAGAACACTGCGACAGTCTTCCAAAAGTGTGGTCACTCTCGTTTCTGCATCCTTGCTGGGGGTCCCACTCGATATATATTGGCACCGACGTAACCAATCCACTTCCTCACAAGTACCGATTAGTGTGCCTTTTTCTATAATCTGGTCCCGGTCGCAAAGGTTCAGCACACGTACTCCTGAGATGTCAGTGGTCCTGACCAAGGTTCGAGCTACTTTCCATGGAAGGTCATTGGTTACCCTTTCCACAAGTACACAACGGTGGGCTTGCCCAGCGTTTCGAGGAAGACTAACCGGAATAATCGTTTCCGATCTCGGCGGAAGAACAATCTTCTTAATGCTGTACACGTTCCCTGGTAACGCACCTTCCATAAAAAGTTCCTCCTGTCCACATTTCAAAACACCTTGCTTAACGTCGATCTCACAACAATTATTCCTCATAAAGTCTAGGCCTAGGATGCAGTCGTCATTATATCAGCCACGATGACATTATGCAGGTAGATCACGTTGCCTAGCTTCAACTCCATCTCCTTCTCTCCACGGACGGGTATACGCTGACCGGTGGCTGTTACCAAATTAATGCGTTCTCGGTTGTATGCGGAGTCCCCAAGGAACTGACTTATAAGTTGGGAACTAACAACCGTACGAGAGGCTCCAGTGTCTATGGTCAGTTTACACGGCATTCCGTTGACCTCGCCCTTGATGATTAGACTGTTCCCATCATGGGTTTGTGAGATCGAGATCCTTGGGGCTCTTTTAACATCAGCCAGCACCCGCCCCGCAGTTCTGGCTTTCACTCGTTTCCCTGCTGCTGCTGGGCGGTGCTGTTGGCCGCACTACCCTCCTGGGATCGTTCACCTTCCCTTTCTAGGGTTCGCTTAGGGCAGCTGGATCGAAGATGGCCCTTTTCCCCACAGCCATAGCACCTAGGGCTGTATCCTTTGTTGCGGTCGCGAACTGTAGCTGCTGCGATCTCCCTGACGCGATGGGAACGATGATCCTGTCGCACGGCTTCCACCTCCAGTGCATGGGCCAAGGCGTCCTTAAGCGTCTTGTGGTGCCCGAGCCTCACAGCAGCTCTGACTTCCAGGTCGCGGATGCCGTCGATGAATGCCTGCACCAGGTTCCCTTCAATGAGCGCAGGAACAGACTGGTATGCTTTTCGAACCATCTTCTCCACCTCAAGGGCCCATTGCTGCAGGTTCTCGTTGCTGCACTGCACGCGATCTTTAAGCTGCGCGCGAAACACGTGTTCCAGATGAGCGTCGCCATATCTCGCTTCCAAGGCCTCAAGAAGCTGCTCGTAGGTCACTTTCTTACCGAGAGCTTCCAACACAGTTAAGGCTTGGTCGCGCAGGCCTAAGGTGAGTGCAGTCATGGCCTGGCTTTTATTCCAGCCGTTTGCCTCCATGACGGCCTCGAACTGGATTTTGTAGGCCGACCAGGAAGAGGTCCCGTCGAACGGCGGCACTTTGAATCCACGTAGCGAAGGTGTTGTAGCTACTACGGGAGCTGTTGTTCCATCCCCAAGTTTGAGGTCGTCCAGCGTTTTCTTCACGTCAGCCATTAAGTTGTCAACCCGATTGTTTACTTGGTCGATTCGGGTTTCGGCCTCCGACAGGCGGTTGTCATGTTGAGCAACCTTATCCTTCACCTCCCGTATCTCTTTTCTGAAGGTAGCGTGAAGGTCCTTCATGAGGAGCATCTGCTCTTCCTTATCGCGTTGGAGTTGCTCTTCTAAACGACGGGCCTGTTCGTCCTGCCGGCGGGCCTGTTCCTCCTGTCCGCCCCGCAGCTGCTCTTCCAAACGACGAACCTGTTCTTCCTGTCGGTGGGCCTGTTCCTCTCGTCCGCGCTGCAGCTGCTCCTGTAGCATCGCCATCAGAGCACCTAAGTCAAGTGCTGCAGATGTAGGAGCTAATGATGGTCCCGCAGCCTCCGTGGCTGGCAGTTGGCCCTCCGACGTCTGCACCGTTGCACCACCAAATCTCCGCTGGTCCGTCTCATGCTGGCGTTGACTGCGGGTACGGACACCCTCCGTTTCCTCCTTAGGTAAAATCGGCATGATTTTATCCCACTTCTGACACCAATTGTTATGAGCTTGAGGTTCGTGACAATAAAAATTGCCGATAAAATTACCTAAATTAACACTTTAATTTACTTTACACAAATTAAAGTTAAAACACTAATAATTAAACACACTAATTCACTTAATTCCGCTCCGAAGCTTCGCTTGTGTCGCTGAGTTCAACTCTGCCTCGATCGCATCTTGCGCCACCTATTTATTTAAATTAGCAAACTATCCGGAATGTTCAAGTAAACACGCGCAAGGTACCGAGAGTTCGAGTATAGATTTTCTAGAAACTTAGTTCTTCGGGTGGCGCTGTCGGTCGATAGATTTGTGATGTCATAAACTGCAACGCTCCCCTCGCTCTCGTTCCTGACACTAGATGGCGCTAGTGTGTCGTCGACTGGAGCGCGTAACAGTATATTAGGGAACTTCTAAGCGGTCTGCAACCGCGGAGTCTATTTCACCTGAGGATGCCTCGTTTAGAGACGAAACACATGTCTATCTCTATCAACGTGGTTGTATCTTTCCTAGTGTAGAAGTTTGAGGATTGGTGGTGCTAGCATTAGTGGTGACGGGGATAGTGCATGCAATTAAGGGAGGGCAAGAGGTGCTTTTTAAACCAGGTAAAGCACATATTTTATTTTATTAGGCGAAGCTTAACTAATTTATAACATCTTTATATAATGGATCTCCGTAACGCCTGATTCTACTGATTTTAAACAATAGAGTGGTCTGAAAAGCTACTTATTGCACATTACATTTTTTGCTCATTTATTCTTTACTACATATTTAATGAATCTCTTTTCGTTCGCTGTAAATTTCACAGTATGTACAAACATTTGAAATTGTTAATTGCAAATTTTAAGTGCTGATTAAGCACGTGCTCGGTGGTGAAGTGTCTGAGAAATAAAAAAATATTTCGAACACATGTGAAACCCGCCAACACGTATTGACTATAAGTAGTAGAGAACTGGTCTGACAAGTTTGGCCTTAAAGTCAACCCATCCAAATATCAAGCTATTATAATAGGTAGCCAACGAATGATAAAGAATCCGGATCCCACAGCTTTACCTCAGATTATTTTTAACGGTTTTATTTTAGAACTGAGTAATACCGTGAAAGACCTTGAGCTGGCAAACTCAAGTGGCAAATGTTTGTCAGAAAGTCACAGGTATTTTGCGTTCTCTCTTCCGCCTGAAGAACTTTCTCTCGTCCAGGACTAAGACGATTATTGTGCAGACCTTAATTCTTCCCATTTTAGACTATGGTAATGTGTGTTATATAAATATGACCGTCTTCTTAATAACTGCATTCGATTCATTTTTAATCTTCGAAAGTATGATCATGTGTCTACATATCGCTCTCAATTTAACTGGTTACCCATTCGTCAGCGCCATAGTCTACGTGCACTCACTACCCTTTACTCTATCTTGATGTCACCTAATCCTCCATCTTATTTAACTCCTCATTTTCAATATCTTAGCTCCAACCATGATAGAGTTCTCCATTCTACTAATAGCCTTTTGCTTCAGTGTCCCCCTTTTAGTACTAACTTTGTCCAATCATCGTTCTTTGTTCAATCCGTTCTTATTTAGAATGCTCTTGGAAGGAAGAGCATTAACACGAAAACCGGAGAAACTGGATTTTGTTAAGTTCAAAGTGCGAGAACTTCTCATTAATAAAATGTCAGAATCAACTTAGCGTTCGTAGTTAGCCGTGTTTAAATATATATATATATAATTTATTTATAATTTTTAGTTAAACATTTTTATGCAACGATTATTTATCAAAATATTCATACTAATTCCGGAAGAATGTTGTGGTCACAGTACAAATCCACGAACGCAAAGACTTTAAATTGCTTGAAATAAAGTTCATTTTTCTTTATTTTTATTGAATGACAGAATCGGTAATAATACAAATAAAACTGCACTCTTATAAGTCTTATTGTCTTAAGTTACGGTCCATTTCAGTTTATTTTGACTGTACAGATTTAGTGTGACTGTAATTTACGTAGTTCTAATTATTTTTGGGATAAAAAATTACCTATATTAAAAACGATAGGAATCGATTCAGTAAACGATTCTGAACAAACTACTTTCTCAAAGTGCGTTAATTATGTTACATGTTGTATATGTATGAGTTTATATATGTGTGAATATACATTTCTGTACATACTTCTTATTACACCTACCTACCTCTTTTTTCTCTGCACTACTCTAAGGGTGACTGGTAGATAATGCCTCATGCATTAAGTCCGCGTATACATCTAATGTTTGTATGAAGTTAAATTAATAAAATAATCTCCCAGAAATGAGCCTGTAGTCTGCAGTCTTACTTCTAACTTTACCTTACTTTTACATATTTTAGGACTACAATAACAAAACTATGATCTATTCCTCATAAAACTTTGAACCAAATCGATTTTAGGTTTTGTGAAGTTGACTCTAACAAGTATTAGTAGGTATAATTATCTAATTATGTGTAATAATCGAGAATTAGTATAAATATTAATTAAAATCACTTACATTCGCATTCCGACTATCAATTGAAGCTGCAACAAGTTTTGGAAGAATGCACTTGAAGACAAGTTGAATCGCTTCAGGGCTAGGAAGCCCATTGGAGTCGCAAATTAATAAGTCAATCATTTCATTTATACAACCAGATACCTTTGCCAATTCTGCTCTATCTGAAAATATAAGCATGGGTAATAAATTAATTATTTCTTTATGAATAAAGATACGACAGTCAGTTGCACAAATCTGTCTAAATAATAGTGCACAAGGAGCTTTGCACAGGATAATAAATATTTGAGATATTAATGACCTTATCAAAGAAGCTTAGCTATATGGGACATGATTGTAGATTTGCTATGTGTGTGGAATAATACATCCATTTCTCATCCTAAGTGGCATCTTTACTCACTGCGATATTAACTAGTAGAAAATTGCTTCACTTAAAGTAATAAATTAGCATGAGAAAACCACTTTTAAATTTCCATACTAAATTTGATTTATAAGCAGTAAACCAAAAAAAAAGTGTGTAAATTAGTAAACTGAACCTTAATATACACATATAACTGACTTGATGGTTAACTTAAAATATCGAATTACGTGAAGTACTGTATTACATAAGAAAAAAAAACATATTTATGATTATTTTTTAAATAGCATAAGGGTGACAACCAAGCACACAATGCACTTGATGGTATGTGGGTGCTGTGACCCATAGATATCTACATTTATCCTCGATTAAGAATCAAAAAAGCAGATGGGTTGTCACTCCTGATGATTAATCCTCTCCAGTTCTCTGCACTCACCATATGAAACACCTTAAGCTGCTATTTTACGCTGGTATTCTGTGAGAGTGTGTCCTACCCCAGTCGAGCAGAGCCATTCGTGCTACAACTAATATAAATATATATAAATACAGTGATCAAACATCATTTAGAAAGCTTATGAAATTTAAATGGTTTAATTAATGGATCACAATAAAATATTTGCAGCAATCAAAAAAATGACCAAAATCATATCTGATTAAGGTAAACTGCGATTTTAATAAAAAAAATAAAAGCCGACTCCAAATGCCTAAAAGTAATAAAATAATTAATGCTAAGACATAGTGAGCAGCCCTGACTTTTGAAGATTGTTGACAATATTTTATTCTCTTTATTTTTTAAAGTCAGCTTTTACTTTTTGTTAAGTCCCTCCAGACCCTTTATAGTTGAAAGTATACCACAAGCTTGATTGTAGTCTTATACTACATAAATAAATAAATTAAAAACTTTCACGCTGAAGTTATACTATTTAATAAATAAGAATCATTATGATCAGTTCACCATTAACGAAGGTATTGCATAACTTACAAAAAAAGAAGATAGTTTAAAAACTTGAATTGAGAACCTCCTCCCTTTTTTCAAGTTAGCTAAAAATGGGTGTCATTGAAAATTTTCACCTTTTGTATTTGCATTGTTTTCTATCAGGTGGATGCTGCCGCCAGTTCAAGTTTTTCTCTGCTGCCTCTTATGACACCCACAAGATGTAAAAGTAAAGTTATGTTGTGTTGTGGATATTCTTAAACTGTTTAGAATTCCACTTTGCATGAAAGAATATACACTGGTGATACAAGGATACTGAAATAGAAGATGGGCAGCAGCATCTTGCCGATAAATCAAATAAATAAAATAAAACAGTTGCCAACCTGTCCGCCATGCGTGGAAATAATATCAAAATCCTATTTATAAGGCAATCTAATGGGGAGGCCTATGTTGAGCTATATCTATCTATATATCTATAAATGAAATACCACTGACTGACTCATCACGAGATCTCTAAAATTATACACCCAATTGACTTGAAATTTTGTATAATTACATATTTAACAATGTAGATGCTCACGAAGAATGAATTTTACGACAGTACCATCAAAAAATGTATAGTTTCCGCAATAAAATATTACTGTGTGCCTAGCACAGCAAGCAGGTACCAGATAGTATACTATTTAGTTTATAGGTTGTAATAGGTGGTTGAAAAGAAATTATTATCTTTGAAAAGGTTCTTTTCATTACTAACGTTGTATTAGTGTCATTTCACACATATTTTAAGTGCGGCTCCACATTATCGCCGTGAATTCACGGCACAAGTCGCGCCCTCTACATTCACGTCCTCTACAACCGTTCGTGAAACCCGCCGTGAAACGGTCGTAGAAACTACTGCTGCTATAACTTTATTTATTTATTATATTTTTATTATATATTTTATATAATAAAAAGTACCATCAATATTTTATACAAAACAGCCTATAATAAATGCTATAAGAGACGAGAATGGATGTATTCTGAATGATGAAGTTTCGAATTTAAACAGATGGAAGGAATACTTTGAAAGCATATTTATGAGTGAAGAGTCGTCTGAATTAAATGAACTAGAAATTCCGAAAGAAGTGGAAAGGGGTATGGAGATAAGTGTAGATGAAATAATGAAAGCAATGAAAAGCATGAAAGCAGGTAAGGCAGCTGGATATGATAGAGTATCACTCGAGATGCTAAGGGCTGGAGAGGGAGTGGTGGTAGGCCTGCTGTACACCTTGTTTAATTTATGTTGGGAATTAAAACGGGTACCGGATGACTGGTGTAAAGCAGTTATAGTACCAATATTACTATAACTGCTTTACACCAGTAATAGGAAAAGGGTCACAGCGGGACTGCAAAAACTACCGTGGTATCAGCTTGCTTAGTATTGTGGGTAAACTGTATGCTAAGGTGTTAATTGAAAGAGTTATGAAAGAAACTGATGGAAAAATTTGGGATGTGCAAGCGGGTTTTAGAAAGGGAATGGGGTGTACAGATCAAGTCTTTTCCATGTGCATGATTGCGGAGAAGTTTTTGGCCAAAAACCAGAAAGTTTTTTGTGCATTCATGGACTTGGAAAAGGCTTATGACAGAGCGGACAGGAATGTGTTATGGCAAACACTGAACTCATATGGGTTCATATGGTTCGATACAGGCATTAAGGTCTCTTTATAGGGACTCTAGTGCTTGTGTCAGGATCAATGGGGTCTACTCGGACTGGTTTGGCATCCAAAAAGGTGTCAGACAGGGCTGTGTAGCTTCCCCTTGGCTGTTCAACCCATTTATGGACCGGTGTTTGCAAACTTTGTGAAAAATGAAGAATGTGGGTTAAGAATGGGCGAGTTAACCGTCAAATGCCTTTTGTATGCCGATGATCAAGTCATATTTGCGTCATCGGCGGCTGAGTTGCAAATGATGGTTACATTAATGAACTGGGAATTAAAAGAAAGGGGAATGAAAGTGAACGCATGTAAGACGAAAGTGATGGTTTTTGAAAGAGAAGAAAGCAAAACAGTATGTGAAATAAGAATAGGAGAGTTAATTGAGCAAGTGTATGAGTTTGTTTATTTGGAATGTGTATTTAGCAGGGATGGTAGATATGATAGGGATATAGAACGACGAGTAAATGCAGGGAATAGAGTGAATGGGGCACTACACTCTATTATGAAGAACCAGAATGTGTCAAAACAGGCATGGTAATTCATAATGCTGTGTTAGTCCCTACTTTAATGTATGGTAGTGAAAGCTGTAGAAATGCGGTCTTTAAGGAATATGCTAGGGTTGAATCTGAATGACAGGGTGAGAAATTGTGTGATAAGAGATAAATGTGGTATGCAAGATGATGTTGTGACCAGGATTAAGAAAGGAATTCTTCGGTGGTTTGGTCATGTGGAAAGAATGAATGAGGAAAGAGTGACAAAGCAAATTTATATGGCAGATGTGAACAGCCGAGTCGGGAAGGGACGCCCTAGGAAAAAGTTTATTGACCAAATTGGCGATATTTTGATAATGGGCCACGTTAGAAGTACCCTTAACCAACGAGCATGTATGCGTAGATATATGTAAAGGAGGCGAAAGAGGTATGTCAGGATCATGCCAAATGGAAGTCCGTAGTCTCTGCCTACCCCTCTGGGTGACAGGCGTTAGTGTTTACGTATGTATATATTTTATACGTGGTAGAGCCATGCTGCAGTTATATTAGTAGTATAGTTGTAGCACCAATGGGTCGGCTCGACTGGGGAAGGACCATGCTCTCACAGAATACCAGCGTAAAAATAGTAGCTTAATGCTACTACTACTACTTCGTATGGTGAGTGTAGTGAACCACAGACCCTTTTTACCGGAAATGAGGCATTTCATCTTAGTCCTCAGGGGTGACAATGTATCTGCATTTTGATTTGTAATCGAGGATAGATGTAAATGTCTACGGGCCGCAGCAACAACTTACCATCAGGTGGACTGTGTGCTATTTTGTTACCCTGTCCTATAAAAAAGAAATTGCTGTGGCAACATACTCATATCACTATTTAGACATCCAAAACAAGAAATTTATTACAAAGCGTTGAGAAAACAAGAAATAATATATATAACAACAAACAATATGGTGTATGACTAAATTAAATCATTGGTAGGCCTTTGTAGTCCAAAATGAACTGGCACAGTGCCGTGAATATGGATGTGTACGCGTGAACGCCACTTGAAGGGTGCATGAACCCTTTGTCGCGGGACAAAATACAGACTCTGATCGGGGAACATGCGCTAACGCGCGTGAATCCCGTGAAAACCATCCACATTCACGCCTGTTCACAGCGATAATGTCGAGCCGCGGTAACACAAGATTGCCATTTCAAAATACTATGAGTGCAACATAAACTGAAAACTCCTACAAGATCTAAGTAAAATTTTGGTAATTTGATTTGAAACTAAACTTTGATTGATTTTTTGTTGAGACTATAAGCCTTAGAAAAGAGATTGTTTTGATGTGATGCATATATGCTAACCGAAAGATAGTTTCATATAAAAGAAAGTTGATTCATTGCTTTTACTTCACTCTAGTGTCGGAATAAAGGTTGATTTTGACTGAAGCCAATTAATTGGCTATCGCCACAGCCCAAGGCTTAAAAGCCCTAAGAAATACAGTTCAAGACTGGCTAAAGTTAATGATATAAATTATTTTAAAACTTTAAATTAAAGGTATATATTGACTTTATACTAAGAAATACAGTTCAAGACTGGATAAAGTTAATGATATAAATGATTTTAAAACTTTACATTAAAGGTACATATTGACTGTATACTAAGAAAAAAAAAGTAAATTTAACAATATCTAAGTTGATCTAGAGATGATAATATTGTGTCACCACATCCATCACACTCTCCCTCATTCATAATAGTTCATTCAATTTCGGCACTTGGTAGTAAACTTTCGGCTATGGACAAATTTTCAACCTATTTTCACCGAAGCTGAAGCTTCAATCGGACCCTATCCCATTCCAATCATTCCCTTAGCAAATTTTAAGGATCTTCTTTAATGCTTTAATAAATGTTTTGGTACCTTGTCTACCTAACTAATGTGAATATATATAATTAATAATACTAACCTATATTTAACCTAACAACTATAGCACCACCTGTTATATCAACTAAATTACTTAAGATTTCTTCAAAATTCATATCATGCACTTTTAACTGTAAACTTTGAATAACTTTTTTAAGGTCAGATACATAATACTTCAACTCCTTTATTGTTGCATTCACTTCGTAGGTTAATTCTCGGGCATTGAAATAATTATCTTCATTATCACACATTGCTTTAGGAAAACTCAGACACGCCAATGAGTGCACAAACAATTGAGAATGGTAGATATGATATGCTTTATATCCAGGTATAGAGAGCAGTTTATAATACAAACGTGAGGCCAACAGAGCGTTATCACGATGTTCTTTAATAAGTACATTTTTATTTCCATAATCGATGAAGTAAGCGAGAATGCATAAAAGTTTTTGATGATGTGTTTGATGTGAAAGAATAGCCCACGATTTTTCTCCACTAACAGATGTTTCCTCATTCAACCAGCTATCTAAACTTAACATTATTTCAATCAAAACAGAGTGTATTTCGAACGCCTCGAGTGCACTTTCAAATTCTGGGGGTAAATCTCCAAATTCTAAAAATTCTGAATTAAATATAGCCTCCACCCATTCTTCACTCAGACTATCTAATTGTAAATTTTGTAATTTATGCAAAAATTCCATCATTAATTAATATTGTAGTCTAAACAACAACTTTATTATTTGTAAACTAAACTGCCCTAACCCCTTTGACTAGCTAGTCAAAGCTGGTCAAAGCCCCTAATCTTGACATTGACAGTTTGACAGTTGACACTTGAGCTTGAGTGTATACCTACATAGATAAGAGTGTATATACGGAAAGGTGTATACGTAGACAGATAATGCTATAGACAAAGTGATATCTTTTATCGCAGTCACACAAGAGAAAGAGCAACTTACGCCGATGTCGTGTAAAGAAATGAGAAAGAACGATGAGATTTTTTGTTTCGCTTAGCGTGTTGCCATTTTTAATATTTAGCAAACCACTTTGCTAAATAAAGTTTGACAGCTAACGTGTAGCGTGATAAATTCTTTGTATAAAATACTGTTTTATGTGTTTTATGATAAGTATTTCATATTATATTTTGTTGTGAACAATTAAAACGTAGTATTCCAACCATTTTTATTTAAAACATGGTGCGGTGTAGTGTATTAGGGTGTAAAAGTGATAGTGAAAGGAAAATGGCGGGGTTGTCTTTTCATTCGTAAGTATACCATACTATCGGTTACTAGGCAGTCTGTAACATTTAATAAAATACATACATTGTGTATAATGTACTCTAGACGTAAATTTATCGCTAAAAAGTACAAAACTAACAATTGCAAATTTTAACCTAAAATCTTCGGTGTGGCCAACTTTTCTACAAGTTATTACCCACTATTATAGGAAATAATAATGTATGCGTACCGAAGGTGTATTTTCCTAAGTCCATTTTTTTCGACATTCACTTTGTAATGTCATCATATCATCCATGCTTACTGCACAATACAGTTCGGTTTTTTTGTTCTTTGCCACTAATTTAATGCATTCTAATGATTCTGTTGTAAACCCTGGGTTTGCATCTACACTTTTGTACCATGTGGTAAGTGTGGATGGAAGAGGCAGACAAGTATTAAATTGTTGTCGTACATACGTATAAGCCCGAGGACTTAAATCTAATTTTTAACTCTTTTTTAACTCTTTTTTGATAGTCCTTAATATTTTTAACTCTTTTTTGATAGTCCTTAATATCCACAAAGTCCGCCATGGCGTAGGAAGGGGAAAAGATGCAAAGTAATATGGACGCTCGTGCGCAGCGCTAAAATTTTATTTAACTTGCGTGCGTGATTTATCTGATTAATAATAACTATGTAGGCTATTAAACGTCTGCAAGCAGTCGACATCAAAGGAGTGCAACAAAATTATTTATTCTGTGCTGTTACTGTGATATATATAAGACAAATTATTTACTGAGAGAATTTATTGCTATTTTAAACTGCAAGGGGTTGAGTTAAATTAAAGATTGTACAAAAAACAAACGATAAATTTATAAAACTATTTACACAATGCGGCAGTCTTACAAGCTATCACTAATCTGACGTCCAATGTGACCTAATAGGGAGCCTAAAGTGTCTTCTTGCTTGTTGTTCTTGAGTTTGTGTAAGCACTCGCGGTCGCGTGGGCCTCGCTCTGATGCAGGGCGGTTGCTCACTCGCCGTCCGTAACATATTGCTATTTATTATTGCTAAGGACTGTATTAATTACAAATCAAAATGGAGATGCGTTGGCACCCGTGAGGACTAAGATGTAATGCCTCTCGTTTCCAGTAAAAGGGGTCTCCGATTCTCTACACTCACCATACGAAATACAGCAGCATTAAGCTACTATTTCACGCTGGTATTCTGTGAGAGCGTGGCCCTTCCCCGGTCGAGCCGACCCATTCGTACTGCAACTATAATACTAATATAACTGCAGCATGGCTCTACCAACTAAGATTAATAATAATAATAATATTCCACAACTATCACACAACGCCATCTAGTCCCAAGCTAAGCAGACCATACCAATATTGGTGGAAATTTCAGAGCATACAAGGGCTGTCTGTTCTACTAGAAATAAGAATCCTATTTATAAACATAATTTACATTTTATTACTTAATTCTTTACCGTTGGTGGAGGGAACTGTGGTGTTTTAAAAATGTGATAACATAATAAGATTTTATTACCTCATAAAGCCATTGTAAGTTCTTCTTAACAAAACTTAATATGGTTTATAGGAAACAAAGCTGTGTTATGTTTTTTTAATAAATTTGCATAGAATAACCTATTTTTTAACATAATATATAAAATAATCAATCTTATCTAAGTATTGCTACCAATATTGTATTTGAAAACTATATGCTTTAGTCCTTAGTTCATTTGATTATTTATTATTTTCAAACACCCATTAATTGTTTAAAACTATTTGCTAGTTTACACCTTAAATTTAATTATCTTTAAAACATTGATTAATACAAAATTGGTGTAGGAAGGTGCTTTTTAGAAATATATTCAATACAAAATTTTGTCTATATTTTAAACAACCTAAAACTGATGTGTGTAACAAATGTGATTCTAATACACACACTAAAGAGCATATTGATAACTACAAAAGAGCATTTGAGTTACAAAAACAAGAAAGAGAGATGTGTATTAGTAGAAAAAAAATCACTTTTGACATACAACAAACTCAGCCTCTACCTAAAATTCCCATATCAAAAGCATTTTATTTAAGGCAAATATGGTTTTATAATAAAGATATCTATATCATTAGAGATGGCCACAGGCCACATAAATAGTGTGTAAGAACATGTAGCATACCTATTTTTAAATAATAATACTATTTCATATAAATAATGTTATTTTTATTTTTTTACCACATAGAGTCATTGTAAGTTCTTCTTAACTAATTAATATGGATTGTAGGAAACAAAGGTGTATTATATACATACATACATACATATTTCATTGTTTTTTTAAATAAATTTGAATAGAATAACCTATTTTTCAATATAATATATAAAATAATCAATCTATCTAAGTATTGATACTAATATTGTATTTTAAAACTATATGCTTCAGTTCCTCAGTTCATTTGATTATTTATTATTTTCATAGGCTCATTAGTTGTTTAAAACTATTTGCTAGTTTACACCTTTGCCCACTTAACCCTTCAATTCGGTATTGGGTCGAGGAAAATAATATTATTTTTATTTAATATTGTTTACCTACTTACATGAATGCACAAATTATTATCAATTTCCATAAGTGATTCTTCATGTAAATTGATGGAGGAAGATGTTGGAATACAAGCTTTTGGTTCCTAAAAGTTAATTATCTTTGAAACATTAATTAATACAAAATAGGTGTAGAAAGATGCATTTTACAGAAAATTTAATTTAAAGTTCTAGGTATATTAAACTCTGAACAAGATTCCAGTTTTAATATTGATTGTTAAAACTTGAATCGCGTTCAGAGTCTAAAAGAAGCCTGTCTCAGTCATTTATTGCTATTAAAATTCACAAAATAATGTTTGTAACAAACAAGATAATTGTACTAAATAGTATGAATGTGTCATTAACTGAATATTTACCAGAATTGGTACAGCATAAGGTAATAGCAGAGTAAGTTTCTTCTTTTTTATTAACATCTTATCCTTAAAATGTCTGCTGCAAATTTTTGATGACGGTTTTGGTGTCCAGTCTGTTCGTCCTTTAGCTACAATCCAATTCCGACGTAAATTATCATGTTCAGGAAAACTGCAACAAACCATTCAATCTTTCAGATATTTAATTAATAGACACTGCAGAATACATATCTGTACACCTTAGGCAAATGATCATAAGTCACATTAAGCTAATTGTTCAGTGCACACGTTTTAAGTCTCAATTTGAACATTACTACACAATTGTAAATAAAAATTTATTTGTTGTTTAAAAGTAGTTTTTGATTACAATAAGATATTAATAAAAATGTAATTAACTAACTAAATAATGAACTTGGGATATGCTACCTCTAAACACTAAAGATAATTTTTTATAAGTTACATGTAATAAAAGAACATTCTAAGTCCTGATTTTCAAGGCACAATGAAAATCATGTTTCATTAATCACAAGTTTTGTTTACTATTCATAAGCATTATCGTCGTCGGGAAAGTCCGATGCAGTGGAAGATTGTGGAATTTTTATAATAGTCATGACAATATGACGGCAATTCAATATGAATGTAAATCTTGGTATCTTTATATTTTTTGGCTGAAATTGAAATTAAGTTTTGGTTCATATTTTGTAAACTTCCTGGAAAATTCAACTCCTTCCTCTTCTGACGCCTTAAGCCTGTCATTTTAAAATTTTGATTATCAAATGAATTTTTATAAAATAAATACCCAGTTTTCTTTTCTAACTTGCAAAGTAACTGACTTTGAAATTTGAAATGGTTCCTTATCAATATTTACTTTTCTATTAATAAAAGGACCATTAGTAAATAATAAATATTAAAATCTTCAAGTTCCATATTGTTGACTGTAAACATAAACATAACATAAACACTCACGCCTGTCACCCAGAGGGGTAGGCAGAGACTACGGACTTCCATTTGGCACGATCCTGACATATCTCTTTCGCCTCCTTTACATCCATATATCTACGCATACATGCTCGTCGGTTAAGGGTACTTCTAACGTGGCCCATTTTCAAAATATCGCCAATTTGGTCGATAAACTTTTTTCTAGGGCGTCCCTTTCCGACTCGGCCATTCACATCTGCCATATAAATTTGCTTTGTCACTCTTTCCTCATTCATTCTTTCTACGTGACCAAACCATTTTTTTGACTTGACTTTTTGACCGTATATTTGTAAAAACATAGTGGAATAAATTGTTGCCAGTCCCAAGGTGTTATTATAAGTGTAGGTAAGTTTTTACATCTTAATATTGTATCTGCTTATAATATATATAACTTTGAAGTGAGAAAATTTTTAAGAAGGAAAAACATGCACATGATAATCAATATCTGATCCTGGTACATTTTTAGATGCCCAGTTTAAGATGTTTTAAGCTATTTCGTTTCCATCCCTTTGAGCTTTAGTTTCATCCCACATAAATAGAAATGCAGAACTGTCAGAACCATCATAAATATTGTAATTTAATATCCAAATTTTTCTCCTATAGAAATTAACCCCATTTTAGGTCTATATTTTGATTCAGACATATCCTGCGATTTATGTTTGTACCTATTATTATCAGCTTCAATAATTAAAGGTAAATCTTTTTCTATTTACAGAAGTTGTTTCTCAGTGCCATCCTACATCCCTTTAAGTTTTGCTGAAAACATATCGCAATCGTCACAAGTATAAAGTAATTTGTAAAGATCGTACATTCGTTCAATAACATCTCTTTGATCTCTCAAGATTGTATTGACATTTATACTTTGGGATATACAGATTTAATAATTTCAGGATCCGTTTAGTTAGATGGTTTATGTTTCCCCCTTTTGTCACTTTCAACAATACATCCCTCTTATCTCAGTCTTAACCACTTGTTGGGAAATTTAGAAACATTGTCTTATAGATTGCTGTTGTTATACCATTAACAACAAAGAATACACTAAAGTATTTGATCCTAACTTAGATTCATCTCCTGATCTCAGTCTTTGTCTAGTTGTAGGTTTTGACTGGACACATGATACTATGAATTACCTCTTAACATTGTAGTCTTTTTCTGGATCCCAATAAAAAGTAAATATCTCTTTCTTATTCTGCTGGAATATTTTAGTACTGCATTTCATGCGGAAATTCGTGCTACATGCAGCACTTTTGTTCATGTAAGCTTAAGATCATTTCTGTTCGCTTTTTTCCTGTCTGCTCTATTGTACTTCTATTCCGATCTTTTATTTTTTTTTGGTAGATTATTAAGTATGAATTTGTTGTAAATTATTCTGGCATATAGAATTTGGTACATCTTGAGATGTGCTTGGAACACCCTCTTCAAGCGCAGCCAAAGGCACAATTTAAATAATACAATAAATAAATACAAATAATAAAGTGCAACTTACGTCCAAAAACAAACTTCTCATCTTATTTGGACTTAGGATACTTTTGTTTTTGATAATTGAGCGGAACAAAAGCATAAATCCAGATCAGATTGTATACCTTTGAATTAACCTGGACTTAAAACATGTTAACGAGTTCAAAAGCATGTAGTTTTTTTAGTTGGACTTAAAAATACTTTACCACCAAGTAGATCGTTATTTTTTTTGTTTCAATGACATTACAAAGTGAATGTCGAAAAAAATGGACTTAGGAAAATACACCTTCGGTACACAGACATTATTATTTCCTATAATAGTGGGTAATAACTTATAGAAAAGTTGGCCACACCGAAGATTTTAGGTTAAAATTTGCAATTGTTATTTTTGTACTTTTTAGCGATAAATTTACGTCTAGAGTACATTATACACAATGTATGTATTTTATCAAATGTTACAGACTGCCTAGTAACCGATAGTATGGTAGATAGATAGATAGATAGATAGAAAATTCTTTATTGCACTCAAACAAAACAATTTGGTACAAAGGCGAACTTAATGCCGAAAAGGCATTCTCTGCCAGCTAACCTTTTGTAGTGTGGTGAGAGCTATGGGTAGAGCCGCGAGAGGAAGAAAAACTAACTTATTTATTCATACTATTCAAAACGCATTATATAATATTATGTATACATATATACACTCATACACATACATACATATATATATATATATATACATATATATATATATATATATATATATATATATATATATATATATACATATACATGCATACATATATATTTAAATAAAATATATACTAAACCAATAAAGCATACAATATAGTATACGAAATTATAATAAACATAATCAATAAAATTAATCAAGTAGTTTTAAATAATATGCCTCGAGCTTACGTTTAAATGTATTTATTGAAGGAGCATCTTTTAAATCTCGTGGAAGGTTATTCCAAAGTGTAATTGAATATACCGTGAAGGAATCCGAGTAGTATGCAGATTTATGCATAGGGATAGTTAGAGTTTTGTTGGTCATCGAACGGGATAAGCTTAAATATGAAAAACGCTCTTTTAGATAAACTGGGGAACAAGGATTGTGAAGAATACCATACAAAGTGGTTACAAGGTGTGTGTTCCGGCGAAAACGGATGTCGAGCCACTTAAGTCTTGAGCGAAATTGTGATATATGATCAAACTTGCGCAGGCCAAAAATATAGCGTATGCACAGATTGAGCAGACGGTCGAGTTTGCTAAGCAGCTCCTCAGTTATATCTGCATAGGCAATATCGGCATAATCAAAGATAGGAAGCAACAGAGAGTTGACTAGCGTAACCTTGGCCGTCTGAGGAATAAATTTTTGCCAGAGCTTTAATGAATGCATAGTTCCAAAAATACGTCTCCTGACCTCATTAACCTGTAGCACCCAACTTAGATCGTCAGCCAAAATTAAGCCAAGGTTCTTAACCTGCCTAACATATTCTAAATCTACACCGTTTAGAGTGACCTTAGGTAGGTATTGATAGTCAAGTCGACATGTAATTTTTCTGCTCCCTATGATTATAACCTGTGTTTTGGCAGGATTTAATATTAGCCCATGACATCTTGCCCACTGATGAACTGCAGCAGGATCAGAATTCATTCTGTCAACAGATGAATTTAGGTCATTTAAACTAAAATGCTGATACAGCTGGACATCATCTGCGTACAGGTGATACTTGCTGAAATTTATTACGGAAACAAGTGCATTGATAAACACTGAAAAAAGCAACGGAGATAAAACACCGCCTTGAGGAATACCAGCAACAACGTTACACCAATCGGAGAACTTATCATCAACACGTATGCGTTGCCGGCGTCCCCGAAGATAGGAACTGAACCATTGTAGAACTGACGATGTTAAATTCAGGGATTTCAAAATTGCTAACAGGATGTCATAGTCAACACAGTTAAAGGCGTTACTGAAGTCCAGAAGGACAAGAAGAGTGAGTTGACGATTATCCATCGCGAAGCGGATATCATCAGTTACTTTAATTAAGGCCGTGGAAGTACTGTGCAGAGATCGGAAACCAGACTGATAAGGATTAAAGAGGTTGTGTTTGTTTGTTTAGAAATTTTGAGAGTTGGCCATGAACAACCTTTTCGTGGCTGAAATTAGTAGGAGAACTATTTTTGGGGACAGGAATCAGGAACGCTTCTTTCCACTTGGTAGGGAAGGTACTGGAGGCAAAGGAGAAATTTATTAGGTGAGTGATATGGGAAACTATTTGGTCCAAAATCGGCAAAACCATGTCACGTCCAATATTATCTGGGCCGACAGCTTTGCTGGATATGACGGATGCAATTTTTTTTTACTTCATTATCTGTCACTGGTTCAAAACAGAAAGGAGTACAACATGGTAAAGGGAAAGAAGTGATATCTTTAATAGTATCGCTTTTGACTGTTGAGTCCAACGAAACTGGTAAAGAGCAAAAGTGTTTGTTGAGCGCTGTTAAATCAAGGGACCGACTAACATTCTGTTTGCTTTTACCAAAGCCTAGGCTGCGCAAAAACTTCCATAAATTCTGGGTTGTGCAAGTCTCAATAGTATTGTGAATATGTCGGCGTTTGGCATTTCGTATCACCTGGTTGCAGCGATTTCGTGCTTTTTTAAATCTTTCCCAGTTCTCATCACTGGGCGAACGTTTATGTTTTCTTTTAAGGCGGTCCCTACGTGCCATAAGAGATCGAATATATGGCGTTAACCAAGGTGCTGGTGCCCGTTTCATTCTTACTGGTCTTAAAGGCGCTACTTTGTCATAAGCTTTTGTTATAATGTTATTGAGTAACTGCAGTTTATTGTCAATATTATTAGTGTTATAAAAGTCTGCCCACTGGTACACTTACGAATGAAAAGACAACCCCGCCATTTTCCTTTCACTATCACTTTTACACCCTAATACACTACACCGCACCATGTTTTAAATAAAAATGGTCGGAATACTACGTCTTAATTGTTCACAACAAAATATAATATGAAATACTTATCATAAAACACATAAAACAGTATTTTATACAAAGAATTTATCACGCTACACGTTAGCTGTCAAACTTTATTTAGCAAAGTGGTTTGCTAAATATTAAAAATGGCGACACGCTAAGCGAAACAAAAAATCTCATCGTTCTTTCTCATTTCTTTACACGACATCGGCGTAAGTTGCTCTTTCTCTTGTGTGACTGCGATAAAAGATATCACTTTGTCTATAGCATTCTCTGTCTACGCGAGTGATGAATGCTATAAGATTGTCTGTCTACGACTTAGAGCATACATTACATGGAGGGAGCACTGTGTGAGCAGAAAGCGTGATCGGCGTAGAGAGAGAGAGAGAGAGAGACTGAGTTTAGGTAGAGTCTGTCTCTCTCGCACATGCTTCTGATTCGTCTCGTCAAGCGCTTATTACACTATACAATTTTTAGGAAATCTAATTAGGAAATAGGAAGGTGTGATCGTAGTTAGAACAGTTAGGATCCGATTTAGTCAAATTGGAGGTCCCAATCGCTCTACTTCCTAAATTGTTTACAATTTAGGACAGTGTAATCGCAACGTTACGATTTAGAACAAACAGTCGGCGCCCGCGCTTTGATACAAGCGGATGTCTTGAAGTTTTGATAGAAGTCTGATATCAGAGAGCAGTACTTTAAACCTTAATATTAATTTCCGGTGGCTATAAAACGTAATGTCACCATCAAACATTCTTTGGTACTCACACTTTATCGAAATATCGTGACTTCTTTTTCAATATGTTTGGATACCAAACTTAACAAATATTCAAACTGTTTATAGGTGGTAGAGCCATGCTGCAGTTATATTAGTAGTATAGTTGTAGCACAAATGGGTCGGCTCGACCGAGGAAGCACCACGCTCCCACAGAATACCAGCGTAAAATAGTAGCTTAATGTTGCTGTGTTTCGTATGGCGAGTGTAGAGAACCGGAGACCCTTTTTACTGGAAACGAGGCATTCCATCTTAGTCCTCACGGGTGACAACGCATCTGCATTTTGATTCGTAATCGAGGATAGATGTAGATGTCTATGGGCCACAGCAACCACTTACCATCAGGTGGACTGTGTGCTCGTTTGTCACCCTATCCTATAAAAAAACTGCTTAGAATCTAAAAATATATAATTATATTCATATTGGACAGTTTTTCTCAATGACAAGTACTCTTTTCTCTTTTTTTAATATCCATTGTTCCCACTACGGCTAAGGCAAGTCCTATTTTCTGCTGTTTTGATAAATACGGCGCCATCGATCAAACGTGCAACCCCGTCGATACTTCTTTACGAATGCGCTTCGTCACGATTTAGAATTCAATTTAGTGTAGTGTGATCACTAGCTTCCAATTTAGGTTCCTAAATAGATTTCCTAAAAATTGTATAGTGTAATAAGCGCTTCACCTTGCTTAGCGCATGCCCAATGAAACAGCCAATGACAGTGACTGTGCGAGAGAGACAGACTCTACCTAAACTCAGTCTCTCTCTCTCTCTCTACGCCGATCACGCTTTCTGCTCACACAGTGCTCCCTCCATGTAATGTATGCTCTAAGGTCTACGAGTGGACTACTATAGGCACAGAGTACCTTTGTATAAATCGAATGAAACTGACTATAGGTTTCTGATTTCTGTATATATTACTCTACTCTATGCCTATAGGTTATGTTTTCGTTTTCAATTTTTAGATTTCAGTTTGATTTACATACCCTATAAGTCGTAAATTGTATAAGAATATGCACCAGGATCCTAATTAAACGTAGTGATTTATAAATACCCTTAGTCAGAAAATAAATCATTAATTTGCTATATTGCATTCTTTTTACATAACCAACGCTAGCTAATGAACAGTTGTGTGTTGTGAAAGTTTAATGTTTGTATTTTGTTTAGTAATAAGTGAAAATGGCAACCAGAAGGCCCATCACATGGTTTTTAACAGAAAGAGGACGTAGATTTTCATTTGCTATTGTTACCGGCACCGGAATTGCGTTAACAGCTGCAAGATTTATGCCTCATACTTTCTTCTTAGATAATTATAAAAGTTTTGTACATTTTTACAGGTCTAAAACAATTTTATTATTATATTTTGATAATAACAACAAATATACTTGGAAGTTATTTATGGACATTTCATTTTTGTAGAGATGGTCAGCCAGCTGAAATTCCTAAAGATCTTTCTACGCGATATGAAAGATGTCTTGATCTTCTTAAACTTACCGATATCCACAGAAAATTAATTCAACCGTTTAGTGTATTTGGTTTTGATTTATTTCATGCTGGTATAGAAAATATTAATACTGTGATAGTTTAAATCTTCAATGTATATCATTGTACATAAGTTTGCTATTTATTCTATTTTACAGGCAGCACTAACTCAAAATTTGGTGTTGTTATTGGAATTCCAGTCAATTTCACGTACAAAACACTTGATGATATTGAGAAAGATAATATACAGGTATTTTATGTACAGTTAAGCATATGTAATATGTTTGATGTATAGGTAATATATTTTAATTATTAAAATATTTTTCAATTTTTAGGTTAATCAAAAAACGGTTGATTTAAATACTGATGTTGGAAAAAAATTAGCTGAAGCCCTTATCCTGCCAGAAAAAGTACAAGAATTTGCAATTTGTAGAGAAATTTTGATGACCAAAAATAGCAAAGTGCTGTTAGAATCAACCTATCCATTTATGTGCATTTTTTTTGTTTACAATCTTTGTCATTACATAAACAGAAAACTTAATTTGTATTTAGCACACCCGGCTATCAGAGGGACAATGTATTCTATTGTTGGATTATTTGGAATGGGAACCTACTTTCTAATGAAAGATCTAACAGAAGTGTATTATGAGACAGAGGTTGATAGGAAACTTTGTGAACTTGGCCCAGAATATGTTAAAAGTGGTCTCATATTTTATGAAAAACTCTTGCAACGAAACCAAGCCCTAAGAGAATTAATGGGTAATGAAGGTGCAAGAAAGTACACTAAAATGGGCAATGAGAATTACGGTATTAGGCAACCTCATTTAGCACTAATTCATAGAAAACAATTTTTTGAGGAAAAGTTAAAGGAAAGTTCAAATTTAGAGGACTTAGAAAATATTGAAAACTAAAAAAATTGTGTAGGGTATAACTATTAATTACCTAGTCTTTAGCATTAGAACTCATTATACTATAAATAAAGTCGACAGAAATAAATATTAAAAAAAATTTTTTTTGTAAATGTAATTCAATTCCTATGTGCATACATAATAGTTTTGCTAACAATTGGGCAACAAGCAATGTTGAATGAATTTATGGTAGCAGGGGAGTGGAATATTCCTTGTTCCAATGTATTGTTGCCATTTAAGCCAGGGTAGGACCGTGAATTTGTGGGGCTCGGCTAACACTAGTAGGGGTCCTACCAAATTAATCAAACTAATCAAGTCAAAAAACTGTTTTCTGTAATGATGTATTATACGGTCTGGACTTTTTTAATGACTGATACATAAACAGCAACTGTAAGACATTACTGCATAAGATATTAACAGGTTATTGTAGTTATGTTCAATAAATTATAAAGACCTTTCTAGATTTTTGCGCTGCTAATTCCTTTATTTGCTCATCACATTGTCAATCCTTTCTTAAATCACAATGTATAGAAAGGATTGATAAATAATCGATTGTTCAACATTGTTTACCTACTTTGGTAGAACCATACTGCAGTTAAATTAGTAGTATAGTTGTAGCATGAATGGGTCGGGTCGACCGGGGAAGGACCATGCTGTCACAGCGTGAAATAGTAGCTTAATGCTGCTGTGTTTTATATGGTGAGTGTAGAGAACCAGAAACCCTTTTTACTGGAAACGAGGCGTTCCATGCCTTTGCCGTGTAGTGGCGGTTGAGAATATCCACTACCCCATACCTTCCCGTGGGTGTCGTAAGAGGCGACAGAGCGACACAGAAAGGAGATGGGCAGCAGCATCTTCCAAATAGCAACAATAACGTAATAAAAAACTACAGTTGCCAACCCGCTCGCTAAGCGTGGCAACTATGGCAAATATCCCCCCATGAGCAACGACGCAAACAAACGGCCCCCAGTCCCCGGCGGCCCCGCTATTCCTGGCTACGGTGGCGACCATGGTAACGGCGGGGCAGGGGGTGCTAAGAATCTCCGGTGGAGGTTCGGTTGCCACCTACGACGACTCGACCTGGTAACGTATAACACACGCTCCCTGAGGACTGACGAGAAGATACTGGATCTGGAAGAAGAGGTAGACAAGTTGCGCTGGCATATTATTGGATTATCCGAGGTCCGAAGAGAGGGGGAGGACACGGTAATCCTCGAGTCCGGCAATTTGTTCTATCACCGGGAGGGCAACCATCTGTCCCAAGGAGGTGTCGGATTTATCGTCCACAAGTCCCGTCAACAACGTTGTTAAGATTGGGAGTGTGTCGACGAGGGTCGCGTACCTGATACTCATCAAATCACCAAACGGTATCGCTGAAGGTCATACAGGTCTACGCACCAACCTCGGCACATCCCGATGAGGAGGTGGAGGAAATGTATGAGGATATTTCTAGAGCCATGCATTCCTCAAAAAACCCACTACACGGTGTTGATTGGAGACTTTAACGCAAAACTAGGCACAAGAGAAGGCGGTGAGCTGCAGTTAGGGAAATTTGGAATAGGGCAACAGAACCGTAGGGGGCAGCAGCTGGCTGACTTTACGGAGAAAGAGGGACTCTTTATGATGAACTCTTTCTTCCAGAAGCGGCCCCACGGGAAGTGGACCTTGTCGAGCCCCGACGGTTCGACAAAAAAATGAGATTGACTTCATTATGACGACCAGACGCCAACTGTTCAGTGATGTCTAAGTGATCGCAAGGGTGAAAACCGGCAGCGATCACCGAATGGTTAGAGGCACACTGAACCTAAACGTTAAGTTGGAGAGGTCTCGTCTAATGAAATCAACGCTCCATCCTCCTCGTGCTCTAATCCAGAATCCCGAAACCTTTGAGCTCGAGTTACGTAACCGCTTTCAGTGCCTAGAAGATTGCAATGCAGTGGACGATATGAATGACAAGCTCGTGGAAACTGTCCATGCGGCCGGAGCTAAGTTCTGCAAGACCCGCCGCAAAAGAACACAAAAACTCTGATCACACTCTTAATCTCATGGCAGACGGGAGATGAGGCTGCAATCGTCAACAGATTTGACAGCATACAGGCAACTGAACAGACAGATCTCCAAATGCATGCGGCGAGACTTACGCAACTTTAATACTGCTCGTATTAAAGAAGCGATCGAGCGGAACCAGGGCTCCAAAGTCTTTGCCAGAGATATGTCTGCCAGAAAGAGCCAACTGTCAATGCTGAAGACTGAGTGTGGCAGCATCGTTTCCGGGACACCTGACATTTTGAGTGAGATTGAGAGGTTCTATGGGCAGCTGTACACATCATCGTTGGAGCCACACGCGTGTGAGTAACGATCCAAGAGCAAGTCTTACCCGACACTATTCCGATGATTTCCCGGACGTCAGTCTGAGCGAGATTAGAATGGCTGTCCCGCACCATAAAAACGGCAGGGTCCCAGGCGAGGATGGAATTACAGCGGAGCTCCTGAAAGCGGGTGGAACACCGGTACTTGAAGTCTTTCAGAAGCTCTTCAATTCCGTCCTCCATGGTGGCACTACTCCGGAGGCGTGGAGCAGAAGTGCGGTGGTCTTGTTCTTTAAGAAAGGCGACAACGCTCTCTTGAAGAACTACAGACCGATTTCCCTTCTGAGCTGCGTTTACGTGCTGTTTTCGAGAGTCATTACGAATCGTCTCGCACGCAGACTCGACGACTTCCAGCTTCCCGAACAAGCCGGTTTCCGAAAAGGCTTCAGTACCATAGACCACATACATACCCTGCGGCAGATTGTTCAGAAGACCGAAGAGTACAATCTGCCACTTTGCCTGGCGTATGTGGACTATGAGAAAGCCTTTGATTCCGTCGAAATTTGGGCGGTGCTACAGTCCCTTCAGCGGTGCCAAGTTGACTGTCGGTATATCGAAGTGCTGAAGTGTTTGTACAGTAGGGCTACGATGGCTATCCGAGTACAGAATCAGAGTTCGAAACCTATCCAACTGCAGAGAGCTGTAAGACAGGGTGACGTTATATCCCCGAAATTCTTCACCGCTGCGTTGGAAGAAGCTTTCAAGCTACTGGACTGGAAAAGATACGGTATTAACATCAATGGCGAGTACATCACTCACCTTCGATTTGCCGACGATATAGTCCTTATGGCAGAATCGCTGGAGGACCTTAGCACTATGCTCAATGACCTCAATAGTGTCTCCCGGACACGAATAGGTCTTCAGATGAACATGGACAAAACAAAGATCATGTTAAATGTCCATGTCACACCTATGCCGGTAGTTTTTGGGAGCACTATGCTCGAAGTTGTTGACGAGTACGTTTACCTGGGTCAAATAGCGACTAGGTAAGTCCAACTTCGACCGAGAGGTCAATCGACGGATTCAACTCGGCTGGGCAGCGTTCGGGAAATTACGACACATCTTCTCGTCAGGTATACCTCAATCTCTGAAAACTAAAGTGTACAACCAGTGCGTGTTGCCAGTGATGACTTACGGATCTAAGACGTGGTCCTTCACTGCTGGCCATATGAGGACGCTCAAGGTCGCTCAGCGAGCTATGGAGAGGGCTATGCTCGGAGTTTCTCTGCGTGATAGACTCAGAAATGAGGATATCCGCAGTAAAACCAGAGTGACCGATATAGCCCAACGGATTAGTAAGCTGAACTGGCAATGGGCCGGCCATATAGCTCGAAGAACCGATAACCGATGGGGAAGAAAGGTTCTCGAGTGGCAGCCTCGTATCGGTAAGCGTAGTGTAGGGCGACCCCCCACTAGATGGAGTGACGACCTGATAAGACATGCAGGAAGTCGATGGATGCAGGTGGCTCAGGACCGTGCTTTGTGGCATTACTTGGGGGAGGCCTACGTTCAGCAGTGGACTTGTGAAGGGCTGTAATGATGATGATGATGAGGCATTCCACCTAAGTCCTCACGGATGACAACACATCTGCATTTTGTTCGTAATCGAGGATAGATGTAGATGTCTATGGGCCACAGCAACCCCTTACCATCAGGTGGACTGTGTGCTCTTTTGTCATCCTATCCTATAAAAAAACCTACATTTGTTTTTTTATATGTCATTCTGGAGAAACAGCGCACTACTTTACAGCTAGTGTTTGACAATGTTAAAAATTCTAAAAGATGACAGTAAAGTAGTTTGGGATAGCATCAACAAGATTTTGTTTTTCATAGATTAGCATAAATATTTCACTGCAGGAGTGTAAGAATCTAGCTTAGTCTTTAGTAAGATTTTAACCGAATTCACAGATTAAATTTCTTACTATATGCCTCATAGACTTGACATTTTCTATTTAAATCCAAAACAGCTTATCAACACAACGTTTAACGTGGCTCTCTAAATTTTTTGTTTTTATTCTTGTCTTTTACTTATGTATTACTTTTGTTTATGTCACTGTATTCCGGTACCACTCTAGTACGAGGGTGGATTGAAAAGTACTCGGCCTAACCAAGAAAATGAACATATACTAAATCAGTTATATTTTTATTTTTCTACATAATCACCATCAAGTTCAATACACTTTTGCCACCTCCCCTTCCAAGCATTTAGACCGTTGAAAAAAAATGATTCTTCCTTAGAGTCAAAATATGCGTCTACAGCTGCTTTGACCTCGTCGTTTGCCGAAAATCTTTGACCTCCCAAGTGCTTTTTTAGGTTAGGGAACAGAAACAAGTCTGACGGTGCCAGATCAGGTGAATACGGCGGATGCGGTAACAGTTCAAAGCCACAGTTGTGAATTTCAGCCATTGACTGTACTGACGTGTGAACACGGGCGTTATCTTGATGAAACAGGACTTTTCTTCTGAGCATTCCTCGACGTTTTTCTTTTATTTCCTCTCGTAAACGACGTAGTAAGGTGCAGTAGTAATCAGAGTTTATAGTCTGACCCCTTTCAAGATAATCAATCATAATCACACCTTTCGAGTCCCAGAATACTGAAGCCATCACCTTATTTGCCGACAAAATCGACTTAGCCTTTTTAGGGGGTGGTGAACCAGGTCTTCTCCACTGTTTTGATTGTTGTTTTGTTTACGGTGTACAGTAATGAACCCATGTTTCGTCCATAGTAACAAAACGATTCAAAAATTCATCTGCATCGGCTTCAAATAACTCCAAACAGTCGCGTGAAATAGTCAATCGCGTCCTTTTTTGTTCAACTGAAAGCAGTCGCGGAACCCACCTCGCAGACACCTTGTGGAAACCCAACTCGTTGACAATGATGTTTTGAGTTCGTTCATAAGAGATGCCTATAATCTCGGCTATCTCTCTAATTTTTAATCTGCGGTCTCCCATTATTAAATCAAGTACTTTTTTAATATTTTCGTCAGTAGTTGACGTCGAACGCCTTCCAGAGCGGGGTTCATCTTTCACACTCTCTCTAGCACGCTTAAATTCTGCTATCCATTTTTTGACGGATGAATATGACAGAGCACAATCGCCTAATGTACTGACCATGTCATCATGGATGGCTTTTGATGATAGCCCCTTCTCATGGAGAGAGGACGGCACGCTGCTCGATTTGCTCCATTCGCGGAAATTATGTCCGATTACTTTGTTAATAAATTTATTAAATCACAACTAATTATCGCACACGTTTCGAACTTCACACAATGAACTAGTCTGAACTGAACTAAATAATGTGGGTAGATTTGATTTTTAGAATTGAATGGATCTGTGTTAGGCCGAGTACTTTTCAATCCACCTGGGTATTTAACTTTTAAGGTTTCCTCGCGTATATCTTTAATTTTTCATTCGATTGATGTCGTATGTTACTTACGAATTCTTTTGATGACATAATTAACTTGTCTAAATGCCTTTAAAAATATCCTCTTTAAAAATTTCTTCCAAAAAAATTGTATCAGGTTATACTTACCACTTTTTAAATTTCGTGCCTCTTTTTGAAAATTAACTCTCTCATCCTCATTTCTACCAAAAACTCATGAAATTTCCCGAAAGGTCCACATGACCAGCTATCCAGTAGAAAGAATAATTTTTTTTTTAATATTGTTGCGTGAATAAGTCAACGCCATACACTAGCGCCATCTAGTGTCAGGAACGAGAGCGAGGGGAGCTTTGCAGAAAATGACATCACAAATCTTTCAACCGACAGCGCCATCCGAAGAACTAAGTTTCTAGAAAATCTACACTCGAACACTCGTCGCTTTGCGCGCATTTACTTGAATATTCCGGATGCTTCATTGCTAATTTGTATATATAGGCGCTGCAAGATGCGATCGGGGCAGTATTGGATTTGGGCGAGACAAGCGAAGCTTCGGAGCGGAATAAAGTGAATTAGTGTGTTTAATTATTGGTGTTTTAAGCTTTAGTTTGTGTAAAGTGAATTAAAGTGTTAATTTAGGTAATTTTATCGGCAATTTTTATTGTCACGAACCTCAATTTTTTTTTTCGCCCGAAGCAATTAAAGGGCTACCCTATACGCAGGGAGGCGGAAAATGCATTACGCATACCACGATAGCCGGTCTATCGTGGTTATGAGGGGCTCACTGTCCTACCGGGGACCCTAAGTGATACCCTCTAAAAACCGCCTTTGGGGACAGGCAGCCGGCTGATTAAGCTGTATTGTGCCTTATCATGAGCGACCCCCTTTTGGGAAAAGAGGGCGCAGGCGGCTAAGAGCCGCTGAGGGAGTGCCTACGAAGGCAAATTAACGTTAGTTAATACAATAATTTAATTTAATTAGAGTTGGCCTGAGCCGCCAGGAGACAGTTCAGGTCGTTTGACAGTTTATTAGGCGGGTCCGAGAGAGAGTTTCTCGGCCTGCGGACACGATAGCGAGAGGGGGGTGGGGCTGCATAAGAAGCTGCCTCACGAATTAATTGGTTTGGGTGCGACTCTGAGGCTTTGAAGAAGTTCTCAGAGAGTTTTTTAAGAAATTGTTGAATTGTTGGGAGCTCTAAGTCCCGATGAATGTCGGCATTACGGACGTACCAAGGTGCGTTCGCAGCTCGACGACAGAAGAGGTTCTGAACTATTTGGAGTTCATTTATAATATTAGGGTTTGCGTGGGCAAAGACGGGGCAAAGACGTTCTGGAATCACTCTTTAAATGTACGTGCTTTTGCTCAGCCTACCAGATGACCCTATTAAAAGAAGCCTGCGGGGACGTGTTGACGCCATTTGGGGTTACCATTTTCAACCTAAATAAAAAAATGCTACTTTCTTTCGCACTAAGGTTTGGTCGTAGTTTTATTTTTATATTTAATAAAAGTTATCTTATAGTCCATTATTTTCAAATTCTTAAAAAGAAAAACAAAACTTATTATTTTATAAAGTATAACTGTATAAGAACAGATTACGATACTGTTATTGCCTGTTATTGTTAGCACAGCACTACAAATAGAAAGCGCTGACATAACCTTTTAATAGCGCAGTATAGATTTAGAAATATATTGTTTACCAAGTTATTTGACACTCAGTTTGGCACAAAATTATAACATTCATTGATTATTGATATAATAATGTTGTTTTAATGCTCATCAATTGTTAAAACGGTAAACAACCAGCAAAAATATTTTTATCGTAACTGCAACGCCATTACAAAGTTACGTCGTCAGTTCAATCGTCTCGTCTCAGGAACGCATTCTCTGAACGGCCGGACTATAGAAACCTGAAATTTCAGGACCCCAAGCGGGCATTGTATAGACACGGTATAGTTCAAATTTTATTAAATTTGAACCAATAGTTTAGGAATTATAATTAGTCAGTTTCTTAATTTTGTCACTCACTGACTGACCGTTTAAAGCGTTAGGTTCTTTAACTAACACGAGGTCTCCAACCCGAGGAGGATCCGTCTTGTCAGACCACTTAACGTCTGGCTACGCTGAATGTATGTGGAGCAATTAATGGTAAGATGGATGAAGCATGCGATATGATGAATGATAGAGGAATAGATATATTATGTGTAAATGAGACGAAACGGAAAGGAAAAGATGGTCACTACACTCGGCATATATACCACAAATATGTGGTATATATGCCGAGTGTAGTGACCATATATATCTATATATATCTCGTCTATAACAGACCAGTAGGTCTGTTATGATCTGATGAGACCGAGCAGGCATGCCAGGGAGTAGGTGTCATCCTTTCAGAAAGAATGGGCCAATGCGTGAAAGAGTATGAATGTGTAAGCCCAAGACTGCTATGGATACGAATGAAAGTGGGCTTAAAGAAGTTGTTTGTGCTACGGGTCTACGCCCCAGACATGTCTAAGCCCACTTACATCCGAGAGCAGTTCTGGGAAATAGTTAGGATGGTGTCAATGAAATGTAAGGGAAATGAAAATATTATTATGCTAGGAGATTTGAATGGAAGGGTTGGGGTGAAAAGGCTTAGTTATGAAAGGATATTGGGAACATTTGGTGATGAAAGTATAAATAAGAATGATGAAAGCCTCCTCACCATAGAAAAGATGTATTTAAGGGCGTATTGAATTTGGCGAGACAAGCGAAACTTCGGAGCGAAATAAAGTGAATCAGTGTGATTAATTATTAGTGTTTTAAGTTTTAATTGGTGTTCGGTAATAAAAGTGTAAATTTTGGTAATTCAATCGGCAGTTTTTATTGTCACGAACCTCAAGCTCGTAACAATTGGTGTCAGAAGTGGGATAAAATCATGCCGATTTTACGTAAGGAGGAAACGGAAGGTGTCCGTACCTGAAGTCAACGCCAGCAGGAGACGGACCAAAGAAGATTTGGTGGTGCAACACCGCAGACGTCGGAGGGCCAGCCACCGGCTGCAGGCCCGTCAGTAGCTCCTACATCTGCAGCACCCGACATAGGTGCTCTGATGGTGATGCTGCAGGAACAGGCTCGCCGACAGGAGGAACAGGCTCGCCGACAGGAGGAACAGGTCAGTGCAGCTGCGGGGCGAACAGGATGAACAGGCCCGCCGACAAGAGGAACAGGCCCGTCGGTTGGAAGAGCAGATGCTCCTAATGAAGGACCTTCACGCTACCTTCGGAAAAGAGATACGGGAGGTGAAGGATAAGGTTGCTCAACATGACAACCGCCTGTCGGAAACTGAAACCCGAATCCACCAAGTAAACAATCGGGTTGACAACGTTATGGCTGACATGAAGAAATCACTGGGCGAACTCAAACTTGTAGATGGAACTACAGCTCCCGTAGTAGCTACAACACCTTCGCTACGTGGGTTCAAGGTGCCACCGTTCGACGGGACTTCTTTCTGGTCAGCATACAAAATCCAGTTCGAGGCTGTTATGAAGGCGAACGGCTGGAATAAAAGTCAGGCCATGACTGGTCTCACACTAGGCCTGCGCGACCAGGCCTTAACAGTTCTGGAAGCTCTCGGTAAGGAAGTGACTTATGAGCAACTCCTTGAGGCATTGGAGGCGAGATATGGCGACGCTCACCTGGAACACGTCTTTCGTGCGCAGCTTAAAGATCGTGTGCAGCGCATCAACGAAAACCTGCAGCAGTGGGCTCTAGAGGTGGAGAAGCTGATGCGAAAAGCATACCGGTCTGTACCTGCGCTCATTGAAGGGAACCTGGTGCAGACATTCATTGACGGCATCCGCGACCTGGAAGTCAGAGCTGCTGTGAGGCTCGGGCACCACGAGACGCTTAAGGACGCCCTGGCCCATGCACTAAGGGTGGAAGCCGTGCGGCAGGATCATCGTTCCCGTCGCGTCAGGGAGGTTGCATCAGCTACAGTTCGCGACCGCAACAACGGATACAGCCCTAGGTGCTATGGCTGTGAGGAAAGGGGCCATCTTCGATCCAGCTGCCCTAAGCTAACCATAGAAAGGGAAGTTGATCGATCTCGAGAGGGTAATGCGCTAACGGCACCGCCTGGCGGCGGCAGGATCACCGTTCCCCTCACGCTAGGGAGGTTGCAGCAGTTACGGTTCGTGACCACAATAAAGGATACAGCCCTAGGTGTGATCTGTACACTCCATTCCCTTTCCAAATCCCGCTTGCACATCCCAAATTTTTCCATCAGTTTCTTCCATAATTCTTTCAATGAACTCTTTAAACTCGAAACTTCATCATTCAGAATAAATCCATTCTCGTCTCTTATAGCATTCATTCTGGGCTGTTTTGAATGTCTCCTGGCAGTTCTTACGAGTTTCCAGAACATTTTAATATTCGCCTGGAAGTTATCCGATATTCTACTCTCATCCGTTCTTTCTTGCTTTTTTCTTTCAACTACTTCTTTTACTCTCTTATTTAGATGTCTAAAGACTGCCTTTTTCTTTCAATATCATCATTCGTACCGATAGAATTACCAGCCTTTGTTGGTAGTAAATCTAGCCATGCTCTCTTCTTTGCTTCAACTTCCATACGTATCTCATCATCCCACCATAACGTATTATTTTTCCTTTCGTTCTTTCTCTTACTAACACCACATACTTCGGTAGCTGCATCCACTAAACCTTTCCTAACATTTTGCCATACATTCTCCAAGTCTAACTCATTCATACATAATTCATCCAAACCAAATAGTCAGATATCTTAGTAAACAAAATATATTGTATACTGAATATTGAAAATACAGTATGCATATATAATTAACGTATAAAGAAGTCCTTAATTGTGGTCTGTCGATGTGAAACTACCCTCGTACGCGCAGCTAAGTCACGCACTTTTTACAGGACAGATATCTGATACTGGTCGCTTTCATCTTGAACTTCAAACGTTTCAGAAGCAGTAGGAATATTTTCGACTTCATTTTCTGAACCACTAATTGATGGGGTGCAGGTGGCATCAGCTTTGTCACTCACGACATCGAGGTCTACAATTTCGTACCGTCGGCAGTCATCCATACTTAAACGTCTCCTTCATCACATTTATGGCAATTGAGTTTTTATAGTATATTTAGCATTTCAGTCATCATTCTGTTCTTCATTTCCACTTGCGCTTTGAGGACTTTCCGCCGTACTCAAAAATTTTATTCCAGGCTTTTTTAGTCTGTTCTTTCAAACTGTCCCAATCTGCTCCGATCATGTATGGGCATCTTTTAAAACAATCTTTTTATAATTTCTAATTAGACTTTCTTCTCTCTCCTCTTCTCTTCCTAACAACAACTTACGTAGCAATTCTTTAATTTCTTCTGTAGTATCGCTAGAAAGTCTCAATAACATATTGGTCCATGGTATGTAATAAGAAGGTTAAAGGTAGGTGGAAGAATCATTACTTTTATAAATTCGTCCTTTTCATTTAGGATGTCATGTGATAGATTATCAAGGAGGAATATATTTTTCTCTTTTGCTATTCTTTAGCTGAACGGCTTTTACAGTGAGTACAGAATCTTCCATTATCCATTCCATGAAAATTTAACTGTTCATCCAGGCGCTATTTGTGAGGTGTAAACATGAAGTATTACTTGTTTGGAACAACGCGGTTTTTTGACTAGCGGGCTGCTGCTGTTGTCGCATCTCAGCGTGGTATTGTAGCAGTTCGGTTAAGCGATCGTTCGGATAATCGACGCTCTACTGTAGTATGGTATTTAAGAGGATGTCCGTGTGTGCACATGTACGTATATATGTATGTTCGGATTCAATGGAGAAGATAACAAGGTTATAATATAACTTTTAAGTACGCAGGTAAAATGTCTAGACCAAACACATAATTCTAGTTTTTATTTCACATCGATCGGTGCACTATTACCGAAGTTATAAGCGTGGAAAGTTTACGTACATTATTAAAATCTCGCCCGTGCCCGCGAGTAGCGCGTGACGTCATCGATTCCATGCGGCCGCGCCGCCATACCGTTCCAGCGCGCCGATCATACGTTTGTAGTCATTGAGTTTAATATATAAATCAATGTTTGTAGTAATATTTCGCGGGTGAGTTATTTGCCCTCGTGCGCTCTGGTGTTTTTAAGTATTTAATGATGGAAGAAGGGTTTCAAAAGGTCAATCTGACAACCTTCCAATAGTCCATGACATGATGATGGCGGAATATTTTCTAAGAAACAAAGATTTTGTCGCGGCTGAAATACGCATAAGAATAAGATAATATTTTATAACCTAGGTACCCATTATTACATTAATACTTCTGGGTTTCATTTGCTAATCATAAGAATAAGTATAACAAAAATACGTAAACATTCCTTACCTACCTAGGTACTTACTATCTGCCGCTAACTAGTTCTGTTTTCTTATTCTTCATAGGTGTACCCTGACCTTTTTGTGGTTTTTATGGTTAAAAAAATTCCTGTCGTATATAAAGAAATTTACTAATATTAATAGAAAAAGGGTCACATTATTATTATGATTAAAAGCGTAGTTATATATTCTTCAGGCAATGGATCAATGTCAATATTATCATCTAGAGTAGTAACAGGTTCGACAACACATTTATGCTCAATTTCTTGTGAAGTAGTGGCAATCGCATGTGCAACTGTTTCTGTACCTGCTGTAGATGTCTAAAGACTGCCTTTTTTCTTTCAATATCATCATTCGTACCGCTAGAATTACCAGCCTTTGTTGGTAGTAAATCTAGCCATGCTCTCTTCTTTGCTTCGGGATTACAAAGTTATGCATGCAGTTAGTGTATCTAGAAAACTGGACGGAAATTGAAAAATATTTTAGTTTTTCCTTGATTTATATACTAAACAATAATTGTGTTCAAAGTTTGAAGCGTCTAAGTCTGCTAGAAGTGCCTTAGAGTTTTGATGATCGGTCAGTCAGTGAGTGACAAAATTAAGAAACTGACTAATTATAATTCCTAAACTATTGGTTCAAATTTAATAAAATTTGAACTATACCGTGTCTATACATTGCCCGCTTGGGTCCTGTAAATTCAGGTTTCTATAGTTCGGCCGTTCAGAGAATGCGTTCCTAACACGTCGCGATTGAACTGACGACGTTACTTTGTAATGGCGTTGCAGTTACGATAAAAATATTTTTGCTGATTGTTTACCGTTTTAACAATTGATGAGCATTAAAACAACATTATTATATCAATAATCAATGAATGTTATAATTTTGTGCCAAACTGAGTGTCAAATAACTTGGTAAACAATATTTTTCTATATCTATACTGCGCTATTAAAAGGTTATGTCAGCGCTTTCTATTTGTAGTGCTGTGCTAACAATAACAGGCAATAACAGTATCGTAATCTGTTCTTATACAGTTATACTTTATAAAATAATAAGTTTTGTTTTTCTTTTTAAGAATTTGAAAATAATGGACTATAAGATAACTTTTATTAAATATAAAAATAAAACTACGACCAAACCTTAGTGCGAAAGAAAGTAGCATTTTTTTATTTAGGTTGAAAATGGTAACCCCAAATGGCGTATCGGTCTGTTGTCGTTTCGTGCGCATAGACCACGTTCTTCAAGTGTTTTTGATCTGTTTTTATTTGATTACCCGGCTTTCGTTTAATGGACTGTTTCTGCTTTTCAAACTGACATCGGCGCTAAATCGGACTTCGATTGTGTTTTGTATTGCGTTCTTTTTACTTTTGGTGCATAATAATGCCTAAACGTGGACAAATATTGAAAAGTGGAGCCTGTGAGTTAATCATCAAGCTGCAAGATTTTGAGCGGGAGCGGCAAAATGGCGGACCCCTGTTACCTGTCAAACAAGTACAAGAACGCGTCTCTCATGCGCTTGGAGAGAGAAACGAACGATAACAAATATTAATAAAGAAAAGTTCGGCTCTACTGGCACGGAAGATAATATTTTACGTACTCTGAAGTAGAAACGTAGAACTAAACCCGTGACAGATATTGACACCTTTGACGCCGATGTAATCAGAAATCATATATATGGTTACTATTCCAGAAATGAATATCTCGACAGGAAGAAGCTTTTGGCATCGTTAAGAGAAGCTGGACTGTTTAGCGGGGGTAAAACTGCTTTAACCAAAATGTTAAAAGATATTGGTTTTTCGTATAAAAAAACAGAGAAAAGAAAATTTTATTAGAACTATACGACATAATTTTAAAACGGATAAGTTTTTTGAGAGAAACAAAAAATATTGATAACTGGGATAATGTCGTGTTCATTGACGAGACATGGCTAAACGCCAATCACACGGTTTCCCGTTCTTGGACGGATAATACACAAGCGTCGACGTCGAAAGTACCAATGGGTAAGGGGGCCCGTCTGATAATATGCCACGCAGGTTCTGCATATTATATAATCGAATTTATTATTTCTTTAATCCATTAAAAAGAGGTCAAAAAAACTGAGCACACAGCAGTTTTGCTAGTTTTTGAATAGACGAACTATCGTTCTTTACGAGTTTGGGTACATTCAACTAACTAAATAATTTTATAACTAAATAATTTTATAGTTCTTGTAGAACTTTTATAGTATAACTCACAACTCTTAACACTGGCTCTCTATCACACCAAGTCTTTTGGGGTACACTCCACAAAGCAACTGACTGCCGGCGCTCATTGCAACAACTGAATGGCATGCTACCCCCACTACTTGTGTGTATGAGATAGTGTATTGAATCTATTTAATAGACACATACACTACATTCCTTCCTTATGAAGGAATTTTTTTACTCAAGTGAAATACATTTTTAATCAAAAATAATATTCAATTAATGAACTTAATTTGCATCGTTATGATCTTCCCTTTCATGACCTTCTGAAGATGATGTGGGTTCGCCATGGATAGAGTTCCATATTCCTTCTATTTCCTTAAAGTGTGTAACATTTCTCCGTAATCTTTGTCCAGTCTCTTCATTTCTCACTGTGACATCTCCTTCTATTATTTCTGAATCTTTGCTCTTCTTTTCCGATCTCCATATTCTTTACCTTTTTCTTTTTGTAGTTTATCTCGGTCCCTTATAGTTTTCTTCGGTATTGATATTTTTTAACATAGGTATTTTGTTTCTATTTTGACGATTAAAGAAAAGTTCTGATGGTGATTTCCCTGTTACTGAATGTGGAATAGAGTCTTCATCAGATATTCATACAATGTTTCTTTGAAATCTTTTTTTTTCAAGTTGACTGATTCTAAGTCGTTTTAATATGTCACGATTTTGGGGCTCTACTTCGCCATTCATCTGGGGCCAATATGGTACAGAATTTAATAATTTGATTACACACTTAGAACAAAAGCTTTTAAATTATTCACTTATAAATTGATGTCCATTATCCGCACTAATTGAAACTGGGTAACCGAGGCGCCTAAATATCTCTTTTAAATTTTTTATGTTTTGTATACTATTGATGATTTTGGTTATCTTGATTTCTTTATAACGACTGAAATAGTCAATTACTACCAGAAGGTAATCGTTGCTTGGTAGTGGTCCTAACAAATCCATTGCGATGTTGACCCATGGTTCTGATGGAAGTTCCTTAGGTACAGGTAGATTTGGCAGTTCCACAAGAGTGCACCCTTTGCAGCTCTTGACTGATATCCCGACATCTTTATCAATCTTTGGCTACCGGACTTTAGCTCTTAAGTGTTCTTTCATAGACACAATTCCAGGGTGACCTTCATGGGCTGCCACTAATACTTGTTTTCTTAATTTGTTTGGAATTACAATTCTATTTCCTCTCAAGAGAATATTGTCATAAAAACATTCATTTCCAAAAACATTAAAGTTTTTGACTGACTCATGCCATTGATTAATATGGAGTCCATTTTTTACAATCCTTATTTCTAAGTCACTTTCGGATTGTGCAATTATATCTCGCATAGAAATAGCATATATGTTTTTGCTAATTGTACTATTTGGCATACATAGTGGTCCTGTATAGGTTGTACATAATTACGTTCCGTTACATAACTGTGATAGTGGATATACAATTTTTGTATTTCCTAGCTTATATTTTATCTTATCCATTTTTTCGACGCGGGCACACGGCTTAGACTTAGGAGTAAATAGGAATTCCAATGGTTTATGATCAATGATTAAATCAAATTCTTTTCCGAAAAAAATGTGTTAAAATGTTCGATAGTCCAAACAAGATCAAGAGCTTCCTTCTCTGTTTGCCTGTATTTTCGTTCAGAATTTGTTAACGTCCGATTTCCATAGCCAATGATTCTGGGACCCCTTTTATTAGGTTGTAGCAAAACAGCTCCTAATTCTACAGGTCTCGCGTCCACTATAACTTGGGTCTTGTCTTTGACGTCATAATATCCTAAGGTTTCTATTTTTGTTAATTTTTATTTGAGACACCTTAATGCGTGGTCCTGTTTTTCTGTCCAGCCTTTTTTTCTAATTACATCTTAAGTAATTCTTTTAATGGTTCATTAATTGTAATTGTTGCTTACCCAGGCATAGTTTTAACACAATTCACCACACAATTAAAACAAATTAGTACAAAATAATTGCTAACAACTTTGTTGTTAGCGCGCGTCAGTCACACTAATGGCTGACTCAAGGCACGGACGACTTTATCGGATGGTATATATAAAAAATCCTACCAAAGTGTATAAGCTGTGGGGTTTATATGGTAACCTTTTTTATCCTGTACACATCGACATATGGTGGAATGAGTTAGACATAGAGGTAATGCTTTATTTCGACATTAAAAGAGCGGGCGAAAAATGTCCAGTACTTGGACACCCGCAGTCAACGGAGATATTTTCGTGTCCAAGGGTTAGACGTCCGCAGTTGAGAGGTTAGAAGTCTAATTTTATTCTAATGTTATTATTATCTTAGATGTAATATTTAAACATGTATGTTAATATATAATTTTTGTAAATTCATTGTTATTCAGTAATAAATTACACCGTTACTGTTACAGCTTATTAAAATCCACTGCTGAACACATAGGCCTCCTCGTATATTGCACCATAAGGGCGATATTTGCCATAGTTGCCACGCTTGGCAAGCGGGTTGGCAACCACAGTTTTTTGAAGTGAAACTTTTACGGGAGGGTTTTGATTGAAATACTGATCCGCAACCTTTTTATATGACGTAAAGTGGTGGGTGTAAACCCAACGTACGTACCGGGCATTCGGTCGATCATTCAAATCGCAAACGCAGGGCATTACATACCATAAAGTATATAGTAGTAAAATCACAAGATTACAACGGTCTTTTGTTCAAATACTTATCTTATATTATTTTTAACAATTATTTTGAGACAGTTACCAAGGTACACGTATTTTTTTAGTAAGATTGAGCGCACTTCAGTAATAGCGCCATCTGCTATGTTGTATAGGTAAAGTCATTTTATCGACCAAATATTGATTGACTATCAAGTTGGTACCTAGAGTAGATGCTATTATAGCATCAACCTAAAAAAATCTCTTATTTTTAAAAATGTAACCTCGACACTAGACACACTTTCTCCTATATCATGTAGGCAGTTTTTACATACATAAATTGTATAAGGACATCCAGACCCGGAACAATTATTTATAAGCCACACAAATACCTGTATCGTGCGGGATTCGAACCCGCTGTATTTAGCGTTGTAATTCAAAGCTGCTGTGCCACAGAGACGTCAAATTTTATTATTTAGTTTATATAAAATAATAATTTGTAAATTTTTATTTAAATATTTTTGCTGACATAACATAAAACTGTGGTTTCATAAAATTTTATAAATAATAGACAATTACCTAATTAACAAACTAAACCGATAATATTTCTTCTAAGATCGAAGAAGGTGATGCACTGTGATACATATGTAGAAATTATTTTATGTAAATAAATTAATGATATACATAATCTACGTTATTCAAAAGTCATTGAAGAATAATTTAAATGTTTCCCTGTAATACAAAAGTTTCACTTCTGTCATGTCATGTCACGACATACACTGTTCATAGGTAGTCTTTCTTACGAAAACGTTGCTGTAGATGGACAGACCTGATTTGTTTTCTTTATGTCGCCTTTTACGACACCCACGGGATGATAATGGGGTAGTGGATAAAATTACGTTCATTCTATCCTTATTTATTTCTATAATTTTGTTACCCATTTTTTTTTTCAAATTGAGACGTAGGATCAGAGTTTGATTTCAAAGTCTATAATTAAAATGTATTCTTAAGAAGTAAACTTAATTTACACATATTTATAGAAAATTATTTTAGTTAGTTTATTTATAAACAATTATTTAATTGGGCGATTTTCCTTCATGCCTAACTAGGCTTAGGACTAGCAGAAAAGTTTTAAATTCGAATTCTCAATTCAATTTCAAAATTCAACTATATTAACCGCAGATTTACCTGATTTGCACGAGCCACTGATTCAGCTCCGGTGGAAAAGAGGTCCAAAGGAGACCATATTTCACTAGCCTTACGCGACATTTTGAAAGTCTTTATTCAAAAATGATTAAAAGTCTAAATCAACTTAAACTATGCTATATTATATTTACACTTTACACATAATTGTCTGAATTACAACTACCTAATGCACAAAATACACACAAATATTGCAAATAAATGCACAAACGCAACGTAAAAAATTAATGGATGTTAATAACTTAATGGATGTTATTATCTTAGAGAACGGCATGGGCACGAGCCACCAAAACCAAGTGCGTAATTGTTGCGTTTTAGATAAAAGCAAATTCCAAACTTTCCATCCAAAATATAATAAACATAAACATAAAGTTGCCTAAACCAAATATAATATGACCATACAAATGCAACTCTTGTGTCTATTATCCTAAAGATCATTTAAATTTGACAACTCTCACAACTACACAAACTTAAAATTAGGCAAATTTAACCATTTGGAATTCGACCTTGACTGACTTGACTTGACCTTGATTTAGGTAATTATATCCAGATGTGCATTGTGTACCGTGTGAAATTAAAACTACCACAACAGAAATCCTCTCTTTCTATACGCATTTATGATACCGTCGCAAGAACATGAAACAATTTATATCAACGAAGGACATCGCACCGGTTTAGTTCGTGGGCCGTGTTGGCATATCATTCCAGTTTTTGCGTTTTACGTTTTACAAATCTAAGCCTTGTGCCTAATAAGCTGAAGATCATTTGAAATTTGATAACTCTCACAACTACACAAATTTAAAATTTAGGCAATTTTAACTATTTAAAATTCGACTTTATTGCTTTAGCTATATATTATAATTCACAATGTGCAACGTTGTGTGATAACTACCAAAGCATCGCAACGATATCCATATTCGCTTCATCTCTTTCTATACTTATTTAAACTTTCGTTGCAAGAACGGGAAGCGACGAATATCAACGAAAGTCATCGGTTAGTGGGCCGTTTTCCGTTTTGGGAGATCGTACCACAGTTTGCGTTATGCGTTTCGGTTTCGTTTTCGTACGTTGGTTAGGTATATGGTTTTTGGTTGGATATGTGATAACGGTTTTGTACTTAGGTTTATCGATATGATATGATATTTGATAACATAACGTTATTAGTTACATTTTGATATATCGGTCTCATGCCTATGAGACAGTGTATTAAATCTATTGAATAGACACAAACACTACAGTTTTTATGAAAATTGAAAACAGAAAAGATTCGATTTCCATTTTCTAGGGTGAAATATCGATTCACTGGATCGGTTTAGAAAAAATGATTTTCGGTTAAAAAAATGAGTTTTTTTAAGCTGCAGTTAAGGCCGAATACGAAGAGAACTGGCGAAAATGAATGTATTTCTCTTGACTAGAACTTTGACCTGAAGTAATTCTAAGCTTTAAAACATTTTTGTAGGTTTGTTCGGGTCCTTCACAAGGTCACCGTCATTTTAAAATTTTAAAATATATGAATATACCAACAAATAAAAAAATGTTAAGAAATGATGTATAAAATTATTGTTCTTCCAAAACTCTGTGAATTTTAATTTAGGACAAATTCTTTTACGTAAAAATGTTTGTATTGTGATTCCGAAGGTACCTGCTATCTTTATTTTCGCTACAAAATATTATTTATTAACATAATTCGTTTTAATTAAAAACACCTAATAATAATATCGTATATTGCCAGATAAAAGTTTGCCGTAATAAATTACCAGGCGCTTCGACGTGTGACATAAGGTAACAACAGTCGATGTGTCTGTAGCGAAAATCGTTAATTTAGTGTTTTATACGCGTTTAAGGGACTATAAATGTAAATATGGGTAGGAAAAGAAACAAATGTTACCGAAGTGGTAAAACAAAGAGAGTTTATAAATGTTGTATTTTGAAGTTAATACTTATATTTTTGTAAAATAATTTTTTGTTTGAGGCTGCCTAATAGGTTGCATTTTTACTCATTTACATTAGCCAAACTGATCATTTATACTTTTCTAGTTTCAAGTGAGAAACACTAAAAATGTTAAATACAATGATATTATAAATAAAAAGAGGTAGATATCGCACTGGCGCGCAAAAACTGTTGCGAACGAATTCAGACAATTGTCGTAATTTGTTTTATTCGGCTAATAGCAGCGAGCGAAACGAAGCGTGTCTGTTTCGTGCCTATATCTACCTGAAATGCCGAGTTGTGTGTTACGAAAGTGTAAAAACTATGGTTCCAAGAAAAATAAGAGTGTAGGAGTTTCATACCATACGTAAGTATATTAAAATAATGTCATATTTATATTTTTTCACGATTTTATTTCTCATTTACAAAATACATTTCGAATTATTAATATGGTGGTTCGAAAAGGACAGTGAATATGATGACAACTGCAGCGCGATAAGGACAAATAGCCATGCGTCATAGATTAATCAACCAGAAGCGAAATCGTAGGCAGAATACACAGCGTTCGTTGACCGCTTCAGTTAGTTTGTTTAGTTTGTTAGCGTCTTTCTAATAATCATACAATATAAGATTATATAGAATTAAATTAGTAATAATGGACTATTCAATATTATTTTATTACTCGATTAGAAGGTATGCCTTAGATAAAATATTTATTTTTTATTATGTTTTTGTTATCTTCCAGATTTCCTAGTGACGATTTTATGAAACATAAATGGGTCAGCATAGTTCAGGCGGAAAGAAGTGAATATAACTGGATACCTACAAAAAGTAGTACAATTTGTTCTGAACATTTTAAAAATGAAGATAAATATGCTACTTCCAAAGGCTACATCCGTCTGAAAAAAACTGCAGTACCTGTGATAGCCCCGGTAAAAACTAATTTTATTATTCTTATTTACGATAGTTCATTATTTCCACAACAAGAAAGAAATGGTCGTAACTTATATAATTACGTGATCCGTGCATTCAATCTGGTCAATTAATTACAAATATCATTTATAATTAACGTATCAATTAAGTGAATTTATTCTATTTCAGGACAATGATGATGTTCCACAATTTCGCTCACCTACCAGTCTGGACCATGTTGATATATCCGACATGGATTCAGTGTTCGACACCCCCAGAAAAGCAAAGCTTAGGACGCGAGTTCGTAAATTAGCTGTTGAAAAAAAATATTACAGAAAAAAATAATGCTCTTAAAATCCAAAACAGTAGATTAATAAAAAAAAATAACAAGCATGAAAAACATTTTAAAGGATTTGAAAAAAAAGAATTATCTCACGGAACAGCAATTTTCGGATCTTAACCTAAAAGCAGAACCATTAAACTTATTTAACAGAATATTGCAAATAAAAAAGTCTAAGAAAAATTTTAGGAAGAAATACCCAGCAGCGCTTCGCAAATTTGCGTTAACTTTAAATTACTACTCCTCAGTGGCGTATAAATACGTTAGGCGGGTATTCCATACTGCCCTGCCTCATCCCCGTGTTTTGGCTAAATGGTACCAAAATACTTCAATGTTGCCAGGTTTCACAAAACAAGCATTTGATATTTTAAAACAAAAAAGTAATTTATCTGGAAAGAAAATTATTTGTGGCCTGATTGTAGACGAAATGGCTCTTAGACATCAAACTCAATGGACAGGCAAAAATACAGAGGGATTAGTAAATTATGGTTCTGGACCTTCGGAAAACAAAGAAATTGCAACAGAAGCATTTGTTTTTATTTTAGTATGTTTAAGTGAAAACTGGAAAATTCCTGTAGCTTACTTTTTTGTCAAAGGGTTATCATCAGAGACGAGGGCTACTTTAATCATGGATTGTTTAAGACATAGTCATGCAGCAGGCGTTGACATAGTAAGTTTGACTTTCGATGGTTTTGCGGCTAACTTGTCTACTGCAGCGGTTCTAGGTTGTAAACTAAGCGTTATTGATAACTTAAAAACTACATTTAAACATCCTGAAACTAATAAAGAAGTTGCAGTTTTCCTAGATCCATGCCACATGATTAAATTGGTACGCAACACTTTTGAAGCGAAGTCAGTTATTTTTAATAATGAAAATAAAGAGGTAAGGTGGCAACTATTAAAAAATCTTAACAAACTGCAGACAGACCAGGGTTTAAATTTTGCCAACCGACTTACACAACGGCACTTAAATTTTCGCAATGAAATTATGAAAGTCAAGTTAGCCACACAACTTTTAAGTAGAAGTGTCGCAAATGCTTTGCAGCTTTGCGAAGATACACATCATCCATCAAATTTTAAAGATTCGGGTCCCACTAAAGACTTCATAATATTATTTAATGACTTGTTCGACATTTTCAATTCGAGAGCTCGTGACAAATTTGGTTTCAAAACGCCTGTCAGTTTAGGTAATGCAAAAGAAATATTTGATTTTCTAGAAAAAGCTAAAAAATATATACTTGAATTGCGTATTTATAATAAAAACAGAATTACCCGACGTGGACATGTATTTATGAAAATAACTAAAAAGAAGCTCGTGCAATGTAAATCTAAAACCGGTTTTTTAGGATTTTTGATTTGTATCGAAAGCCTTAAATATTTATATACGTCTCTTGTTCAAGATGAGAAAAGACTTAGCTACATTTCTACATATAGGTTAAGTCAAGACCACATTGAAATAATGTTCGGGGACATACGTCGACATGGAGGGTATAATATAACCCGAATACAATCCAATTCAAAGGAATTTATAAAAAAATGTTCAATCATTTGGAATTACGATCTGCCTTTACAGGTAATTGTATTCCGGTAGAATATTTTCCGATACTAAATTGCTCATCAGTAGTAAAAAACATAAATAACACGTGCGACGGACGGGTTCTTGATGAAAATTGGGTTATGGATGAGCTTATGAACTTGGAAAGTGATAAAAAATCGGAAGAAAACGTGTCTATTATGACAGATTTACTTAATAACGATCATCGCTCGTGTAATGTAGAACAAATAATAGGATATATTTCAGGCTGGGTATCTAGAAAACTTTGTGGAAGTTTAAAATGTCAAGAGTGTCGTTCCTCCTTATTCACGAATGAAAAATTATGGTGTCATAAACTCGTCACTCTTAAAGATATGGGTGGTTTGTGTTTTGCATCGCATGATGTTTTTTTAGTGTGCTTAAAATCAGAAGATATTTTAAAGAAATTCATCATAGAAAACGGTCCCTATTTTAGAAACTCTTATGACTTTAAGCGATTACAATACAACATTTTAAAACATTTTTTGCAGTCCAATGTATTCGATATTTTGTTTGAACACTCTATGAATCAAACCCCTATACTCAATCATAGACTGCAATTAATTCGAGCTATAATACAAAAGTATCTGAATATCCGTTTGCATCATGAGCACAAAAATAGCCCATTCATTAAAAGCATGTCAAAAAGACAAAAAAGAAATAAATTAAACTTATTTGAGGGTAAATAAATAATAATGAAAATCTTAACTGCCAACTCAACTTTTCTTCTTTTCTATCTTAGTCTAAGTTTGTGAATAAATAATTAACAATTCTGTATTTTGTTTTACTTAATACATCATTACCAATGTAATGTACCTATGCTTATATCCAATGTCCCATCTGTGGCAAATCCGCATATTCTATGATTCACTAGTGTACTTTAAGCGCAATACACTACAGATAGCTATCTCTTTCTGTACCACACGTTCCGTATAATCTATCGCAGTCGTAGTTGAAAATGACTATACACCTACATGTAAGTACATTTGTAATAACAACGCAACAATTTCTAGACACCGCTCAGTATGAACGTAGCGTATCTTCCTTTATAATATCATTGGTTAAATATCAAGACCCAGTCGGAAAAGAATGTACAGAGTAGTGCAAGCACAGAGACCGCAAATAATGTCAGTCAATGTATTGTCCGAAAGCATGGGGTAAAAGTACATAATTAAGAAAAACCGAAATACTTCGGATGTGAAGTGATTGACCAGTCGGAGTAGTCTTGTGAGAATTTACATACACAGTACCTACCCCCACTATGGGGCATTCACCGACTTTTTAGTTTTTTTTCTTTATTATTTATGCAATTTGCATTACGGCATCTTGTAAGACTCACAAGAACAAACATTTTCAGTTATATGAGGTTCTTTACGTACGATGCACCAATTAAGAAAAAAAAATCGTTATCAATTCAATAACTTTTCGAACAATATTTTATAACGAATAAAGTACAGACTTTATAATCTATAGGAACTAATATTATAAATAAGAAAAATTTATTTAAGAAGTAAGCAATGCTCTCTGTGTTGTTCATTACTCTGCATCTGAGCTAGTTCAGTCAAATATAATCAAAGCCCGTACGGCTTTGATTATAGGTATTATACATGTCTATATAAACAAAGCGTAGGTACTGGCGGCGCGTGGTTTGCTGCGAAACGTGCAAGGTCATTCGCGTCTTATTCGGCCTTAATTGTTTTTATATTAAAAAAAGTATATTTTATTTTAAAATATTTATTACGTCCCCTTAGAAAAAAAGGATACAAATAGAAATAGAAATAGAAACTTTTTTATTCAATGTAGATTATAAAAATACTCATTGAAAGTCATTCTTTTAATTTACCACTGGTTCGCAAAAAAAAAACCTCTGTCCTGGGAAGAACCAGCAAAAAAACCCAGCGGGACTATTTTTTTTAATAATAGCTTACAATCATGTTTACAATCAACAACACAAGACAAATTAGAAATAGCTTGGTAGCGATCACCCTTCCCAGGGGTTATTATCATCTATAAATTCCTTAATATTATAATAACCCTTTTTATACAAACTTAGTTTAATAACATTTTTAAACTTTGTGTATGACAAATTTTGTATATTTTCTGGGATTTTGTTGTAAAAGCGTATACATCGCCCCAAGAATGAATTACTGACTCGGTGGAGTCGAGGTACTACCAGCTTGTGTCTGCTCCTAGTATTTACAGAATGAATATCACTTATTTTCGCAAAACTGCTTTTATTTTTGTGTACGTACATTACATTTTCATAAATGTATTGAGAGGCCAGAGTTAATATATTAATTTTCTTAAATTTTTGTCTCAGTGACTTTTTTGGTTTTAAATTATATATTGCTCTAATGGCCCTCTTCTGTAAAATAAATATAATTTCAGTGTCAGTCGCGTGTCCCCATAGCAAAATACCATACGACATAATGCTATGGAAATAACTAAAGTAAACTATTCTAGTTGTTTCAACACTGGTAAGAGTTCTAATCTTTTTTACAGCATATGCTGTAGAACTAGGTCTGCTAGCTAGTTTTGATATATGGGGGAGCCATTGAAGCTTTGCGTCCAGTGTGATTCCAAGAAAAATGGTGGTATCAACAAGACTCAGTTCCTCCCCATTTAAAATTACATTAGTATTGACATGTTTAACATTAGGAGTTACGAATTTCATACATTTAGTTTTAGTTCCATTCAAATGCAAATTATTAACATTAAACCAATTGACTAACTTAGCTATAGCATTATTTACTTCGTCGTAATTTAATAACTGTCGTTTTAATTTGAAAATTAATGAAGTATCATCAGCAAATAATACTATATCATGGTTATCCCCTACTATGTAAGGTAAGTCGTTAATATATACAAGAAACAGAAAGGGGCCGAGAATTGAGCCCTGAGGCACGCCCATTTGTACAATCGACCCGGAAGAACTCATACTATTAATAACAACTTTTTGTGTTCTGTCACTTAAATATGAAATAATTAATTTAAGAGCATCATTTCTTACACCGTAGTGTTGAAGTTTCCTGATTAATGTTTCATGGTGAACACAATCGAAGGCTTTGGATAGGTCACAGAACACACCCAAAGCATCCTGTGAATTCTCCCATGCATTAAATATATATTTAATCAGCTCAACACCAGCATCGAAGCTCATCAGATGAATAGAAGTAAACATAATGATAAAATAAAACGTATTTTTATGGTACTAATAAATCAAACAATATAAAATAGGTAATAAAATATAAAATTTATATGAAATTATAAATAATATAAAATTATTAATATAAAATAGGTAATAAAATATATTTAATAGATAATTCATGAATAAACTAAAATAAGAATAATTAATTATTTTGTATGAAAGTTAAAACGTAGTTTTTATTCTAATTTCCAAAATATTTGAAATCAGAGGTAACGTTAACTTACTCCATTAATTATACGAAGGTGGATTGAAAAGTACTCGGCCTAACACAGATCCATTCAAATCTAAAAATCAAATCTACCCACATTATTTAGTTCAGTTCAGACTAGTTCATTGTGTGAAGTTCGAAACGTGTGCGATAATTAGTTGAGATTTTATAAATTTATTAACAAAGTAATCGGACATAATTTCCGCGAATGGAGCAAATCGAGCAGCGTGCCGTCATTAAGTACCTTCATAAGAAGGGGCTATCATCAAAAGCCATCCATGATGACATGGGCAGTACATTAGGCGATTGTGCTCTGTCATATTCATCCGTCAAAAAATGGATAGCAGAATTTAAGCGTGGTAGAGAAAGTGTGAAAGATGAACCCCGCTCTGGAAGGCCTTCGACGTCAACTACTGACGAAAATATTAAAAAAGTACTTGATTTAATACTGGGAGACCGCAGATTAAAAATTAGAGAGATAGCCGAGATTATAGGCATCTCTTATGAACGAACTCAAAACATCATTGTCAACGAGTTGGGTTTCCACAAGGTGTCTGCGAGGTGGGTTCCGCGACTGCTTTCAGTTGAACAAAAAAGGACGCGATTGACTATTTCACGCGACTGTTTGGAGTTATTTGAAGCCGATGCAGATGAATTTTTGAATCGTTTTGTTACTATGGACGAAACATGGGTTCATTACTGTACACCGTAAACAAAACAACAATCAAAACAGTGGAGAACACCTGGTTCACCACCCCCTAAAAAGGCTTAGTCGATTTTGTCGGCAAATAAGGTGATGGCTTCAGTATTCTGGGACTCGAAAGGTGTGATTATGATTGATTATCTTCAAAGAGGTCAGACTATAAACTGTGATTACTACTGCACCTTACTACGTCGTTTACGAGAGGAAATAAAAGGAAAACGTCGAGGAATGCTCAGAAGAAAAGTCCTGTTTCATCAAGATAACGCCGGTGTTCACACGTCAGTACAGTCAATGGCTGAAATTCACAACTGTGGCTTTGAACTGTTACCGCATCGGCCGTATTCACCTGATCTGGTACCATCAGACTTCTTTCTGTTCCCTAACCTAAAACAGCACTTGGGAGGTCAAAGATTTTCGACAAACGACGAGGTCAAAGCAGCTGTAGACGCATATTTTGACTCTAAGGAAGAATCATTTTTTTTCAACGGTCTAAATGCTTGGAAGGGGAGGTGGCAAAAGTGTATTGAACTTGATGGTGATTATGTAGAAAAATAAAAATATAGCTGATTGAACAGTGAACTCACGTTAGCTAGGCATATGGCTGTGGCCATATGCGTAGTGGCAATGCTTTAGCGCGGTTATTACTGATCTCGTGTTATATAAATCTATGTCATATACTGTCTAATGTTTTGGAACGAATCACCAGTATAGCATCGATTTATGACGTCATAGTCATTTGCATTAGCTTGCTACATATTTATTTATCTATGATTTGCATTGGACAGTACACTGCGTTGTATTTCGGAACATACCCTTTTGTATTTGTCATTGGTCATTGTTTGTCAATGTTTGTCAATTTGCATTTGGTTGGTGTAACAAAATAATTTTTAATTTTGTTCGCAGATGTTACACCGTTTATTGAAATATAAAAAAGTGGCTTAATTTTGGCTTTGTCTCTGGATTATAATTGTTCATAGAAGAACAAAATGTGTGGTGGATTTACGTGTTCTAAAAATGCTTTAATTGCATTGAATATTCTTTATGTGGTAAGAAACCCTTCTTTTAACTCCCACAATATATTTTATTTGCATAAGATGTTATTTAATATTATTGGTAAAATTTAAGGTGGTAGCTTCTATCCTTATTTCCGTGGCCGTGTATGCAGAAACTTCTTCCCTGGTTACTAATTTACCCATAGTAGGAGGAATCCTTGCGTGTGGAGTGTTTCTAATCTTAATATCATTATTGGGTTTAGCTGGGGCAGTCAAACATCATCAAGTTATGCTATTCTTTGTATCCTTTTGACTTTATTTATGAATCTTATTTTAAGTGTGCTAATAAAATATTGAAATATATATTACCTCTTTGTGAGAAATTATGTTTTCATTGGCGAATAGATGGATAACACAGAAGAGTAATTGACGCTCTAAATTGGCCAAATAAAAAACATTCATTTCTTTCGATTCGATTCATTAGGCAGGTCTTCAGAGCTTAGACTCAGCCAGTATTACTTCAGTTTTCAAAGTTCAAATTTTGAATTATACATTTTATGGATCAGATTGACATTTGTAAAAATGTTATCTATACATGTTGCAATAGATTCAGTAATTTGCGTTTGCTCCAAAAATAAATTAAAAAGACCATATGAATGAAGCAATGATCTAAATTTAATATTGGTGGAAGAAGCTTCTAGTATTCTAGGAGATTGATATTAAAGTCTTTTTTATTAAGTTCTTTTTTTCTATGTGGGTAGTTGTGATTGCAACATGTAAAACTGTAATCTCTCAAGTTATAATTAAAATAAATACATAATTCGTAAAATATTATATTTCAAGTGCTAGTAATGAAAAATTAGCTTGAACTACCTGTCTGTGAGTGTTTACTACTTAATCCAACCACAATTACAACACTTTTTACTATTATAACCTCTGTCAATTCTTCATTATACCATGGACCCTACAATTAAAAACACTATGTCCAGTTTGATGGAGGTGTTTCATAAAAGGATGAATGATTTTGAAGAAGAATTGCAGAAAACGCCCAGCACATCCACCAGTATTACTTCTTTGGTAGCTGAGTTTGCATCTTTCAAGATATTTGTAGGGCAGGCACTAAACAGTCTTCAGCAGCAGATGGAATTACTTGCTCGTAATGCTGACAGCATAGAAATACGAAGCCGAAGGAAAATGTTACTGCTTCATGGTGTACCAGAGATTGCAAAAGAAGACACCGCTTTGGCTGTCACCAATGTTCTCCAAAATCAGTTGAATTTAGACAACGTCTCTGTCAGTGATATTAAGCGTTGTCACAGATTAGGTAGACCAACAGCTCCTCACAAGCCTCGACCAATTTTAGTGAAATTCCTAGATGTAGGGTTGCGTGATAAAGTCTGGTACGCAAAATCCCAACTTAAAGGCTCTGGTACCACAGTATCCGAATTTCTCACCAAGCTTCGGCATGATCTCTTTGTAGCTGCCCGTGAAAAATTTGGTATCTCCAAATGCTGGACCAAAGATGGATCTGTATACATTGTGAAACCTGATGGAACCAGACATCGTGTTACCTGTCTGAACGACATCAGCAAAATCGATTGCCAGACAAGCCCAAAACCAGTAACGAAAACTACAGCTGGGAGGCTCAAGCGAAACGCCGTTGTGAAGAAGTGTTAAGTGTACAGGATTTGCCATACCTAAATGCCATTTTTTTAATGCTTTACAATTACAATAAATATCTTGTGAGACTTATTTCTTTGTGAATGTGTTATAAGCTAGTGCAAAACCCTCTCATCATCATCAATATAGGGAGGCCTGTGCCCAGCAGTGGGACGTATGTAGACTATACCTTATGTTTTGTGCAATTTTTTTTTAACCATTGAATCTACATATAATAAGCATAATAATTATTAACCCCACTTTCCATTTATTATACCAAAAAAAAAATGTTTACAAATTGACAATGTGAAACATTATCATTACTAACTGACAAAGCTAAACATTATCATTACTTATTGACAATGTGTAACATTATCTTAAATCTGCTAGGAGTAAAAGTATTCTGTACATTATTGTTGTGACTTTTTTATTTTTATTTAACTGGCTTCACGGTTCTGGGTATTCCGGCCCTTCTGAGCCATTGTTGTGTACGTTATTATAGTACTCTTATTAGTTTGTGTTGCGAATACTACGTTATACCACAGATGATGTTAACACTAATATCACAATTATAAGGTTATGTCGCGCTTTAACGACAACGTAATGTTAACAAACGCATTGTCAGTTGTGTTTCCCATAACGGTGTTTGATTTGTGCACTTATTGAATTTTTTTTTTCTTTCTTTTACTTAAACCTTGATATTATTAATCCTCTTTTTTATTTTCTATTTAGTAGTAAAGTGTTGTAAGATAATGTACTTAAACTGTATTTATAAAAACACTCAACTGGCAGGTGGACACTAAATTTTTTATTTTTTTTATTTTTATTCGTTTTTTTTTGTTTGTTCTTAATTTTAGGAAATTTATTACCTTATTTTTTAATTGTATTTTACTTATTGTACGTTATATTTTTCACATATAAACATTAATAGTTATTTTGTAATGTCATTCTTAGACATTAGTAGTGATACTGAAACTGCAGATAGTGATGATGGCAATATCCCTAGCTTACAGCCTCTCTCTGAAATACTAGCTTCACAATTTTCTGATGTTCCCAATAATTTCAACGTCGTCCACATTAATGCCCAAAGCATTCCGGCTCACTTTTCAGATATGCTGGCTACCTTTGATTCTAAGGATATTCATGCTATTCTAGTTTCTGAGTCATGGCTTAAGCCTTGTCTTCCTTCCACAAATTATTCTTTACCTGGCTTTCACCTCATAAGAAATGATCGTACTGTTGGCGGTGGTGGAGGTGTGGCAATATATCTCCGTGCGTGTATTCCCTTTTCTGTTGTTGATATGTCATCTCAACCAACTCCGCTTAATGCAGGTGAACATCTTTTTATTGAGGTGAAGCTTAGTCACACGAAAATTTTGCTGGGGGTATATTACTGTCCTTCATCTCGAATTGACTTCTTCACTTCCTTCGAAAATATTTTAGAAAATGTATCCTCTTATTCGCACACGATCATTATGGGCGACTTTAATACTTGTCTGCTTAAACAAGACTCACGTTCATCCTCTCTTCGATCTATAGTAAATTCCACTAATCTCTCTATTTTACCTTTAAATTCCACTCATCACTTTCCTAATGCTACTCCGTCATTGCTCGACCTTATCTTTGTGTCCTCTTCTGAACTCGCTGTTAAGCATGGTCAGTGTTCAGCGGATGCCTTCTCTTACCATGATCTTATATTTCTCTCTTATAATGTCCGGCCACCTAAAATTAAGTCTAAGCTTCTTCTGCAACGCAGTTTTGGTGGTATGAATATACAAAATCTTTGCGAAGATGCTTCCAACATTGATTGGTCAGCCGTTTTAAATGCAGAATCAGTTGACGATAAAGTTGCAATATTTACGACTTACCTCACCTGTCTCTATGATAAACATGCACCAGTTCGCGTAATTAAAATGAGACATCGCCCTTCACCATGGCTGACTGATGAAATAAAATCCATTTTAAATAAAAAAGCTGCAGCCAAGACAAAATATAAATGTAGGCCTACATCTATAAACTGGGAAAAATATGTCACTATTCGAAATCACTGCAATAGGGTATGTAGGGATGCTCAGCGCCACTATATCCATAAATCAGTACAAATTGGTGATGCGGCTAAAGTCTGGAGTTTTCTTAGATCAATGGGGGTTGGAAAGTCTCGTAATAATATACTCTCCAAAGATTTAAATATTGATTTACTAAATCAGTTCTTCTCATCCTCGTCCAACTTAAATGGGACTACAAAATTTAACACATTAAATTTTCTTTCATCGCTTCCAACTCCTGATCATCCACCTTTTGTCCTAAATCAATTTTCTGCTTGTGATGTTAAGAAGAGTACTCTATCCATTACTTCGAATGCAATCGGCAGCGATTGTATCAGCCGTAATATGATCCTTCCGATTCTTGACATAATCATCCCAATACTTTGCCATATCCTAAACTCCTCGATTTCTAGTGGTGTTTTTCCAACAACTTGGAAAGACGCTCACATCATACCGTTGCCTAAAAAACCTAACCCTACATCTTTTTCGGAATATCGTCCTATATCTATTTTGCCATTCCTGTCCAAAGTTCTCGAATGCTTGATATATAATCAGCTCAATGCTTTCCTCCACAATCATTCCCTTCTAAATCCTCTACAATCTGGTTTTCGCCCTGGGCATAGTACTGCTACAGCTTTAGTCAATATTACGGAAGATATTAGATCTGCAATGGAAAATGGCAAGTTAACTATCCTTTCTCTGTTAGATTTTAGCAATGCCTTTAACTCAGTTGATTTTGAAATTTTACTGGGTATACTTAGCTCTCTTAACATATCTCCAACAGTGATTGATTGGTTTCGAAGTTACCTGTCTGGGCGCCGGCAATGTATTCGCATTGATGACACATTTTCTTCTTGGTGTGATACCATTGCTGGCGTCCCGCAGGGTGGCGTATTATCTCCCTTACTTTTCTCAATTTTTATTAATTCTATAGCCACTAAGATTACTTCGTCCTACCACCTTTACGCAGATGATCTTCAAATATATACTCATGTTTCTCCTAGTGAATTAGATGTAGCTATTAGCAACATAAACAGTGATCTTGAGCAAATATCAGATTGGGCAAAAACATATGGCTTGAAGATTAACCCCCTAAAGACTCAGGTAATTATCATCGGAAGTTCGTATATGATTGGAAAATCTAACATATCTCAAGCACCTCAAGTTGTTTTTAATGGAAATTTTATTCCTGTGAGTGAAAAAGTCAAGGACTTGGGAATTTATATTGACAGTAACCTATCATGGGGTCCTCAAATACAGGAGGTTAGTCGTAAACTCTTTGCAGCTGCCCGATCGTTGAACAGATTAAGGAACTTTCTACCTACTGCCACTAAAATTGCGCTTGCTCAATCTCTTCTTCTCCCAATTGTGGACTATGCAGATGTCAGCTATCTTGATCTCACTGAGAAGCAACTTGATAAACTTGAGCGTCTTCAAAACTTTTGTATAAGATTCATATTTGGTTTGCGCAAATATGATCACGTATCTTGTTTTCGTAATAAGCTCAAGTGGCTTCCTATCCGTCTTCGCCGGAATGCTCATATTCTGTCACTTCTTTACAATGTTCTCTTTAATCCTTCCTATCCTTCTTATCTTAAGGATCGTTTTGAATTCCTTCACTATTCCCATTCGAAAGTTTTGAGATCATCAGAGAATTTTACATTAAAAATGCCTGCCCATAACAGCAAATTTATGGACAGGTCGTTTAGTATCCAAGCAGTCCGTCTATGGAATGCCCTACCTCTGTCAGTGAGACGCGCCCAGTCTTTACCTGTTTTTCAGAAACTTGTACACAGTCATTATCTTAATCTTTGAGTTCGTGCCATTTATATATGTAGTATAAATTCGTATTTTTTTTGTATTTATTTGTTGTCTATTTCTAATTATATTATATAAAATATGGATATTTTTATGAATATTGTTTCTGCATCACCAAACCACACAATTTACTATTTTTTGCGATCCTGTCCATCCAAAGGTTGTCTGGAAGAAATCGCTTTTAGCGATAAGACCGCCCATTGTGACACTATTTTTTTTTCTTCTTCTTTCGTTTATGTATTGATTTGGTGTACAATAAAGAATTATCTATCTATCTATCTATCTACCTAAAGTCTCCACACATTACAATAGATTTATTTTATTTATTTTAGCCTAACAGTAACTTCCTCTGAAATTTTTTCAGAGTTATCATATATATAACTTTGAGGTCTGTAGATGCTCACAACAATTAGGTGCTCAAACTCAACACATAGAATTTCAACTATCGCTCAACAGAGAGGCTCACAATATCTTTACATTCTTTACATGATAATAATTTACTAGCTAAAATTAAGGAGCCACCTCTTAAAACCATTTCTCTACTAAACAAACTAACCACTTGGTGAATACTGAAGCTAAACATTAAGTTATAAGCTTTTAACCAATGTTCCATAATACATAAAATATGAATGTTGTTGTTATTTAAGAATAATTCAATTTCTAGCTCTGCCTATCATGCATTGTATATTTTGATGCAACAATTTTTGTTTTCATTTTGTGGAGTCATACAAGTACAATTATTAGGGATTTGTGAGGTATATTCTAAAATATTTAAGTTATTATAACTGCTGGAGATAACATCTATTGTCTCATTTTTTTATTTAAATTACTTTTAACTTATTCCAAAATGCATGTCAAAACATTATCCTGCTCAATAGAAGCAGATGTCTGGGTAACCAAGTCTTCGGCTGAGTTAATATATAAATAATAAGATAATAGCACATTTGCTATTATTTTAAATTATATTTGGATAGGTAATACCTATCTGTAGCCAAAAATTCTTAAAAGGTCTATTAAATCCATTACATTATTATAATTGTTACAATTAAATGTCAAATTAAAATTATTGCTACATGACAAATTATTCATTAATAAATTTAAATTGTATCTTATTTTATTTTCCTGTGGCCAACCCTGTATGCAAAGCAATTCAAAAAAGATACCTTTATGTACATTTTAAGTATTTAGGTAATCAATATACATATTTTAATAATTAATTTCCTTTACATTGCCTCTTTCAAGAAATTTTAATTAGGACAATGTGCTATTAGGACAAAACTGACTAAAGGATGCCCCAGGCATACAATAATTACTAATCAGCTGTACTTTTAAATGGTTTTTTAACATCATGCCCAAATGTTTTGAGATTATATCCTTTGTCATGGCATTGTCATAGAGTGTAGGTGAAAAAAAGGAGTCATTACTATTTACATTATTATTTACACATATTGTCCCCGATGAACCTGAAATTGAGCACTGATACTCACTCTGATATTTTATTGAGGAGTCAAAGCGCTCCTCATTATATTTATGTAACTACCAGATCATTCATGGCCAATACATATTCTTTTATATCATCTTGAGCCGATTCATATTTATATGATATTATTGGTAGGGAGTTTCTATGTGATAAAACATTTTTATATTTTTCACCTCAATTGAATATAATTTAAGTTTATTAATTAATTCTTGCTTCTCCTTACTTACATTGGAAATGAGCTCTTCTTTTCTTCTACTTAAGAAATTATCAAATGATAAATTTTTTCCATGACTGTTTTATTTTAAAAGGATTTTGAAATATTAATTATCCTCTTCATTTTTAGGCACTTGACAATATATGTGTGATGTGGTAATTAGGTAATTACATTATTTTAATAATACTATTTATTTAGTATCCTCACTTCTTTATGGGTCCTTTGTGTTAATTGACCTTGTGTGGGGATTTCTTTAAGAATTGATAGTCTTATAAAAATAGAAAAACATTAAAAATGTGAATCATTTACTTTCTTTGTTGTGTGTTGGTTTCTAGATGTTTTCTGCTCAATCGTTTTTGTGATATTTTATAAAAACACATTATTCATTTGTCAATAACTCTTTAACTCATTTTATTCAGTATATGGTGATACTGTTTCTTTTATTTCTTGTACAATTTTCGGTTGCCTGCGCTTGCCTTGCTGTAAATTCTGATCAACAGGAAATGTTAGCTCAACAGGTAAGTAAATATTTTGTATGAAATATATGATATAAATCTTTCCCTTAGTCCACTCTTTGAACACACATGAGGATAACTTGGTAAGTACTAAAGATTTATTGTTTCTGTAATAAAGTAATATGTATTATAAATATTAACATACAAAAGCATGTTAAAATTGCTAAAAAATTGCTAAAAAAATCCCCGTAAAATGGGGAGCGTATGTGGCGCGAAAAGTTTCTCTTCAGGCTTTTTACAGTATCAACATCAAATTTCTTAATAATTTGACCACATCGCCATCTATCTGTTCCAAATTTTCTGAGTCATTTTGGTCCATATATATATATATAATTTGTATAACTTGACTACAGCATAATTTGTCGGATTCTAGCATGCATATGAACCACCGTGTCGACAAAACAAAATATATTGTGTAAATATGACCTTAATTGGTCAAGTCGTGCAGAAATTACATGATCATTATAAACGCACCAATTATTAAATATAATCCGTACACCCTGAGTCGCACTTATGGTTTTGCTTTTATTTTATTATTTTTTACTGTGTTTGTTAAATAAATGTTTTTCTTTTCTAAGAATAAAATAGAATACTATTTATTCTTATGGTTATAGTAATAAATTACGATTATTAATACAAGTAGGTTGCAAAAACCTTTCACTACAGCGCGGCATTTCGTTTTAAAATTCCAAATACTCCTGCGGGTGTACCTATTGGACACCTCACACGGTCAGTTAAAGTAATTATTCCAACTGATCAGTTCAAACTACAACTGTTGATATTTTTTTAAATAGTGGATTTTCTATATATCGATCATTATATATACATACTAATATCGTGGTTTTACATATAAGTTTATTTATGAATATAAAATCCGATATTTTAAAAAATATCAACAGTTTTGGTTTGAACTGATCAGTTGGAATGATCAGTTTAACTGACCGTGTGTCACCACCATATGATGTCGCGACGGCGCATTTGACAAGATGCGGCATGTGCCAAGGCGGCGCGATACTAAGGCGAACAGAAAATATAATTATGTATAAGTGATAGAATCAGGCGTTACTTTGCGGAAATCCATTATAATAAATAGTTTATTACTTTGCAACCTTCCGCTAACCAATTACAAGGATGTGTCTTACCTGGATTGAAGAGCACCTCCCGCTCTCCCTCAATTGCATGCACTAACTCCGTCACCACTAGTCCCAGCACCACTACTCCCAACACCACTACTCCCGGCACCACTAAGAATCTTAGCGGTCAGTCGCCGTAGAGTCTACATTACCTGAAAATGCCTCGTGTAGATGCGAAACACGTGTCGTATTGTCGTCGATGGTGTGTCTTACCTGGAATAGTGGTGACGGAGTTAGTGCATGCAATTGATGGAGGGCGGGAGGTGCTCTTCAACCCAGGTAAGACACATCCTTGTAATTGGTTAGCGGAAGGTTGCAAAGTAATAAATTATTTATTATAATTATGTATGTTAATTATGACACTGTTTTGTAGGGGTGGAATAAGGTAAACATGGATGTAAAAGAGCAAGTTCAGGAGAGATTTCTGTGCTGTGGTTTTCAGAATAGACTTATTCCTGTAAATGGTTCCGCGGACTACCCATCATGTGACCTTGTTGATGTAAGTGAGATTTTATCTTATCATTTCTAAACAAAACCGATACTTTTATTTCTTCACTTGTATTTATAGTATCGTAAAGAATTACTGCATATATTTGTTCTTTTTATGTTTTAACTTATGTAAACAAAGTATTTGAGACGTGGTCCCTCACTGCTGGCCGTATGAGGACGCTCAAGGTCGCTCAGCGAGCTATGGAGAGGGCTATGCTCGGAGTTTCTCTGCGTGATAGACTCAGAAATGAGCATATTCGCAGTAAAACCAGAGTGACCGACATAGCCCAACGGATTAGTAAGCTCAAGTGGCCATGGGCCGGCCATATAGCTCGAAGAGCCGATAACCGATGGGGAAGAAAGGTTCTCGAGTGGCAGCCTCGTACTGGTAGGCGTAGCGTAGGGCGACCCCCCACTAGATGGAGTGACGACCTGGTAAGACATGCAGGAAGTCGATGGATGCAGGTGGTTCAGGACCATGCTTTGTGGCATTACTTGGGACAGGCCTATGTTCAGCAGTGGACTTGTGAAGGGCTGTAATGATGATGATGAATGAAACAAAATATTACCTTAAGGATGAACGGTATTGGTATGGTAGCTTATAAAATACGAACAAACAAACATTAATTTTTATATATTATACATAATACATACATAAACACTCACGCCTGTCACCCAGAGGGGTAGGCGGAGACTACGGACTTCCATTTGGCACGATCCTGACATACCTCTTTCGCCTCCTTTACATCCATATAGCTACGCATACATGCTCGTCGGTTAAGGGTACTTCTAACGTGGCCCATTTTCAAAATATCGCCAATTTGGTCGATAAACTTTTTTCTAGGGCGTCCCTTTCCGACTCGGCCATTCACATCTGCCATATAAATTTGCTTTGTCACTCTTTCCTCATTCATTCTTTCTACGTGACAAAACCACCGAAGCATTCCTTTCTTAATCTTGGTCACAACATCATCTTGCATACCACATTTATCTCTTATCACGCAATTTCTCACCCTGTCATTCAGATTAAACCCTAGCATATTCCTTAAAGACCGCATTTCTACAGCATTTATTCTACTTTCGTGCTTCTTCTGCCACACCCAGCTTTCACTACCATACATTAAAGTAGGGACTAACACAGCATTATGAATTACCATACGTGCCTGTTTTGACACATTCTGGTTCTTCACAATAGAGTGTAGTGCCCCATTCACTCTATTCCCTGCATTTACTCGTCGTTCTATTTCCCTATCATATCTACCATCCCTGCTAAATACACATCCCAAATACACAAACTCATCCACTTGCTCAATTAACTCTCCTTCTATTCTTATTTCACATACCGTTTTGCTTTCTTCTCTTTCAAAAACCATCACTTTCGTCTTACTTGCGTTCACTTTCATTCCCCTTTCTTTCAATTCCCAGTTCATTAATGTAACCATCATTTGCAACTCTGCCGCCGATGACGTAAGTATGACTTGATCATCGGCATACAAAAGGCATTTGACGGTTAACTCGCCCATTCTTAACCCACATTCTTCATCTTTCAAAGTTTGCAAACACCGGTCCATAAATAGGTTGAACAGCCAAGGGGAAGCTACACAGCCCTGTCTGACACCTTTTTGGATGCCAAACCAGTCCGAGTAGACCCCATTGATCCTGACACAAGCACTAGAGTCCCTATAAAGAGACCTTAATGCCCGTATCAAACCAGCGCTCAACCCATATGAGTTCAGTGTTTGCCATAACATATTCCTGTCCACTCTGTCATAAGCCTTTTCCAAGTCCATGGACGCACAAAAAACTTTCTGGTTTTTGGCCAAAAACTTCTCCGCAATCATGCGCATGGAAAAGACTTGATCTGTACACCCCATTCCCTTTCTAAAACCCGCTTGCACATCCCAAATTTTTCCATCAGTTTCTTTCATAACTCTTTCAATTAACACCTTAGCATACAGTTTACCCACAATACTAAGCAAGCTGATACCGCGGTGGTTTTTGCAGTCCTGCTGTGACCCTTTTCCTTTATATATTGGTACTATAACTGCTTTACACCAGTCATCCGGTACCCGTTTTAATTCCCAGCATCCAGCTGCCTTACCTGCTTTCATGCTTTTCATTGCTTTCATTATTTCATCTACACTTATCTCCATACCCCTTTCCACTTCTTTCGGAATTTCTAGTTCATTTAATTCATACGACTCTTCACTCATAAACACGCTTTCAAAGTATTCCTTCCATCTGTTTAAATTCGAAACTTCATCATTCAGAATACATCCATTCTCGTCTCTTATAGCATTTATTATAGGCTGTTTTGTATTTCCCCTGGCAGTTCTTACGAGTTTCCAGAACATTTTTATGTTAGCCTGGAAATTATCAGATATCCTTCTATCATTCTTATCCGTTCTTTCTTTCTTTTTCCTTTCAACAACTTCTTTTACTCTCTTATTTAGACGTCTAAATTCTGCCTTTTTTCTTTCAATCTCATCATTCATACCAGAAGAATTACCAGCTTTGGTTGCTAGTAAATCTAACCATGCTTTCTTCTTTGATTCAACTTCCACCCGTACCTCATCATCCCACCATAACGTATTACTTTTCCTTTCATTTGTTCTCTTACTTACACCACATACTTCGGTGGCGGTATCCACCAAACCTTTCTTAATATTATCCCACACAGTATTCAAGTCTAAATCATTCATACACAACTCATTCAAACATCTAATATTTTCTCTCAGTCTACATTTATGCTTCTCTTTCACATCTTCATCTTGTAACTTCTCTATTCTTATACGCTGTAACGCAGTGGTAGATACAGATGTCCGATGCCGCCAACGCTTGAAAAGACCATTAATTCGACATAAGACCAAGTAATGATCCGTCCCTACGTTGGACCCCCGGTAAACCCTTGTATCTACGACTGCGCTCCTCATTCTTTCATCCACAATTACGAAATCTATCATGCTTATATCATCACCTCTTTCCCATGTATACATGTGAATCTTCTTATGACGAAAACAAGTATTCGTCACAAAAAGATTCTTTTCCGCACATACGGTGAGGAGGTCTTCACCATTCTCATTTATACTTTCATCACCAAACGTTCCCAATATCCTTTCATAACCAGACCTCTTCACCCCAACCCTTCCATTAAAGTCTCCTAACATAATAATATTTTCATTTTCCTTACATTTTGTCAACACCATCCTTACCATGTCCCAAAACTGCTCTCGGATGTAAGTGGGCTTAGACATGTCTGGGGCGTATACCCCTAGTAGGAACATCTTCTTTAAGCCCACTTTCATTCGTATCCATAGCAGTCTCGGGCTTACACATTCATACTCTTTCACACATCGTCCCATTCTTTCTGAAAGGATGAAACTGACTCCCTGGCATGCCCGTTCGGTCTCGCCCACACCAGACCAATACGCGGTATACGTGCCATGTGCAGTGGCATCCTTTCCCTTTCGTTTCGTCTCATTCACACATAACACATCTATTCCTCTGTCATTCATCATTTCGCATACTTCATCCATCTTATCATTCATTCCTCCACATACATTCAGCGTAGCCAGACGGGTTTCCGCAATCCACTTTTCGCCCCTCCGGGAGACAGAACGTGACGGGTGGCGAACCTCGTCGCCGGTTTTTCTCCCGGAGATTCTTCGCACCCCTGCCCCATTTAAGGGGCGCCGGGAACTCGGGGCCATTTCTTTTATTTCTTGAGTCATGGTGCGAACAAGGGTTGGTGGTAGATTTTACGCCGCTACCATACGGCGAGGAGCCGAGTCCATTTTATCGGCTTTGTCGCTCGTTTAGCACCACCCGGGGGACACGTGTAGGGTGGGCCTAAGGTTAGGTGGTCGAAGCCTACGGACGCGAGCGACTCATCCCCATTAAAAAATGGAGACGCCAGTAACTTAAGGTAACTTCGATAAAGATTTAGTGGACTGTAATTTTGGTGCATACGGCAAAGGGGAAAATAAATAGGTGGGATAGCACGCACTGACCTGATGAGGGCTGCCGCGCCTTCCTCCTGGAGTGTCTGCTATATAGCGAGCTCGCCACGTGGTTCGGCGCACACGCACTCTCGGAACAGTCTCGTGAAGTCCCACACTCTCCACCTTTGCCCTTACGGGGGCGTCTCACACTTTTATGAGTTACAAAGACACAATGTCTGATGCGGTGAATATTAAACATAAACAGGAGAACTCAATGTTCGTCCTGCGCGGTTTGCGGTTAATGTACATAAGACGCGACGGGTGGCCGTGCGTTGCGGATGGCGTAATATCACTTAGTATAATGACGCGCGCCGAGATCCTCTTTTTCACCTCGGTGGCAGCGCGTGCGGTAGGAAAGGGAAGGAAGGAAGGAAACAAAAAATATGCACTAGTCATGTTGATAAAGTAGATATAACTTAGGACGAACTCAATGCGATATGTAATGTAATGTTGATAAAGTAGATTGTTAACTGGCGTTACCATTTCCTCCCGCCCTTAAAGGGTCACCTTTAAAAGACAACCGTAATATAAAAGTAAAAGGAAAACAAATAAATAAGCGGTATATAAAGTGAGAGGATGCGCTCAATGCGCATGTCTCATCTACTAACCTTACTTGGTAAGCGAGAAAATGTATACATAAATATAATATTGCGGTTTAATACTTTTTTAATATATATAAATATAAACTTAATTCCTAATTTAGATAAATAATTATAATCAAAATAATCGTGATTTATTGCCTTGGGAGAGGGCAAATATGAGCAACAGGACGGAGATATGTTCCCTTAGTAGTTCTCACGGTCACTACTCGAACTACGCCATCCTTCGAAGGATGAACAGACTCGACAATCGCTAATGGCCAAGCAAGGGGCGGTTCATTATCATTTATCACAATTACAACCATGCCTGGTACGATAGCCGTAGACGGGGTGTTCCACTTCTGACGAACTTGTAATCCGTGAAGGTATTCCGTCCTCCACCGGTCCCAAAACGACTGAACTAATTTATCCAGTAAAGAATGCCTGTGTAACAGACTGGTAGAGTCAGATTTGACTTTGGGTGCGGGTAATGACAATAAAGGTGCGGTATTCAAAAAATGACTCGGAGTAAGAGCTGAAGGCTCTGCAGGATCAGAACTCAATACTGTCAAGGGCCGCGAGTTTAGCAAGCACTCAATTTGCGCAAGAACAGTATTAAGCTCTTCGTATGAAAGTAACTGATGTCCGATAACTTGGAACAGATGCGTTTTTACGACTTTGATCATACTCTCCCAGGCGCCTCCAAAATGAGGAGAGTTGGGACAGATGAACTTCCATGTTATACGATTCTCAGCACACTCTTGCTCAAGCTTTGGGCGGTATTCAACGTTTAGAAATTTATAGAGATCGCGAAGATACGAAGCGGCACCTTTAAAATTCGTTCCATTATCCGAATATAAAAACTGAATCGGCCCTCGTCTAGAGAGGAAACGTTTAAGCGCAGCGAGGAAACTAGAACTACTAAGATCTGTAGCGATTTCTATATGTACAGCTCGAGTCGTGAGGCATGTGAAAACACATAAGTACGCCTTCTCGCTGCGTACACCACGACGACGTACAGGAGTGTATGCGATAGGACCGGCATAATCGCAGCCCGTGTGTGTAAATGCCTTAATAGCTTGTCTTACACGACTATGGGGAAGATCAGCCATCAAAGGGTAAGTTGGACGGGGTCTAAGCCGGAAACATATATTACACTTGTAGACTCTGCTTCTCACAGTGCGGCGTGCGGAAAGTATCCAAAATTTTTGACGGAGCAATGACAATAACAATTCAGGCCCAGCGTGTAAATTTTTAATATGATAATAGTCAATGATCATGTTCACTACATGATCACTGCGCGGGAGTATAATTGGATGTTTTTGTGTGTAATCTAATGCGGAGTTCGAAAGACGACCACCAATGCGGATTAAACCATTCTCAATAAAAGGCCTTAAACGATTGAAAGCGGGCGAGCAAGGTTTGTTACCTTCAATATTTAAATATTCCACTGCAAAATGCTGTTTTGCAGGGCGCGGAGGATTATAACCTCAGAGAAACTGAGATCATCAGCAGTCACTACAGTAGTGCTGCGGCGGGGCAATAATTTAGCAAACTTACACACGTACGCAATTATACGTAAAAGTTTACTCCAAGAAGAGATGCGGAGTGCGAGCTCATAAATCGCAGAATTACAGACGGATGTGCACACAGTGTGCGACAAAATCTTCTTCTCAGGCATATTTGCAATAACCTCATTGTCTAAAGTACGAAGAGGCCATTGAGATGGATCTAACGAAGTCCACTGAGGCCCATGGAGCCAGGGGGTTTGAAACTAATTTATTTGGCGTAACGCCGCGTGAAAGTATGTCAGCGGGATTCTCAGTACCTGCGACGTGATAAAAGTTATCAGCGCGAATATTGTCGGTAATCTGAACAACGCGGTTTGCAACAAAGGTCTGCCACTTGTGTGGCGAACTCTTTATCCAGTACAGAGCTACTTTTGAATCTACAAAGGCATAGACTGATATTGCAAGGTCAAGAGAATAATTGTCGAGTACTCTGCGAAGCAATTTTGAGAGTAAAACCGCTCCACAAAGCTCAAGGCGTGCAATAGATAGTGGTTTCGTCGGTGCGACTTTAGTCTTTGCACAAATCAACTGGACGGAGTTACCATTGACGCTCTTTACATGTATGTAGACTACGGCACCGTATGCGTGCTCGCTGGCGTCGGAAAACCCCAGGAGTGACGCAGTACAGTTTTTGGATACACCAACATGTCGCGGGATACGTAAATCATTAAGAGCTGGTAATTCAGCACAGAATTGCCTCCACATCTTAATAATTGGCGGTGGTGGTATGTCGTCCCAATCTAAATTAAGTTGCCAAAGCTGCTTTATTAACAATTTGGCGTACGCTACTGTGGGAGCAACGAAACCCATGTTTTTATTATTTTAGTTTTTAAATTCTACAAAAAGCAAAATCCCTGCACCTTATTTATATTATTTAAATCTTAAAAAATGTTTTGTCTTAAGAAACATTTTATATGTAAGTTTGTTATTTTATCTACCATTGATTAAATGTCAATGGTATCTACACTGACTTGGACAAAAAACTACTCACTTTGAATTTTAAGTAATTAATTGTCTTAGAAAAGTTTTTGGTATCATCTCTTATTGATAAGTGTTATTTAAGTTATTCTTTGGCAAAGATTATTTGACAAACAAAACTCGTAAGCAAAATTGGGACTCATCTTGTGAACAGTACTTGGCTCCACTGTTCCATATCCCAGTTCACATGTTTATGTGCGAATGCAAGTCTGCTGACCCGATGCTGCCTGGTAAGCTCTGGGCCATGTGCAGGTTTCTTTCAAAAACTCTGGCAGTGATATCAGTTTCATTAAGACGTTTCCTGATAGTTTGTCATTTACACGCACATCTTGAATATCAGCAAGATGATTCCTGACTTCAACAGCAGTCATGGCCCCGTTACGTAGTGTTACTAGGGTAAGGAGTAGGATCTTTAGCGACCTATTCCTGGCCGAAAATATACTTAAATATAATTTCAAGATTATTTATTTAAAGAAATCATAGTGAGTCGTTTTTTGTGCCGGTCAATATAGTTAAACTAACAGCCTAAAACTTAGTGTTCAAAATATGTGTCTGTTCTGTTTTGGATGGTGGTTATGAATCCTATACCTTTAAACGAGCAATTCTTGTATATATATATATATATATATATATATATATATATATATATATATATATATATATTTATAGAAGAGGGGGCAAACGAGCATGCGGTTCACCTTATGTTAAGTGACTACCTTCGCCCATGATCAACCGCAACACCAGGAGAATTGCGGGTGCGTTGCCGGCCCTTTAGAAAGGAGTAAGCTCTTTTCTTGAAGGTCCCCAGGTCGTATCGGTCCGGAAAAATCGCCGGTGATAAACTATTCCACAGAGAGGTTGTATGTGGAAGAAAACTCCTTGTGAAACGTACAGTGGTGGACCGCCAAGCATCCAGATGGTGTGGATGGTATCGGGACGTTTGCCGTGTCGTGCGTTCACGAAATTTGGCGGCTGGGATTAATCCGAACAATTCCTCAGAGCACTCCCCGTGATAGATGCGATAAAAAACGCAAAGAGATGCAACATCTCTTCGCAACGCCAGTGAATCGAGCCGATCGGAAAGCACTCGGTCGTCGACGATTCGAGCCGCTCTGCGCTGGATGCGGTCAAGTCGAAGGAGCTGGTACTGGGGAGCCCCAGCCCAGAGATGGGAACAGTATTCCATGTGCGGCCGAACCTGCGCCTTGTAAAGTTGCAGGCGGTGTGCCGGCATGAAATACTGTCCCGCTCTGCTGAGCACGCCAAGCTTTTTAGAGGCCAATTTGGCCTTCCCTTCCAAGTGACCACGAAACTGCACGCCACTCGATATGTCGACGCCGAGGATTCCGATACTGGCTAAGGCAACAAGGGGAGTGCCTTGAAACTGAGGGGATACGACAAAGGGGTTCTTTTTAGCGGTTAACGCGCAAACTTGTGTCTTCTGGGGGTTAAACTGGACTAGATTTAGTCGTCCCCAATCCGAGACTCTGTTCAGCAAAGACTCGACTTCAGACACAAGTTTGTCCCGGCACTCGGAGACGTTTTCCCGAGAAATATTGGCTCGGCCGGTGTAAAGAGCATCACCAGTGCTGTCATCTGCATAGCAATGAATGTTACGGGTATGCAACATATCATTGATATGCAGAAGAAACAGCGTTGGCGATAGCACGCAGCCCTGTGGAACACCAGCATTAATAGGCTTGCAATCGGAGCTTGCACCGTCTACAACGACCTTGATGCTCCAATCTGCAAGAAAGCTGGTGATCCAATCGCACAATTTCTCGGGAAGCCCATAGGAAGGGAGCTTCGAAAGAAGCGCTTTGTGCCAAACCCGATCGAAGGCCTTCGCAATGTCCAAACTAACGGCCAATGCCTCCCCCTTGAACTCTACTGCCTCCGCCCATCTGTGAGTGAGGTAGACCAGAAGATCACCAGCTGACCGACCACGGCGAAAACCGTATTGGCGGTCACTAATCAGCTGGTGATCCTCAAGGTACCTCATGAGCTGGCAGTTTACAATGGACTCCATTGTTTTGGAGAACAAGGAGGTGATGGCGATTGGCCGGTAGTTGGACGGGTCTGAGCGGTCGCCTTTTTTAGGGATCGGGTGGACGAAAGCCGTCTTCCATGATTTTGGGACTACGCCTAGGGAGTAGGAGTACCGGAAAAGACGCGTTAAAACCGGTGCCAACTCTGGAGCACACGTCCTCAGCACAATTGGGGGGATTCCGTCAGGCCCACTCGACTTGTGGATGTCCAGGGAGAGGAGTGCTTTGCGAACCGAGCGCTGTGTGAACTGCACTTCCGGCATGGAGCACTCACACCGCGGGATGGTCGGCGGCGTACTCCCCCCGTCATCGAGAGTCGAGTTAGACGCAAAGAAGGAGCCTAGAAGATCGGCTTTCTCCTTTGCAGTATGGGCCAGTGCGTCGTCCTCCCTGTGCAGAGATGGAAGAGATGGCTGACAGAAATTCCCCTGGACGTCCTTAGCGAGAGACCAGAATGCACGGGTTCCAGAAGGAAGGCGAACTAGTTTCTCGCCAATTCTGCCTATGTGCTCTGACTTTGCCTTGGCAATGACTCTTTTGAAGGACCTAGAGGCGGAATTATAATTCTTTTTTAGAGCGCTGGTGTTTACATCCCGGGACGCTGATGCATCAACCCAGGCTTGGTAGCACTCATGCTTATAGCATGATGCTATTTTACAGGAGCGACCAAACCATGGCTGAGATTTGCCTCCAATGGGCACCACAGAGGAAGGAATAAAAAGTTCCATACCCTGAAGTACCACATCAGTAACAGAATCCGCAACAACGTTGGGATCATCCGGCGAGAAGCAAACCCGCCCCCAAGGGTAGGATGCAAAGAAAGACCGCATCCCATCCCAATCGGCTGACCTATAGTGCCAAACACGGCGGCAGCCTGCAGAATGCAACCGCGATTTCAGCGTGAGTGGCACAATACTCCGGACCAGACAATGGTCCGAGGGGCCTAAAGGGGCGTCGACGGAAATCTGATATCCGTCCGGGTGAGAGGTCAGCAGAAGGTCCAACAGGGAAGGTGCATGATCCTCCACATCTGGAATCCGCGTAGGCGAAGTAACCAGTTGTGTCAGACCATATGCCAAGGCAAAATCATGAACAGATCTCCCCGCATGATCGGTTAAACGTGAACCAAGCCATTCGGCGTGATGGGCGTTAAAGTCGCCGAGGATCACGATCTCTGCGGAGGGGATCTGCTGTAGCAACGAATCTGCAGCCATTTGGACGTGGTCGAAGAGTCGGTCTGTTTCGGCATTACCGCTGTGGGACCTATAGAGGCACCCGTAGACGCGCGGATGGTCGTTTTATATTTATATATATATATATATATATATATATATATATATATATATATATATATATATATATATATATATATATATATATATAATCGGAACCTCGGAAACGGCTCCAACGATTTTCATAAAATTTTGTGTGTAGGGAGTTTCGGGGGCAATAAATCGATCTAGCTAGGATTTATTTTTAGAAAATGTCCTTTTGTTCGTGTTTTTAGGCAATGAAAAACTGCTACAATATCGTTAGAATAAGAAGGTAAATTTTGAAAATCGAAATACCATGGTTCGAGCCCAGACCGACCGACCGATTTTTTTTATTTTTTATTTTTATCATCGGTCATCCGGGTACTTATATTTAATGTATTATGTATTATATGTAACTATGTAGTATTGGTGTAAGAATATCTATTATGTGAAACATTAAATCAAATCAAAGTATTTATTTGCATGAAACACAGTTGACAGGGTCTTAATTAAATATCTATAATGTACATGTGCTTAGTCTGCTCCCAGACGTGCAAATATTTAAAACAAATAATATATATAACTGAAGCACATAAGTCATTAAACTAGTTTTTAGATTCTAACTATTCTTTTAGGCTATAGAAACAATTTTCCAATAAACATTAAATTCATGGGTAGTGTGTTATATAACAATATGCTCATGTTATATACATTTCTCTTATACATATCTTTATTACAGGGAGGTTGATATATTAAGTCTGCATATTTACTTCTTAAACGCCTTCACTGTCTTCCAAGTCCTAAAGCTACATTATATTTATAACTTACTACTTATACTTTCCTTACTTGTCTTAACTGTGTACATACTTTTAATTTTTATCGTGAGTGTTCAAAATCCACCCAGTATTTGGGTTGCAACAGTATCAAATATGATAATTAGTACTGTATCTTCTTGTGATAGACGACGGGTATACCTACAAATGAAATGGATTTTTTTATAATTTTCGTTGTCTATGCAGTTGTTATCAACTTATAGGATCATGACGCGGATATAATATTATAAAAAATTTACTAAGCTTCTTTATGACTTCCGCGTGAAATTTGAGCCAAGTACTCTTATGAGAAGCGTCAAATTCCAGCAAGGCAATAATGAACTCCGATAGTGACACTGAACTGTAATGTATCAACACCCCGTTCAATGTTGTAGCACATTTTGTTCCAAAGGACGCGTTAGAAGCTTAGTGCTCTTATGAAGGTAAATTATTTATGCTTGAAATAGTTAAACACTGGCTATAAGTTTACCTGTAAAGGAACTAGCAATTATTGCTGTTATTTTGGGCAACGGCGAGCATATTCGTTGAAAACGCGTTTGCGTAGGTATGTACCATGCACGGAGCGTATCGGTCCTGCCAAATATGTTCGTCGTGAATGCGTTGTCGGTGCTGTCGTGGCACGCTATGGTGTTAGTCGGCGGCAGAACGGCATATTAACGGTATTTGCATTTAATTTCATCGTCACATCACAAATCCACTGCAGAACATAAACCTCCCCCAGGGAATGCCACAAAGCACGTTCCTGAGCTACCTGCACCTCTTACTAGTTCGTCAATTAATCTATTGTGCAGCCAGCCCCTACACTTCGCTTACCGTTACGAAGCTGCCGCTCGAAAACCTTTGCGATTTGTCGGTTGCCGGTTCACATTGTTACTTTAGGCCGGTTTTAGAGCTCGACCGACCGTCGTTGCGTACGTCGGTCGCGCTTTCCATTTGTACGAAAATTCCAATGCAGTGCTCGACCGACCGTACGCACGCGTATATTGCTACGCACTGCGTATAGATCGTCTAAGCTGAAATGACGCGCCCCACTATCGCATTAACGCACACAAGCAAATTTAAAATATGGACGCAATACATATACAAATGCCATTGTAATTGGTCATTCGGTTGTCGGTGAGACTCAAGCGTAGGAGCACGCGTCGGTTTCGGAGTTTTTGTCCAACTTGTCATAATTGCCTGAAGGTGGCAGAGAGCGGACGTTTTGTTTCATACAATGCCCCAACGCTGCTCCCTAAGGAGAGCGTTGTCGGATTTATCACGCGACTAGTCGACCGTCACGTAGGCATACAGATCATAGTTCGCGGAGCAGTCGACGCTCAAACACAGATGAAGCGTCGTTATTAATATTTACACTCACACATCGAAATCAACTAATTAAGTAGTGGGGCGCGTCATTTCAGTTTAGACAAGCTCTACCAGGATCGTCGGTCAAGCGCGTCCGCATGCGTACCGTCGGTCGACCGACGCGCTATGGAAACGTTCAGTGCTACACCGATCGGTGAACCGACCGTACGGATGCGTGTATCATCGTCTTCTAGACGATCGATCCTAAACTTCAATAATATTGTATGATTTTATTGGTATTAAGTAGTGTTAGTGATTTAAGTAATTTTTATCAATCATGGCATATGTCAACACCGAACGCCTTATTACTGAAGTCCGTCTTCGTGAACTGTGGGACAAAGGCCACGTGTTATACAAAGACCGTGATGCCAAGTTAAAGGCCTGCAAAGAAGTTTGCACAGCTTTGTTTCCGAATTTCTATGGGTGTACGTGATATCTACATCTTCTGTTCTTTATACGTTTACGTACATAGTAAGCAGCAACTAAAGAATTTGTAAACGCGTCCATTTCGTGTACGTGTTTGTGACTGTACCAGTCCAGCCAGTTTAGTTGCTCAGGAGAGCACTGAACACAACGAACAGACGATAGGTTATGCGTATCGTCAGGACCGATGTTACGCGGCGACGGTTGGCCTTAGCGTATGATCCGTTGCGCATGTCGTTACTCTGATTCTACTGCGCATATCAGATATGCGGAAATGTTTCACGCAGAAACTCTGAATATGGCCTTTCTGTAGCTCGCCGAGCGATTTTGTGTTTACTGATGCGGCCAGGAGAGAAACATCACGTTTCGTATTGTTCCTCGTTATCATATAAATTTTTTGCTTTTATATTTTTTGCAGAGAAATTGCTGCATGAATATGGAAATTTCACAAAATTGTCAATGTGAACCCTGCATGGAGGAGTTGAAGGAAACAATTGATTATGCATTTAAACTTTGTGGTGGCATTGGATTATTCTTTAGTTTTACAGAGGTATGTGGATTTAAAAATTATTTAACGTAGTTGTTTAACGCTTTGATTTACAATTTATTTACTTTTAATCTCTACTGTAGTATTAATCCAAACACGAATGGAATGTTTTTCAAATCTAATAATTATTAAAATCTCTAGATTTTTTTGTTATTGGATAATTATTTTATTGATTTTTTTTCACTGTCAAATAATCATTTTGCTGTTTTTTACATATGACAAACAACGTACAGTCACACTGCAAGAGTAAACAATGAAGAGAAAATTGGAAATATTGTTTTATTTTAAAATTAGAAATTATAATAATTTTTGCTGTTATTCACAATAGCAAGTCGGTGCCCTGAGTAGGTTCGAAATTAAGGATACATTTATGAAGTAAAATATAAAATTTGACTTTATAAAGTCGTCATTCGTTCGCTTATATTTTCATCATCTCGTTTCATTGCACCCGTTTAACTATTTAGCCATGTGAACGCGATTCTATTACTAAAATAAAATCCGATTTATCTTTTTGTTTGCGTGCTTACGGTAGTACTATAAAATTTCTGGTCTATAGAAGCGGAAGATTCTGCATCCTTTTTAATTTCATTATAATCTCGTGTCCCGGAAATGACGCCACACGCTGCCACAGACGTTCTTCAAAGGTTACTTTTTAGCAGAAAGATTTCTCACAAACACTGGAGCCCCGGCTGTGCTCAATCGCTTCTGATTTGAACTTTTTACTGCTTTAAAAAGTGGAGGTTTCGACTTCTACCTTCTTCGTTTTTTTTTTATTTTCTATCAACTAACTGTGACGCTTTCAAAGTTTATTATTAACAAGTGGTAAAATTAAAAATTTTGTACAACCGACTTCAGTATAGGTAAGTAAATTAAATTTGAAAATCATCAATTTAGTCGAAGTCAATTAAATACACATTATTAATGATAACTCGAAAACTACTGGTCAGATCTTGATCGAATTTATATGGGACCATATGAGAAGCATTAGTTTTCAAATAAAAAAGAATTATCAAATTCGGTTCACATAGAAAAAAATTCTGAGGTAACACATATAAAAAGATACCGTCGAATTGAGAGCCTTTTCCTCTTTTGAAGTCGGTTGAAAAAATAACGTTTCACTAATGGCAAAATACTCAAACGTTACTTTTAAGAAGTCGTTAAGTCTCGTGGTATCACAGTCACTTTGACTTAAAGTGAGAGAGCCAGCATGAGACTTAACGGCATCTTAATATTGAGCAGCGTTTGAGTATTTGGGCACAATGTAATTAAGCTATGAAAAGCGAAAATGGTTTTGCATATTATTGTGACTAACGGTTCCGCAATTGTTTTGCAGTTTCTGGGTGTGTGGTTGACTGTAAGATATCGTAATCAAAAGGATCCGAGAGCTAACCCAAGTGCATTTCTGTGAATAATATTGGCTAAACGGAGATATGCATTATAAGGTGGATTGCATACTGGTGTGCTTTTTAACGCTTTGTTTGTTGTATTGTTTGGATTGCCGCATGTTGAATGCATGCCTTTACGCGCTAGGTTACATGTCATATATTATATTGGCATTGCTATTAAAGTGAATTATTCATTGTAAATTTCCCCATTAACCTATTGGCTTGTACAATGCTAATAGAACCAAACAATTGGTGAAAATTGGAGGTCATTGTAGAAGCGTGCTCGTCGCGACCCCTGCCAGCCCTTTTCAGGGCTGCAATTCTACACAGCTGCGCACCCATGCAAACGAGGGTTAGGGCGTCCCCCCAAGGCGACGCACACCAGCTCGTCCCCGTTGGTGTGGAATACAGCGCGCAAAGCGGCGATGGGGACCGCCACCCGTCACGCACAGCCCGACACGGCGGAAGGTGGAGGACGGAGTGCAGAGTTGGCACGTGGAATGTTGGAGGGGGCATGAGAGATAAGACGAATGAATTGATCGAAATAATGAAAGAAAGAGAATTAGATGTCGTGTGTGTGTCGGAGACCAAACGGAAAGGCAGTGGTACTGAAGAGCTCCCTGGCGGGACGTTAGCTATATGGTCCGTAGTCCCGGAAAGGGAGAACGCCTGCCAGGGAGTGGGAGTGCTGTTGTCGTCCCGGTTGGTCGATCTTATGACTGAATACAAGGTTGTGAACTCAAGACTTCTCTGGGTTCGCTTTAAACTGGGACTGACGAAGTTATTCCTATTAGCTGTTTATGCGCCGGTAGCTTCGTCGTCCAGGGCTGAGCTGGAGGAGTTTTGGGAGAATGTAAGAGAAGTTCTAGATTTGGTTAAGGAAAACGAAAGAACTGTTGTATGTGGTGATTTGAATGGATCGCTCGACCAGGATACGAGTCGGTGCTTGGAAAGTTTGGCGATAAAAGGGTTAATGATGCTGGCAAGCTTATACTGGCTGTATGCAAGGAAAAGGGTCTTCTTGTGACAAACACTATGTTTAATCACAGGAAGATCCATATGTACACTAGAGAAAGAAAGAATGAGAGAAGTATGATTGATTTGTTCCTGGTGGATGACCGACTGCGAAAACAGGTGATGGATATACGAGTGTTCAGGGGTGCTGAGCTGGGAACGGATCATTATCTAGTAATTACTAGATTTAGGGGTTTGTTCGCGGGTTGGCGCTACCGGACGGCAGTAACAGAACCACAGTCGGTCTGTCGCATCCGAAGCTGGAAGCTTCAGGAAGCGGATACTAGGGACAAATATCACACGAAGGTAGCCGAAAAGCTTGACACCATCGATGGCAGGAAAGAATGTGTGGAGAGAACATGGCAGAACCTTAGGGATGGAATGGTAAGTGCAGCGGAAGAAGTATGTGGAACGACAAAAAGAAGTAGTAGTAAAAGAAGAGATGCATGGTGGAATGATGAAGTGAGAGAAGCTGTAAAAAAGAAGAAAAAAGCATGGTTAGACTACTTGGCCTCTAGTAACGATAAGCATATGAGAGAGAAGATGAAAGAAAGATATAAGCTGCAGAAAGTTCATGCGAAAACATTGATTGAGGAAGTACGTGAAAGGTGTAGAATAGAAGCGGACGAGAGGTTGTCGCACAACTTTAAGGAAAACTCCAAACTCTTCTGGAAAGAGGTTGGAAGGTCCCGGAGTGGTGCGACAGCCTTAAGAATGAACAAAGTGCTTTCGAGAACCAATGACGTCCTCTCAGAAAAATCAGATGTCATGCAGCGATGGAGTGAATTTTATAGAGAAATGTATGCGTGTCATGATCTTAGTGAAGGATCCGGGGGTGACGCCGTGACTGGCACGCCAGACACGGACCTCGATGACACTGAGGTCATCAGCATGAAAGATATTGAACGTGCGATTCGAAGTTTGAAATGTGGTAAGGCTGCGGGACTAGACAGAGTTACTGCTGAAATGGTCAAGTACGGTGGGCCTCGCGTCTGGGACAGCTTTCATCTGCTGTGCAATTTGTGCTGGCGGACGGGAGATGTCCCGGATGATTGGCGATCCGCGGTCATTGTGCCTTTATATAAAGGTAAAGGTTCACATTTTGTCTGCGGGTGCTATCGGGCGATCAGCTTGACCAGTTTAGCAAGTATAGTTTACTCGAAGGTTTTGACACGTAGGATACAAGAGAAATCGGAAAGATTCTTATGGGAGGCACAATGCGGATTTAAACCTGGAAGAGGATGCACGGATCAAATGTTTTCTCTCCGCATGATCACGGAGAAGCTTCTGAGTGTTAACCAGAGGATTTTCTGTGCTTTTGTGGATCTGGAGAAAGCATTTGATAAGGTTATAAGGAAGAAAATGTGGGAACTGTTGCCGGGATATGGTGTGGATGGTCGATTGTTAAGGGCTGTGCAGTCACTTTACTATGACTGTAAAGCCTGTGTGCGGGTAGGGCATGACCTGTCACCCATGTTTAGCGTCCAAGCGGGCGTAAAACAGGGTTGTGTCATGTCTTCCTGGCTGTTCATACTGTATCTCGACAGTTGTTTACAGAAGCTGAAAAATAGCTGTTTGGGTGTGAAATTGGGTGACATTAAAGTTAATTGTCTGCTGTATGCTGATGATGCAGTGCTTATTGCACCATCAGAAGCAGAACTGCAGGCATTAGTCACGTGTATGAAAGAGGAATGTGAAAGTAAAGGTCTCCGTTTGAATGCTAATAAAACTAAGGTTCTGGTATTTGAAAAGGACGAAGAGAAAACGAAATGTGAAATATGGGTAAATCAGGAATGTCTAGAACAGGTAAATGAAATTGTATACTTGGGGAGTGCTTTCAGCCGGGATGGAAGTTGTGATTTAGATGTGTATAGGCGTGTCGCTGCCGGAAACAAAGTCAATGGTGCCCTGAATGCATTAGTCAAAAGGCAAGGCGTGGTGAAGAGTGCACGCCTTGCAATACGTAACGCAGTGTTGGTACCGACTTTGTTATATGGCAGCGAAACCTGGGTATGCCAGAAGAAGCTTAAAAGCAAGTTGAATGCAGTGGAGATGCGATCTCTTCGTAAAATGTGTGGCGTTACCATAGCCGACCGAAAGCGAAACGAAGAGATTCGCAATATGGCAGGATTGAAAGATGACCTTATCACAAAAATTGATAGGGGCGTACTCCAATGGTTTGGGCACGTTGAACGAATGAGTGAAGACCGAATGGTGAAGAAAATATATAAAGCGAAAGTAAATATTAAAAGGTGTCGAGGTAGACCGAGACTAACTTTCGAAGACCATGTGAGCAAATCGCTCGAAGAGGGGAAGGTCAAGAGTACTCGGATACCTAGACGTGCATGTATGAAGAAGTTAATGAACCTGAAAGAAGCGAAAGAGGTATGTAAGGATCGTGACACTTGGCGATTTGTTCTCTCTGGCTACCCCGTTAGGGATTGTGCGTGAAGATAAGCAATTGGTGAAAACATAAGAAAAGCAGTAGACATATTTTACATTAAACTTAGCTGTCCACGCGAATTTATTATTATACTTCCCTATTTGAATCTGAACTTGGCAACAATTTCATGGGTTTTACTTTTTTTGCACGGAACTCTAACTATTTTTCTAATATAAAAGTAGCCTTAGTTACTTCTTATAACATCATATAACCGACAGTGAAAGTCCCGTAAAATCGGGTCCAGCCATTTCAGAGTTTAGCCGGAACAAACAAAACAGCCAGAAAGAAATTACAAAGACTAACGCACACAATATAACGCACATATTATAATAACGCATACAGACACTTCAATTTTGTTTATTTGTATAGAAAAACAGCTTCGCGATAATATATATATATCCTATACTATTAAACGAGCAATTCTTGTATATATGTATCATCATCATCATTACAGCCCTTTACAAGTCCACTGCTGAACATAGGCCTCCCCCAAGTAATGCCACAAAGCACGGTCCTGAGCCACCTGCATCCATCGACTTCCTGCATGTCTTACCAGGTCGTCACTCCATCTAGTGGGGGGTCGCCCTACACTACGCCTACCGGAACGAGGCTGCCACTCGAGAACCTTTCTTCCCCACCGGTTATCGGTTCTTCGAGCTATATGGCCGGCCCATTGCCACTTCAGCTTACTAATCCGTTGGGCTATGTCGGTCACTCTGGTTTTACTGCGGATATCCTCATTTCTGAGTCTATCACGCAGAGAAACTCCGAGCATAGCCCTCTCCATAGCTCGCTGAGCGACCTTAAGCGTCCTCATACGGCCAGCAGTGAAGGACCACGTCTCAGATCCGTAAGTCATCATTGGCAACACGCACTGGTTGTACAATCTAGTTTTTAGAGATTGAGGTATACCTGACGAAAAGATATGTCGTAATTTCCCGAACGCTGCCCAGCCGAGTTGAATCCGTCGATTGACCTCTCGGTCGAAGTTGGACTTACCTAGTCGGACTATTTGTCCCAGGTAAACGTACTCGTCGACAACTTCGAGCATAGTGCTCCCAACAACTACCGGCACAGGTGTGACATGGACATTAAACATGATCTTTGTTTTGTCCATGTTCATCTTAAGACCTATCCGTTGGGAGGCACTATCGAGGTCATTGAGCATAATGCTTAAGTCCTCCAGCGATTCTGCCATAAGGACTATATCGTCGGCAAATCGAAGGTGAGTGATGTACTCGCCATTGATGTTAATACCGTATCCTTTCCAGTCCAGTAGCTTGAAAACGTCTTCCAACGCAGCGGTTAAGAGTTTCGGGGATATAACATCACCCTGTCTTACACCTCTCTGCAGTTGGATAGGTTTCGAACTCTGGTTCTGTACTCGGATAGCCATCGTAGCCCTACTGTACAAACACTTCAGCACTTCGATGTACCGACAGTCAACTTGGCACCGCTGAAGGGACTGTAGCACCGCCCAAATTTCGACGGAATCAAAGGCTTTCTCATAGTCCACATATGCCAGGCAAAGTGGCAGATTGTACTCTTCGGTCTTCTGTACAATCTGCCGCAGGGTATGTATGTGGTCTATGGTACTGAAGCCTTTTCGGAAACCGGCTTGTTCGGGAGGCTGGAAGTCGTCGAGTCTGCGTGCGAGACGATTCGTAATGACTCTCGAAAATAGCATGTAGACGCGGCTCAGAAGGGAAATCGGTCTGTAGTTCTTCAAGAGAGCGTTGTCGCCTTTCTTAAAGAACAAAACCACCGCGCTTCTGCTCCACGCCTCCGGAGTAGTGCCACCATGGAGGACGGAATTGAAGAGCTTCTGAAGGACTTCAAGTACCGGTGTTCCACCCGCTTTCAGAAGCTCCGCTGTAATTCCATCCTCGCCCGGGGCCCTGCCGTTTTTAAGGTGGTGGAGAGCCATTCTAATCTCGCTCAGACTGACGTCCGGGATATCATCGGAATAGTGTCGGATAAGACTTGCTCTTGGATCGTTACTCACACTTGCGTGTGGCTCCAACGATGATGTGTACAGCTGCCCATAGAACCTCTCAATCTCACTCAGAATCTCAGGTGTCCCGGAAACGATGTTGCCACACTCAGTCTTCAGTTTTGACAGTTGGCTCTTTCTGGCAGACAGATCTCTGGCAAAGACTTTGGAGCCCTGGTTCCGCTCGATCGCTTCTTTAATACGAGAAGTATTAAAGTTGCGTAAGTCTCGCCGCATGCATTTGGAGATCTGTCTGTTCAGTTGCCTGTATGCTGTCAAATCTGTTGACGATTGAAGCCTCATCTCCCGTCTAACAGCCATGAGATTAAGAGTGTGATCGGAGAGTTTTTTGTTCTTCTGCGGCGGGTCTTGCAGAACTTAGCTCCGACCGCATGGACAGTTTCCACGAGCTTGTCGTTCATATCGTCCACTGCATTGCAATCTTCCAGGCACTGGAAGCGGTTACGTAACTCGAGCTGAAAGGTTTCGGGATTCTGGATTAGAGCACGAGGGGGACGGAGCGTTGACTTCATTAGACGAGACCTCTCCAACTTAACGTTTAGGTTCAGTGTGCCTCTAACCATTCGGTGATCGCTGCCAGTTTTCACCCTTGCGATCACTGAGACATCACTGAACAGTTGGCGTCTGGTCGTCATAATGAAGTCAATCTCATTTTTTGTCGAACCGTCGGGGCTCGACCAGGTCCACTTCCTCTGGGGCCGCTTCTGGAAGAAAGAGTTCATCATAAAGAGTCCCTCTTTCTCCATAAAGTCGGCCAGCTGCTGGCCCCTTCGGTTCCGTTGCCCTACTCCAAATTTCCCTACCTTCAGCTCACCGCTTTCTCTTGTGCCTAGTTTTGCGTTGAAGTCTCCCATCAACACCGTGTAGTGGGTTTTGGAGGAATGTATGGCTCTGGAAATATCCTCATACATTTCCTCCACCTCCTCATCGGGATGTGCCGAGGTTGGTGCGTAAACCTGAATGACCTTCAGCGAATACCGTTTGGTGATTCTGAGTATCAGGTACGCGACCCTCGTCGACACACTCCCAATCTTTACAACGTTGTTGACGAGAGACTTGTGGACGATAAATCCGACACCTCCTTGGGACAGATGGTCGCCCTCCCGGTGATAGAACAAGTTGCCGGACTCGAGGATTGCCGTGTCCTCCCCCTCTCTTCGGACCTCGGATAATCCAATAATATGCCAGCGCAACTTGTCTACCTCTTCTTCCAGCTCCAGTATCTTCTCGTCAGTCCTCAGGGTGCGTGCGTTATATGTTGCCAGGTCGAGTCGTCGTAGGTGGCAACCGAACCTCCACCGGAGATTCTTAGCACCCCCTGCCCCGCCGTTACCATGGTCGCCACCGTAGCCAGGAATAGCGGGGCCGCCGGGGACTGGGGGCCGTCTGTTTGTGTATTTATTCATTGGGGGGTATTTGCCATAGTTGCCACGCTTGGCGAGCGGGTTGGCAACCGCAGTTTTTTATTATGTCACAGTTGTTATCAGGAAGATGCTGCTGCCCATCTCCTGCCTGTCTCCCTCTGTCGCCTCTTACGACACCCACGGGAAGATATGGGGTAGTGGATATTCTCAACCGCCACTACATGTATATATATAAATACTATATGTATATATATATATAATCGGGATCTCGGAAACGGCTCCAACGATTTTCATAAAATTTAGTGTCCAGGGAGTTTCGGGGATAATAAATCGATCTAGCTAAGATTTATTTTTAGAAAATGTCTTTTTGTCCGTGTTTTTAGGCAATTAAAAACTGCTACAATATAGTTAGAATAAGAAGGTAAATTTTGACAGTTTGGTAATGATTATAAATAGCTTATTGGTATAATGGGCGGTCACAAAATCGTAAAACCCCGGTTCGAGCCCAGACCGACCGACCGACTTTTTTATTTTTTTTTCAAGTTTCTTTCGTTTTTGAGAAAATATATTTTTTTCGAGCCCTTTTTTTTAGTATTTTTTAAAAACACGAAAATTTAAATAAAAATAATTGCACTCATGATTTTTTATTCAAATAACCAGTTCAGTTTTTTCTGTTATGTCGCTAAGATCAAAAAATATTATTTATAATTCATCAGTATGTAATTTGTATCTAAATATAATTTCCAAAACACACGAATTAAAAAAATCGAGCGAAAAATACCGAGCAAAGCTCGGTCAACCGGGTACTATATATATATATATATATATAGCAAAGCTCGGTCAACCGGGTACTATATATATATATATATATATATATATATATATATATATATATATAGTACCCGGTTGACCGAGCTTTGCTCGGTATTTTTCGCTCGATTTTTTTAATTCGTGTGTTTTGGAAATTATATTTAGATACAAATTACATACTGATGAATTATAAATAATATTTTTTGATCTTAGCGACATAACAGAAAAATCTGAACTGGTTATTTGAATAAAAAATCATGAGTGCAATTATTTTTATTTAAATTTTCGTGTTTTTAAAAAATACTAAAAAAAAGGGCTCGAAAAAAATATATTTTCTCAAAAACGAAAGAAACTTGAAAAAAAAAATAAAAAAGTCGGTCGGTCGGTCTGGGCTCGAACCGGGGTTTTACGATTTTGTGACCGCCCATTATACCAATAAGCTATTTATAATCATTACCAAACTGTCAAAATTTACCTTCTTATTCTAACTATATTGTAGCAGTTTTTAATTGCCTAAAAACACGGACAAAAAGACATTTTCTAAAAATAAATCTTAGCTAGATCGATTTATTATCCCCGAAACTCCCTGGACACTAAATTTTATGAAAATCGTTGGAGCCGTTTCCGAGATCCCGATTATATATATATATATATATATATATATATATATATATATATATACATATAGTATTTATATATATACATGTAGTGGCGGTTGAGAATATCCACTACCCCATATCTTCCCGTGGGTGTCGTAAGAGGCGACAGAGGGAGACAGGCAGGAGATGGGCAGCAGCATCTTCCTGATAACAACTGTGACATAATAAAAAACTGCGGTTGCCAACCCGCTCGCCAAGCGTGGCAACTATGGCAAATACCCTCCAATGAATAAATACACAAACAGACGGCCCCCAGTCCCCGGCGGCCCCGCTATTCCTGGCTACGGTGGCGACCATGGTAACGGCGGGGCAGGGGGTGCTAAGAATCTCCGGTGGAGGTTCGGTTGCCACCTACGACGACTCGACCTGGCAACATATAACGCACGCACCCTGAGGACTGACGAGAAGATACTGGAGCTGGAAGAAGAGGTAGACAAGTTGCGCTGGCATATTATTGGATTATCCGAGGTCCGAAGAGAGGGGGAGGACACGGCAATCCTCGAGTCCGGCAACTTGTTCTATCACCGGGAGGGCGACCATCTGTCCCAAGGAGGTGTCGGATTTATCGTCCACAAGTCTCTCGTCAACAACGTTGTAAAGATTGGGAGTGTGTCGACGAGGGTCGCGTACCTGATACTCAGAATCACCAAACGGTATTCGCTGAAGGTCATTCAGGTTTACGCACCAACCTCGGCACATCCCGATGAGGAGGTGGAGGAAATGTATGAGGATATTTCCAGAGCCATACATTCCTCCAAAACCCACTACACGGTGTTGATGGGAGACTTCAACGCAAAACTAGGCACAAGAGAAAGCGGTGAGCTGAAGGTAGGGAAATTTGGAGTAGGGCAACGGAACCGAAGGGGCCAGCAGCTGGCCGACTTTATGGAGAAAGAGGGACTCTTTATGATGAACTCTTTCTTCCAGAAGCGGCCCCAGAGGAAGTGGACCTGGTCGAGCCCCGACGGTTCGACAAAAAATGAGATTGACTTCATTATGACGACCAGACGCCAACTGTTCAGTGATGTCTCAGTGATCGCAAGGGTGAAAACTGGCAGCGATCACCGAATGGTTAGAGGCACACTGAACCTAAACGTTAAGTTGGAGAGGTCTCGTCTAATGAAGTCAACGCTCCGTCCCCCTCGTGCTCTAATCCAGAATCCCGAAACCTTTCAGCTCGAGTTACGTAACCGCTTCCAGTGCCTGGAAGATTGCAATGCAGTGGACGATATGAACGACAAGCTCGTGGAAACTGTCCATGCGGTCGGAGCTAAGTTCTGCAAGACCCGCCGCAGAAGAACAAAAAACTCTCCGATCACACTCTTAATCTCATGGCTGTTAGACGGGAGATGAGGCTTCAATCGTCAACAGATTTGACAGCATACAGGCAACTGAACAGACAGATCTCCAAATGCATGCGGCGAGACTTACGCAACTTTAATACTTCTCGTATTAAAGAAGCGATCGAGCGGAACCAGGGCTCCAAAGTCTTTGCCAGAGATCTGTCTGCCAGAAAGAGCCAACTGTCAAAACTGAAGACTGAGTGTGGCAACATCGTTTCCGGGACACCTGAGATTCTGAGTGAGATTGAGAGGTTCTATGGGCAGCTGTACACATCATCGTTGGAGCCACACGCAAGTGTGAGTAACGATCCAAGAGCAAGTCTTATCCGACACTATTCCGATGATATCCCGGACGTCAGTCTGAGCGAGATTAGAATGGCTCTCCACCACCTTAAAAACGGCAGGGCCCCGGGCGAGGATGGAATTACAGCGGAGCTTCTGAAAGCGGGTGGAACACCGGTACTTGAAGTCCTTCAGAAGCTCTTCAATTCCGTCCTCCATGGTGGCACTACTCCGGAGGCGTGGAGCAGAAGCGCGGTGGTTTTGTTCTTTAAGAAAGGCGACAACGCTCTCTTGAAGAACTACAGACCGATTTCCCTTCTGAGCCGCGTCTACATGCTATTTTCGAGAGTCATTACGAATCGTCTCGCACGCAGACTCGACGACTTCCAGCCTCCCGAACAAGCCGGTTTCCGAAAAGGCTTCAGTACCATAGACCACATACATACCCTGCGGCAGATTGTACAGAAGACCGAAGAGTACAATCTGCCACTTTGCCTGGCATATGTGGACTATGAGAAAGCCTTTGATTCCGTCGAAATTTGGGCGGTGCTACAGTCCCTTCAGCGGTGCCAAGTTGACTGTCGGTACATCGAAGTGCTGAAGTGTTTGTACAGTAGGGCTACGATGGCTATCCGAGTACAGAACCAGAGTTCGAAACCTATCCAACTGCAGAGAGGTGTAAGACAGGGTGATGTTATATCCCCGAAACTCTTAACCGCTGCGTTGGAAGACGTTTTCAAGCTACTGGACTGGAAAGGATACGGTATTAACATCAATGGCGAGTACATCACTCACCTTCGATTTGCCGACGATATAGTCCTTATGGCAGAATCGCTGGAGGACTTAAGCATTATGCTCAATGACCTCAATAGTGCCTCCCAACGGATAGGTCTTAAGATGAACATGGACAAAACAAAGATCATGTTTAATGTCCATGTCACACCTGTGCCGGTAGTTGTTGGGAGCACTATGCTCGAAGTTGTCGACGAGTACGTTTACCTGGGACAAATAGTCCGACTAGGTAAGTCCAACTTCGACCGAGAGGTCAATCGACGGATTCAACTCGGCTGGGCAGCGTTCGGGAAATTACGACATATCTTTTCGTCAGGTATACCTCAATCTCTAAAAACTAGATTGTACAACCAGTGCGTGTTGCCAGTAAGCTGAAGTGGCAATGGGCCGGCCATATAGCTCGAAGAACCGATAACCGGTGGGGAAGAAAGGTTCTCGAGTGGCAGCCTCGTTCCGGTAGGCGTAGTGTAGGGCGACCCCCCACTAGATGGAGTGACGACCTGGTAAGACATGCAGGAAGTCGATGGATGCAGGTGGCTCAGGACCGTGCTTTGTGGCATTACTTGGGGGAGGCCTATGTTCAGCAGTGGACTTGTAAAGGGCTGTAATGATGATGATGATACATATATACAAGAATTGCTCGTTTAATAGTATAGGATATATATATATATTATCGCGAAGCTGTTTTTCTATACAAATAAACAAAATTGAAGTGTCTGTATGCGTTATTATAATATGTGCGTTATATTGTGTGCGTTAGTCTTTGTAATTTCTTTCTGGCTGTTTTGTTTGTTCCGGCTAAACTCTGAAATGGCTGGACCCGATTTTACGGGACTTTCACTGTCGGTTATATGATGTTATAAGAAGTAACTAAGGCTACTTTTATATTAGAAAAATAGTTAGAGTTCCGTGCAAAAAAAGTAAAACCCATGAAATTGTTGCCAAGTTCAGATTCAAATAGGGAAGTATAATAATAAATTCGCGTGGACAGCTAAGTTTAATGTAAAATATGTCTACTGCTTTTCTTATGTTTTCACCAATTGCTTATCTTCACGCACAATCCCTAACGGGGTAGCCAGAGAGAACAGATCGCCAAGTGTCACGATCCTTACATACCTCTTTCGCTTCTTTCAGGTTCATTAACTTCTTCATACATGCACGTCTAGGTATCCGAGTACTCTTGACCTTCCCCTCTTCGAGCGATTTGCTCACATGGTCTTCGAAAGTTAGTCTCGGTCTACCTCGACACCTTTTAATATTTACTTTCGCTTTATATATTTTCTTCACCATTCGGTCTTCACTCATTCGTTCAACGTGCCCAAACCATTGGAGTACGCCCCTATCAATTTTTGTGATAAGGTCATCTTTCAATCCTGCCATATTGCGAATCTCTTCGTTTCGCTTTCGGTCGGCTATGGTAACGCCACACATTTTACGAAGAGATCGCATCTCCACTGCATTCAACTTGCTTTTAAGCTTCTTCTGGCATACCCAGGTTTCGCTGCCATATAACAAAGTCGGTACCAACACTGCGTTACGTATTGCAAGGCGTGCACTCTTCACCACGCCTTGCCTTTTGACTAATGCATTCAGGGCACCATTGACTTTGTTTCCGGCAGCGACACGCCTATACACATCTAAATCACAACTTCCATCCCGGCTGAAAGCACTCCCCAAGTATACAATTTCATTTACCTGTTCTAGACATTCCTGATTTACCCATATTTCACATTTCGTTTTCTCTTCGTCCTTTTCAAATACCAGAACCTTAGTTTTATTAGCATTCAAACGGAGACCTTTACTTTCACATTCCTCTTTCATACACGTGACTAATGCCTGCAGTTCTGCTTCTGATGGTGCAATAAGCACTGCATCATCAGCATACAGCAGACAATTAACTTTAATGTCACCCAATTTCACACCCAAACAGCTATTTTTCAGCTTCTGTAAACAACTGTCGAGATACAGTATGAACAGCCAGGAAGACATGACACAACCCTGTTTTACGCCCGCTTGGACGCTAAACATGGGTGACAGGTCATGCCCTACCCGCACACAGGCTTTACAGTCATAGTAAAGTGACTGCACAGCCCTTAACAATCGACCATCCACACCATATCCCGGCAACAGTTCCCACATTTTCTTCCTTATAACCTTATCAAATGCTTTCTCCAGATCCACAAAAGCACAGAAAATCCTCTGGTTAACACTCAGAAGCTTCTCCGTGATCATGCGGAGAGAAAACATTTGATCCGTGCATCCTCTTCCAGGTTTAAATCCGCATTGTGCCTCCCATAAGAATCTTATTATTATATATATATATTACTATACATATTACTTAGAATTAAAAAAATCGAGCGAAAAATACCGAGCAAAGCTCGGTTAACCGGGTACTATATATATATATATATATATATATATATATATATATATATATATATATATATATATATATAAACATGTTTTTTTAAATAAAATAATTTTGAGAGCTTGTGAGCGATAACGCTGTACCCACGCAAGATGGCGAACTTGCTTGAACGCATCTTGCCTTGATAAAGTAATTTTGTTTGTCGTAGATAAGTATTTATCTATCTGCAGTAGTTATTTACGCTTAACTTCCGACTCCCATCCGATTTAACACTGTTTTGCTCCTTTAAATCAGTGTTTAAACTTTTACTATAAATAACCGACTTTTCATTGAGATCGTTGAAAAAAAGATCTGTATCGATGGTCATGTAAACTAGGGACCCGTGTAGCTGTTTCTTATATTTAATTTCTCTTCTCCTCAATCCATAGCTTACTGAGAATATCCATATTGTTTTTCACACACACACACACACACATAAATACATTGCAACAACAGTTCGTCGGTGTTCTCGTTCGGTGACTTTATCGTAATCGTCCCCTTTTGAATTAATTTAATCTCAATTTTATTACAATGTCCGAATTAAGTATCCTCGTATATCTTTTAACTTAATATCGTATTCGTTGTACTAGCTGCTGTTTTAATATGTCTTTTACATTGTTTGTCGTTTTATCTTTATGATTATAATTGTGTAAATGAAGTTTGAGGCTATCAATTTGTTCCTTGTTCTGTGTTTTTACACGAACAATAGTTTTGTCGTGGAGTGTCGACGCTAGGCTAAGAACTCATGTAGGGATATTTACTGATATAGGAACTGCTGCGATTTTATATCAAGACTCACAAGACCCCAGTTTTGTGCGGAATCCTGCCCGCTCAGAATCCTGCTGCTTAACTTAGCGGTGACGATCGCAAAGCGCGTTATTTGCAATAGATTGATTGCCAGAAAAGGCCACGCTGCCATGCGCCCGCGTCTATTAGTTTAATAGCATGCAGTCTTCGCGATACTACTAAAAAAAAATTGTTTCCCTCCGAAGCCGTAAATAACTGCACGCACCGTAAGCATAAATAGCGTCGTAAGTTTTGCTACAGTCATATTAGGAGTGGGGGATACAAAACGTATATAGACACAATATCAATATATCGGTACAATATCCAATATCTATATGTCGGGCAACAGACTAACTATGTATTAGATACCGCTGCAGTACAGCGTCACTTTACAGTAAATCGTACACGAAGAAATAATCATAACCCCTTGTTTGGAGAATCTGGCCGATGGTTTATCACGCGCGTCTGGCAAGCGACCAGATACTGGCTGATCTGCAACTGAGTATTTGGCGGGGGGACTGCCTCGTTGGTCTAGTGGTTGTAGTAGTGCGACTGCTGATCATGAGGTCCTGGGTTCGAATCCCGGGTCGGGGCAAAAATTAATTATTGAGTTATATATATATATATATATATATATATATATATATATATATATATATATATATATATCGGTTGATGACATGTGACAAGCGAGCACACAGTCCACCTGATGTTAAGTGATTACTGTGGCCCATAGACATCTACATCTATCCTCGATTACGAATCAAAATGCAGATGCGTTGTCACCCGTGAGGACTAAGAAGGAACGCCTCGTTTCCAGTAAAAAGGGTCTCCGGTTCTCTTTATTCACCATACGAAACACAGCAGCATTAAGCTACTATTTTACGCTGGTATTCTGTGAAAGCGAAGTCCTTCCGCGGTTGAGCCGATTCATTCGTGCTACAAGTATACTACTAATATAAATGCAGCATGGCTCTACCACGTATTCTTAATAATAACTTCCGTTATAAGAAAGTTAGTATTAGGTACAACACGACGATTATTGATGGATTTGGTTTGCTTATATTTTAAATATATTGCAATATATTTAAAATATAAGCAAACCAAATCGTATAATACGTATTGGATAATACTTATATCTATGATACTCAGAAACGAGTACATTCTACGAGTGTCAGAGTACACAGCTATATCTATTTTACTCAAATATAATATCTCGTGCGCTTATGGTTCGTTCCAACTTCGAATTGTGTCAAATAAAATATCATAGATATTTTACGTTATCTGCCTGTATCTGCCTGCAAATACTTCACGTGTGCTAAGGCTTAAGCAGGTAATTTCCGCGATATCGGCGCGTGGTGATTAAATTAGTAATTTTTCTAAAATATAGTACGGAACCTATGTATAAAACAATAAATAGAAATCAGCTGACATCTAACAAGTTAAACACATTTATACCTTGTGTAATTACCGATCGGTTTCAATACATTACGATCGTTGTAGTATAAAAAGCCTAAAGTTGAAATGTTAATCACGATCAACACATACCTACACACAAACACAGACACACACAGACATACTTGCACGCACGCACGCACGCACGAATGCACGCACGCACGTAGCGCGCACACACACTAATATATATATATATATATATATATATATATATATATATATATATATATATATATATATATGGTAGATATACATGGTTTTGTGTTCAGCGATTGCTTAGTAATATGTATATTTTAGCCTTTGTACTGATTTTATGTTTATTGTGTTTGTTATAACAGGCAACTGTTTCAGGCTCGTATATAATAAAGTAGTCTAGTAACGGGCATTACAAGTTACTAGACTATATTGTAATATACAGAGTTATTTTTCAAAGAGTAGCTAAAATTTAAACTTACGTTCAAATATAATATAAATATAAACAATAATATATACCGTTCTTGCAGTTTTTGAATATACAAGTAAATAAGGCTTTATTTATTATAATATAAAATTCACGTATTCTATGAATGAATATAACCACTGGGAATGAGGTGATCGCTTCCATGTTGGTTTAATTATAATCTAAATAATTGTATAGTTATTGCAAAAATTTGATTAAAAAATAGTTGAGGGTTTTTGCAAGTTCTTTCCAAGTCAGAGGTGGGTTAAATTTTACGAACCTATGGTAAATCAAAAATCAAGTTTTGATTATCAAATTTTTGGTTTTGCGTTAAGTATTATATACATAATACTTACTGTAAAAATATTTTATGCTATTCTTTCGTCAATCAAAAATCAAGTTTTGATTATCAAATTTTTGGTTTTGCAGTAAGTATTATTTACATAATACTTATTGTATAAAAGTATTTTATGTTATTCTTTCGTTAAAATTATTAATTTCGTAGGAAATCATATACCTAATCGTATTATTTATAACTAGCGATTTCTTAAACATACCTCATTTCATTATTTAATGTTGTAGGTACAACAGGCATAGCTTGATTTAAAAACGTTTATGAGCGTAGTTTATTTATATAGAGCTTTTTTATTTGTTCCTCTAGTATGTGAAAAAGTCTATCACCGCATATTTTATAACACGCAAATGCAATTTTCGCTTTCTGATTTTTACGAGTCTAACATATCTAACATGAATAAGTGAGTAAGATCACACGAGGTAAGATATTGCATGCGCGTGCATGAAGATTTTAATTTATAGCATGTCTGTAATAAAAAAGTTTTTGTGTTCTAATGTGTAATTTTTTCTTGGTATTTTCAAAGAATGATCTTTTAATACAAATTTCACGTCATAAGAAATAATTGTGTGAATAACTGACAACCCTTTTAAAAATAATTTGGAAAGTACGTTTAAACAGTATCCCTATTATATAAATAATTATTTGATTTTTTTTCAGTTATTCGCTGTTTGGCTCGCTAGACGTTACCGCAACCAACCGGACCCTAATTATAAGGAACCGCATGCTATCTTCCCTAGGAATAACTATCTATATTGACCTAACTTAACGTTTAGTCTAGAATAATTCTTATCATCATGTGACTGGTTTTAGTATAATTTGTGATAACATTGTGTGCTTCTTAGCATACTTGATGACTGATTTGGCCTCTTTGAGTTTTGTAGAATGTAGATTTTATTTCTAAACATATTAAGGAAATGTAGTGACGGAAATTTTGACATCTAATATTACTATTTTATAATATTACTGTTTGCTACGGAAAACATATTAAAGTGCTGGGCTACACAAAAGCTTTGTTCTTCACTTGGGTATTTCACACTAGTCTGTTGAAATCTTAGAGTAATTACATACTTAAGTATGCATTCATATTTTCAATTCTATATAACAATATGAGTATATACTAAACAAAGTCAATAGTTTTGTCTCGCGTTTCTAATTTAATTTTTAGCAAAAGGGGCAAACCTATTGAAAGATGTTGCATGTAATTCATGCGTACGATATGAAATGACAAGTATTCACCTATCAATCTATAGTGATTTCGTTCTTAATGGATCAAGTGAATTGTTTCGATGATGATTACATTACGTTGCAAATATTCGTGTCGCAAATTAGTTTTTAAAGTTAGTTTTTTTTTAAATAGTGAGGTAACTTAGGTATGAATATTAAGTCTTGGCAGTCACAGTACATAAGCGTGTTTGATCCCATTTTTAATCTCAGTTTTATATGCTGATTTACCATTTCATTAAAGGAAAAGCGATCCATCGAGAAAGCTACAGTAGCTTGGTTGAAAATACTTTGAAATCATGATGTGAAGACCGGCTCTTGATAATACCGTATAGCGACATCCGTGTGTGTGCCGTGTGAGAGGTGAGAATCCACTACCTCATACTTAGAAGCTTAAGACTCCTTATCATCGTGTGAGTGTCGTAGGAGGCGAGAGAAGAAAACGAAACAGGAGATAGGCAGCGTATAACCCATTATAATAAAAATTGCGATCAGTCTACCTGCTAAGAGAGGAAACTATGTTAAATATTCTCCCAAAGGCAATCACTATGGAAGACCTATGTTCAGCAGTGGACTTATAAATGAATGCATGAAGGATATCTTGTGCGATCAGAGAGGAAAATGGGAAATACATTCGTAATCGATTTATTGGTAGATAGTTGTGGTGGAGCGAGAAAAGAAGAGGCGTACCGCGATCGCCGTGCGGTATTTACGAGTATATTATCGTAGCAGTGCACTCTGTGTACGTCCTGTGAAGCAAACCGGCTTTCGATTGGTTAGACAAACACAAGTAAATAATTTACCGTACCCCTTGTACAGTTAATATTTATACAGTTAATAGTTCTGTGAAACCCGTAATAACGGTAGGAATATTTTAGATTTCAAAGAAATGTAAAAGATGTATATTAAAATACCACGATATTGCGTAATTCCGCGTTATTCGGCTACGCTTTTGTTGTAAGATGTCAGATGAAGTTTTAAAGAACGTTCATTAATTACTGATATAAATAACATATAAACGAAGCGGATTGATCAAAATCCTTATCTTGTACCACGTAAAATTTAATATGCATAAAGAGTACAACTACAAGAATTTAGTTCTTTATTTTAGGATTCCCTCAATGCTTGTAATTACTCTAAGGTTGAAATACTCATTGAGGATTGTCTGATACAAAAAAATGTTAAAAATTGTATGAAAATGTAATGACGTTATGGTTTTTACAGTCAAAATTAAAAATTAAATGTAAGATAATGATCTTACTTAACTTCTTTTATTTAACGTAAAACATAACTAAATGTAGTTAATTCCCATTATATCGGGTATCCCAGAAAGATTGGATCTTGAACGAATTATGATTGGATAATCCTGGAGCGCCTAATAGTACAGTTATAAGGCGCACAAATAAAAATACAAAAAAATATTCCAAGTGGTGCCAAAAATATGAAGGTTTTAAAAATAAATATTTCAACCGTGGAAGTCTTAACGGCTGAGGCTGGTCGCCGAAATATGAGAATAATCCAAAGCTGCGGAGGTGAGCGTAGGAGCGCAAGGATGAAGGGGCTGCTCTCCTTCCACGTCTACGGCTTTACACAAGTACCACTACGTGGAGTTGGGACGTGCTGATGATCGGTTTTAGAACAGATTTGACCAATCTTATTTATAATCAGGTTGCCCTAAACTCTGCTATGATAAGGGTAAATGAGCAATGTAATTTGAATTGTTATAATTTTAATTAATACATATTTATTAATACGTAATTTTAATTATAATAAGAAAATGCATTGTTTATAGACATATTTGCTTTGCTAACCAATCGTGAATTTTGCTGATTAAGTAGTAATTTTGCGGATTGACTGTTAATTACGCAAACTCGTATTAGTATAAGCTGCCTATTTATGAGTAAATTACTGAGCATTATCAAGATTATATGCGAAACAAGAATTGCCGAATGTTCTTTTTTATTTCAAATATAATCTTTGAATGCTAACCAAATGATTTAAATGCGTTTAATTACTTCTCATTTATTAATGATGGTGTCAAATACCCATTTTTATTTAATAATTGCTTAAACATAATGTTACTGATGAAATAATGAGATCGCCACCAATGTTTTTGTGTAATCCAGTTTATTACAAACATTCGCTCGTGATAAAAAAAAGCTTTCTTTGCCCATTACTTTAATTAAACTGCCGCTTCAGAAAGCTTTGTGATAAATAAATGATTTTCATAATTCTAAAATTTTACTATAGTACGTCATTGAAATTTTAAATATAATAATTATTGCACACTGTCATTAATTGGTTTAACATTCTTCTTTTTACTTGCAAATAAATTAATAATCGTCGAAGTATTGACGGCCTATTTATTAAGGTGTTTCTTAATGTAGTTTCTGTACCAATAAAGGATATTGGCGGAAAATTAAGTATAATAATATCATTGCGTGGTTTATTTTTATATATTTCTTTTTATCTTTCTTGAACAATACTATACCTATCCTATACAAATTTGATAAAAGAAAAACAAAAATGAAGAAACATATCTATATAATATTGTAAATTAAATGCGATTTGTGATGACATTTGGCTTAATTATGTGAATTGGAAAAACATTTTTGACATCATCTCACTAAAGAAACTGAAATATCAATACACCTTGTGTTGCAAATTTTTATCTGCTAGTCATAATTTATTACTTATAAGGTTATAAGTTAAGAACATTTCTTTTAAAATTCTGTAGAAATTGATAAAAAGTACGAAGAAATGTTTGATGAACTTTTTATTAATTTCTACAGAGTTACAGGAATTTAAATGAAATTTACTAAAAATATTTCTGATCTGGTGGTGTATTACGTTTTTTTACCATGCTGATTATAATACAAACTTCACCATAAACATAGCTTTAATTAGTTTATTATAGATGCTTGTCTCCTAGCAGTGGTGTATTTAGTGAAATATATTTTTGCATAATACTGTAATTTTCGAAACCTACGATTGCTAAAAGATGCGTTAATAAACAATAAAACTAAATTGAATTCAAAAGAAAAAAAAACTATATTTTTGCTTTAAATGTTGCCCTAGTTACAACATTAGTTTTATTACTTAAAATTGCCGTTTGTCTTAGAATTACATGTAGGTAATACTCGTATATATTTACATATGTACTTTCTATTTCAGAAATAAAGTGTGTAAAGCATTTTAATATTGCATCGTTTTATTTAAAAATTCCACAAAGTGTACTGTTTAAATTTATAAGTGCGGGGCAAACAAAACCATGCGCGATTCATCTGATGGTAAGTGACCATCGTTATTAGCGCATATGTATGTAACGTTTAAAGTTTAATATCATACCTCGCATGCAAGTCATAAGGACGAGTAAGGTTATAGGTTAATTCAACGGTGAAGATCACTAATCAAATTTTTGATCAAATAACTTTTTCGTATTGACTTCGGTGATTATCAAAAATGTCATCATGAGCACTGAAAGATGTTAAACCTCCTACTATTTTAGCGGTTTTGACTGAAGTTTTCGTATCAACAGTTTAAAATTGATACCTATTGCGTAAGTAGTCTGTCTTCAAATTGATGATAAAATACCTATTACGTAAGTTAACTGGATTAAAGTCATCATCATCATCATAACACTCCTTCACTAGTCCACTGCTGATCATAGGCCTCCCCCAAGGAACGCCACAAAGCACGGTCCCGAGTCACCTGCATCCATTGACTTCCTGCATGTTTTACCAAATCGTCACTACATCTATTGCTGGCCACCCTTCACTTCGCCTGCCGGTACGAGGCTGCCACTCGAGAACCTTTTTTCCACATCGGTTGTCGGTTCTTCAAGCTATATGGCTATATATATATATATATATATATATATATATATATATATATATATATATATATATATATATATATAAATTCATTTTCTTTTTACAAAGTATGGAACGACTGTGAATCTTTATACCTACTCCGCTTAATGATCAGTACGATCATAGCGAGGCATTTCGTCATGAATTCTGGACATACGGCGGAGTCCACGATTTTCTTTTCTTCTAAACGTCTCCAACAATCCTCTTGCAATATCTCTATGTTAAGGTAGGTAGTCATATACCCCATTTTTATTCAACTGCCAAGCATTGTCAAAGTCATATCTAAGCAATGGAAAAACAATGAAATATGCTCCTGATGGAATTGATCCGATCTATTGACACCGCCTATATTTTCTTCGTAAGTTTTTATGATAGCGGGTTGATCAAGATAATTTTTTGTCAATTGCTGAGAAAATCCCTTGGCTTTGTGAAGTGGTTCTAGGAATTTCGAATTACAAGAAACTCAGTGTCGCATACATTATTGTCGTACCATTTGCATACTAAAATCTGCTTAGGTTGGCCGACTTATAGTCCACAAATCTGTGTCTTTGAAAACCTTGTTCGCCGTCAGTGGACGTTTGCACGTACAGATTCCACGAATCAGCTCTGTAGCTTTCAATCTTTGTTGCTTTTCTATTGCTCAATTCGTGAATGAGAGGTATTGATTAAAAAATAAATTATCCAAAAATAAATGAAAAGGAGTGACTGTAATATGTACATCTATCAACTTTTGTTATGTGGTGGAGACACGTTGCAGCTATATTATTGTTGTAGCAGAATGGGTCGGCTAACCGTGGTAGGACCACGCTCTTACAAAATGCCGGCGTGAAATAGAACCGGAGGCCCCCTTTACTTGAAATTAGGTATTACTCCATCTTTTCATCAGGAGTGACAACGCATCTGCATTTTGACTCTTAATCGAGGATAAATGTAGATGTCTATGGGCCACAGCATACACTTACCATTAGCTGAATTGTGTGCTCGTTTTTTACCCTTATTCTATATAAAAAAATAACACTGGCCCCCAACCTAAGCTCTTCGTAGCATGTCGGAATTTTTGAAGAATGATCCTGGTATGAATCCAACAACACTACCTTTTTTGCATGGGGAAATACCTACGCATACCTGCCTCGCGAAATGGAAGGACAAGTTAGATCGGACTTGCACCGACTAAAAACGTTACGGTGTTTCTACCTTCGTAGCATATAGGCAGATTCATGGGAATGCTTTCGCACGCATCCTCCGCTTCAACACCGCCGGCAGGCTCATGGCGCCACTCCCCGAGAGAGGACTACTCCCTCATCGGCTTTTCAAGTAAGCCACACCAGAACACATGGCGCTCCTTCTTCCACGACCTCCAATTTCACCTCCGCAACGGACGCCCCTTTGTTCGACGCGCGAAGGCCATAGGGCCAAGAAAAACGAGCACACGGAAGCAATAGTTTTCCTGTTCCCAGTGGCGTATATGGTCTTTGGCTCCGGCGCCAACCAAGATTTGTCTGCGGAAGGTAGGGAGAACGGGGTCTCGTTATACCTTCACTCCTCTCCCCCGCAACCCCACAACCACCGCATCAACGGTGCGGAACCGCTAGAGTCGCGTAGGATAGGGCGATTGGCGCTTCGTCACGCAAACACTCCTCTTCCTCTGCGACTCCATCTTGGCTGCGGAGACAGCCCACACTAACACACATCCGAAATGGGCTCGCTAAGCCCACTCGGAGTGCCCACCTCGGGCCAGTTATGTTTTCTTATTTATTTATTATAAGCCAGTGCTTGACCATAATCACACCTGGTGGTAAGTGGTGATGCAGCCTTAGGTGGTAAATCGCACTGTCTTAGCGTAACAAAAGTATATTCACTCTTGCATTGAAGACGCCCGGATTGTATTCGGACGGAAAGACAGACGCCGGCAAATTATTCCACTCCTTTGCTGTACGCATTAAGAAAGTCTAAGCAAATCGTTTAGTTCCAATGCGTGGAATATCGACAAAAAAAGACGTGAAGACCCGCTGACCGCCTGGTCGTCCGATGGTGGAAAGAAGAGGGAGGAATTAAAGCGTGCAATTCCTGCGAACACGCAACGAAATGCATCCTATAGAATACCTAGAGGGTAGCTATTTTGCGCAAAATCAAAATCATAAATAAACCAAATCACGGTCACCAATGAGCCTCTTAGCACGTCTATCCAATGAGTCCAACGCAGCCAGGTGGCATTCTGAAACACAAGGCCATATGTGCAAGCAGTACTCCATGCAGGACCAGACTTGCGCTTTATATAATATTAGAAGCTGCCCTGGCGTGAGGTACCGTCACACTCTTGCAAGGACACCAAGTTTCCTTACGGCTGCTTTGGCTCTGGACCCATTGAACCGCCTATAGTTGAGGTTCGGAGAAAATTCAACCCCTAACAACTAAAGGCTGCCAGTGTACTCCAAGTGTGCGGTGAAAGGACACGATTGTGTTTTTGAGGTGTTGAATCTCACGAGATCGGTATCAGATTGGCATAGATTCACTTTCGGACTGGATTTGATCCCGACTGCCCCGGGCACTTGGTTGGTATCTCTCCACAACCGTGCTATCGTCTGCATACTCATAAATACCGAGCATAAGCAGATATTTACTATGCAGCAGGAAGAGAGTTGCGGAGAGAACGGACTCTGAGAAACACCGACGTCAGTCGCCATAGGATCGGATGAGCAGCCATTGACGACGATCTGGAGAGACCGTTCACTCCGAAAGTCCTTTACCCATTCAATCAGACTAGGGGATAAGCCGTACGCTAGCAGCTTTCCCAAAAGGTGGGTTTGTGGTGTGAAATGTGGGTTCCTCTTAGTATGGTGACCTAAGAAGAACCCACTAAGCCGTGGCTTGGTTACCCATGTGAGTGTTAGTAGCTGTCATAGAGAAGTCTTTGGTAGCTGTCCATATCACGATCTGCCCAATTTTACAATCGAACAGCCGTACATATTTATCAATCAATCATTAAAGTACTTTACATTGGTTGACGAGTAATAAGTTCTACGTGCCATTTTTTCGTTACTATATGTATTGTTCTTCACCAAAAATTATCACTGCTTATTTAAATATCAATTTTGCTTACGAGGGCGATACTGAAAGTTTTTAGAACTGGCCACTTGCAAATGACATAATATAAGTTCAAATATTTTTAAATTGGAACTCTGCCAATATTATTGTGTATTTTATTAATTTGTCATTTGTTTACGATTTGGCGGCAAATTGAAAATTGCCTGTGTCACGTCAGCATGAATTTAACGCGAGAAAATTTTCGTACAATAATTTTTTATGACTTTCGATGTCGTTTAAGTCAACAAGAAATTTATGATAGACTTCGATTGGCCTTTCACGATGAAGCCCCATCTCGTGCCACTGTTTACAACTGGTTTAATGAGCTTAAACGTGATCGCACTAATCTCACCGATGATCCGCGTGAGGGACGGCCTTCTACGGTGAGGACTGAAGATAACATCAGTGTTGTGCGGCGTATGATAGAGATTGACAAAAGAGTTTGTGCTATGAGTGAGTGAATTGATATGAGTCAAGTGCACAAAATCTTCCATTAACATTTAGCGGTCAGGAAGCTTTGTGCCCGGTGGATACCTCATAATTTGACAGAGGCCCAAAAACTCCGGCGTGTTGATTGGTGTCGTGTAATAGTTCAAAGATTTAACGGAGGTGACTCAAATGTTGTGTTTGACATACTTACGGGTGACGAAAGCTGAATTTATTGTTATAATCCTGAAAGTAAGAGAGTCTGCTGTCTGGGTGTTTCCTTCCGAGGAGTTGCCAACTGAAGTAAAGAGAGGTCCAAGCGTGGGAAAAAAGATGGTGGCCTCGTTCTTCGGAAGGACAGGTCATTACGCAACAATTATTTTAGAGGATCGAAAAACAGTTACTGCAGAGTTGTACACTAACAATTGTTTACCACTTGTCTTGGAAAAAGTTCGGGAGAAACGATCTCGCAGTAGGATCCTCACTACTCCTAGGCTCCTTCACTACGACAACGCCTCGTACACCGCCAAGCAAACAATCGACAACTTGGCGACGTCAGATGTGGAATTACTGGGTCACCCGCCCTGTAGCCCCGACCACACAGCGATTTTATTTATTTCAAAAAATCAAAGAAAAACTTTGAGGAAAACATTTTATGGACACCGAGGGAGCAGTGGCTGCGTTACAAAATGCCATCGAAGATATTTTAAAGACGAGTGGGCAAAGTGCTTTTCTCTGTGGTTTCATCGGATGCAGCGATATATTGATGTAAATGGACACTATTTTGAAAAGATATATTTAATAAAACTAATAGGTTGCTTGTTTGTTCAGTTTTTGATTTTCTTGGAACTTTCAGTGTCACCCTCGTAAAACGCTGTGCTTACTATAATATTAGGAACCTTCTTACTTTTTTAGGATCGGTTGTAAATTAAAAAAATAAATTTAATACCTTCACAAAATACATAGGTTTAACATTCGATTATATGTCTTACTTTGTCGTTGTCAATATTTTTTTTTTCAATAAGATGATTATTTTACAGTTTTTATATAATATGAATAATAATATATTTATAAATAGACTTGAAAAATTATTAATTTATAAATAGAATAGAAAATTATTTATTACACAGTAGAAATCACAGGCATATAACAGCAGTCCGTTATACTGTTTAATTTTAATTGTATAATTATTTTATCTGCACTTTCTTTCGTTTTATTTCATGTTTGGAATATTTTGCGTATTGAATATTTTGTGGTAAAGGTTGGTACGATGGTACGATTTTACAAAGCTACTGCGCAAGCTTTTGACGCGCATCGTCCGCGCCCTGTCGTCGCTGGGCGGAAAACCTTAGTACTTAGTAGAGTTCGGGTATTCGTGAAGCACTAGTCTTTGCTTACCATTGATTTATTTCTTAAATTTGTTACATTATCTAATTTATTCTGCGTGTAGATAGTGTTAGTGTATACAACGATGTCTTTCGATAAAGATGAACTCCGTGATGAGTAAGTATTTGCATTTGCATTGTTGATGAAATTCCTTGATAATTTTGCTTTTACGTAAAAAACTCGTGGCGTTTTGATATAATTTTTAGTAATAAAGATTTCGAATTTAATGTGCATATCAAATTATGAATCCTACTTAGCCTAGTCCATTTTCATAAAAAAGTTCATTTATTGAATTTTTAGTATTACGTGAAATTAAACTCCAATTATTTATGATAAATTATGGTGATTCATTAGAATGTGTTTCGTTCGCTGTGATTCGTTCACAAAAATTGGTTGGTGGATGAAAATTCAAGTGTCTATTATACTAAACTTAACAGACAGATACATAGCAATGCCATGAAAAATCTAGGATGTATTTTATACGAAAACTTCTTTGATTGAAAAAAACGATAGGTTGATAAAATAAAATGGTTTTTTATTATATCAACCTATCGTTATCGGTATATATTGTCTTATATCTAAATAACGCCACATTAATAGATTATATCCAGGTGAAGAAAGGCCGGTCGCTAGTACAATAATAAAACAAAACCCAGGTGAACTTGACTTAACCGCTTTTTATGTTAGCCTAGTTTAAAAAACTATAATGATTATTTTTATCCGACCTCAAACAAAGAGGAGGTCTTCAATTTTACGTATGTTTATATATATATATATATATATATATATATGTTACCTATGCAATATCTTCGTCTTTTGTAAACTGGTTTTAATGATGATTCTATTTTTATTAAATAGGTTATATTTCAGGGGAGTCCCAATTTCTACACAATAGCTTCTGAAAGCGGGGTTTTATAAAATCCGTCTCAGGATTTAATTTTTACGTTTCGAATTTTAGGAATTGTACTGTGTGTACATAAAAAGTAAAAAAGCTTATAGATAGGTTTATTTTTAACAAATATTAATTAACGTATTTCCTTTGAAATATTTTTTGTGACCTTACGTAACGACTGCGACCAATGCTCAAGTGGTCGTTCGGAGCTATTCTATATAATATGTTGCTTTTCTACGGAAGTTTGATAGCGCGATTTAGGCTTCCATGTGCTTCGCTTGTGGCGCAACGACAGTGCTGCCACAAATATTTTTGGGAATATTATTATATTCATCAGTCGGGAACATTCCAATACTTGTCATGGGCCATTATAAGAGTGAGAATTACGGTGCTTATCACGCTTGGCGGATAGATTAGTACCTAATTAAAATCTTGAAAGACGGCAAAACTATTCTGTCATTTATTATTTAGCTGTATATACATTTATTATTTAGCTGTTTATACTAGTCACGGAAAACGGGGACGACTACGGTCCAAGGCGCTTAGACACTTTTTTGTGATCGCAACAATTAAAGCGTATTCGACGCAAGTGCGATATATATATATATATATGACATGCTACTCTATTTCTAAGGCAATCACAAGCTTTTTAAGTCTTGTGGGAGTAGCACCTAGATCCCCTAGATAGATTTTTGTATTGCTGGTGTTTGGTAGGTACTATATTCTTACCTTTTTTTGCCGTTAAATGGCAGTGTTTGTACTGTTGTATTTCGGTCTAAAGGGTAAAACGTCGTGAGATACACACATGGACACCTGCAATCAGCTTCAAGTAAGGAAGGTCAAGGATACTGACTAAGAAGAAGTGCTTTACAGCCTGGAACTATACTGACTTTCTTTCTCTTCGAATTTGAACATAGAAATATAGAACAGGTGCACTGTTATTTTTTGGCAAAAATATGTACTGTTACGAGCTTAGGGTTCGTGAAATAAAAACTACCGATTGAATTACCAAAGTTGACACTGGCAATACTGCTCAATATAGGCCTGTACCACCGAAACGTCTAGAACATTCCAGCAAATACCTACGGGTCCCGACCGACTAGATGTAGAGAATTCGAGTGTGGAGTTTTCTAGAAAGCTTAGTTCTTCCATTCGATACTAGATGGCGCTAGTGGGAGAGTTCTAGAAAGATCTTGACGCTCCAATTTCTGCTGCTTGATACCAGACGGCGCTAATAATCACCCGCCACATACCGGGTGCTAATTATAGCGCGCAACAGTACCAACCTCGATGAACTCCTAGGATTGTTATCCTAGGAGTTCGTCGGAAACCTATCTTATGATTATACTGAAATGTGCACTGTCTGGCAGAGGGAAGTTAAGAATCTTTTAACGTGACGATAAAACTTTGACCCACGTAAAATATTTTCGTTTCCCTTCAAACGTGAACAAAGAAGTGGGTGTAATACTACTACTTTTTGTTAGAAATATGTTTGGGAGCTAGTATAATTACAGGATGCAAGACCTTCCATCTTTGTCCTCAGAGGTGACGCCGCATCTGTAGTTATCTTTGTTTGAAGTAGGTTGCAGCTGTCCGTGGACTACAGCAGCCACTTACCGTCCACTTACCAGTTTTATTAAAAATAAGGTGTCGGTCACCTCATCTAACAATCGAGAGGACACCTAGTGTAAAGTAGACCTACAAGAAAAGTTCTTATCTCTTCATAATGGAGTTTGCATAATATACATAGGTATTATAATTTAAGCACATCATATTTAAACCAAGAGCCTAAAATAATTATCACACGATATTTTTTACTTGTATTGTAACATTAACAGTTTGTTCGTAAAATAGCCTTAAAATAAAAAAGGTAATAAAAGAAAAAATATGACAGGTGAAAACGTTTTTTTTTTAATAGAGTAAGGGTGACAAACGAGCACACAGTCCAGCTGATGATAAGTGGATGCTGTAGCCCAAAGACATCTACATTTATCCTCGATTAAGAATCAAAACGCAGATGCGTTGTAACCCCAGAGGACTAAGATGGAATGCCTCGTTTTCTAGTAAAAAAGGATCTCCGGATCTCTACACTCACCATACGAAACATAACAGTATTTACGCTGGTATTCTGTGAGACCATGTTTCTACCCCAGTCGAGCCGACCCACTCGTGCTAAAACTATGATATAGCTGCAGCGTGGCTCTACCACGTATAAAGTGTGTCACTCCTTTTTAGTGTAAAATTCTAAACCAAAAAATATTTCTTTATTTTTTATATCTATTATTGTATATGAGCTAAACACAAAAAATATTTTTTACGGTTTTTTAATTTACTGAATATATTTTTCATGTTTTTTAGATAGAATGCAGCCTAGATCACTATTCGCAGTATTCTCTGTCTGTTTCTAGAGTTTCATGGATATCGTTTTATCTATTGCGAAGAAAAGCCGAGAGCGACTGACCGACAAAAGTTTTAAAATGTTTATTCATGTTTTACTAACATGCAAATAATCCACTGTGCTGAAGGCAGAGTTATATTGATTTTACAGACAGACACTTCAATTTTATTTACATGTATGTATGTATTTTATTACTGTTTTTTCTTTAAAGTCGACATTTTTTATTAAAAAGTTTAATTTTTTTGGGTTACAGTAGACTTAGGAATATCATAAAGTCAAGGCTTTGAGTATTCAACCAACTGGAGAGGCCATGCGCGTTAATTCCTAAACAAAAATTCTGTCAACATCAGGGGGGCGCAAGAAAACACACAACTGTAAACTTAACTACAAATACAAAGTTAAATCGTGTCACTATAAACGCACACTACAACATTTGTGTTTGTGTTCATCGCGCTTACGCATACCATCAAATTGTACACGTGTCGATACACTGATGGCGCTGTCTAAATGCGTAAGCAACGTAAGGCGTGGACTATGTCGATGTTTTTTTATCGATAAACAAATCACCATAGTCCGCATAAGTTTTTATTTACATACAAAAGTAATGTAAATATACGTAGATAAATAATACCAAGGTATTGTTTGATATTCTTTTTTTAAAGTATTTAAAAATTTTATTCGGAAAAAACTTAGAAATTACTGAAAATAAGTTTATTATTTTGCTACAGGTTTATTTTATATTATGCAGGATAAAATTTTAAACATTTAACAAATCGAAATAGGTTTAGTTAACTTATTTTAAAAATCAGATTGTATGAAAAGAAAAGTCCAATCAGTTTATCATCTTAGATGGTGTTAACCAAGTTTTTGTTTTTATTATACAGCTTCGTTACACAAAACCGCTAATTAAAAACAGTTGTTGATTTTCAAGAGTTATTAAACGAAATGTCTGGAAAATATTTAATAAATTAGGAAAACAAAAAAGTTTTACACTAGTGGATTGAAAAGTACTCGGCCTAACACAGATCCATTCAATTCTAAAAATCAAATCTACCCACATTATTTAGTTCAGTTCAGACTAGTTCATTGTGTGAAGTTCGAAACGTGTGCGATAATTAGTTGTGATTTTATAAATTTATTAACAAAGTAATCGGACATAATTTCCGCGAATGGAGCAAATCGAGCAGCGTGCCGTCATTGAGTACCTCCATAAGAAGGGGCTATCATCAAAAGCCATCCATGATGACATGGTCAGTACATTAGGCGATTGTGCTCTGTCATATTCATCCGTCAAAAAATGGATAGCAGAATTTAAGCGTGGTAGAGAGAGTGTGAAAGATGAACCCCGCTCTGGAAGGCCTTCGACGTCAACTACTGACGAAAATATTAAAAAAGTACTTGATTTAATAATGGGAGACCGCAGATTAAAAATTAGAGAGATAGCCGAGATTATAGGCATCTCTTATGAACGAACTCAAAACATCATTGTCAACGAGTTGTGTTTCCACAAGGTGTCTGCGAGGTGGGTTCCGCGACTGCTTTCAGTTGAACAAAAAAGGACACGATTGACTATTTCACGTGAGTTATTTGAAGCCGATGCAGATGATTTTTTGATCGTTTTGTTACTATGGACGAAACATGGGTTCATTACATTCATCATTGTACACCGGAAACAAAACAACAATCAAAACAGTGGAGAAGACCTGGTTCACCACCCCCTAAAAAGGCTAAGTCGATTTTGTCGGCAAATAAGGTGATGGCTTCAGTATTCTGGGACTCGAAAGGTGTGATTATGATTGATTATCTTGAAAGGGGTCAGACTATAAACTCTGATTACTACTGCACCTTACTACGTCGTTTACGAGAGGAAATAAAAGAAAAACGTCGAGGAATGCTCAGAAGAAAAGTCCTGTTTCATCAAGATAACGCCCGTGTTCACACGTCAGTACAGTTAATGGCTGAAATTCACAACTGTGGCTTTTAATTGTTACCGCATACGCCGTATTCACCTGATCTGGCACCATCAGACTTCTTTCTGTTCCCTAACCTAAAAAAGCACTTGGGAGGTCAAAGATTTTCGACAAACGACGAGGTCAAAGCAGCTGTAGACGCATATTTTGACTCTAAGGAAGAATCATTTTTTTTCAACAGTCTAAATGCTTGGAAGGGGAGGTGGCAAAAGTGTATTGAACTTGATGGTGATTATGTGGAAAAATAAAAATATAACTGATTTAGTATGTGTTTATTTTCTTGGTTAGGCCGAGTACTTTTCAATCCACCCTCGTAGTTTAACAAAGTGAACTTTAAGCAGACAGCTGCTTAAAAATAAAACGTGACATCTACCTTGGGCTAAGTATTCCCCAGAAAGATGTTTTGCTTTAACTTTATATTATTATTCACCGAAAGCTTAACAATATGTGCGAAATATCAAACGTTTTGAAATTGATCTGCCTTCATCACATACGATAACCAAGTCGTACAGTACTATTTATGGCCGACTTGGCTACACAAAAAAAGCGTTAATTGTTTTAAAACTTAGAATAGAGAGTAACCCTGATATGAAATTATATTGTATATTAGTGATAGATGAAATGAAAATAAAACAATTGACGGAGTACCATGCAAGTTCTAAAATACATTTTGGTTATATACATAATGCCTTTGGCTACTAGCATGGTATTCTGTCAATTGCTTAATTTTCATTTCATCCATTACCAATGTACAATAAAAAAATTTATCAGGGTTACTCTCCGCTCTCAATTTTAATGCGGTCAGTGCTTCTTGAGTAAACCCTGGTCGGCGATCGATGGTAGTGTACCACTTAGTCAATGTACGGGTGCAGGCAAACATGTTCCAAAAGTTTTACGTACATAGCGACAGGCTTTTGTGAGTAATAATTAAGTGTTAGGGCATAGTATTTCTTGAAAACTTGTGAAGTCTGTTTATGCTATTGTTTTTTATGTCAAGGCATTTTTTCATTCTAATTTTCCAGTGTTGGCAATACATATATATATATATATATATATATATATATATATATATATATATATATATATATATATGACATATATTTATTTTGTAAAACGATGAATAAATAAAATACAAGTGTTAAAAAAATTAAAACGAGCTACATGTTCTGCCATTTATGGCGTACAAAAATTATACTACATTAAGTTTACAATTACAATAATAGGCATATAAATATATGAATTAGATTTGATAGGTTAGTGCTTTTGTAAACCTAATAAAATATTTTCGAGTAGAATAATATTGGTGTCAAAGGAAATAATAAAAATATTTAATTTAAATATAATTACAGCCTAACATTACCTCCCACAAGTTCAAGGTTGGTACTGCAGTGTTAGATTCATGGTTTCTACAAGCTACAATCCAAATGTGTCGCCTAAGAGGATCTCTTGGAAATCTGTAATAACAAACCAATAATAGAAAAATTTACTACTTTTTGTAATACTTTATTATAAAACCTAAATAAAAACTACAAACCGGTTCGGCAGACAAACCCGCATGGTTAATTAACTTATCGATAGCTAAAGTTGCGGCGTTCATCACTATAGTGCAATACTTTCGGTTGCAGTGATACCAGTTTATTTTTATAAAAATTGCACACTTTTGCTGCGAGGTAGCAAGTTTCCATTTGACTTATTTGGCCTGTATTTTGTATAATATTTTAATAAATACTAGTTATCGATTATATTTAATTATATAATATTTTGTATCGTGTTAAAATTGAGCTGAATATATAAATCATTTAACAAAATCCACTACACATCTATATGTAATGATTATTATTCATTACAAACTGATTTAGTTATTAGAAAATATATTTTCGTTAATAAACTTGTGTAGTAAATTATATATTTTTTGAATAGATTATTTTTCACTTTATGAACTATGATGGCCACACTCGGTATTGGACAATAATATTCACAAAGTACGAGTTTTAATGATAAAATTACTTTAGTATTATGTTAAAAATACTCACAGATGAAAAGTCACATTGTCCTTTTATATACTTGACGTTTTTGATTGTTTTTTTCATGTAAATATACTGCAATTCGGCATTTTGTCGGAGTTCGATTTACTGGCACGATCACTTCGAAATGACGCACGACGCGGAGCAACTAGTTTTATATAACGAGTATGAGTCGGACTATCGTACCTTTTACTGATGAGTATGCCTTGCGATGCCGTCTCCTTTGGTTTAATACTCAAAGAGTCAAGGGAACAAGAATTTTATCTATATATTTCGTAGTTGCGTAAAAAACTTCAACCGCTATTTTGCCACAATTAGGGGTTGAATGTTTAAACAAATTTATATGGGCCCACCACTGGGGATCATCATCATCATCATTACTGCCCTTCAAAAGTCCACTGCTGAACATAGGCCTCCCCCAAGTAATGCCACAAAGCACGGTCCTGAGCCATCTGCATCCATCGACTTCCTGCATACCTTACCAGGTCGTTACGTCACTCCATCTAGTGGGGGGTCGCTCTACACTACGCCTACCGGTACGAGGCTGCCACTCAAGAACTTTTCTTCCCCATCGGTTATCGGTTCTTCGAGCTATATGAATCTATTCTGTTTTAATCCAAAAATAATTGTTAAGGATTATATTAGGTATCTGATGTTTACCTTTTTATATTAGAAATTGCCTACACAAACTCACCTCGCGACAAGGATCAGTTACGTCGGATTTCCTACCACTGAGGATAACCTATTGTATTAAAAAAAGCCATAATATATCGGATCACAATTGACGAAGAAATCGCTTAACACATAAGAAAAAGAATATACCGTCTAGATTAAAACCTCCTTTTTTGAAGCCGGCTAAAAATTACAAGGATTGTGTCTTATGCTAGGTTATTTGTAATGTAAATCATAGGATAATATAAATAAATATAAATTTAAAAAAATATAAATTATGCATATCTACATCTATACGAGAATATAATATAAATAAAATTGAAGTCTCTGTTTGTAATATCGAAATGACTGCCTCATATTGTACTATAGGGGTTATTTACATGGTTTACACGCCATTAAGATATGAATAATCATTTTTAAAAATTTGTCTGTCCGGGCTAAGCAAAAGCAATTCCTAAAGTGATCTTGCTATATTTCATCTAAAAAACTTGCCAGATTTATTTGAGTAAACGAACATTTTTTGAAATAAATGTTTTTTAAAATCATCATCATCATCATCATCATTACAGCCTTTCACAAGTCCACTGCTGAACATAGGCCTCCCCCAAGTAATGCCACAAAGCACGGTCCTGAGCCACCTGCATCCATCGACTTCCTGCATGTCTTACCAGGTCGTCACTCCATCTAGTGGGGGGTCGCCCTACACTACGCCTACCGGTACGAGGCTGCCACTCGAGAACCTTTCTTCCCCATCGGTTATCGGTTCTTCGAGCTATATGGCCGGCCCATTGCCACTTCAGCTCATTTCTGAGTCTATCACGCAGAGAAACTCCGAGCATAGCCCTCTCCATAGCTCGCTGAGCGACCTTAAGCGTCCTCATACGGCCAGCAGTGAAGGACCACGTCTCAGATCCATAAGTCATCACTGGCAACACGCACTGGTTGTACAATCTAGTTTTTAGAGATTGAGGTATACCTGACGAAAAGATATGTCGTAATTTCCCGAACGCTGCCCAGCCGAGTTGAATCCGTCGATTGACCTCTCGGTCGAAGTTGGACTTACCTAGTCGGACTATTTGTCCCAGGTAAACGTACTCGTCAACAACTTCGAGCATAGTGCTCCCAACAACTACCGGCATAGGTGTGACATGGACATTGAACATGATCTTTGTTTTGTCCATGTTCATCTTAAGACCTATCCGTTGGGAGGCACTATTGAGGTCATTGAGCATAGTGCTTAAGTCCTCCAGCGATTCTGCCATAAGGACTATATCGTCGGCAAATCGAAGGTGAGTGATGTACTCGCCATTGATGTCAATACCGTATCCTTTCCAGTCCAGTAGCTTGAAAACGTCTTCCAATGCAGCGGTGAAGAGTTTCGGGGATATAACGTCACCCTGTCTTACACCTCTCTGCAGTTGGATAGGTTTCGAGCTCTGGTTCTGTACTCGGATAGCCATCGTAGCCCTACTGTACAAACACTTCAGCACTTCGATATACCGACAGTCAACTTGGCACCGCTGAAGGGACTGTAGCACCGCCCAAATTTCGACGGAATCAAAGGCTTTCTCATAGTCCACATACGCCAGGCAAAGTGGCAGATTGTACTCTTCAGTCTTCTGTACAATCTGCCGCAGGGTATGTATGTGGTCTATGGTACTGAAGCCTTTTCGGAAACCGGCTTGTTCGGGAGGCTGGAAGTCGTCAAGTCTGCGTGCGAGACGATTCGTAATGACTCTCGAAAACAGCACGTAGACGCGGCTCAGAAGGGAAATCGGTCTGTAGTTCTTTAAGAGAGCGTTGTCGCCTTTCTTAAAGAACAAGACCACCGCACTTCTGCTCCACGCCTCTGGAGTAGTGCCACCATGGAGGACGGAATTGAAGAGCTTCTGAAGGACTACAAGTACCGGTGTTCCACCCGCTTTCAGAAGCTCCGCTGTAATTCCATCCTCGCCTGGGGCCCTGCCGTTTTTAAGGTGCTGGAGAGCCATTCTAATCTCGCTTAGACTGACGTCCGGGATATCATCGGAATAGTGTCGGATAAGACTTGCTCTTGGATCGTTACTCACACTTGCGTGTGGCTCCAACGATGATGTGTACAGCTGCCCATAGAACCTCTCAATCTCACTCAAAATCTCAGGTGTCCCGGAAACGATGTTGCCACACTCAGTCTTCAGCTTTGACAGTTGGCTCTTTCTGGCAGACAGATCTCTGGCAAAGACTTTGGAGCCCTGGTTCCGCTCGATCGCTTCTTTAATACGAGAAGTATTAAAGTTGCGTAAGTCTCGCCGCATGCATTTGGAGATCTGTCTGTTCAGTTGCCTGTATGCTGTCAAATCTGTTGACGATTGCAGCCTCATCTCCCGTCTAACAGCCATGAGATTAAGAGTGTGATCGGAGAGTTTTTGTGTTCTTCTGCGGCGGGTCTTGCAGAACTTAGCTCCGACCGCATGGACAGTTTCCACGAGCTTGTCGTTCATATCGTCCACTGCATTGCAATCTTCTAGGCACTGGAAGCGGTTACGTAACTCGAGCTGAAAGGTTTCGGGATTCTGGATTAGAGCACGAGAGGGACGGAGCGTTGACTTCATTAGACGAGACCTCTCCAACTTAACGTTTAGGTTCAGTGTGCCTCTAACCATTCGGTGATCGCTGCCAGTTTTCACCCTTGCGATCACTGAGACATCACTGAACAGTTGGCGTCTGGTCGTCATAATGAAGTCAATCTCATTTTTTGTCGAACCGTCGGGGCTCGACCAGGTCCACTTCCTGTGGGGCCGCTTCTGGAAGAAAGAGTTCATCATAAAGAGTCCCTCTTTCTCCATAAAGTCGGCCAGCTGCTGGCCCCTTCGGTTCCGTTGCCCTACTCCAAATTTCCCTACCTTCAGCTCACCGCTTTCTCTTGTGCCTAGTTTTGCGTTGAAGTCTCCCATCAACACCGTGTAGTGAGTTTTGGAGGAATGTATGGCTCTGGAAATATCCTCATACATTTCCTCCACCTCCTCATCGGGGTGTGCCGAGGTTGGTGCGTAAACCTGAATGACCTTCAGCGAATACCGTTTGGTGATTCTGAGTATCAGGTACGCGACCCTCGTCGACACACTCCCAATCTTTACAACGTTGTTGACGAGAGACTTGTGGACGATAAATCCGACACCTCCTTGGGACAGATGGTCGCCCTCCCGGTGATAGAACAAGTTGCCGGACTCGAGGATTGCCGTGTCCTCCCCCTCTCTTCGGACCTCGGATAATCCAATAATATGCCAGCGCAACTTGTCTACCTCTTCTTCCAGCTCCAGTATCTTCTCGTCAGTCCTCAGGGTGCGTGCGTTATATGTTGCCAGGTCGAGTCGTCGTAGGTGGCAACCGAACCTCCACCGGAGATTCTTAGCACCCCCTGCCCCGCCGTTACCATGGTCGCCACCGTAGCCAGGAATAGCGGGGCCGCCGGGGACTGGGGGCCGTCTTTTTGTGTATTTGTTCATTGGGGGGTATTTGCCGTAGTTGCCACGCTTGGCGAGCGGGTTGGCAACCGCAGTTTTTTTATTACGTCACAGTTGTCATCAGGAAGATGCTGCTGCCCATCTCCTGCCTGTCTCCCTCTGTCGCCTCTTACGACACCCACGGGAAGATATGGGGTAGTGGATATTCTTAACCGCCACTACACGGCATCGGTTTTTTAAAATAAATGATATTAATAGTTATTTTGCAACCATCCGCTAAATTAAATAAAATCGTGTGTCTTACCTAGTTTGAAGAGCACCTGCCCCCCCAACCGCGCGCACCAATCCCGTCGCCACCAATCCCAGCACCACTACTCCCAGCACCACTACTCCCAACACCACTACTCCCAACACCACTACTCCCAACACCACTATTCTAGGAAAGACACACCATCGACGATAATACGACATGTGTTTCGCCTCTACACGAGGCATCTTCAGGTGATCTTCAAACTAGGTAAGAACACATATAATTTTGATTTCTTATATTTACGCGAACACTACACGTTGATTAAAACTACTGTTACGGATTTTATCGCGTTTATTTTACTATTATTTTTAATTCCTGACGTTTCGGGCGCTTTCCAGCACCCATGGTCACGGGGGACTGAGATGACTGACGTCCTAATGTCATTGTTAAACCCGGAGTACCTTCAGCTTTTTTTATTTATTGTTTATGGTCCGATCTATGCAAAATGAACTTACTACGTCCTGAGGTCTTGCAGTGGTATGCTTGGGTTTAGTTTTAATTTTATTGATTATAGGATCCCAAGCAGGTGGTAGTACCCAGCTTCCTTCTCTATTGAAATTAGGATGTTTTTTAATTTCAATAGCCTCACGTATCATCCTTGGTAGAAATCGGTGTTCTTTCGCGAGGATTTGTGGTCTATCAAATCTGATGTAATGGTTGGGGCCGTCTAGGATATGATCGCAAACTGCAGACTTCCCGGAACGTTGATGCTTCACATCAGCTATATGTTCTTTTACGCGGGTTCTAATGGATCTTTTTATTTGTCCTATATAAGAGAGACCACATTCACAATTAAGCTTGTACACTCCTGCATCTTGTAGAGGAATATGACACTTGACTGATGGTAGGAACTGACTAATCTTCTTCGGCGGCTTGTAGAATGTTCTAATAGAAGCTCGCTTCAAGATGTAGCCAATCTTGTCTGTGTCATCTCTAACATATGGTAGTACAGTAGGCACACGCTCGACTGTGGCCGGCTTCACTCGGTCACTGTGACGTAGGCGCGGGACCCGAAGCTTGTTGTCGTGCAGAACTTGCTTGACGTGCTGTAGCTCGACGGCCAGGTGTTTGCTGTCACAGATCCTTCGTGCTCTCTGTAACAAAGATTTACCCACGGTAGCTAACTGTGAAGGATGGTGGTGAGATTCACCGTTTAAATCTCGGTTTTTATCGGTTCGGTGTGTTCGGTTTAACAATGACGTTGGGACGTCAGTCATCTCAGTCCCCCGTGACCATGGGTGCTGGAAAGCGCCCGAAACGTCGGGAATTAAAAATAATAGTAAAATAAACGCGATAAAATCCGTAAAAGTAGTTTTAATCAACACATAATTTTATTTAATTTAGCGGATGGTTGCAAAATAACTATTAATATCATTTATTATAATAGATTTCTGCAAAGTAACGCCCGATTCTATCAATTAAATGTTTTTTGATTATTTTAAATCTAAATAGCGCCACATTAATAGATTCTACGCAGATGAAGCCGGGTGGGTCGCTATTTATAAGTATCAATTATATATATATATATATATATATATATATATATATATAATTGTCAAATTATATATATATATATATAAAAGTCTAGAAACTGAGTGACTGGCGTACAGCAAGGCGGGATGTTCATTAACAACTCGGTCTTGTACTCTTGTATAACGGTTTATAATTACAACTGCGTATGTTTAAGTCATACCGCCATGTCTATTACAGTAACTAATAACATAACAAAACAATATGTTATTATATTGTTCAATCACATACCTATTCAGGGCAAGATTTCAGGTATAGGTACGAAAACAATTACAATTTGATTGTCCGGGAAAAAGACGCTGTCAGCATCAGCGCGGAATCAAATTGTCTACGATATAGATAGATACGAGATAGATAGAATGGCGGAATGGCTTTATAACGTATTTAACCTAATCTATAAATATAAAAAATAAATAGAATTGAAGTGTTTGTCTGTAATATTGAACTATCTGGCTTCTATTAAGCCAAGGGGGTTGCTTGCACGCTATTAAGTTTATATATATTATTTGGGTATCTATATACTTTTCTCATCTGGTTATTATTAAATAACCATTTTTAAAAGTTTTGTCTCTCTGTCTGTCCAGGCGAATCTCCGAAATAGCTGTACCAAATCTGATGAAACTCCACAAACAGAGAGCACTGCCAGGAGGGATCTAGGCTATGTTTTAATCCAAAAATAGTTGTTAAGGATTATATTAGGTATCTGATGTTTACCTTTTTATATTAGGAATTGCCTTCACAAACTCACCTCGCGACAAGGATCAGTTACGTCGGATTTCCTACCACACCAACTAAAACCTTTTGGTGTTCCGACTGCGAAGCATGTCTTACGGGCCATGGGAACGCTCGTATGTGTGCGCCACAGCATCATCAGCACAAGCTGCCCCATGGCAGGGCACGCCATGCCAGGGGCTGCCATGGCCTCCGTGTGGCCGAAAATAGGAGGAAGACCTACTATTTTCGGCCACACGGAGGCCATGGGTCCAAACCAAGCACTTTCAAGCAGCAACTTTCATAGCACTAGCAGCTAAACTTGTCTTTGTCTTTAATCATGCTCAGCGAGCTCTTGAGGGTTTCGGCTTGTTCGTATGATGGGATCTCTAACGAAGATATGTGCAGGAGATTTTTGCGTTATCTATGTGGTTTTCTCATCTGGATGGATTCTATAAATAGGATGGATTCTGTAAATGAAAATGATAAATATAAGTAAAATAAAAACATAAAAAATACATAAATTAATAGAAGCGCAACCAGATGAAAGCCCTCGACAGGGTAGACCAAACGGCCGAGGGTTAGTAGGAAAGGGAAAGAAACCGGCGGACGATGCGGGCGGTATCGAGGAGCTCCGCCTTCAACATTTGAGCCCGGAGCGGTCCGTCACGGAGTCCCAGTCGCCTCAGATGACCCGAGAGGCTGACCGGGATTAGTCTATTTGCATAGACGACTACAGGAATAATTTCTGTTGGCAGACCATCCCACACGTTGGTAACCTCGTGAGCCAGGTCAAGACATTTTGTTTTCTTATGGCGTTTACTTCTTCGGCTTTCAATAATTCTCGTCATATAGAATAGTAGTATCGACAAAAAATATCCTTGACCTTACCCAGTCCATCAGTACAATATCAGGCTTATTCGAAAGAATAGGTCCCAGTAGAGCCTGGCATGGTAGAGCCTGGTAGAGTATCTCCGATAGTTGTTGGTCTTAATAACCTGATCCTGTATTGCACAGACAAAACCCTCGGTTTCCCCGAAGAGGTCACCGAAACGTAGCCAGTTGAGGGAGGCGACTGTATCTACGAAAGGCTCATAGTAGCTAGTAGTAAAGCCTTGTAGAACCTCCCGTGGAGCTCCTTCTCCTACCATACGGTCTCGCAGTCGGAAATGCTATGTACTGCCAGGTCCTTCCATTGCTCGTTGGGTAAGGATTGAGGGGTAAGCACTTTATCACAAGAAATTACGTCATTATAGAATGGATCATCCGATCTCGCCAGGAAGTAATTACGGAGGCTGCACACTTCGCGATTATGCATATTGAGCGCGCTTAAAATGCCACGCCCACCATGCTTTAGCGGCAAGTACAGCCTCACTACCTATGATCTCGGATGATGCATTCTATGAAACGTCATGGTAGTGCCGACTTTCCTATCCAGGGCATTAAGTTCGGTCTGAGTCCATCTGAGTATGCCAAAGGTATACATGAGGACAGGCATGACCCAACCGTTATATGCGTGTGTCTTACTCAAACCGGACAAAAGGCTGTTAAGCCCTGTGGATAAGCGAGCATAAAACACGTCGCAAACTGACTGTTTCATACCCGCTTCATCAATACCGAAGTTCTGGACATACCCAGGTATCGGTATGTTTCAGCCTCGGAAAGGGATTTTAAGTTAATAGGCATAGATAAGTATATATATATATATATATATATATATATATATATATATATATATATATACTAACTGGCCAGGCACACGTTGTTCTGCACTTTTCGACGACTTTCCTGTAAAAAATCATTCGGTATAGAATAAAAAAATTAAGGGTTACTTATCCGTTTAAAAACCAGCCTATATTTTTTTAAATTGATTTTTTTATTTTATATATCTTGTAGAAGAACGGCAAACGTTGCTGAAGAAAGCATGGCGCGTATTGTAAAGCTCTCTATATTGCCTACGTTTGTAGACTTGTGTAGTGTTGTACCTAATGATGATGGTTATATCAATGTTAGAATTAGAAAAAGTGATAAAACTAAATATGTTTTAATGAAAATGGTTTAGAATGGAGCGTAAAATAATAATTAAGATAGAGTAGGAGATAAATAAGGTTTTCAATAGGCGCAGAGCTCGCTGTTGTGGCCGTTCGATACTTTTGTTACGACACTATTGATTTTTATGTCGTATTGTTGGTGTAGCCATACCTTGAGTTCATGTATGAAAAAGTAAAGTTCCATAAAATTAAGACAAACACGATGGGGATTTGGATCAGAATAGAATAGAATCTTTTTTATTCAACATAGATTACAAGAATAATTATTGAAAGTCGTTTAAGATTTACAACTGGTTCGGAAAAAAACCTCTGTCCTGGAAAAAACCAGCAAGAATCCCAGCGGGATTTAAAAAAAAAACAATTTATAACATCTTATACAATTAGTATAAAAACATTTAACATCAATTGGTAGCGGTCACCTCATTCCCAGGGGTTATTATCAGTAATATACCCTTTAGTACTATCATCATCATCATCATTACAGCCCTTCACAAGTCCACTGCTGAACGTAGGAAGGAATGCCACAAAGCTCGGTCCTGAGCCACCTGCATCCATCGACTTCCTGCTTGTCTTAGCAGGTCGTCACTCCATCTAGTGGGGGGTCGCCCTACACTACGCCTACCGGTATGAGGCTGGCACTCTAGAACCTTTTTTCCCCAACGGTTATCGGTTCGTCGAGCTACATGGCCGGCCTATTGCCACTTCAGCTTACTAATCCGTTCGGCTATGCCAGACACTCTGGCTCTGGTTCTACTGCGGATATTTGAAAAATGAAAATGAAAATGATAAATCTTTATTCAGTATCTTTTACAAAGTAACATGAATAATGCCCGTATTTAGTACTATAATAACTTAATATTCATACGAGTGGTAGGCATTATAGGTATTTGCAAATCACTGTTATTGTCGTGATTTTGATAATCACAAAAATAGACATAGATAAATTTAAGATCGTTGTATAATACCTAAGTACCAAAACATTATTCATAAATTGTTGCAATTCAGGGACTGCGGCCCGTTTAATATTTTACAGTTAGAGACTACCCAAGTTCGATTTCCGCCAATTAAATTCCGCTATTAAATTATAATCGCCATTTTAAGTAGGTACTGATAGATTAACTGCGCGCTTCAGAGGACATGTGAGGATGTACATATGTACCTACTTAGGATTTTATTTCACTTATTGTATTTTTATTTATATACTAGTGATCCTCCCCGGCTTCGCACGGGTGACTTTAGATCTCGACAACAGCGCCACCTACCGGGTCCAATCGGAAATCCAAAATATACCTACATAAAATATAATATATCCAAAATTTCATAAAAATCGGTCAAGCCGTTCAGTCGCATACACACGGAAGGAAGAATTTATATATATATATATATATATATATATATATATATATATATATATATATATATATATATATATATATATAAAGATTTTAACATTTAAGTACCTAGGTATGTAAGACGTAAAATACAAAATGTGTACATTATGGTGACGTTGTTGCCATATTCTTGTTTGGTATACATAAATAAGCAAAATTAAATTAGTTTACAAATACAAAGATGAAAAGAATAATTTATACGGTGATTGAATTTACTCAGTATTTGGGTATGGTATCACCATCTCATCGATCGACCGATCTGAATGGGTGATATAGAGAGCCGGGGTAATTATTGGCTGTGAGTCATTTCATCTATGTCTTCAGAAATACGCGCACTTGCAGCCTTTTTTGCTCGGAGTTAGTTGCAAACGTTTATATTCATTTGTCACTTAAGTTTATAGTGGGTACCTAATATAGTTCTTTTTTTGCAAATTCCAATGTCAATACAAATTTGTTTTGAACATATTATGTGAAGATGCATATTATTTGTAAAAAAAGTAAAGTAAAGTTACAGCCTATATACGTCCCACTGCTGGGCACAGGCCTCCCCTCATTTCTGAGAGGGTTTTAGGGCAAGGAAGTGTCCGCCGCGCTGCCCCAGTGCGTGTGAGCGAACTTCACATGTCTTCGTAATATTTTTTTTTCTTATTTCTCAGACATGCATGTTTCCTCACGATGTTTTCCTTCACCGCCGAGCAGGTGGTAAATCAGCACTTAAAATTGCAATTAAACAATTTCATTGGTGCCGGCGGGGATCGAACCCGGGTTACTCGCGTTCTGTTATATTTACAGGGAGCGTTAACCATCTGAGCTACCACGGCTTTATTATTTTGTAGTAGTTAACTATCATTTATTTAAATAAATCTATAGTAGCAGCTATGGGCAGGACGCCCGATAGTCTCTGAAATGCCGGCTCCGGCATTAGATAAAGTGCTAAAATTAATTTGAAGTGGTGGTTAAATTTTTTACGATACCTATTGGAATGTATTGTGAAAAATATTTACAGTTAGCTTAGATGAGGATAGCGGTTTTGCACTTGACAATTATCAATACTGCTAGGACAATCTATGACTCAATTCAAGAAAGTAAATATAAGATTAGATGCTTTGAACTGCCAGCATGCAACCCTGACCTCAATCTTATCAGGCAAGTGATTGTGATATACGGCGGTGGGTTTTAGCAGTTTTAGTCAAGATATATTAAATTATAATACAAATTTAATATATTTTAAATCTCCAAAAAATCTTGATCGTTATCAGGGAACGCAAATTTTGCTGATAACGATGAACGTAGCCCACACAGCCTAAGCTAGCCAAAATCTAGTTCTACTAGATACTTCTTTTAGTTTCAGTTCTTCTAGAATAATTTTGACCAACGCATGCGACGTGCTCCACCAGCGGTGGGTGCCGCTTGCTGAGTCCGAGAAGACCCAGCCGACACCAAGCCTTCTGGTGGGGATGATGGATGCGGGGGGCTGCTAGGTGGTCTTGCAACACTCCGTAGTCGGCTGGCGGCCCGCATGCTGTCGCGTCCAGCGCTAGCTCCAGACGCGCCCTGGCGACCTCCAGGCAGCGGCCCTTTGCGCACTATCTTTTTTTCCATCATCCATAATATAGGCGTCCATTAACGGGAGACGCCAAGGCCCGGCACCGTATCGTGGACGGCCATAAGCACAAACGGGCCTTTGCACCCTGAATTCTGCCGTGGCACGGGGCTCACACCTCTCGCAAGGCGCTGACTGACTGCGTTGACGTAGCAGTTTTGTCACTTAACTGTTACGTCAGCGGGCGATGGGGTCGTCAATTCCCTACGCCATTTATTATTATTGTGGGGTATCTATATAGTTTTCTCATCTGGTTGGGTTCTATAAATATATAATTATAAATGAAAATGAAAAGATAAATATACATAAATATCAATAAAATAAAATAAATACAAAAATACATAAATAAATAAAAGCCCAACCAGATGGAAGCCCTCGGCAGGGAAGACCAAACGGCCAAGGGTTAGGGGGAAAGGGAAAGAAACCGGCGGACGATGCGGGCAGTATCAAGGAGCACCGCCTTCTGCATTTGAGCCCGGAGCTGTCCGTCACGGAGTCCCAGTCGCCTCAGATGATCAGAGAGGCTAACTGGGATTAGCCCATTCGCAGAGACGACTACAGGAATAATTTCGGTCGGCATACCACCCCACATGTCGGTCACCTCGTGAGCCAGGTCCAGATACTTTGATTGCTTATCTGTTTCGGCTTTCACGAGGTTCTCGTCATACGGGATGGTAATATCGACCAAAAATATCCTTGACTGTGCCCGGTCCATCAGCACAATATCAGGCTTATTCGCAGGAATAGTCCTGTCTGTGATGATGGCCCGGTCCCAGTAGAGCCTGGCGTGGTCATTTTCGAGCACGGCTTCCGCCAAGTACTTGTAATACGGCAATTTCCGGTCCACGAGACCGTATTTCAGAGCGAGCTCCTGGTGTAGAATTCTGGCTACTAGGTTGTGTCTGTGCAAGTACTCAGAGTTAGAAAGCGCCGAACAACCGGAGATAACATGCCTAAGCGACTCACCGGGATGGCGACAAGCTCGACAGACGTCGACGGTGCCATCCTTTAGGATGTATCTTCGATAGTTGTTGGTCTTAATAACCTGCTCCTGTATTGCACAGACAAAACCCTCGGTTTCCCCGAAGAGTTCACCGAAACGTAGCCAGTTGAGGGAGGCGACTGTATCTACGAAGGGCTCATGTAGTACCTCCCGTGGAGCTCTTTCTCCTTCCATACGGTTATTATTATTATTAATGTGAACTTAATAAGTTAATGAATTTATGTTTTACAGATATTTTTTGTTGTACTAAACTTTTTTAAATAATAGCTTTTACGGATTTTATCGCGTGCGACCATATGCTTAGGATCATATAATAAATAAAATTAAAACCCAACCCAAGCGTACGGCTGCAAGACTTCAAGATACCATAAGTTCATACTGTGGAGATCGGAGCAAAAGTTAAATTTTAATCTATGGTAACCGCGGTTAACTATGACATCTGGACGTTGAACATCTCAGTCCCTCCCGTGACCATGGGTGTTGTAAAGTGCTCGAAACGTCGGGTATTACGCGATAAAATCCGTAAAAGCTAGTATTATTTCATAGTGTAGTGTTCGCGTAAATACAGTCAAACCTGGATAAACGAGAGTTCAAGGGAGCACAATCTCATTCTCGCTTATAGAGGTTTCTCACTAACCCGAGTTCCTCGCTAATGCAGGTACATGGGTAGCATTTCTCTCTTATAGAGGTACGCAGCAATAACAACGTTAATTGGTTCCACAAAATAGAATAGGTACAATATTGACGAGAAAACAATACAAAAACAATGGTAGGAAGTTCCACGAAAGTTAAGAATAGTCATGAAATAGCAGATGTTAAATTTGTAATTTGTCATTTGTTACTGTATGTGTGTATCTTTTATGTATGTATGTATTTTTATTGTAGCTATAGTTCCTCCTAAATAATATAAATAAATAAAGCTCGACTGTCGCTTATAGGGGTATAGATAAGTAGCAGTCTCACTTACGGAGGTCCATGAGGGAAAAACGACTCTTACAGAGGCTTCTGTTTCTCGCTAATAGAGGTTTCGGGAGCTTAAAATGACGGGTCCTGGCTATTACTCTCACTTATAGAGTTTTCTCAATTATCCAATTCTCACTTACCCAGGTTTGACGACTGGATAAAACGCTAAGAATAAGTGACGTCGCGGTGTAAGAACATCCACTACCTCATGTCATCCCGTGTGTGTTGGAATAGGCGACATATAGAAACTGAACCAGGAGATCAGCAGCAGCATCTTCCTTATAACAGTTGAATAAAAGTGAATAAATTGCGGCCAACCCGCTTGCCAACTACAGCAAATATCCTTATTATGAGGAATTTATGGGGGAAGGTCTATGTTCAGGCACTGAACTTTTGAGAGCCTGTAATGGTTATGGTAAATAACGGTATTTTTTATAGCATTGGGTAACAAACGAGCACACAGTCCACCTGATGGTAAGTGGATGCTGTGGCCCATAATATTATATATATATATATATATATATATATATATATATATATATATATATACGCACTTAAGTTCCAAAGGTGCTTCCTTTTGGGACGTCTTTCTTTATTTCTGAGCTGGAGGTGACTTTGCTTATTAAGGTTTATTAAGCTCTGAACATAGGATATTTATTTATCCAACCTTTATTAGAACACTTTAGGTCAAGGGTAAGAGATAACGAAGGTCGGACGTGAAAGCAGGTATGAATACTTATCAAGGTGAATACTTACCCACAAGCATGACATGTGTGTTAGAAAAGTTTATTTAATTTATTCATTCATTCCTCACCATAATCACCTTCTACTAAGGGTTAAAAATGCAGACTTATACGCTGTCAAATATTATCGGGAAAATACGTTATTTTTATTATTTATTAGCCAAGCCACAATAGCACATTATATTTGCAAATTTCTTTGAATTTAGATGTATTACATCAAAATTCAAAGAAATTTGCAGCTCAACTTGAAACTAATTTAACTCCACTAAACACTGATTAAGAAAACTATCGCCAGCACCTGATATGCTCTTATCTGGCGTACTACAACACTTTCTTAATAGAATAAAGGTAACAAATGAGCACACTGTCCATCTGATGGTACATTTATTCTCGATTAAGAATCAAAACGCAAATGCGTTGTCACCCCTGTGGACTGAGATGGAATGCCTTATTTCCAGTAAAAAAGGGGCCTCCGGATTTCTACACTCACCGTACGAAAGACAGCAGTATTAAGCTGCTATTTTACGCTGGTATTTTGTGAGAGCGTAGTCCTTCCCCGGTCGAGCCGACCCATTCGTGCTACAACCATAATATAGCTGCAGCGTGGCTCTACCACGTATAAACACACTCTTTAAACTGTAGCACACAAACAGGCAGCAAAGCGCTTGAATTCTCGAATACGGAAAATACCCTTACTTATCGATATGGCGAATAATGGTTTACGGAAATAAATAATAAAATACAAATGTTAACGAAGATGTAATCGTCATTTATATTTACTAAAAAAATAAAGTTCTGTCATAATCTAATCGGTAAAAACAAACAGAAATACTTACGTCACATTACTCCAATCACAATGTATGTCAATTTAAATACAGAACGGTACTGTATGAAACATTTCATGTGACGCTATGTGACGCAATCACCCATGCAATTGATGCATCTTTACCAACACCGTGGCAGTTTATTGATGCCTTTTTTGACGAAATCAACCAATTCCTCAAAGGTCTTTCGTGTTGTCTCTCGTGTATTGAATATTTTCCCGCCAAAAAGTTATCCAAATTCTGGAAAAAGTAGAAGTCTGTGGGAGCAAGGTCTGGTGAGTGTTGCGGATGGCGGAGAGCTTCCAACCCCAGGTCTTATAACTTGGAGACCGTCTGTTGTGCAGTATGAGGTCGCGCGTTATCATGTAAGAGCAGCGGAAAGAGTGATTGGCCAAAGCTGGTTGGAGACGTGCGAGCTTTTTCGTAATTGTTCAGTTCTTCACAGTACACATCTGCTCTAATGCACATACCGTTTGGTAACAAGCTGTGATAAATCGCACCGGCGCTAGACCACTTGAGTTTTGTAGGGGAAAGTTTTCTTTTAGGGCATTGTTTTTGTTTAGGTACTGAACCAGGATTCAACCAACTTGCTGAGTGCTTGCGATTGTCCAACAGAACCCATTTTTCATTGCAGGTAACAATGCGGTTCAAAACTCCTTCGTTTGTGTGACTGTTGAGCAGTGCAAGACACGTCTCGACGCGTACTTCGTGCTGGCAATCATTGAGTTCGTGGGGAACACATTTGTCAAGTTTTTTTACCTTGCCCATTTGACGCAAATGGACCAATATTGTTTTGATGCTAACGTCGAAAGCTGCTGCTAATTCAGCCGTAGATTGAGTATCATCGGCTTCCACATTTGCCTTTAATTCGTCATTGTCGACCGTTGGGTGTTCATTTTTCCGGTCGAAATTTCCAGAACGGAATCGGGTAAATCAAAAACAAGCGGTGTGTTTGTTTGTCGTATTCGCTCCGTAAACGTCGTTGATGTTGCGTGCCGCTTGTGCCGCCTTGCTGCCACGATGGTACTTATATAATATGTTCATCATCATCATCATTACAGCCCTTCACGAGTCCACTGCTGCATATAGGCCTCCCCCAAGGTATGCCACAATGTACGGTCCTGAGCCACCTGCATCCATCGACTTCCTGCATGTCTAACCAGGTCGTCACTCCATCTAGTGGAGGGTCACCCTACACTTCGCCTACCAGTACGAGGCTGCCACTCGAGAAACTTTTTCCTCCAACGGTTGTCGGTTCTTCGAATTATACGGTCGGCCCATTGCCACTTCAGCTTACTAATCCGTTGCGCTATGTCGGTCTTCTGCGGATATCCTCATTTCTAAGCTTATCACGCAGAGAAACTCCGAGCATAGCCCTCTCCATAGCTCGCTGAGCGACTTTGGGCGTCCTCATACGGCCAGCAGTGGAGGACCACGTCTCAGTTCCATACGTCATCACTGGCAACACGCACTGGTTGTATAGCTTCGTTTTCGGGTTTTAAGGTATAGCTGACGAGAAGATGTGTCGTAATTTCCTGATCGCTGCCAAGCCGAGTTGAATCCGCCGATTGACCTCTCGGTCGAAGTTGGACTTACCTAGTCCGACTATTTGTCCCAGGTAAGCGTACTCGTCAACAAGTTAGAGCTTAGCGCTCCCAACAACTACCGGCATAGGAGTGACATGATCTTTGTTCATGTTGTTCATCTTAAAACTTATCCGTTAGGAGCCACTATTGAGTTCATTGAGCATAGTGCTTAGGTTCTCCAGCGATACTGCCATAAGGACTACATCGTCGGCAAATCGAGGATGAGTTATGTACTCGCCATTGATGGTAATTCCGTATCTTTTCCACTCCAGTAGCTTGAAAACGTCTTCCAATGCAGCGGAGAAGAGTTTCGGGGACGTAACGTCACTCTGTCTTACACCTCTTTGCTGTAGGATAGGTTCCGTATTCTGGTTCTGTAATCGGATAGCCATCGTAGCCCTACTGTACAAACACTTCAGCACTTCGATATACCGATAGTCCACTTGGCACCGCTGAAGGGACTGTGGCACCGCCCAAATTTCGACGGAATCAAAAGCTTTCTCATAGTCCACATACGCCAGGCAAAGTGGCAGATTGTACTTTTCGGACTTCTGTACAATTTTGCCGAAGGGTATAATAATAAATAAGGTATAATAATAATAAATAAATAGGTATAATAGTAAATAGTGAGTGTTAAAGCCTTTTCGAAAACCGGCTTGTTGGGGAGGCTGGAAGTCGTCGAGTCTGCGTGCGAGACGATTCGTAATGACTTTCGAGAACAGCACGTAGACGCGGCTCAGAAGGGATATCGGTCTATAGTTCTTCAAGAGAGCGTTGTCACCTTTCTTGATTAACAAGACCACCGCACTTCTGCTCCACGCCTCGGGAGTAGTGCCACCATGGAGGACTTCAAGTACCGGTTTTCCACCCGCTTTCGGAAGCTCCTCGTCCGGGGACTTGCCGTTTTATTGTGCTGGAGAACCATTCCAATCCCGCTGAGACTGACGACCGGGAAATCATCGGAATAATGTCGCATAAGACTTGCTCTTGGATCGCTACTCAGACTTGCGTGTGGCTCCGACGATGACGTGTACAGCTGCCCGTAGAATCTTTCAATCTCTCTCAAAATCTCAGGTATCCCGGAAACAACGCTGCGAAAATCGGTCTTCAGCTTCTTCAGTTTCAGCTCTTTCTGTCAGACAGATCCCTGGCAAAGACTTTAGAGCCTTGGTTCCGCTCGATCGTTTTTTCAATACGAGCTGTACTGAAGTTGCGTAAGTCCCGCCGCATGTATTTAGAGATCTGTCTGTTCAGTTGCCTGTATGCTGCCAAATCTGCTGAAGACTGCAGCTTCATTTCCCGTCTAACAGCCTTGAGATTAAGAGTGTGATCGAAGAGTTTTTGTGTTCTTCTTTGGCGGGTCTTAGTTCCGACCGCATGGACAGTTTCTACGAGCTTGTCATTCATATCGTCACTGCATTGCAATCTTCTAGGCACTTAAAACGGTTTTGTAACTCGAGCTGAAAGGTTTCGGGATTTCGGATCAGAGCACAAAGGGCTCTCCAACTTAACGTTATGGTTTAGTGTGCCTTTAACCATTCAGTGATCGCTGCCAGTTTTCACCCTCGCGATCACTAAGATATCACTGAACAGTTGGCGTCTGGTCGTCATAATGAAGTCAATCTCATTTTTTGTCCAACCATCGGCGCCCGACCCCGTCCACTTCCTGTGGGGCCGCTTCTGGAAGAAAGAGTTCATCATAAAGAGTCCCTCTTTCTCTATGAGGTCAGCCAGCTGATAGCCCCTTGGGTTCCTTTGCCCTATTCCAAATTTCCCTAGCTTCAGCTCACCGCTTTCTCTTGTGTCTGGTTTCGCTTTGAAGTCTCTCATCAACTTCGTATAGTAGGTTTTGAAGGAATGCGTCACTCTAGAGATATCCTCATACATTTCCTCCACCTCCTCATCGAGATGTGCCGAGGTTGGTGCGTAAACCTGTACGACCTTCAGCGAATACCGTTTGGTGATTCTGAGTATCAGGTACGCGACCCTCGTCGACACACTCTCAATCTTTACAACGTTGTTGACGAGAGACTTGTGGACGATAAATCCGACACCTCCTTGGGACAGATAGTCGCCCTCCCGGGGATAGAACAAGTTGCCGGATTCGAGGATTACCGTGTCCTCCCCTCTCTTCGGACCTCGGATAATCCTATCATATGCAGCGCAACTTGTCTACCTCTTCTTCCAGCTCCAGTATCTTCTCGTCATTCCTTAAGGATGCGTGCGTTATATGTTGCCAGGTCGACTCGTCGTAGGTGGCAACCGAACCTCCACCGAAGATTCTTATCACCCCTGTCCCGCCGTTACCATGGTCGCCACCGTAGCCAGGAATAGCGAGGCCGCCGGGGACTGGGGGCCGTTTGTTTGTGTCGTCATGGGGGGATATTTGCCATAGTTGCCATGCTTGGCGAATGGGTTGACAACCGCAGATTTTTATTGCATAGGTAGTTGTATTATCAGGAAGATGCTGCTGCCCATATCCTTTCTGTGCCTCTCTGTTGCCTTTTACGACACCCACGGGAAGATATGGGGTAGTGGATGTTCTCAGCCGCCACTACACGGCAATAATAACAATATATTATACAGAATGTCCGGTAATGAATGGATAACCCTGAAATGTCTTACAGTACAGCTTATGGCCGTTTTGAAAAAAATACGAAGCATATCACAAGTAGTAACTTTGATAATTTTTTTGAAAGAAAAGTCGATTTTTTTCTTCTTATTTTACTGTCTTGAACACTATGACCAAAAACGAATGATTTCTATTGGTTTTTTGTTGTTTTATTATTATACACTAACTGTGCTGATAGATAAAAAGTAAATAGTATAAATAGCTTTTGCAGTTTTTATTCAAAAAAATCACAAATCAATTTATTTTTGAAAAACATGCAAAACATATTATTTAAGCGAAGTTCAAACCTCTTGCGTATGTAAAAAATGTATGAATGTATGGGTGACCAATAACTTTACAATAATTTCGGTTTCGTGTAGATTTTATAGTGGTATAATTCATAAATGTATCTTCCATAAATAGTGACTTATTGCCATTAATGTAGAAAAGGAGAACATTTGAATAAGTAACAAAATTTGTAATATGGGAACATTTTTTAAATTCAATTGTCTGTGATCACTGGGAATTAATAAAAACACATCAGGAGTTGATCATACATGAAAACAGCTATTTTTAAACAAATTGAAACCTAATTAAGTATTAGAAATTAACTTATTTAAATGTAATAAAATAACCAATTTAAATGTTAAAATGGTTACTTTACTAGCGTGAAATGGATCGTGTGACCTTCATATTTACTACCTGCTGTCTTTTGTGTTATATTAGACAGAGAGGGGTCTGAATTGGGTAAGTGGGAGAGAGAAGAGCTCATGTACAAAAGAGAACTTAGTGCGTGCAACTCGACTTGCTCGACTTCGCATGTGTTTATTTTGTCTCCGTGTGCAATTATTTAAATCAGTATTAAAACGACCACTTGGCTATTTTACCGGACTATTCGTTTTGCTTACTGATTTGGACTTGTTTTGCGTTTGGTGATATTTGCGACGATTTGGCTTATTTCTGGACTAAACTGGACTTTTGCGTACCTATCAAAATGCCACGTCATCAGTACACGGCACAAGAATATGCAAACATGCATTTTATTTATGGAGAATGCAGAGGAATTATGAAGAGCAAATGCAGCCGCAGCTCTTTATAGGAAGAGGTACCCTAATGCGTGCCACCTAGACTACCGCGTATTTATAAGATTCCACGGTTGTTACTCCGAAGGAAGAATGCCGGGTAGTGGTGTCGATGGTGCTAGCGTTGGAAGAATCGCTCGTCCTAATGTAGAAGACGTGGTGCTTGAGGAGATTGAAAACGATGTGCTTGAGGTATTGGAAAATCGACCGTACACGATATTTTAAAGAAAAACGACCACCCTTACCTCGTCACACGCGTGCAAACTCTCCAACCAAGAGATTATCTCTCAAGAGTGCGTTTTAGCCGGCAAATGCTGGCAAAGACGGAAGTTATATCGTGCATATTTAAATAGCAGATACCCAAATAGATGGGTCGGACATCTAGGGCCAATTTTGTGGCCTCCACGTTCACCGGATCTAAATCCATTGGATTTTTTTATTGGGTTTGTCTGAAAAAGGAAGTATACTGTAAGCCTGTGCGGTCATTGGACGAACTACGCAGTCGAGTCAGAGCAGCCGCATCAAAAATATGCGAGCGACGGTAAACAAGACTGCTCAGAAGATCATTTATCCGAAGATGTAGGGCATGCATAAGAGTGGGAGGCAAACAATTTGAACATTTTTTGTAAATTAATGAAAAATAAAAAATATTTTAATCTTAAGTGTTGTTTTTTATTAATCCCCAATGATCAGACACAATTCAATTTAAAAAATGTTCCCATATTACAAATTTTGTTACTTACTTAAATTTTCTCCTTTTCTACATTAATGGCAATAAGTCACTATTTATGGAAGATACATTTATGAATTATACCATTACAAAATCTACATAAAACCGACATTATTGTAAAATTATTGGTCACCCATACATTCATACATTTTTTTCACACCCAAGAGGTTTGAACTTCGCTTAAATAATATTTTTTGCATGTTTTTCAGAAATAAATTAATTTGCGGATTGTTTAAATAAAAACTGCAAAAGATATTCATACTGTTTACTTTTTATCTATCAGCACAGTTAGTTTATAATAATAAAACAATAAAAAACCAATAGAAATCATTCATTTTTGGTCATAGTGTTCAAGACAGTAAAATAATATATCAAAAGTACTACTTGTGATATTATATTATGTTTCGTATTTTTTTCAGAACGGCCATAAGTTGTACTATAAGACATTTTAAGGTTATCCATTCATTACCAGACACCCGATATACAGATTATACTTATACTAGTTTTAATTATAGTTATAGATATTAAGATATTTACTAAAATTTTACTTATACATTATGACGAAAGATTCGAATGCTAGGAAAACATAACGCTAATCAACAAATAAATGACTAATTTAAAAAAAAGTATTCCATGTTTTTAAAATAAAATTAATTTGAAATTCGAATTTTAAGCCCAACAAAAATTAATTTGATTTGAAATGGCCAGTACTGCCTCGGAATTACTTGAAATGTAAGCAGCGCTTACACAGAAAAATAATAATTCGATTTACTAATGAAAGTATAATCAAAAATTGCTCTATATTTATCTACTTTATTATCTGCTCTCTTTATTTACGAACACTTCATTTTATCGATTGTTAAGGTCAAGGTGTTTTGAATAACAACCATCAAGATTTTTGTCGAACGACTAACAATGATAAAATATACACTCGCAATCGCAAATAGTGATTGTGTTTGTGCGAAATTTAAATGACCGTTAAAGTATTTACGTTATCTTCATCTCTTACGAGTAGTTCTGCTGAATAATGAACTTAGGTCATGATCAAGATAAAATTGTACTTCATTCACTCTTATTATTATATTTCACTCGTAACGTGAGCGTGAACAAAGAAACTGCGAAATTATTGAATTACAGAGCAGCTGGTAGAGTTCGGTCGGATTAATAGCCGCGAACCGTAACCGTTGTCTGTCTATATACTGGTACACATACATCAGTTATTGCCAAGTTATTACTTGATTGTGAAACGTTGTCGTGACACCACGTTGTAACTGCAGCATTGCACTATTCGTTTAAGTATTCGTTTTTTAATATAGGGTGTGTGTTCTATTATTGTTAAGGCGTTTTACATGAGGTGAGATTTTTTATAAATATTAATTGATAGTGCTAAAAGTGCATAGATAAATACGTTAATAATTTGAATATTATGTATTATTGTTCTGTTTATCAAAATTACTGTAATTATATAAGACAGGGTGACATAAGATTAGCCTTATAAAGCCCACTAATGTGCACAGGTCTCCTCTCATTTCTGAGAGAGTGAGAAGGTTGTGTTGAAGGTGAAGGGTGCCTGCGGGAATTGAACGTTGATTGCGCGCCTACTGTGAAACTTACGGTGGGCGCTTTATACGTATAATCAGTGTAATCTAATTGAACAAGATACCCAACAACATGTAAACACATATGAAATTTAATAAAGTAAATTGGTGCTAAAATAGTCTTCAACTTTATAATTATAGGTACTAACTAGTTCAGCAACAATCGTTCGAGCGCCTTAGGGAATGTAACCTACCTACCTTATACGCACGACCTTAAATGAATGTTTTCAAAAGAAATATTTTTAATGCATATCTATGAAAACAAGTTGGGATTATTAAAAACTATTGGATGTTTTAACCTTTAATAAACTTGTAAACACGCAACTACCTAGCCTTAATCTTTTGTGATGGCTATTATCTCTTTAGAACATAAAAAATGTGCAAAAGTTACATAAATACGTAGTATACTCGAGTTCTGGTTTTTTAATTTCTTTTCGTACAGAGGATTTTGTAATTCTGTCACAATTAAGTGAAACAATTGGTAAATATAAGTTTCTATATATAAAATGTGTTTATATGGTTATTTTATGGTTCTATATATAAAATGATTATTATTATTAAATCAATATCAAAATAATGAATTTTGTACCTGTAGATAATTTGTATCTACAAGTGCCCTTATACATATATATTTTCAGGATTATTTTTGTTTTTTGTTTTAGTTCTATTTTTGTTGTAAAAATCAAACCATTGAAAAATGCCGTGCAATTGTGAAAATGATAATGGAATGGTGGAGCATCAAAATGGATGTCAGCAGAGGCTGGACCGGATTTCAGGAGAATTACAATATGGATACCACCGCAGAATGTATGATAATGGAAGCACATTAATGGAAGAAGTGGATCCTAACACAGTTAGGTTATTATTTCATTTTTTTTACGGTTTTACTTTTTTAATAAAAGGTTTGATTATGTTACCCTTTTGAATGGACTAATGAATATCAGATGTTCTAAGTAACAACTGGAATGTCGTCTAAATAGTTAGGTTTTAAAAACTTCATTTATTTTTACACACTTAGGGTTTAAAAATTTTCTTAAAATTTTTATTCTGTCTCCTAAGTATTAACCAATATGATAAAAAATCAAAATTAGTAAACAATTGACGAAGATATCGCGTAACATACATATTATTTACAAAAACAAAACTGTCGAGTTGTAAACTTCTTCCCTTTTTGAAATGACTAAAAATGAAATAATTAACGCACTAGGCCATTTCTTTATTATTTAATAGAAATACTGTACCAGTTATTTTTATTAGGTCATAAAAAGTGCTGCAATAGGTATGAAACATTTTTTTAACGAATGTAAAAACCTGGAAATAAAGTTAAAGCGAAGTTTTTGCATTGTATGCGTGGCAATCAGTTTATGCAAGGTTTAACTAAATTCCACTCACTATTTAGTCACTAAATCTTGATAGATATTTATTAGTGAAAGTCATAAGCCTTCCGGAGCCAAAGGTAATGTGTTTTAATCACAGAAATCGTAATAATATTGTCTTATTATTACTATTTCTGTGGTTTTATTAATAATTTTATGAAATATAGGTAACTTTGGTTCCGTTGGTATGTTTCAAACTCGATACATTAGAGAAAATTCTTACGAAAAAGGTTTTAGGTCCTTAGTATTTCGTCACTATTTATTTTCTTTTGCCTCTAACTGTTAGCTCGCTACTTCATCGCGTAATTAAATCAGAACATCGTTGGGGAGGATTCTGGCTTAAAGGACGCGGTCTGTGGAGAGTAAATTAGGTCAACATTAATTAAATTTTTTCATAGAATAAGGGTAAAAAACGAGCACCCAGTCCACCTGATAGTAAGTGGATGCTGTGGGCCATGGACATATGCATTTATCCTCGATTAGGAATCAAAGTGCAGATGCGTTTTTATCCCTGAGAACTGAGATAAAATGCCTCATTTCTATTAAAATGGACTCCAGTTCTCTACAGTCACCATATGAACTGGTATTTTGTGAGAGTGTGGCACAACTCCGGTCGAGCCGACCCATTCGTGCTGTAACTATGATACCTATAGCTGCAAAATGGCTCTGCCATGTTTAAAACTCTCTTTTAACTTAATTTTAAAACATTAAAGTGGATTTTATTTTTGCTATATATGAATTGTTCATGTTTGTCAATTTAGTTTTTTGTTCATAGAAAAGTAGATTTTATTTAAATAATTTATTGATCTCATCGGAAAATTCAATTATTACCAGTCACATTTTACTTATTCTTAAGTTGACTATTTTTATATTGTTTCATCATTATTAACAATAATTCAGTTTGATAACTAGAGATAGGATGCGTATATACCATGGATAATACACTATATACCAGAGAGTATCATCGAACTATATTACTAAGTATATACGGAAGAGTTCCGTCGGACAGTTTGGCAGTACGCGTACTGTACGACCGCACTCGCCACAGCCATAGCTTACAAGCTTGTGGCCTACAAGCTATGCGCATTCAGAGACCTTCGGTTTGGCATTGGCACTCCATGCTTGTGATTCGATCACTTGGATACTTTCGCCTTTCATGTCAAATCAAGGAATAACTACTAATATGCATTTGTGTTACGCGATCACTTCAATCTAAAATGCTGGGTACTCTATATAGTAGTAGCAAATAAAAAATTAAGCCATTCAAACCACGCTGTACTATTTTTATATAAAAATCCACAATAATAATAATTTCTTAAATTGACGCGAAAACACATTGAATAAAACTAAATTAAAGGATTTTATCGCATTTAATTTGGACTTATTCAAATCCTAACGTTTCGAAGGCTTTGTACTACGCATGGTCACGGGGACTGAGGAGTTTGACGCCTTGATGTCATAGTTAACATGGGTTAATCGCAGTTAAGAGCAAGTTTTATCCGACACTATTCCGATGATATCCCGAATGTCAGTCTAAGCGAGATTAGAATGGCTCTCCAGCACCTTAAAAACAGCAGGGCCTCAGGCGAGGATGTAATTACAGCGGAGCTTCTGAAAGCGGGTGGAACACCGGTACTTGAAGCTCTTCGATTCCGTCCTCCATGGTGGCACTACTCCAGAGGCGTGGAGCAGAAGTGCGGTGGTCTTGTTCTTTAAGAAAGGCGACAACGCTCTCTTGAAGAACTACAGACCGATTTCCCTTCTGAGCCGCGTCTACGTGCTGTTTTCGAGAGTCATTACGAGTTGTCTCGCACGCAGACTCGACGACTTCCAGCCTCCCGAACAAGCCGGTTTCCGAAAAGGCTTCAGTACCATAGACCACATACATACCCTGCGGCAGATTGTACAGAAGACTGAAGAGTACAATCTGCCACTCTGCCTGGCGTATGTGGACTATGAGAAAGCCTTTGATTCCGTCGAAATTTGGGCGGTGCTACAGCATCTTCAGCGGTGCCAAGTTGACTGTCGGTATATCGAAGTGCTGCAGTGTTTGTACAGTAGGGCTACGAAGGCTATCCGAGCATAGAACCAGAGCTCGAAACCTATCCAACTGCAGAGAGGTGTGAGGTTGTACTACCAGTTCTGGCGCACTGAGTCAGAAGTTGTACAAGTACGACGTTCGTCGATTCACGATCCTAAAAAAAAAAAAAAAAAAAAAAAAAAAAAAAAAAAAAAAAAAAGGTTTTGGCATGCTCTGATCACGAATCTGCGGTCCATTTTTGCGTAGGATGTACGGTTCCGGAGATGTGCAGATCAATTAACTCTTATCTAATTGATATCCGCTTCGAGCCTCAACCGTCATTAGCGCTCCATTGTCCTTATCTACTTATCTATTGTTGATTGACTACCGTCATTATCTATTATTCGTCGGCGTGTGGGTCGGCTTATGCTATTGTATTATACTCCTTTGTTCCTATCTACACTAATCTGACTCATTAATAAAACACATTACCCAATTTTGTTAAAAGTTTTATTTATAAAATACAAAATCTTATTACTTATTATCTATAAAATAGGAGCGAAACATCTCATCCACTAAAATATCGTTGTACAATGTGTTCCCTGTAAATATACTCGTAAAACTATGCATTGAACATCCCTGAAACTTATATAGCAAATACATTAAGCAATATTCGCCACAAACTGAAGTCCACTCATTCTGAATCCTATCAACATTCCAGTTCCATCTTTTACAATTTCTTTTAAAAAACTCTAGATGATATCGTACAGGTGCCCGTCCGAATGAATCAAAATATTGACCAACGTCATTCGTATCGATATATAAAGCTACCCAATGTGACCCTGGTTTATCATCTGTATCCAAATTGCATATTATATACGTTGGTACGCGGGTGTACATGGGTAGTTTATTGGCAGCATAAACATTATTTTCTAGAGTGGGGTGAATCTTTTTCAGATGTTGTTGTACATCTAGTGTATCCATAATATTACTGCTATTAGTAGATTATTACAGTACCAATCTACTCAATGACTAATATAGGAGTGATCAATTATAGTGATTTCCAAATATTAAATTGCGTTCTTTGTGTTATACAAATCGTATTTGAGTCACCAATACACTGAACAAGACACGACAGGAAGGACGTAGGAATGTAGAGATAAGCAACAGAATGTAAGGTAAGCTTGTTGACGCATAAAGATACTATCAATTCTACTGCAGAAATTCTTTAGATTAGAATTATTACTCACTGGTACTATATAAGACCAAGCAACTGCAGTCATGGAGTTAGTGTATGGTCGTTTGACCGCAGTGGATCTATCAATACTACGTTTGTGTTACTTCAACGCATCAAAGGCCATGGATGTAAGTGTTTATTCTATTGACAAACTTACTTTTCTTTCTGTTATTTTCTTACGTGTGTATGATTTAGTGTTAACAAATTATATTTAAATATTATGTGTGTGTATATGGTTAAGCCGTGGTAGCTCAGATGGTTAGCGCAAAATGTAAAATTCACAGTACGCGACCCGGGTTCGATCCCCGCCGGCACCAATTAAATTGTTAATTACAATTTTAAGTGCTGATTTACCACGTGCTCAGCGTAGCCCTAAAACCCTCTCAGAAATGAGAGGAGGCCTATGTTCAGCAGTGGACTTTAATAGGTTGTAACTTTAGCTTTTTTAACTTTTATGATTAAGTGTTAACAAATTGATATTAACATGATAACTGTGTTGTTGCAGAAATCATTGAGCTTCGATGAAAATACCTATAAACAGTATTACTACTCGCCACTCTCCCCTCAAGAAGAGAGTGATGACATCGTCATTAATAATAACACATGCGATGGTGGAAAAAGAAAATCGCAATCGATTGATCATTTTTTTGAAGCTGAATCAAAAATAAAAAAGAGGAAGCTGTTATCATCAACCGTAGCACGAGCCGCTAGAGATGGTGTATCATACATTTCTACTAATTCTGACGACGGAGACCAAGCGACGCATCTCATCAAAATTGAAATGTACGATATGAAGAAGCTATCCAAGATTCCAACTACTGATCATTGGAAACATGCTTCCACGAGGATTAAATATTACGTAAAGACTAATAAGGATAGCATCTACGACAACACAAACGCCCTCGTATACAATATTACAAAGACAATAGCAGAAAGTGAAAAAGTTAAAAAATACTTTTTTAACAATGACAGTCATTAGCTGATCATTGGTGAATGTGATTCTGTTTACTTAAATTACAGGAAGACAAGAGCAGAAGAAAGAGATGAGTGTGGCATACGTGTACAGAACACATCATTGAAGAACAAAACTACAACACTGAGTGGAGATGAAAACGAGAAGAATATGCAGTACTTAAGAGCTGAATATCCATTCTTCAGTTCAAAATCTAGCCGGTTGCTCAGTTTCGAAAACTGGCCTCTCGTTATGCGACAGAAACCTGAAGATCTTGCAGAAGCCGGTTTCTTTTATACTGGCCATGCAGACAGGACCAAGTGTTTCCATTGTGGTGGTGGCTTAAAAGATTGGGAAGATGATGATGATCCTTGGCAGCAGCATGTTCAGTGGTTTAGTCAGTGTGCTTATGTAAAATTTAAACTCGAACAGAGTTTTGTATTACATTAAATAGAATATTTATAAAGAAATAAAAAAATAATATATTGCATACAATTTGTTTTATTTAATTTTATAATGTTTCACATAGTTACATACACACAAAATGCATTACACATAACTCATAAAATCTATCACACAACACATATTATAACCTTAACTACTATAGTCTACAGTAACATTTCTGTTTTTATCTATCTCAATAATATTATCAAACTCAGCATAAACTATACAGTTAATTGTTTGTATTAGTGAGGATTCAAATCGTACTTCTAATCTTACACTACCATGCTTTATGAGATTCCAATGAGCTGATGAGTTGGCTGATAAATCAGGAGTTAAGTCAAATGCTAATAGACAGTAACCTTTGGCATACTGTTCACAAGAGATTCCATTTCCTTCATTAAGAAAGTGAATACCAGTTCCCGAGAATAGAGTATGATATGCTGATGTAAATATGCTATTATTAAAAGATGGTTGCAAAGCTTTTGAAGGTATTTGTTGACCATCAATATATAAGCTGAAAGAATTAATACCATGGTTTTCAAAGTTAAATGGATTTTTAGTAAGGGAACCATTAAATGCAGAATTGTTCGCAAATCCAATTATACATCTTTTGGGTACCTGCCCTAAAAATATATTATCAAGAGTTTTTCCTTGAACACCCGATGGAATTGTTAAAACTTTTACTTCAGCTCGAGTAATAGGATATTTAGCAGTGGTAGAAGCTAAAACTTTTTGATGTGCGAGTAATACACTTGGATTAATTCGTGCTCGTCGAACAATAAGAGTTGCATCCGTAATGCAAACTTTAAACTTTACATCGTTTGACCCAGCAATTAAATTAAAGCTCTCTCTAGATCGAACCAATTTAACACTCATTTCAACACCATTAATTAAAAATTTATCTTGGTTGAAAATGTCACCGTGAAGATGACCAATCATTTCTATTTCCTTACTTTCACTAATCAATTCCTGTCTTTTAACGAATCCTATGTTTTTACCATCCGTAGAATCCATTTTTCCTGCTGTATCATCATACCAAAGACTACAAGTAAGATGAGATTGTTTAGCAGCAGGAGCATAGTTTAAAAGGGTTTCCATGTATGCTCGATATGCATAGGTATTATTAGGTGGTGATACAAGTTTTTGGTTTAAATAAACATCAAGTTGACTAAAAAGTGAATGCAGCCAATTATTTACAGGTGCTACTATTGTAGTAGATATCAAGTTAGTTGAATCTTGATTTAATACTTTTGCCTTTATGTGGAGTAATGTATGAGACAAATCTATGTAGTCATCGCCTGTCCCAGGAACTTGAAACTCGATAGGTCCATCATCACCAAGAGATGAAATTGGTTTATAATGAATCCACAATCCATTTTCAATGCTAGTTTGTGTAGACGGTAGTGCAAACAAATCCAATTCTGACTTAACGCACTCGCAGGAATGATTATGAAGGAAAGACATATTTAATTTGAAAATATATCTTTGTTATTTTTTGGTTTTAGACCAAGTTTTTTCGCAGCTTTCACTTTAGCAGTTAATGGTGGAATGAACGAGGTCAATCGTTTTCTTTTAGTTTTATACCCAGATCCTGTCATGTTAAATTGATCAATTTTCTCATCAGCCTTTCGTTTTAAATTCGTACTAACTTGCTTTAGACGATCTTTTATTGAGGCTTCCATAGGACGCGCTTGAACCATATCCGATAAAAGTCCTACTCCAGCGCTTAATGCCTCCTTACCAATCACTCGAGCACCACTTGAAAGTAAAGGTAAAACTGATCTAAATAACCCCCCTAAGAAGCTCCCAATACCATGACCGCGTTGGTATGGTGCACCCTTATAAATTACTCCAACTCCTGACCCAGCTTGATGTGTATAATAATTTTCATATGGACATTTATGATGATCACGAAGGGAATTCATTATTATAATTTTCGGAAATGTAGTTTAATACACACGGTTCCAAACTGGAATGGTATTTTTTGTCCTGTGCTCGATCTTATAACTATTTCCAGCGTATCGAACTCTCTTCGCATAACAGGTAAGTAGTGAGGTTGAGAGAAAACGTGCATTTTATTTGCACCATAAATGTATTTTGTAGGATCTAATGAAATGACTCTTAGTAAAGGAGTCATAACATCACCCACAATCTGGGGATCGATAATGTCACAATATAGAAAGAGTTGAGATGGTAACCCTAAGTGTAAATTAGCAGGACACTTTCCAAAATTTCTCTCTAGGAGATTTTTATTTGGTTCATAACCTAGTTGTAAACTTAATTTGGGTGATAATGTTACGGATGTTATATTTTTATCCAAAACAGAAATAGACACAAATTTTGTTATTTCATCATAGCGAAATTTCAAGTTCTCTCCGATACCATTTAACACTCTTAAAATATGCTCAACGTTATCATAGTTGGTAGCTGGAATATGTTTTTTGTAGTACACTGTGGATGGTTTATCTTCATTAGGCATTAACATAGATTTTGTAATGTATATAACATTTTCATGATCTTGAACAGTAAACATGGTACATGGATATTGAAACTCGACAACTCCAACCGACCATTCACCTTCTAATTTAATAGCTTTCGGTAATTTCGTTGAAAAATTTGTGGTCTTGTTATCAGGAAAATATTCCATTGAACTATTGCTGAGCAAAGTTAAATAAAAACTTTCTTTATTCATATTTCTTTTAAACTAGAAGCTAAAATCCAACTGTTAAATTTATCTGGATAACCTTTCCACTTCACTAATACTTCTTTTCTGTTACCTGAGTAACGAGTGTCAATTATTTTATCTATTTTATATTGTGAGGTGGGGTTGTAAGTGATTTTCTGTAATTCTCTTTCATAAAAAGTACCAACTATTGGTTCATTTTGTAAATCTGTTATTGTATAAACAACCCATGGAGATCTATCAATTATTGAAGATATAATAAATATTTCATCACTCCAATTTGATTCATATCCTTTTTGGAAAGCATGTTTATATTTAGTTATTCGAACATAATCACCCACATTGAAATTTGGTTTAGGATTTTCTAAAGAAAGTTTGTTTGACCGTCTATCATAAAGATTAGTCCAAACTGTCATAATATTGTTGGAATTTACATCACATGGGCACATCTTAATACTAGAGTGAAAGCTGTGATTGTAAGAGTATATTAAATTTTGTAAAACATCTATATATCTATAAGTATTATTATGAGTGAAATAACGCCACATTTTCATTTTTAGTGTTCTTTGAAATCGTTCAACAATCAATCAGTCAGGATTGTTAGTGGTATAGTAATTAATCTTTTTGGATTTAAAGTATTTTTGTACATCTTTTGAAACAAATTCTGTACCTTTATCAGATTGTATGTGAGTAGGTGTTAAATTACTTTCAGTAAATATACTTTCAAAACATTCTTTAGTTGTTTCTGAGTTTTTCTTTTTCATTGGTCTTCCAAAAGCATATTTAGTAAATACATCAATAACACAAAGTATATACTTGAAACCATCATTATATTGAGAATAAGTTCGCATATCACTTAAATCAGCTTGCCACAGTTCATTAATATTTGATAGAATGTACCTATTACGCGGGAATTTTTTTCGAATGGGTTTATGTAATGTGTATGTTTCTTGTGATTTTAACCATTCCTTTACTTGCTTTTTATTCATTTTACCCTTCATGGCATAATTTTGATAATTTATCAATACTACCAAAACCAGCGGGATTAGATGGATCATAATAAATCCTGTTAATTTCTTCTAGTACGGGGTCCATTTTTCCCACTCAAGCCTTTTACGTATTTTAGTTGTAGACTTTTTATCTCTACTGCTCGGTGTGGAAAACTCTTGAAATTCAATCTCAGAGGGTTTGTTCAGATCTTTTGCTTGAAGTTGGTTAATAAACTCACATCTCTTTGGATTTCCAATATAAGTAAGTGGTACTTTAATATCTTTTAATGCTTCAGCAAATCTATCCCAACCTACTGGATCACTTCTTTTTAAGGGTCTTAGTGAATCATTTATTAAATCAACAATATTACTTCCAGGAATTTTTTCATTATCAATTGTGACTGTACCTTCATTATCCCAATGTATTTTACCTCTACTTGTTTCAACTAAGTTTAATAATAACTGTCCTTTTTTATTATAAGTTTTTGGTATTAAACTGAGTATTTGAGCTGGTGTGTAAAGTGGATTTTCAACATTTTCTTTACTTTTGATGGATCGATTCTCCTCCAACAAAGATTCAGCATCAACTGAAGTTTTTAGATCTCTATCTTTATTTTTAAAACCAATTTTAGACTCGTTTGAATCTTCATTAGATGTATCAGAATAAATTGGTAATCTGAGTGGTTGACGATCCTCTTCGGTAAAATGAAGGTATCTTTGCAGTGTTTGTAAATATAACATCCATTTCTTTCGGTCTTCCGTCTTACTATTCATAATATTTTGCATTTCGATATCTAATCGAGATAAACTACTACTCGTATTAGCCTTATTTTCTTGTTTTAATTTTTCAATCAATCCAGGTTCGATAAGTATCATTTTCTTTGCATTTTCCATGTTAACTGGCTAGTCCACTCACTAATCCACTCAATATTGCACCTAATATTATTGGTAAGAAAGCCCCTCCTTTTTGTATAATTATATTTTTTCTTAGTTTATGTTTACACTTACGCACTAGTTGACGGAGTATATTTTTGTGTTTATTCAATTTTTGTTTATCTTGATCTTTAAGAGGTACTTTTCCTTGTAAAACGTTATGAATACACTCACAAATACAGTTAATTTCTTCTTCATCACACGTTTTAAGTAATGCTCTTTGATATTTTGGTTTAAGCGTATGCAAAGCGTTTAGCAAATGTTTATGCGTTGTGAGTCGACGATGCATCATTTAGCAATGATTTGAAATGTTTGATTCTTGGTGTATTTAAACTCTTTTGTGGGGACGTAGACTGTGCAGAAACCATTAAATGGGAAGACATTTGTCTTGATACGACAAAAATCATTGGTATTCTGTTTTAAATCTACCATTAAATATCCATGCGCCTCTAGAGTTGCATCCCTGTAGGCATCTTCAATAAATTTTGGGTTATCTGGTGACACTTGTCGTGCTAAATATCTTATTTGAGTTTTATCTCGAGGGTTTTTAAAATATATTATATAACTTGAGTTTAAGGATATGTCTCTTTGCCCTTTACCCTGATGAAATAAATTTTGTGTTAAATAAAATACACTAAGATTCCTGTGATGACTACCTTTTGTAAATATGTCCACAATTCTTCCATCGGACTCTCTCATTAGATCATCAATAATAACAAGATGTGGGTTTTCACCGTCAAACATATTAACATTTGGAATTCCTTGATGGTAGTTAACATTTGGTAAATTATATAAAGGTTGCATTTCATCAAAGCACCATGTGATCTGATTAAAATCACAATTACATATTTCTGTAACTGATTTTATGAAATTTGTTACAAAATTTGACTTCCCACATCCACTTGGCCCCGCCACAATAGCAGTAAACGGATGGATAAAGTGAAACATTATACACGTCTAAAGTTCTAAGGGGTGAAATAAAAAATGAAAGTGTTAGTGTTAACAATTAATATATATTGCAAACATTATATAAAACAGAATGATCTGTATACTATTTCTAACACAATTAGTACATCATAATTTTACAATCAACTCAATCTCAAATAAATGCACACACACACGCACACACGCAAATATAAACAACAATTAACTTAAATTATTTACAATAAAACAACGATTAAATATGTAATAAACTCTACGTCATATTATACTATTATCATTATTTTACAATCAATACAAATTTTATTTACATGCAGACATAAAATTAAAAACTATCAACACTTACATAACGCAGTTTATAATGACCCCAAGCTAATGTTTCAATATTATTATCTAAAATATGCCTCTTTGTGTCATTATATGATAAACCAATCTTATTTAATTTTTGTGTAAAAATTGTGTGTTTAATTGATTTAAATCTAAGCATACTATAATATTGCACTTTTTATTAAATAGAGAAGACTTATAATTATCCATGGTCATCTTTTTAGTGATACATTTATTTACGCCTTTTGCCTTGGCTATAGTCTTATTCTCTAAGTTAAAAGCGTACATTTTGGATCGTAAACCCACAAATTCTTTCATGATTTTACCATTATTTTCATCTTTAAAAAAACCTAATTTCTTTTTATTTAATTTTGGATATTCAAAAATATTATTTGCATCGTAAGCTGAGGTATCAAAGTATGATGAAAGGTCAGGTTTTATATCAGAGTAAAAATCATCTGTAAATATATGATATATTAAACTATCCGTATCTGTATACAATAATTTGATTTTACTAAACTTTTTAACCATATAGTTATAATGAAAATCATACATTAATGTTTTTGAAATATCTAAAATGCAAAACCCTAAATAAATTGGTTTGTTATATATTAACTTTGTTTTTCGCAACTGAACCGCAACTAGGTTTTCCGAAAATACTGAAAGACTATGAAATTGTGGTTTAGCGATTAGATCTTGAGCACCTAAAGCTTTGCCCTGGTTCTCCCAGTGTGTAACTAATTTTATGTTAACCCTTTTTTCAATATTCTCCATAGTCTTTCCGAAGACTGAATTATTCATTAATTTATAAAAATCTTTTTCGAAATCTGATTTTGCTAACGTTCTTAATTTTGTGTTTAGATCTATGTACATCTTCAACCAGCGAGACTGTTTAAATTTTAAAACTCTATGAATTTTAGTTAATTTAACCCCCATTTCTATGCACTGCTTTAAATTTCTGTAATGAATTACATATTTATCTTTATTATTTAAATTTGGGACTAGTTTATTTTCATTAATATTGTCTGCACAAATGTTTTCGGGGCATAAAGGAAAGTCCGAATGTAAATCATGAAGTTCATCTGGATATTCCAAATCAACTTCTAAAATAAAACCGAAGTTCGATGTCTCAGACACATTAAATTCTGTATTCGGATTTACCCATTCGAATCCACCAGTAGGAAGACATTGAGACATAGCCCAACCATATAAATTTTTGGCATCAAAATATGTGATATATGAATTTGGTTTCCCTGCATCATAATCCCCCATATATTTGTTATTAGCTCTAGCATAACGATTACTACATTGAGATACACCACCCCTGATACCTGATCTAATAAATGCAATTTTCTCATAATCTGTTAAAAGTTCTAATTCTATTTTTGTATATTTTAACATTGCTTCCCAACTTAAACCGGGTGCTGTGTAATAATGGGCAGGGTCTAAATCATAAGTATTAATACATAACTTTCTAAAGTTTTCAAATACATCGGTTAAAAGTAAAACGTCTGTTTTTAAATACAGGTTTGAATAATCTAGCATATTACAACACCCAAAGTGTTTCCAAACATCTTTAGCATGATTGTAATCATCATTTGAAATATGGGAATCTGTGAGCGAACTATAAAAAAATTTTTGTTCGGGGAGCGATGTTAGGCTTAAACTATCATAATTAGTCATAAGTTCATATGGATAAACGCCTTTCCGTTTTAAACGAAAGAAATCTTCATCATTAGGATAATTTCTACGTAATTCTTGAAATTGATCATTACTGAGATTTTTGGCCAATTCTTCTAATTTACATGATAAAAACTTAAATGAATCTATGAATCTTAATATAATTTCGTGGTTATTCATTTTTAATTTTTTGGAAAAGGATATATATTTTTCTTTATTTTGAGGGATAACTTCGACTTCACCATCACAAAAGTTTAACGCGTGAACAATAAAATGAGCATCATAGTGACTAAGGTTGTGTAAAAATATTGGTATATAACGAGGTTTTCTGAACTTCGAGCTACATGATTCGTGAGCAACACCTATAAAACTACCGGTGTACCAATCAAAATCATAAAAATGTTCTGCTAACTCTTTCACAAATATGACAAATGGTTGCATTTGAAATTTGGTTTTTGTCTTCATTTGTTAGCGGAAGTGGAGGATATTTTTGAAGTCTATTTATTTCTTTGAGATTGTTAGATAAACTTTCCATAAACACTTGTGCACAGTTGGGTCCGCAATACGTTACATATTTTGATAATTTATCATCATATGAACATTTAATATAATAACCAAAACTATGTACTTCATGTTTCTGAATATTGTGTGTGAAAGGTTTGGAAGGATCGTTAGAACATGATTCTATTGGTTTTAAAAATGCTTCAAAATCAGCATAAACTACGAATGGTATCTTCAACTTTTTTTCATAACTATCAAATTTAATTTTATCATTTGAAATAGGTTGACCAAACCAATTCTTTTTTTTAAAAGTTTCACTGTTTGGTAATTCTGTACAAATGTGGGCACAATCGTATTGTTCATGGTTATTTAAACTTTCCTTAGATGGAAAGTGAAGTAGACATGCTTCGCAAATGTACATGATGTGACCGTCTTTTGAAATTTGTTTACTAACTAACCGCGATAAATTTTTTATGTAACAATAATGATTTTTTGTATCCTTGGAAAAAAATAATAAATTGATATGTCTATCTTTACGACACTTTGTTAAAAATAATGGACCTACTATAGAATTACATCGTTTTTCTTTATTATATTCTAACCCAAAAATATTAATACTAATATCATTTAATTTCTCTACTTTTGCTATGTCAGAAATATTAACTGGAAAGGAAATACCATCAAATTTAAGTTTATTTGCATGTTTAACGTACGATGATACACGATCCGCGTTTTTGTATACGGGATATAACGCCGAGAGTAACGCCCATTTAAAACAAAAATAATCCTTGCTTTTTACATTTATAACAGCCTTTTTTAATTTTATGTCACGAGGAAGATCTATGTATGAAGTACCGCGTAGGGGGTTAAATTTATTAACATTCATGTCTATAGATTTTATGTTTTTTAGACTCCATCCACTATCTTTTTTTTTCAAATGCACTAATTTTAGTAGTAATTGTATCATTTAAAGATGAAAAAAAAATATTTAAGTCATCTCCTTGACAAATAATATAGTTAAGCGTTTGAAAATCGAACGTATCATGAATATCTTTAGTTTGTTGAACAAAATCAGCATGCAATATGAAGTTTACTTTAAAAATTATGTGTTGATGAATACACTCCTGTATTAAAAATAAAATATCATCTTTAATAGAATTTAAAAATAGTTCAGGAGTTTCAAAATTTACCAATGTCGAACTATCTACTCTACTCTTGATTTTATAAGTTAAAATCCTATTTCCAAAAGCAGATTCAATAACACTAACGTTTGATAAAGAATTATGTGAATTTAAAAGATTATTTTTGTGAACATTACTTTTAAAATGATTAGCTAAATACCGTTTCTTGATAAATATATGACACGTTAGACATTCCACTTGATCATCGTTACTGATACTGTTCCCTGCAGAGGTAGGCGCTTCTGCTTCCGTTGTTGGTTTTTTGATGATCTTGGGTTCTTTGCTGCTCGTTCGCTTCGTTCCTCTTCCAAGTTGTAGTGGTTGACTACTAAAATGTTTAAATTTATTAAAAACTGTACAAGACATTGTGTAAATTATGATCGAAATGAATGTTTATTTTACTTACTTAAACTGTGTTTCAACCATCGCACAGTGATTATACAACTCATCATCATACGATGAATCGAACAGTTGATCCTTCTTCATTTCATCACAAACTTTAGACAACTCCTGATTTAATTCGCTGTTGAATAGTTCCGTATTCTCTTCCATGGTTGTGGAGAAGAAAGCACTGGTGCACACTTCACTGAAGTTTGCCATCCTTATAGTAAAGAAGAAAATAGGTAGCAGAGTAAGTAACAGTTCAGTGTTGGTAGACCAACTGATACCCAAATTTCAAATAATGTCCGATATTTAAGTCTAACAAAGGATTAGAAATAGAATATAATGAGTACACGGAAGTAATTTAAGTAAACAGAATCACATTCACTAATGATCAGCTAATGACTGTCATTGCTAAAAAAAGTATTTTTTAACTTTTTCACTTTCTGCTATTGTCTTTGTAATATTGTATACGAGGGCGTTTGTGTTGTCGTAGATGCTATCCTTATTAGTCTTTACGTAATATTTAATCCTCGTGGAAGCATGTTTCCAATGATCAGTAGTTGGAATCTTGGATAGCTTCTTCATATCGTACATTTCAATTTTGATGAGATGCGTCGCTTGGTCTCCGTCGTCAGAATTAGTAGAAATGTATGATACACCATCTCTAGCGGCTCGTGCTACGGTTGATGATAACAGCTTCCTCTTTTTTATTTTTGATTCAGCTTCAAAAAAATGATCAATCGATTGCGATTTTCTTTTTCCACCATCGCATGTGTTATTATTAATGACGATGTCATCACTCTCTTCTTGAGGGGAGAGTGGCGAGTAGTAATACTGTTTATAGGTATTTTCATCGAAGCTCAATGATTTCTGCAACAACACAGTTATCATGTTAATATCAATTTGTTAACACTTAATCATAAAAGTTAAAAAAGCTAAAGTTACAACCTATTAAAGTCCACTGCTGAACATAGGCCTCCTCTCATTTCTGAGAGGGTTTTAGGGCTACGCTGAGCACGTGGTAAATCAGCACTTAAAATTGTAATTAACAATTTAATTGGTGCCGGCGGGGATCGAACCCGGGTCGCGTACTGTGAATTTTACATTTTGCGCTAACCATCTGAGCTACCACGGCTTAACCATATACACACACATAATATTTAAATATAATTTGTTAACACTAAATCATACACACGTAAGAAAATAACAGAAAGAAAAGTAAGTTTGTCAATAGAATAAACACTTACATCCATGGCCTTTGATGCGTTGAAGTAACACAAACGTAGTATTGATAGATCCACTGCGGTCAAACGACCATACACTAACTCCATGACTGCAGTTGCTTGGTCTTATATAGTACCAGTGAGTAATAATTCTAATCTAAAGAATTTCTGCAGTAGAATTGATAGTATCTTTATGCGTCAACAAGCTTACCTTACATTCTGTTGCTTATCTCTACATTCCTACGTCCTTCCTGTCGTGTCTTGTTCAGTGTATTGGTGACTCAAATACGATTTGTATAACACAAAGAATGCAATTTAATATTTGGAAATCACTATAATTGATCACTCCTATATTAGTCATTGAGTAGATTGGTACTGTAATAATCTACTAATAGCAGTAATATTATGGATACACTAGATGTACAACAACATCTGAAAAAGATTCACCCCACTCTAGAAAATAATGTTTATGCTGCCAATAAACTACCCATGTACACCCGCGTACCAACGTATATAATATGCAATTTGGATACAGATGATAAACCAGGGTCACATTGGGTAGCTTTATATATCGATACGAATGACGTTGGTCAATATTTTGATTCATTCGGACGGGCACCTGTACGATATCATCTAGAGTTTTTTAAAAGAAATTGTAAAAGATGGAACTGGAATGTTGATAGGATTCAGAATGAGTGGACTTCAGTTTGTGGCGAATATTGCTTAATGTATTTGCTATATAAGTTTCAGGGATGTTCAATGCATAGTTTTACGAGTATATTTACAGGGAACACATTGTACAACGATATTTTAGTGGATGAGATGTTTCGCTCCTATTTTATAGATAATAAGTAATAAGATTTTGTATTTTATAAATAAAACTTTTAACAAAATTGGGTAATGTGTTTTATTAATGAGTCAGATTAGTGTAGATAGGAACAAAGGAGTATAATACAATAGCATAAGCCGACCCACACGCCGACGAATAATAGATAATGACGGTAGTCAATCAACAATAGATAAGTAGATAAGGACAATGGAGCGCTAATGACGGTTGAGGCTCGAAGCGGATATCAATTAGATAAGAGTTAATTGATCTGCACATCTCCGGAACCGTACATCCTACGCAAAAATGGACCGCAGATTCGTGATCAGAGCATGCCAAAACCTTTTTTTTTTTTTTTTTTTAGGAACGTGAATCGACGAACGTCTTACTTGTACAACTTCTGACTCAGTGCGCCAGAACTGGTAGTACAACCTCTCTACAAGTGAGCCAGAACTGGTACATCGTAACTACTTACATCACTCACCTTCGATTTGCCGACGATGTAGTCCTTATGGCAGAATCGCTGGAGGACTTAAGCTAGAGCTATGGAGAGGGCTATGCTCGGAGTTTCTCTGCGTGATAGACACAGAAATGAGGATATCCGCAGTAAAACCAGAGTGACCGACATAGCCCAACGGATTAGTAAGCTGAAGTGGCAATGGGCCGGCCATATAGTTCGAAGCACCGATAACCGATGGGGAAGAAAGGTTCTCGAGTGACAGCCTCGTACCGGTAGGCGTAGTGTAGGGCGACCCCCCACTAGATGGAGTGACGACCTGGTAAGATATGCAGGAAGTATGTGTGTGTGTGTGTGTGGTCCCGTCCAATCCATATATCTTAATATATATAAATTACGTGTCATATTGTTTGTCCGCGATGTACTCCTAAACTACTTAACCGATTTCAATCAAATTTTCACATCGTGTGCAGTTTGGTCCAACATGAGAGATAGCATAGTTTTTTTTGCCCATGAGTGACCCACAATTTTTTTTTGCTAATTTAAGGATTCTAATAGGACATGACAAAGGGCAAAACAACGTCTGCCTGGCAAGCTAGTAATATATATATATATATATATATATATATATATATATATATATATATAGATATATATATATGTATGGTCCGGTGTACGGAAACCACAGACGCCAAAATTAAACCAAACGCCAAAAGTAAATAAAAATAAAGCGACAGTAGCCTAATGGCAGGGCGCGGACCGCGAACTCAAAAAGGTCGTGGGTTCGAATCCGCTATTCGACTACTGGCGTGAACCACTCGTAACACAAGCAATTTAGGCTTACCATTAGTAATGTTTATAGCATTGTTAATATTCTTTTTAAAAAAATAAAAAAAGATATATCATTAGGAGTCTTGTAATGAAATGAACAGGGAACTTTTAAATAAGTCATTTTTTCCCACATACCTACTAACTCAATCTTTTTCTTTCTATAGTCGGTTACCATTTTATCAGCCTCTCAAATTTCTAATGTTCGAATGACTGAAGGCGACAGGAGCACCCCCCCCCCCCACCCCCGTAACATCGAAACGGTATATATATAATTATTAATAGTTTTAAAATTCCGGCTGGTTATTGCCGGATGATCCCAGCGCTGCTGCTGACTGTCACTAATGGGATGCTACAGGGAATGGAACTATTTATTCCGTCATCTGTGGTACCCGTCGGAGGCTGTCCAAGGGAATTTCCGTGAGCCATCATTATCATTTCTACACAGAGAGGTCGACACATGGCCTACGCCGCAAAAGAGAAAGCCGATCTTTCAGGCTCTGTTTCAACTCAACTCTGGGAACACACCGCCGACCTGCCCGCGGTGTGAGTACTCTATGCCTCCTTGGAAAAAAATTCACATCGACCCTCAAAAACAAGTTTAAATTTCGATCTTTTACTAACATATTTTATTCCAATCTACATATTTACTGGTGAAAACTTTAAAACAACTTTAAATGAATATCGAAAAAATCATTAATCCGGATGACTATTGCTTAATTACCGTCAAAATGTGAATTTTCTCTATAATATTTTTAACTTAGTGCTTTAAATTCTTACTCATCGCCGAATCTAACGAATTCAGAATCTGTCAAAAATTAATATGATATGATGAATTATGGTGAAGATGTGACCTGACCTTACTATTTATGTGTAAACGGTTTGGAAGTCCTTACTTCTATTATACTAGTAGACCGGTAGTTCAGCACAAAACTGTGCCACTGCTGTGAATCAGCTGGCAAGTTGGATATGCATACAGTTGTATTTTCATTTACGACAGTTAACACTTTTAGGCAAAAACGAAATAACGTTATATACTTCTACAATACGTAGCCGTGGTAGCTCAGATGGTTAACGCTCGCTGTGAATATAACAGAACGCGAGTAACCCGGGTTCGATCCTCGCCGGCACCAATGAAATTGTTAACTGCAATTTTAAGTGCTGATTTACCACGTGGCGGCGAAGGAATACATCGTGAGGGAACCTGCATGTCTGAGGAATAGGAAAAAATATTTTGAAGACGTGAAGTTCGCCAACACTCATTGGGGCAGCGGCGGACACTTCCTTGCCATAAAACCCTCTCATAAATGAGGGGAGACCTGTGCCCAGCAGTGGGACGTATATAGGCTGTAACTTTACTTTACTTCTATACATAGATATAAAGAAAATTGATGTGTCTGTCTGTAACATTGAAATACCTAGCTTCTTTTACTCAGGGGGCTATTTGCATGCTAATAACACTTGAATAATGATTTTAAAATGTTTGTCTGATTGTTCGTCTCTTTGTCCGGAATAATATTTAGAATGGCTGAACCGATTGTGATAAAACTTTACGAACAGATAAAATCCCAGGAGGAATCTTGGCTATATTTTGTTTGACAAAAGTAAAGATTTATCTTTAAACAAAAAACGAAAAATTTATATAAAAATGGTCTTTGATTACTAAATAACACAGGCGAAGTTGTGGCGGCTTGTAACTCCGAAATAAACTTCAAATCTTGTTGAAAAAGTGCGCAAATAAATAATGACAGATTTTCTTAGTCACATTAAACAAAATCAGTGTTAGATTGTTGAAAACAACGTTCGCAGTTTACAAAACAAAAGAACTAGTCTTCTCGCCCGCTCGCAGTCGACTAAAGGAGAAACTGTGAATGTACCGTAACTTACTGCGCAATATACAATTATACTCCGGCCGCTGAGTTATTACCGATTTGACACATGACGAATTGACAATACTAGTGAAGTGACTGAACCAGTAACCCTAATATCATTTGGGAACAGTTTGTTTTTAAATATTCTAGTATAGCGTGTAATTAAATAAAATCAAAACAATAATAGTTAAAGACACAGGTTCTTTATTAGGTGGAGTATCCTTGATGGGCGTAGATAATTGGTCGAGGACATATCAAAATAAAACAAATTTGTAAACACTGTTACACATTTTAATGAATAGAGTAGGTACAAGATGTTTTAATAAATGACTACCTATCATTTATTAAAACAATAATTCAGACTCTGAACCAGATTCGCCAGAGCTGTCATCGCTATCAGTCACTTGTATGACAATTTCATTCTCTATAATGGTGTCCACTTTTATATCGCGTTCATAATCTTCTGTTATTAGTTTTCGAGTCTTTTCGACGACCTTGACCCAATCTTCTTTCGTTATTTTGCTGCAAGCATCTTTTAATAGACCCATCATTTTATTAGTACTGAATGGCGGAGTCGTATTATTACGAGCTGCGTAACCTGTAATGTAAACATTAAATTATTACATTAAATACATAAACGTTAATTTATTACATTAAATAAACGAAATATTACACAATTACCTACATGTAAGGGACATGAGATATTTATTTCTTAGTTATATATCTTTTTACTTATATGCTGAATATTGGATATTATAATAGTACAAATTATTCATATTCATAACTTATGCGACAAAAAACAATACCTTTGATTTGTGCCCATATTAGCTCAATGGCATTGTACTGGCAGTGATAAGGCGGAATTCGAAGTACCCGATGTCCATGTGCTAGAGCTATCTCATCTACTTCATAACGGACTCTTGATGTTTTATTTTCGCGTACCAACTTTACTAAGTCAGACTTTAGCATTTCGGCAGTAGTTTCAATTCCATTTTGGTGTAGCCATGCTACGAGATCAGCTTTCTTGTCAGCCTGAGTAGGCGCTTTATTCACTTGTTTCGAGTGATATGAAGCGTTGTCCATTATTATGATAGAAGGCTCTGGCAGGCTGGGTAATAATTGATTTTCGAACCAATTCGTAAAAGTGTCTGTATCCATCTCCTCGTGGTAATCGGAAGTACTTTTTGACGCGAAAGCCAGCAGTCCATTTTCAAAGAAACCACTTCCAGCAGAACCGGCGTGACAAATTATCAGTCGCGATCCTTTTCCAATTGGAACCTTTGAGGTTGATGCTTTTGTTTCGTCAGTCCAAGAGCGTGACACAGTTCGTCAACAAAAACGACGTTGTCCCAAGACTCGATTTTTCTGGCTTCTCTTAAAAACTCGCTCCTTTTAATTATTAAATCAAATCTTTCCATTAATATTTTCCTTTTATTCGTTTTTTTTATATTCAAACCCAATTTCGTGCAATAGTTTTGACAACGCCGTTTTACCGCCTTTAAACAAGCCAGCTTCTTTTAAAGAGACCAAAAGCAAACGTCTAGTTGGAAACTCGTTCCTAGTATAATAACCATATATGTGGTTTCTTATTGCATCTGCATCAAAAACATCAACACCTGTCACGGGCTTTTGTCTTCGTTTTTTCTTAGGAGTGCGTAAAACATTATCTTCACTTCCAGAAGCACCAAATTTTTCTTTATTTATATTATACGAGTATAGTGTTTTTGCACCAATTCCAAGAGCTTGTGAAACCCGATCTTCCACTTGAGTGACAGGAATCAAAGGGCCGCCATTTTGTGACTCACGCTCAAAGTAATCCTGTAGCTTTAGTACAAGCTCACGACATTGACTATTTAATGTTTTTCCTCGTTTCGGCATTTTCAACAAAATTACCAAACACAAACAAAATTTTTCCAATAAAGCGCAACGATAAACAGGAGAAAGCCGAGTCAAAAAACAACGGTTACACAAGAGAACGTAGTCTGTGCGCACTAGAGTACGGAAGACGACTAAACAGATTAAAATAGCGGTGGTAAGGGTGTTGCCAGAATAGTATCGCCAATTACTTAAAAAAATACACCTATAACATTGCTTAATTGAGGGAGAAAATTATATTTATTAAATGTTGTTTTATATATTATGAATGTTAAAAATTATACATAATCATTTTAATTGTATTTATTTTTAAATCATAGAAAACAGTATTTCTGTCTTTGGATCACACATAAATCTTAAAAATCATAGAGATACTGGCAACACAGTGCAATTAGGAGACGCAAAAAAATGGTAGCATTATAGTCTAGTTGCTCGAAGGAATAAGTAAAATAAAAATATCCAAATAAAATAAATATCATATCTATTCCGATGAATTCGGACCGAATACTATCAAGCACATCACTATGAAAACTAGACGCACGATATAACTTTGTACAAGCGCGCCAAAGAACAAAAAATAAATGTTTTCATATTATTTACAAACTATTTTAAGTTTTGAAACAGAGTTTATTGGAAAATTACTTGATTCTGACATTTTGACATAAAGTTTTATATTAAAGAGGTGTTCTAAATCATTCGGCAAATGTGTCGCTCGTGCAAGGTTATATCGATAAATTTAAGAATAATCTGTCAAATCGGTAATAACTCAGCGACCGTACTATAACGTTCACTGAGCTGAGCCCGTCTAGTGTAACTTATATAATCTGTGGTCTAGTAGTATACATGGAAGCATTATTTAATCTGTGATAGATGTCTTTGTTTTTAATTTAAATAAAAATTTAAAAGTAAATGAAGTGTAATTTTTCAAATGTGCTACTTGAAACGTATATATCTGTATTGCATTTACTTAGTTCAACGAATAATAACACTTTAAGTTAGATTTAAGATAGTTACTCGAGTAGTAGTCTCATACTGGTAAGCGAAGTGTAGTGCGGCCACATGTTATTGACTGTCGAACTGGTAAGAGATGCAGGAAGTCGATGGATGCAGGTGACTTAGGACCATGCTTTGCGGTATTCTACAAGGCACAAAGGCCGCAGCGATTTGTTATGGGCTGTAATGATGATGATGATGGCATTATGCATCTATAGGAAGTGCCTTTACTCAGGACAGGATGTAAAAGCAAAAAAAGAAAAACATAATATATCTTAATTTTTCCTGTGTGATTTCTTCACGAGAAGGGGATGCAAGTGCACCCTTTTGCACACTCCTTCCGGCGTCCGTATTACTGGCTATTATTTTAAAATAATGTCTTCTTTGCCAGATATCCAGATGGCACCGTACGGCTGCGCAACCCGAACATCGAACTTATGGACCAAGATATTCTATATCACTTGGCTCTCGGCAGCGGCTCGCACGACCTCGTCGAAATGTTTGGTGATGTCAAGGTAAGCAAAACATACTTATTTGTTACCGTTATCGATGAAATTGAATTAAAAGTTTATTGTTATAATTGTTACATTTAATATTACAATACATCTATTTAATATAATAATATACAACATTTATTACAAAAAAAAACAATTTAATATAATATAGGCCTTCTCTCCACGTAGTAAATTTATTGTACGCGCGTAGGTGCATGACTACAAGTGTTGCCAGGTCTAAGTCAGGGAATTTGGTTTTCACATCGGGGCAGCTATAATGGCTATAAAATAAAATTTTCTTATAGCATTTTTGTGCTTTATAATTATTATTCGAGTCTGATCTCATAAACGAATAACTTTCCATCCAAACATCGTAAAAACCGCATTTTCTTCGTCTATATTTTTTTGTTTTAGGCAAATCAAAACATTTTTGAACTATTTGTTTTATTGCAGTCGCTGAATTTTTCAAATCACTCATTTTAATATAATTCTGTTTAAAACTTTTGTGTTTTTTTTTTCGGCAGGTGAGAAAATATCGTAGTAAAAATATTTTAATGTAGTAGTAGCTAACAGATGTCATCATTTTTGCTGTCAAAATTATGGATTAAAGTACAGACTAAGAAGGTTAGTGGAAATCGGGACATTTGGCATTTGACGTGTCGACAGATCCTTGAAAATCGTGACGTCCTGCGCAAATCGGGACACCTGGCAACACTAATGACTACCTACCATTGGTTTTGGTTGGTTGGTGGACATGGATTCGAATTCCGAGACGGATTAAAATCAGTTGTTGGGTTCATCTGCCAAGAAATTCTCAGTAGCAGCCCGGAGTGTTGAATCAGGGATCATCCCTGAGAGCACGTAAAACCGTTAAACACGTAAAATCTTCAGCTTGATCTCTCCCTCCGTTAGTGTCGGATCGCTGCACCCGCAGCAAGGAGCAACAATCCGGGTTTAAAAGTGACAATATAGAAAGTCCAGGTGCACTTTCTGTTTCCACACCCTTACTTGTGCACACTCTCATCCCGTTGTGCGTAGATTGCATTCAGTTGCGCGAAATTATATCTGGGGGACAATAGTTTTTTTAGACATTCGATCGTTAATACACACTTGTAGTGTTGGTGAAATTCTATCGTTCTTTTTTATTTGGATTACCAACATAAGAAACAGCAATTAATGTATGGTTACATTACAGCGTTATAAATTTACATGATTAACTGCTCTTATAATTATAGGCAATCACAGCATGCGTTGTGTTACAAATGTTAAACAAAATTGAGGAAAATATGTTCTTAAATAAAATATAAAAAATGTACATGTAAATGTATGTATGTAAATGCACGTCAACATGCTTTAGTTTGGCAATAAATTGAGCAAGGGTATCATGGTGAACGTCGAGGTCGGGTTCATTTTTGGTGAGCTTGTTGTACAGGCGAGATATGCGGATTACTGGGGAGTCGCGACCTAAGTTGGTTCTACAAAATTTGATCTTAAAAAGGCTACACGGATATCTTGGTATTCAGCATGGTACGTTAAATTGAAATTTGGACAATAACGGGACACAGTCAGTTCTCAATGTAATTTCACCAATCTTTTATTAATTAACCTTATTTGAATTTTTTATTTACATAACATTCAAATATATACTATATTGGATTATTACGGTTCTAAGGAAGCGGGTGTATGGATTGCAGGGCCATACACTTGCAAGAAGTAGAGTTGAAGTTAGTTGAAGAGCACGTCGAAGAGAAAAGATCACCAAAGTTTAAAAAGGTTTATTAAAAAGTAAAGTAGTTACAGGGTTATTGTGACAAATGTTTCCTTGAGTAGTAAGTGTTTAGTAGGACGGTAGTTGACGAACTGATTTGAAGTTAAATATAATAAAATTATTACTAATTAAACATGCGCCCCGAATTGTAGGTCGGAAACGTGAGCGCAAAATAAAGTTGAATGTACGATGGCTTGCCCGTACAGCGCGTATTTAAAAAAATCCTAATTGTATGCAAACGGCGGAACTTGCATACGTGAGAAATTAAAAATATTTCAAGGACTTATAATGTTTGCTAACACGGATAAGGGCAGCGCGATGGACTCTTCTCTGCCTGTACACAAACAAAATACCTGCACACGTAGCAGTGCGATAACATATTTAGCTGTTAATTTACGTTTTATGTAGCTGTAAGTAATACTAATTACTGTGTTTCTGCATCGTAGTTTATTACGTGTATAACATTTCTTTTTTATTTAGTTCGTGTGCATGGGCGGCACACCGAAGCGCATGGAGCAGTTCGCCTACACGATTATGGCTGAAATCGGTCACAAACTGCCTTGTGGCACCACGTTACAGGACATCAGCCAGTTTTCATACCGATACTCCATGTATAAAGTTGGGCCAGTGCTATCTATAAGTGTAAGTATATACAAGATGTAAGAGTAAACATCGTTGTCACTAAAACCATAGGTAGTTGGCTTTCGGATAAAAATATTTATCCGAATTTAAAAAAAAAAACGCTATTTTCTTTCATAAAATTTAAAAAGTTTCTGTCCGACACCGTCCGTAAATTCATAGATACCCTATGCGCCCGAGTGACGTAATCACTGTAAAGATCACCGCCCGCGCTAGCTACCTACACAACATTCCAATAAAACACAATAGGTACACATAACCTGTGATGTAACTTTTTCTTCATAATTTCATCCTAACTTAGGGCAGACAAAAATTGAGGAATTAAGGAAAAATTGAGATTTTACTTAAAAAAAATGTTGTTATTTTTCATTGAATTTACGTTCTATAAGTGAAACCAAACCACTGGTTTCAAGGATAACGGTGTTTACACTAAAACCCTGTATATTGTTTAAAATTATAAAAATAAATTCCATGATAAGGATATTTTTTACCATTGACAAGGTGTTACGATAGACGAACTAAAATCTTTTTAAGCAGTTACCCTTGTAATCTATTTATCTTTAATTGTTTGTATCTGCTTTCTCTCCTTCATTCAATACATGCATAAATTTTAAAAATGACCGACTTTATGCACTCTATAAGAAGGCACTAATGTTAATGTTACGCGCTCCAGTCGACGATATACTAGCGCCATCTAGTGTCAGGAACGAGAGCGAGTAGAGCGTTGCAGAAAATGACATCACACATCTCTCAACCGACAGCGCCATCCGAAGAACTAAGTTTCTAGAAAATCTATACTCGCAAACTCGTCCCTTTTGCACGCTTTTACCTGAATATTCGGGATGTTTCTTTGCTAATTTAAATAAATAGGCGCTGCAAGATGCGACCGGGGAGAGTTGAACTCGGCGACACAAGCGAAGCTTCGGAGCCGAATTAAGTGGATTAGTGTGTTTAATTATTAGTGTTTTAAGTTTTAATTTGTGTAAAGTAAATTAAAGTGTTAATTTAGGTAATTTTATCGGCAATTTTTATTGTCACGAACCTCAAGCTCGTAACAATTGGTGTCAGAAGTGGGATAAAATAATGCCGATTTTACCTAAGGAGGAAACGGAGGGTGTCCGTACCCGAAGTCAACGCCAGCAGGAGACGGACCAACGAAGATTTGGTGGTGCAACGCCGCAGACGTCGGAGGGCCAGCGGTCGGCAACGGAGGCCGGTCCGTCAGTAGCTCCTGCATCTGCTGCACCTGATTTAGGCGCCCTGATGGTGATGCTGCAGGAGCAGGCCCGCCGACAGGAGGAACAGGCTCGCCAGCAGGCGGAACAGGCACGCCGATTGGAAGAGCAGCTGCGGGGCGGACAGGAGGAACAGGCCCGTTGGTTGAAAGAGCGACAGGAGGAACAGGCTCGCCAGCAGGAGGAACAGGCTCGCCGACAGGAGGAACAGGCTCGCCAGCAGGCGGAACAGGCACGCCGATTGGAAGAGCAGCTTCGGGGCGGACAGGAGGAACAGGCTCGTCGGTTGGAAGAGCAGATGCTCCTCATGAAGGACCTTCACGCTACCTTCGGGAAAGAGATAAAGGAGGTGAAGGATAGGGTTGCTCAGCATGACAACCGCCTGTCGGAAGCTGAAACCCAAATAGAGAAAGCTGAAAACCGAATCGAGAAAGCTGAAACCCGAATCGACCAAGTAAACAATCGGGTTGACAACGTAATGGCTGACATGAAGAAATCACTGGACGAACTCAAACTTGGAGATGGATCTACAGCTCCCGCAGTAGCTACAACACCTTCGCTACGTGGGTTCAAGGTGCCACCGTTCGACGGTACTTCTTCCTGGTCAGCCTACAAAATTCAGTTCGAAGCTGTTATGAAGGCGAACGGCTGGAATAAAAATCAGGCCATGACTGCTCTCACACTAGGCCTGCGTAACCAGGCCTTAACAGTTCTGGAAGCTCTCGGTGAGGAAGTGACTTATGAGCAACTCCTTGAAGCATTGGAGGCGAGATATGGCGACGCTCACCTGGAACACGTCTTTCATGCGCAGCTTAAAGATCGTGTGCAGCGCATAAACGAAAGCCTGCAGCAGTGGGCTCTAGAAGTGGAGAAGCTGGTGCGAAAAGCATACCGGTCTGTACCTGCGCTCATTGAAGGGCACCTGGTGCAGACATTCATCGACGGCATCCGCGACCTGGAAGTCAGAGCTGCTGTGAGGCTCGGGCACCACGAGACGCTTAAGGACGCCTTGGCCCATGCACTGGAAGTGGAAGCCGTGCGGCAGGATCATCGTTCCCATCGCGTCAGGGAGGTTGCAGCAGCTACATTTCGCGACCGCAACAAAGGATACAGCCCAAGGTGCTATGGCTGTGGGGAAAAGGGCCATCTTCGATCCAGCTGCCCTAAGCGAACCGTGGAAAGGAGAGTCGATCGACCTCGAGAGGGTAGTGCAGCTAACGGCACCGCCTGGCGGCGACAGGATCATCGTTCACCTCACGCTAGGGAGATCGCAGCAATTACGGTTCGCGACCACAATAAAAGATACAGCCCTAGGTGCTATGGCTGTGGGGAAAGGGGCCATCTTCGGTCCAGCTGCCCTAAGCACACCCTAGGAAGGGAAGCTGAACGGTCTCAGAGACGAAGTGCGGCTAACAGCACCGCCCAGCAGCAACAGGAATATGACTTCACTATCAGACACTACAGCGGGAAATCTCACGGCAACGCAGATGCATTGTCAAGAAGACCTTGTCCTGAAGATTGCAACCATTGTAGTAGGCAAGAGAGTAGGGAAGTGCTATCCGTGAGGATGCTCAGGACTGACCACCTCAGCAACGGGTAGAAGGACAGCCTACGTCATGCACAGCAGGAAGATCCAGACATCAAGCCAATTCTGGGATGGATGAAGGCCCGTGCTACCAAGCCTAAGTGGAGGGACGTCTCAGCGATGAGTTCAACCACGAAAAGCGATTGGGCCCAATGGGACAGCTTGCTGCTTCAGGATGGAGTCCTGTGCCGTAAATGGGACAATGGTCGAAGAGACAGCTGTCGTTTGCAAATGGTTGTCCCTAAAGGTAAAGTGCCGAATGTTCTACAGCTGTGCCATAATGGTCGTTCAAGAGTCCACCTGGGAGTTAAACGAACTCAGCTGAAGGTCCGAGAACAGTTTTACTGGGTCCATTATCGTGACGATGTGGAGGATTGGTGTCGTACATGTACAAGTTGTGCGGCTGTGCGGGGACCTCAGACACGTAGTAGAGGAGCACCGAAATTGTACAATATTGGTGCACCACGGGATAGGACAGCCCTTGACATTGCGGAGCCGTTACAGAAAGTCGTAAGAGGGACTCCTAAGATCGTCCATGTGGATCGCTTGGCGCGTTATTATGGGACCGATAATGCTCGGGACGAGCATGTCTTAGGAGGGGGCAGTGTTACGCGCTCCAGTCGACGATATACTAGCGCCATCTAGTGTCAGGAACGAGAGCGAGTAGAGCGTTGCAGAAAATGACATCACAGATCTCTCAACCGACAGCGCCATCCGAAGAACTAAGTTTCTAGAAAATCTATACTCGCAAACTCGTCCCTTTGCGCGCATTTACCTGAATATTCGGGATGTTTCTTTGCTAATTTAAATAAATAGGCGCTGCAAGATGCGACCGGGGAGAGTTGAACTCGGCGACACAAGCGAAGCTTCGGAGCGGAATTAAGTGAATTAGTGTGTTTAATTATTAGTGTTTTAAGTTTTAATTTGTGTAAAGTAAATTAAAGTGTTAATTTAGGTAATTTTATCGGCAATTTTTATTGTCACGAACCTCAAGCTCGTAACATTAATTTATACGCTTCCGGATAAGTGGGTATACAGGTGATTTAAAAGATGGCCGCAGACTGCTGGCTTCCAAACTTGATAGTAAATTGGAAACCTCGTTTTAAGCATTTTGTGTGGATATAGCGTGATCTACCTAGGTGGGTCACCATTCTTCAACCCTTGTCTATCGATACCTAAAGTAACGTGTATATCGCGTTTCGTTAAGCTCACTCGACGTTTCAAAAAGGTTACTAATTCATTTATAGATTTTATGGTACAGTATGATACGGTAAAATGTACGGTATATTATTATTACAAACTAAATAAGCCTTTGTGAAAGTTATAAAAAAAGAACATTGAAAATTTTAGGCGGATAATTACGAAATTACGCAATTATGAGTTTTTATGCGACAATTTTTTACACTACATTGTAATTCATCACATTATTACACATCACATATAAATAAAATTGAAGTGATTGTCTGTATATCGAAATAACTGCCTTATTATTTGTCATTTACTTGTCTATCTTACCCCGGAGCCCGGACGGCTAATGTTCGGAATGGCTCAAGCAATTGTAATGAAACTTCTCGAACAGATAGAGAGCAATGCAAACAGTGATCTAGGCCATATTTTGAAGAGAAAATCTTAGAGCTGTGTTTTGAAAAAAGAAACTGCCTTTTATCGGACTCAGGGGGTTATTTGCATGCCATTAAGATATGAATAAGTAATCATTTTTAAAATGTTTGTCTGTCTGCCTGTCCGGGCTAACGTTCAGAGTGGCTGAACCGATTGCGATGGTATTTCGTGTACAAACCGAGAGCAACGCCAGGACTCATCTAGGCTATATTTCATCCGAATAGGGTTGCCAGGTCTTTAAACCGAAAAGCCGGACCGACCAACCAGCTTAGCCGGACATTTTGGTAATAAGGCCGGACACCCTTAATTATTCAGTCTTAGTATAACACGATACCATAAAATCTTAAATTGTAATGAAATGATAATAAAATTTAATGTGTTCTTTATTATTAATCATACAATATTCATTACAATATTAATTTCAATAATTGCAATAGTATGTAGTTAAGTACATCAAATATGTAAAAAAATGGTCAAATATAAAGCCTAACAAAAGCCGGACAGGCCGGAGACCTTCTAATTTGGCCGGACACGCAATCAAAAATCCTGTCTGTGTCCGACTTTGTCCGGACGCCTGGCAACGCTACATCCGAAAGACTTGGAGTATTTATTTTTGTGAAAAAAATGAAATTGAATTTATAAATTAAATGGTCATTGATGACTATTTAAAAAAATATAAATGACGGGGAGGGCGGGTCGTTAGTTATAACTACAATAAGACCTGCATGAACGAGACGACTGTATTCATATAAATTGCAGTGCTCGTTAGCGCACCTCGATGCGACGTTCGTTCAATTGAGACAAATGGACAAATTATACGTTATATCACCGGGTTGAGATATTGTGATGGTAGATAAATATGATTTATTTGCTTCGTGACTTAATTCCATTAAAGTCTGTCAACGAACAAGTGCTAAAATTAAAAATTTTGCACAATCGACTTCAATATAAGCTAATTAAAATGAGAACATCATCAATGTATTCGAAGTCAATTAAATACGCATTATTAACGACAAATCAAAAACATCTGGTTAGCTCTTGATTAAATTTATATGGGACCACACGAAAAGCACCAGCTTTCAGATAAAAAAAGAATCATCAAAATCAGTTCACCCAGAGAAAAGTTATGAGGTATAACACATAAAAAAAATATACAGTCGAATTGAATACCTCTCCCTTGTTAAAGTCGGTAAAAAGAAAATCTGCATGAAGCAGTCAATACGCAAAATAATTTATTTTAAATTCAGCAGAAGTTTTTAAACTAATTTTTTAATGTTATATTATTGGGAAGTTGGGATTACTTTAAATGTTAATAAATATTATAATTTATTCCTTTATTTAAATATGTTTACCTGGTCTATTAGGTTACGGGGCCCAATTTGTAACTTTTCCAATGTACTTTTATCCTAAAATCGTAACAATGTAGAGTGGGGACGAAACTTTGTCATCGAAAGTGTAAATGTTTCTAAACCTTTCTTTTTCAATTTTAATATGTACGTATGTATATAAGATTAGAGACAATAGAACTTCTAGTTTCAGGAATACAAAAAGTACTCTGTGCTTACTAGAATAAAACTTGCCTTTATATTATTATGTTCGACGTACTCAGTCACTTTTTTCCTTCAAAAATCTACCTAGTCTTATTACTTGGAAACCGACAACCGACAAGTATGTATGTGTAGTATAGACGTTAAAGAAACGAGAGTTATAGAGGGCAGGCGTGTGAGTTTATGTATAGTGGTTTTATTAAGATATAAAAATGGAGGAGACCGTAGATATGACATGTCATGACGTTTTACACTTATGCTGCTGCTATAAAAACAGGAAGTTTTTATAGCAGCAGCATAAGTTTAATCAAGAGTAATTTTTAGTGCATCACGGTAACTACGAGAAATATCCATGGTGTGCATTGGTGGCGTAAAATAATCCATTAGGCCGTTCGGCCATCACATCTCGTGGGTGTCATAAGAGAAAACAGGGAAATCGAAAAGGAAATGGGTAGCACCATCTCTCTGATAATAACTCATTAACAATAATGAAAAACTACGGTTTCCAATGCGCCTCCAATGCGTGTCATCTATTGCAAATATGCTCTCTATGAGGCAATCCCTTGGGGCTGTTCACAGTTTTGATGGGCTATAAAGAAAAATATCTTTCACACATTTAATGCAAAAACTAAGAGATCTATAAAACTAATAGATCTATCTTATTATTTACATAAATAAAAAGTGGATTTTATTTTCAGCACGGTATGGGTATCCCTTCAGTAGGGATTTTACTGCATGAAGTGATCAAGTTGATGTATCACGCGAAGGTGCGTGACCCCGTATTCTTTCGAATCGGAACTTGCGGTGGAATCGGCTACGAGGGAGGAACCGTCGTCATTTCTGAAGAAGCAGTCGACGGGGCGATGAAAAATGCGTTAGAACTGGTAGGTGTACGACATTAAATTACTATTATATTATTATTATTTTATAGTTTGATTCCGGTCACAACCGATGTTTTTCCGAATCCGTCCGGAGATCTTCAGGGAAGAGAGGATTCAGATTCCCATTAAATAAAAATAGAGTCCCCCAAAACTTTGCTGAGTATCTTTGACACATAAATAGCAGCCTTATTGTGTGAATGTTTATCCTTGAATTAATTCTGTGTCTGTATGTGATACTCTTTGCAACTACAACCAAACCGTGAACTGTATTATAATAAATACAATTATATAAAACCGAGATATTATATTAATCGGTAAAATGTGTAAAGGGAAAACTAAAATAACTTTTCTTATTTTATATCGTTGTAGCTGCTATTAGGTGACGCAGTTTTTGAAAAGCATGACTTCTAAATCTTCGTTAAATTATTATTAAACTGGCCATGTAGTTTTAATAAATCAGAATTATTAATAAATTATTCCAGGGGAAATTTTAACTCACAGACGACGAGAAATTGTTTGTTTCTTTATAATCGTTTTTGGGGTTCCGTAGTCAACTAGGAACCCTTATAGTTTCGCCATGTCTGTCTGTCCGTCTGTCCGTCCTCGCTTAATCTCTGTGACCGTTAGCACTAGAAAGAAAACTGACTGAAATTTGGTATCGATATGTGTATCAATCACGCCGACAAAGTGGTAAAATAAAAATTGGAAAAAAATGTTTTATTAGGGTAGCCCCCCTATATGTAAAGTGGGAAGTGATTTTTTTTTAATTTAAACCCTAACGTGTGATATATTGTTGGAAAGGTATTTAAAAATGAATAGGGGTTTACTAAAATCATTTTTTGATAATGTCAATAATTTCGGAAATAATCGCTCCAAAAGTAAAAAACAATGTGTCCCCCCCCTCTAACTTTTGAACCATAAGTTTAGAAAATATGAAAAAAATCTGGAAAGTAGAACTTTATAAGGACTTTCTAGGAAAATTATTTTGAACTTGGATGGAAACTACAGTTTTTGTACAAACTCATAAGTGGGAATACTTACTGTGACGGACGGGAAACTACGGAACCCTACACTGAGCGTGGCCCGACACGCTCTTGGCCGCTTTTATTGATATTAAACGAAGCCCTTTACATAGCACTGGGGTGTTTATGGCAAGTAAATAGAATATTGGGACTCTAAGGTATCACTTCGAATAACTACTATTCTCAACTATTTCTGCCCGCAGCAGCAGTGAAGAATGTAGCCACCGTTGTGTCCCGATTTTAAGTTTAAGAGATAAAGTATAGTTGTGTTGTACCTTAGTAGTTAGGTAACTTATCTGTTACTTTATTTAATTGAAGTTGGTTTCAAGTATGTTTGATCTGTATCCGATGTTGTCACTTACCGTCAGGACTTTTGACTCCTTTGTCGCACTTAAAAAAGAAATACGTGTTAAGAATTGCTGTTAGATACATAATGAAAACAGCAACATTTAAAATTTTCTCAACCAATTTTCTAGTATTTGAGTGCTATATCCATAAATACGTATGTTTCAACACTTAACTATAAAACTTGAATATATATTATATTATAATATTATAAGCCGTTCTTTCAACGAATCAATTATAAAAATTACAAAATAAAATGAGTGAACCTTTAAACGATATAAAGCACCATAGCACGTGAGGGTTATATGGACATCAGGTTAATATGGTCACTTTCTTATAACTCAAAAACTACAGACTTGTTTGCAAAAGGCTTTGTGATACGATAGCTCTTCATCAGTTAATCAATTAATAAAGGGTCACAACGGCGCTGCTTTATCGACGCCATTTTGCCGTAAGTTTAACTTTATAGTAAATATTTTAGTCGATTTTAGTGTGGTATAGTGTAGTTGGTTTTTTTAAGTTGATTTTGTTAGTTTTTTTAAGCTTGTTTGTTTTTTTTTTCTTAATATATTAGTGATACTATACGACTTTTGGTTTTTGTCTCTGTCCTCCTCTTAGTTTTGGTTTTATAGGGAGGCAAAGCTTAAAGTGACCACATTACCCTCTCGTAAGATACGTTAGGGTAATATGGTCAATTTTTTTAGAATATAAAATTACCCATGTGAAATAGGTCCTTTGCTGTCGTGGATCGGAGTCAACCAGCAAATACAAGTCCCTAATTCACTGTCCGTACCTACACACCAAGATATCATACCAATAAGTGCAATTGACAACGAGTGCACCGAGTGCGATATAATTAATTTTGCGCTCTGCCGCGTTCCGCTGCTGTACTCGTCGGTTTCCGTTTTAGGCAGGCACATGCATAAGAAGGATTAGTTTTTACCCGACTGCTCCGCATGTTTTTCCACAAGTATATTTCTTTAGCATGTTCTGTAACTTGAATGGCTTAATGGATTATCATATATCGAGACAGAGTCGTCTGACTTGCAGAAGTGACATGTGATAAAATCTTACTCTATTCAGTAAACATTTTTACACAGTCTGGTTTTTTAAATTACGCTTTCCATAAGCATAAAGAAATCTTTTTTATGTTAAAAAAATAATCTCTAATTTATTAATTGTTTCATTATCTCTACGTTGTAATTGTCAACGGCCTTACTCCATAATAGTAAAGTAAAGTTACAGCCTATATACGTCTCACTGCTGGAAACAGGCCTCTCCTCATTTCTGAGAGGGTTTAGGGCAAGGAAGTGACCGTCGCGCTGCCCCAATGCGTATTGGCGAACTTCACATGTCTTCGAAATATTTTTTCTTATTTCTCAGACATGCAGGTTTCCTCACGATGTTTTCCTTCACCGCCGAGCACATGGTAAATCAGCACTTAAAATTGCAATTAACAATTTCATTGGTGCCCATCTGAGCTACCACGGCTACTTACTCCATAACATAAGCTAGGCACTTACAACCCTTGATTTAAACTTATTTACGTATTAATTATTTTGTATATCTGTTTAATATATCTGTCTCTTTCATCATTAAAATAATTAGGGACAACTTTAAGTATTTCTTAAATTGATGTCGGTTTTTACGAGTGCGGCCGTAAGTTTGTTTTAGGGTTTTTAATTTTATGGTGAAATTATAATGTCTATCGAAGTAGGAACACACTAGGCAACACGTCAAACTCGCAAAAGATTTAAGATATACTATGACTCTACCTTATTCTCTTTCTCTTTTTCTTTAAGAAACGTTACCTCCACACTGGGATTTTCTCCTGTATCGTGGAGGCGGTTTACAAACATAAATATCACAAGGACAAACATCCAGATCCGGAACAATTACTTGTCGGCCATACAAGTACTTGTTCCGTGCGGGATTCGAACCCGCGGCCCTTAGCGCTGTAACTCATTGCTAAGCCACTGCGCCACGGAGCCGTCGCTGTTAGTTTTTTTTAATATTTAAAACTGAATTCACAAACGAATTTCTCAGACATGCAGGTTTCCTGACGATGTTTTCCTTCACCTCCGAGCACGTGGTAGATCAGCACTTAAATTTGCAATTAATTTATACCCTCTCAGAAATGAGCGGAGGCCTGTGCCCAGTAGTGGGGCGTATATAGGCTGTAACTTTTTTTTTTCACAAAAAAGTTCACCTGATGATAAGTGCGACCTACTTCAAACAAAGAACGCTACAGAGACTTTGTCACCACTGAGCACTTGGATGGAATGCCTCAAACTATATAATTACGAATATACTGGTTCTCCTAAGGGTGTACCTTGAAACTAGCATTGAAGATACTGCTACTTGGCGACGGAAATAGGCAAGGTGGTTACACCAACCCTACCTGCTAGCGATTAACAACTCTTACCTTCTAGAACTGGATCACAGCATTGATATGCTATGCTACTTGGTGACTGAAATAGTCAACATGGTGGTACCAACCCTACCTCCTAGCGACTAACAACTCCTAGCTTCTAGAACTGGATCACAGCATTGATCTGCTATGCTACTTGGTGACTGAAATAGGCAACAGGGTGGTACCAACCCTACCTCCTAGCGACTAACAACTCCTAGCTTCTAGAACTGGATCACAGCATTGAACTGCTATGCTACTTGGTGACTGAAATAGTCAACATGGTGGTACCAACCCTACCTCCTAGCGACTAACAACTCCTACCTTCTAGAACTGGATCACAGCATTGATATGCTATGCTACTTGGTGACTGAAATAGTTAACATGGTGGTACCAACCCTACCTGCTAGCGACTAACAACTCCTACCTTCTAGAACTGGATCACAGCATTGATATGCTATGCTACTTGGTGACTGAAATAGTCAACATGGTGGTACCAACCCTACCTGCTAGCGACTAACAACTCCTACCTTCTAGAACTGGATCACAGCATTGATATGCTATGCTACTTGGTGACTGAAATAGTTAACATGGTGGTACCAACCCTACCTGCTAGCGACTAACAACTCCTACCTTCTAGAACTGGATCACAGCATTGATATGCTATGCTACTTGGTGACTGAAATAGTCAACATGGTGGTACCAACCCTACCTGCTAGCGACTAAGAACTCCTACCTTCTAGAACTGGATCACAGCATTGATATGCTATGCTACTTGGTGACTGAAATAGTTAACATGGTGGTACCAACCCTACCTGCTAGCGACTAACAACTCCTACCTTCTAGAACTGGATCACAGCATTGATATGCTATGCTACTTGGTGACTGAAATAGTCAACATGGTGGTACCAACCCTACCTCCTAGCGACTAACGACTCCTAGCTTCTAGAGCGCCAAACCTCTTCACCGCTGCACTCTAATGGACGCCACACACGGTCAGTTCAACTGATCATTCCAACTGATCACTTCAAACTAGGACTGTTGATATTTTTTAAAATATCGGACTTTCGATATATCGATAAATATACTTTTATATAAAACTCCGATATTGATGTATTATTTATATTTATCGACTTATCGAAAATTCGACATTAAAAAAAATATCAACAGTCGTAGTTTGAACTAATCAGTTGGAACGACCAGTGGAACTGACCGTGTGTGGCGACCATAAGGCGTTTCTAACAAATGAATTGGAAATGATACGGTGTAATGGTAATTATATCGACTTATCGAAAATTCGACACTAAAAAAATATCAACAGTCCTAGTTTGAACTGATCAGTTAGAATGATCAGTTGAACTGACCGTGTGTGGCGACCATAAGGCGTCTAACAAATGAAGTGTCGATATCAATGGTTAATACTTAAATAGATCACTCACCTTCGATTTGCCGACCATAATCATTATGACAATCGCTGGAAGAACTTAGCACTGTAGGGTAACCTCCGTCATAGCCTTCCTAAAGAGTTACGACCGTGGCACGCCTATGTATGTACAAATTCGAATACTACTTTCGTAGTTGTTGATGAATAATTTATAGTGTATACCTGGCCAAAATTACTTTTTTATTACTAAATACAGCTTTAATTAAGAGGCTTACTGACGAATCCAACTCGGCTAAACCACGTTATATGTATATACCTCAGAAACTAAAATATAGATTCGTGCGTATTATGCTGCCTATACGTGGTCTTTTACTGCCAGCCGTATAAAGAAACTCAGTAAACAATAAAGAGTATATAAATCACTACGTTTAGTGAGCAATGGAGAGAGTTCGTGTCGGAGTTCCACTTCGTAATAAAATCTGTAAGAAAATATTCGCTGTATAATAAAATATTCCCAATGGATCAGTGAAGCCACTCCAGGCATAATGTGTCAATTTATGAGGTGGACCAATATTTAACAGTTGAATTACAATGATCTATGATCAGCCGTGGTAGCTCAGATGGTTAGCGCTCGCTGTAAATTTCAAAGCAAACCGGGTTCGAATATATATATAATATATATATATATACAGGGTGGTCCAAACAGTGAGGTTATAAAAATTTTTTTTGATTCCTCACACCTAGGGGTATCCGAAAATACCCTATGTACGCGATTTTTTGTAGTTTTCGAGTTATGATTTTTTTACCCTTTTTTTGAAAATATTCACCCTAAACAGCTTAACATTAAAAAAATGAAATTGTGAAATTTTTTCCAAGTTTTTTGTTTGTAGCATGATCCATAAGAGTTGCCCTATTATGCATAAAATAATTAGCTTCCTAACATTCACCGAAGATATAATAATTTTAATCGAAACTTAAAAATTTTCTGTCAGGAGAGTGGGGCTTGAATTTTCAACATTAAATGAAAAATAGTAATAAATGATTTCATACTTTCTAATTAATTTTAAAAACTTGGCAGTACCTTAATCTTTCATAATAACATTAAAAAAATGACACTTAATAGGCCAGTTTTTCTGTTACAGACTTCTGAAGTCACTCAGGCAGGAAACTACCTGAATAGTTTATTTGATTTAAAAAATCTTTTTATCATTTCTAGGGCTAAACTAAGATAGTAAATGCTTCAGGTTAGCAAAAATAACATCAAGTGTCTTTACTTATTGTTTATGATTTATAGACAACAAGGTATCATTTTACTACGTTCTGGACAAATGATTTCAAGATTATATATATATATATATATATATATATATATATATATATATATATATATATATATATATATATATATATATATATATATAGTAAAGTAAAGTTACAGCCTATATACGTCCCACTGGTGGGCACAGGCCTCCCTCATTTCTGTATATTTCGAAGACATGTGAAGTTCGCCAACACGCATTGTGGCAGCGCGGCGGATAATTCCTTGCCCTAAACTCCTCTCAGATATGAGCGGAGGCCTATGCCCAGAAGTGGGACGTATATAGGCAGTAACTTTAACTTTACCATTTACAATGGGCTATAGCAGAGATAACGAGAGTGCAAACGTTTCATACAAGCGTCTCACAACGTCAGCAGAGAAAATAACGCAATATTTATTTACTAAATTCATTTTGTTACCTCGACACGACACCTTTGATAGCGCACCTCTTCTCAATTTCTCTTGACTGATCGCAGTATGTTTGTGTACACAACCGTTGTCATAAACTTTAAAAAAAACTGGCCTTAGTAAATTCAAGCAGTTTTTTAGGCGCTGGCTCTCCATCTACCAGCAGTAATGTAGTCATGTACTGTTGTAGTAGAACAATGAAATTGTACGATTAGTTACGAACGTTTTAAATGAAAACTGCTCTCTTGATCTACTAGCTTTCTTGACTAGTGATAATCATTTTATCGGTCTCCTAGATTAAATTATTTGCAATTATGTATAAATTTCAAGTAATTTGTGTAATATTAACATGCTTACAGACGGTTCTTGGCAAGACGATTCAGCGGCCAGCCAAGTTGGACCGACGGTTGGTGCGCGAGTTGAAGGCGCTCGCCGACCCCGAAGACCCTTACGACACCATCACCGGAAGGACCATGTGCACTTACGACTTTTATGAAGGTTCGTATTGACTGAATTTTAATTGTTTAACTTTAATAAACGACATGAAATACAGCTCTCACATGCGTTACTCTCACAAAGCTATGAACTATGTTTTCAAGCTCAAGCTTCGAGCTTAAATTTCTAAAAGTAATACATATATTATAGAATTTCGGTTCTTTTAAGAAAATATTGGTTAAACCACTCAATTGAACTGCAAAGCTAACGATCTTGAGCGAAAATTTCTTGCATGATGCGCTCTATAACTAGTAAACTAACTCTATAATTTTCTTTTCTCCTACTGCCAGACTTATCTGCACATAATGCGTCTTACTGACTGATATATCACATATTCATATTTTGGATAAAAAGTTGTGTTATAATTATAATATTCTTATTTTCTTGCTTATGATTACTAATATGTAATTTATCTAATAAACCTAATTGTCTTATTATAGGGCAAGGTCGCCTTGACGGTGCGTTCTGTGATTTCACTGAAACAGAAAAAATGGAGTACCTGGAGAGCATACACAAGGCGGGTGTCGTAAACATTGAGATGGAATCACTGGCATTTGCTGCCCTCACCCATCATGCTGGCATCAAGGCAGCCGTAATATGCGTCACACTGCTCGATCGGCTTAAAGGTGATCAGGTATGTCATATGGGTGAAGATCCGATGTCGCCTATAATTCTCGACAAAACTAATAATAATGATGATATAAAAGTTAATATAATGTATGAAGATTTTGCTTGAAGCGCATCATTTTATACGTAATAGATCACTGCAGTTAAGTTCTTATAAGCTTACCCTGCCATACAAAGCTCCCTTGTAGCTCTAGACCATTGTCCAATCGTCCAAATTCAAGGATTTATCCGTAGCTGGGCGAAATTCTTCGAACTCATACACAAGGCGGGTGTCGTAAACATTGAGATGGAATCACTGGCATTTGCTGCCCTCACCCATCATGCTGGCATCAAGGCAGCCGTAATATGCGTCACACTGCTCGATCGGCTTAAAGGTGATCAGGTATGTCATATGGGTGAAGATCCGATGTCGCCTATAATTCTCGACAAAACTAATAATAATGATGATATAAAAGTTAATATAATGTATGAAGATTTTGCTTGAAGCGCATCATTTTATACGTAATAGATCACTGCAGTTAAGTTCTTATAAGCTTACCCTGCCATACAAAGCTCCCTTGTAGCTCTAGACCATTGTCCAATCGTCCAAATTCAAGGATTTATCCGTAGCTGGGCGAAATTCTTCGAACTCGACTGAAAACTATAGATGATTGATGATGTTATATACCTAGGTAAAACAGTATGTGTATGTAAAGGGCCTGTTTGTGAAAATTAGTGAATATTGTTAAATTACTTTCGTTTCCAATTGACACCATCACAGAGCTAATTCTGCCAAAATAACCAATTAGTCCCAACAAACCACATTGGAGTACAATGGTCTATCCATATGGAACACAGGCATCTTAATAATATACTACAAATAATAAATATGAAATTTTAGATACTTTTCTTACATTATGTGCATTATGATGTGGTGGGGGTGGAAGAGAATCCACCATCACGTTATAACTTATAACCCGTGGGTGAGGCAAGGGGCTACTATGGGATACGCCAGAAAATTCTCGACTGTGCAAGACGTACAATACTCAGACCTGTGACATAAATGCTCAGCAGCACAGCATCAAATGTGCAAAACGTATGGCACTGCGCTCGTCAATCTGCCTAGTAAGCGGGACGATTATTGTAAACCCTCCCTACAACGGGAGATGCCCGTCGGGAGATCCCATGTCCGGCGTATTGTCGACTTTTAGGGGCTAATGAAGAAGAATGTTAAAAGGGAAGAAATATTTTTTTGGTTTTCTAACGATGCTTGACTGTATCGAGTGTAGTATGAGGGCCTTCAGTATAAATATATTATATTGATATATAGATCAAACGCCACAAAACAATATTACTTAGTAATTAACAGTATTTCATATATTTTTTCATTGTTCAATTTATTGTGTTAGATAAATGAAGATGGTCTCAAAATGAAATAACCGTAATTTTTAGTTTAACCGAATTGAGTAGTTTTTACAATAAATTATAGAATTTTAATTAATTTTATTATACAGGACTATTTTTCAAAGAGTAGCCAAATTAAGTTCAGATACATAAATGATGATATACCGTTACTGCAGGTTTTGAAAATACGTCTTTTTATTTACTACAAGGCTTCTACTTTTTTAAAATTATCGTAAATTGAAAGTGATTTATAGGCAACAGATACCCGTACGCACACTCCTGTGTGTGCGATTCAATTCACAACGTTTCGCCGGTCGATTGAACTTAACGCTGTGTGCGTGCGTAGTAAAATAGTAGGTGTTATGTATTTATGAATAACAATCAGTTAAATGCATTATGCATTACCATGCGCTCTGAATTTAAAAGATTAAAGGACAGAATGCTTGAGATTTTGTTTTATTAAATTTTCTTTACCATTCACTTATATTACTTATTCTGAACCTCTGCAAATTTGGCGGTATATTGCAAAATAACCCTGTATAGCTCACCTTATGAGTGTTCCACGCCGGGAAATGCAGTGCCGATACGCTCGCACTGGCAAAGCTATATATAGTTCATCGACATTCTGTGTCATATTTGAATGGAATTGTTACATTTGTTAGTTGCCTGAGCATCGTTCAAATCTTCAAATGTTAGTATCATGTACAAAAAGATTCGCATTTAGAGAGCTTGGTATTCCTCTTTAAACCGCCGATGTAATTGTTCGTATATTCTCCGAATATCCGATCACATTATCAATTTTGCTTTGCTACCCTCAACGGTCGACCTAGTCCGAGAGCTTGTGAAGAATTTTGGATTTACTAATTTCAGTCAATAAATGTGTTTTGCATAATATTCTCTTTCTGCTGGACATAAACTAATATTATATATTTTCAAATATATCCCGCATGTTTTTTAAACTATAATGATCTTAAATTTTAAGCCTTTTCAAAACCAAAATAAAACACATTTTGTACGATTTTCAAGTGGCTCTGATTTTGCAAATCGTCTTAAAAATTGTTAATGTTTTTATTCCACTAAGGACTAATTTTCCAATCGTCAGATAAAAGATATTCATCAAATAAATTATAACTGACTGAATACAAAAGTTAATAAATTAAACTATTTTATTCGTTCAACTGAAATTTTTAATTTGTTTATTATGTATTTTATCCCTTGAATAACTTTATCTGATAGTTGAAAATCGACCCTAAAAGATATTGTAAATTTCTTATTACTTTCTTTTCAATTTAGGTCTTAGCGCCAAAAGAGGTTTTAGATGAATGGCAACAGCGCCCGACAAAACTTGTTTGCCGTTTCATAAAAAGGTATGTTTTGAAATTTTATGAAATTTTAAACATAAAAAGACATAAATTATTATTTCAGTAACAAACTATTTTGTAAGTAGCAAAATTCACGTTTATTAACATACCGACACAATTTGTTCTATCTATAACCATGATAAAAGAAAAAAATAAACCTAAACCATAGATTATACAGCGTATGATATACGAGAAAATAAAAGTTTGGCAATGGATCAACGAGTCAAGTTGTTAACCAGTATTAAGTAAATCTTTTTTTTATAGAACTACGTGACAAACAGGCAAGCAGTCCACCTGGTGGTAATTGGATGCTGTACCAATAAATACCTACATTTTTCCCCAATTGAAAATCAAAATGCGGATGCGTTGTCACCCAGTAAAAAGGTTCTACGGTTTTTTACACTTACCATACGAACCTACGATATACAGCATTATTACGCTGCTATTTTGCGCTGGTATTCTGTGAGAGCATGGTTCTACCCCGGTCCAGTCGACCCATTCGTGCTACTACCATAATACCGCTGCAGTCTGGCTCCACCACGTAAAAATAGTATATATGGTATGTGTATAAAAATAAAACTGGTATGTGTGGTATGTATAGCTGTAACATCGCTCTACCACGTAATTATCATCGAAACAAATGCAAAACATGCTCTCTTTTGGCTATTTGTTAATAATAAAAGATATCCTATATCTTTAAAGGCTTTATTTTGCTAATAATACTAGGAATAAGTATTTCATGGCGTACTGAAAACCGGAGCTATGAGCGCAAGTTCAACATTATAAGCTCGTATTACATAGCGTTATAGTAAATTGTCCTGATACATTTAATTAGTACCTTCCTTTTGCTGCTGTATAAGTTGTACAATGTTATGTATGTAATATATAATTTTATTTTATACTTTAGATACTTACAAATGAAGGGGCGGCTGTCGGTGGACGGGCATGGCTCCATCGCAGTCAAAAGTCCGCGTCGGTTCAAACTGGTGCAGCAGGAATCAGAAAATTACGACTAAATTCACTGCCTAGTCATATACTTCGGACTCATTACAACGGTCTATGTTAGCAGTCATCGAAACCAAGCATTGTGTTGTGTGTGTCATTAGATTAGTTTTTTTTGCTGTTTTTATAGTACATATAAACAAAAGAGATTCGTTTTTTCGATTTGGAAGGGCTTTAATTTGTACTCATTAATAACCATTAGTTGTGGTACAACTTAATCTCATTTCATGTTATCCGTTTAATAAAAAAGTTATGAAAGTAAGGAAAATATTGTTATTCAATGTTTACAATGTTTGAAATATCTTAAGGTACCAAAAATTACTGGTTATACATTTAATTACTATTAAATGAGACAAGTTGTTCGATTTCAATCAGCATCAACGAAGTAGGTTTTAACAATGTTTTGTTTTTTATTTTTGAAAGTACAGTTTATTTGTTAAATTAAATTATAAACATTACTCGTATACCTGAAACGCTTTCAGATTTTAAGTAATGTTAAAAATTATAATTAACTATCGAATATCAAATATTTTAACGCTGCTATTATGCCCTTTTAGATCCATTTCATTCTGAACTCTCTACTTAACTGGTTTTATATGTTTAGTACACTCAATAATTATTGGGTGCAATATGTTTATCACGCCTATTTACCTAAGCTATTGAAATATACCAACATTTTTTCTAACTATCTATATAATATCATCTATGTAAACTTGCTCTTAACTATTCTATTTAATATATAATTATGTACCTAGAGTTATATTTAGGATAAATAGTCACATTTAATTAATCTACCTACTGAACTCACATATCGTCGTAATACTATATTTTTATCAATTTATTTAACTATTTTCCATGTAATTTTATATTAAGCTTTTCGTTACAAAATATTATCGTTATATACATTCTGAACGTGTGTTTGGCTGGACCGAATTTGATGAATTTTATTTGTGTGCTTTTGAGTTAGTCCCCGGATGGTTTAGGCCCGATAGGTGGCGCTACTGTCGAAATCTAGAACTCACCCGTGCGAAGTCGAGCCTGATCGCTAATAGGTAACTTAGAAAAAGGAATGTGTTTAATAATTTGTTAAGCTTTTTATTTTTACAGTAAGACTTAGTTAAAAATAGTGATTTATATACCTATAGCTTTTTCTATCGTTAAATATTTTATATTAAAATCAAACAGTGCAAACTAAATATACTGACTACTTATATGTATTTATCCAAAATAACCTATATAAATCACTCATCAATTTAGTATTAATAAAATATTATTAAAATAACATTTTTTTTATTTTTTTAACAATTTCATTTTAGCATTTTTATCCATAAAAAATACAATGGTTGACATTAAAAATAATCTTAAAACAAAGAATAGTTCCATCTTGGGACTAACTGGCGCATTGTATTGTGTAAATTGTTACCTAATTTAAAATTAAGGTTGAAGAAGAAAAACCGTAAGACCGCTTATATTAGGTATGTCCAACGTTTATAAATCCGATTTCAATGTTTGTTAAACTACTGTATGAATAGTGTAAAATATATTTTAATTATTATAATGATCATGTTATGTTACCATTACTGCAAATATATTAATTAGAGTTGTTAAAAATGGACCACGACAATCGTTCTTACCGATCAACAATATAATATATTTAGTAATAAATAGATAATAAATAATAACCGTTTCATGAACAAGAGAAAGCTTGTTCAAATGTAGTGCAAGTAAACAACATAAACATTCATCTGTTAAACTTCTGCGTAGAAAAGGAGTTTTATCGTTTTGGGTTTTTTATAATATAAGCGAGGTAGGTATATTAGATTTTGCTTGCACTTATCGTGAAGCTCTTAGAAGACGTTGAACCGTCATATTATTGGTTACATACATAGACTTGTAATATACTGTACGCCAGTACATTCTAAGTCTATGGTTACTTATATGTATTAAAGAAAACCAATCAAAAATTTGTCGCCTGATTAAAACAAGTGCTTCCACGTCAAAATAATTGTTATCTAAGAGTACTGCGTAGAGAATTCGGCAAGTGTAGTATGCGTGTTTATTTGTATAGGAAAAATAATTCGCAACCAATATATCCGAAGAAGTAGTTCTTGGAGACATGATACGCCGACTGCGTATAGTTTTAGTCTTATAAATTACACTGGTCGGCAAAAAAAACCGGGAGCAAAAAGTTTACTATGTGATTTCTATTGGCTTTGATTTGTTGAGTCCAAATCTGTTTAAAGATTTCAACTATCACCTCTAGCTTTTCAGATATTTACATTTAAATAAAATATCGGTATATATATATTAAATATGTATATATTTTAGAACGAAAAAATTTACACTGATTGATGACTTTTACAACACAAATTAAAATGAAATATGAATTAAAAAATATAAAAAAACATAAAAATTATAACTATTTGGTAGATCGCTTTCTTTTATACATTTTAACTGCTGTTTCTCGATTTATTTCCCAGCAAAAATCAGCTAGCATTGCTGGGGTCCACTTGCCGCTGTATCTTTTTTCCATATGTGCAATGTCTTGGTGGAATCTTTCACCATGCTCATCAGACACGGCACCAAGATTTTCTGGGAAAAAATCTAAATGCGAATGCAAGAAGTGAATTTTTAAAGACATATTGCATCCAAGTTGATGATACGACGAAAGCAGTTCTTCTATCAGCTCTGTGTAATTTTCAGCCTTTTTATTGCCAAGAAAATTGTGACATACATTTTCAAAAGCTACCCATGATCTTCTTTCTTTATCTACCAACTTTGATTTGAACAGTAGAACAGACTCAGAACACAACTAAATACATGTACATACCAACGTTCACAAATACCGCTGCCTGCAACTATAAGCAAACAATTCTAGTGCAAACAAAAATGCTATTGCGTCGAAACTAAACGTGCTAGGTGAATTCTAACTACATATTTGGATTTAACGTAACTAACGTAATAACTTCCATATATACAGTTTTTTGCTCTTATTTTGATGCCGACCAGTGTTATTTATGTACTTATTACACAAAAAATTGTTTTGTGTAATAAGTACTTGTGATTAAGATTACCTGTGTTGGTTGCATTTTGCATCAATATTTATAACAAATTTAGATTCAATGACATTCACTTTTAAATGAAATATATTTGAGCGTATAAATAAATAGTAAATAAGCGTATTGCGTGGAAACATTTAATAAAAATAGTTACAAAGATCTAGTATTTTCTACGAAAAATGTAACGTGTGAAAATAGATATAAAGTATTATTTATACTTATATCATTCTTTTAAGTGCATGTACGCATTTTTATTAAATATATCTTTTTATATTAATATATTAATTTTTTTGTATTATTGTTGGGTAAACATTTTTTTTGTATTAACGTTTTGCCCTATTAAAATATTTTTTTTTATATTTTTTGACGGTGAAGTATATTAGGTATACGTTTTTTGCATTGAGATTTAAATTACATAGTACCTATATTTATTTAACATAATCACTGCAACAAATATATTGATTGTACAAAACAGAAAATATTAGAAAACTTATCGATATTATGATTATTGTAAGCGTTGTAACAGCTTAAATGATGTTAAGTATTGAATAAATACAGTTTGTTCCTCTTAATAACCTCTATTCATTCACACAATTTTTATTTATTCATAAACATACCTTATATCTAATATGTAAGTAAAATATATGCAATAAAAACATTTTAGTTTGCAATATATGCAAGTAAAAAACATTTTAGTTTGCAAGCCTTTAATTATCGTATTCTAGATTTATGTACATATTAGCTAACTACGGCACAAAGTCTTATAAATTAAAAGAAAAAAGGGAGAATTAAATAAAATTATGTAAGCAAAGTTATAAAAAAAGATGGCACAAAGTATGGATTTTTCATATACTAAGTTTTTTAACCAGGTTTTTGTAAGACCAGCATGGGCAAATTTTTAAATAATGTTTAAAATCTCTATTAGCCTTCCTACATGTTTCATACTTGCAAAAGTCAAAGGAAATGAAGGATGGGGAGTAAAAATCACAAAAATGCAGAAGCATTTTTTGATATTATAGAAATCTATTGTCTTAGGGTACCGAATTATTCAGTCTTTTTTTTTAATATTTACATAAAATTCTCTCTAAGTTTTTATTATGTGCCATTTGCCTTAATTTTATTGAGTACTTCTTACAAAAATAAATGAGCATTTTATAATCATACGCGTATCACCTATTTAAGCTGCAGGAACTTCATAAGAGCGTCTTGTATAAGACGGGGGCTGGCTTCACTATCCGCTGTGTATCTAACGCCTCTAAGCGCTCCATCCTCATTTCTAACTACACCATATTCTCCGACAATAAACCCGTCTGGCGTCCTTTCTTCAACGCGGTATTTTTTGTACTGTCTGCCTTCAACTACGTAGCCCACTTTGCAGTTTTCCTGTTTGCAGTTTTCGTTGTTCGGCTTCTGAACGCCATGACTACGGCCTTCAGTCATAACACTAATTTTTTCATCTACTTCGTAATTTTTTTCAGGTTGATGTTCTATGTACGCCTGAGTAATACCTTTATAATCTATAGTAGTAATTGGTGTTGTGCTTATATCTGCCTCATTTGTCGAACTAGTTACAGGTGTAGTTTGTGAACGTGGTCGCCAAGGGGTATGGTTCGGTAGAGGTTCCGGTGTGAGATGCAATGAGGCTGGTTGACTGTAAAATTTAGCTGGTTCACTGTACACTTTAGCAGGTTCACTGTATACTTTAGCAGGTTTACTGTATACTTTAGCAGGTTCACTGTATACTTTAGCAGGTTCACTGTATACTTTAGCTGGTTCGCTGTAGAATTTAGCTGGTTCACTGTAAAATTTAGCCGGCTCACTATACACCTGAGCTGGTTGACTATAAACCTTTAAATGGGCATTATGAAAAGATTTGTTTTGACCAAAACTGTTATTTTGGTGCTCGTAAGTAGAAAAATGCTTGGGAATGTCATGGACAATATTAAAACTGACTGTAGTAACTCGTGTATTTCTGTCTCTTTCGAACAATGATTCATGCGTTAAAGCTTGTATATATTTTTTTGCCGATAAAGACGAAATAGATCTCCCCATTGGAACATTTTCAACTGTTTCATCAGTTTCACTTGCTGTAGCTTCTACATCAGTTACAGATTTATCATAAAATTCTGTTGTATATTCTTCGGAAATGCTGTAATTAAATTGTTTAATATCAGATTCGAAAGGATGCACCTGTTCAAAATTATTTAGGCCTCTTGTTTCTTTCCGTGCTTGTAGTTGCTTGATAAAGTCTATATTGGCGCCGGCATATTTTATCATTACGTCAGTTACATTTTCGTCTTCAATGTCTTCGATTGTAGTTGGATTTGTAGAATTTGTGATATTAAGAGTCGGTGGTATTGTGATTTTGGTATGTGGCAGTTGTTTATTTTCAGGTAGTATATTTGTTTTTCCTTTGCCTCTACCTACTGCAACAGACGACGTTATTCTTACGGATATAACTTGTTCATTTTGAATTTCGGGCGTGGCACCGCGTTTTGTATCCTTATAATCATCTTTGTTCTCTTTGTGATGTACTTGGATTGGCTTGGTGTGCATTACACCAAAAGGCAAGAACTGTAAAATAAAAATCAAAGTTAGATTTTTTATAAAAAAATAGTATCTAATACAGCGATCAACAATTCGCTGCCAAGCATGTTGTACCACTCCAAATCATCCCTACGATAGGATAGGCCTATGTAGAATCAAAATGAACTGATAATGAAATAGAAGAAATAAATAATCAAACACTTCTTCCTAAGTGCTAGTTTCTTTTATTTATTTCAATTGATACAGCTTTAAGAAATTAACTTGTATAATAATATGGATTAGATCGTTGATTGATCCAATGATCATCATCTCTTAAAGACAGTTTACTTTTTTGTAGTGGACCCGAAACTTTTATAACTTAACATAAGTACTTTTTTAAATGGAATAAATATCAAGTTTCATATTATAACGTAGCATTTGACTTGAAAGAAGGAAGTTTGTACATCTTGGCATATTGAGGATCATCAACGTGGTGATCAATTTAATACGTGGAAAATCGATTCCAACAGTGTTAGTAAAGTTAATTGAACAAAAATAACTGAATTTAAGGCAAGTGACCATCTTCGATATGCTTAATTACGAGATTAATATAATAATTACCTAGCTACTAGCTAAGCAAGTTTATTATAAACTTATCAAAATGTATTTGTAATTAATAGCGTCCTTGTAACAAATCGTTTTAACTTTAGGACACCTAATACTTAATTTTAATTAAAAAAAACCACTAGGAATGTTATATCAAGTTCGTTAAAGATAAACTGCTGATAATGTGTTCAAGGGGCGACGGAGCGTTAATAAACGGAGCGGAAATGGTGGCGCATTGTCGGCTATGAGTGACCGCGCTCGCGGCCTTGTCGAGCTTGCCACGTTTAGCTCTTTTCTTGCATAATATTCGGTGATGTATCAAGTAACTAGACTTAGGTTAACATTATCATCATTACAATCCATTAAAAATCCACTGCTGAACGTAGGAACATATGATCTCCTTTAAGGAATGCCACGGTCCTGAGCTACCTGCATCTTAACATGTCGTCACTCCGTCTAGGGTGCGCCCGAAATTAAGATATAGCATATTTTTTAAGATACTGATCAACACGCTGAATTGAACTGTTTGATAATAGAGGAGGATAATCCCCCGCCCCCTTCTGTACCGTGAATGAAATGCCAGGCAAATCTTATAGATTGCGAGATCACCATTTATTGCAAGACAGATGTAAAATACCGGCAACGACGATCAAGGTAAAAGCTGAGAGGTATCTGATACCTACTGTAGAGTTAATCGTTCTCTTAAAAAAATAGTTTCATGACCAGTAGTGAACTGATACGGCCTGATGACCAAGAACAAGTTCAACAAGTAGATATGGTATTTTGTTATTTTGATATGCTTCATCCTAGTAAGTATGCATAATACGACGACATAATACGATACGACGAAACAGACATATTTAGCACATAAAAAACAATTTTAATAGATTTGAGAGTCCTCGCTACCACACTTAATAATAACGAGTACTTAAATCAATTTGACATTTGATTTGACAGCTAAAACGCGTTGAGTGATGTTTCAGTATACCAATTTTTAGTTGAGTAGGGTTTAAGCACAACTCAATTTCAGTCACACTTAAATTTAAGAGATGCTTAAAATTTAATTATTAGAATACGAATATAGAGTTTAGGAGCTGCTCAAATGCTGAGAAGCCGTTAAATATTTGAGGGACGTTTGAGTATTCAGGCATAGTTGTGGCAAATTGTTGAAGAAACTATTAAGTGTCTATTTATGCCACCATTACAGATATTAATAAATTAATTTATTATGTATTATGTAATCACGTTTAAGGGGAAATATAATCTCAAATGGCTTAGCAAGATCCTTTGTTATGCCGAAAATATTGCAGCATTAATTTTGAAATAAATTTAAGGTAAAGTTGAGGATTAATGTTAAGGATTATGTTAGACGAAAACACGATTTCGTAAAATTTTCTCTATAGAAAAAAAATCAAAGTTACCTCCAAAATATACAAAGAGATACAAACATATTTTGGATCATTTTTTGACACAGAACATTTGATATCTATAATTTCATTGTCCAGTCATCGCCAAAGGCTTCTATCAGCAGAATCAGCTCAACGCAGTCATTTATATTTACGCAATGAAACAATAGTACGTACCAATGTACATACTATATAAGTACTATATGTAAAGTATGTTTGGATTCAATAAATAGTACCCGGATGACCGAGCTTTGCTCGGTTTGTTTTGGAAATTACATTTAGATACAAATTACATACTGATGAATAATATTTTTTGATCTTATTGACATAATAAAAAAACTGAACTGGTTATTTGAATAAAAAAATCATGAGTGCAATTAGTTTAATTAAAATTTTTGTATTTTTAAAAATCCTAAAAAAAAGGGCTCGAAATAATATATTTTCTCACAAAAGATGGGAACTTGAGAAAAAAGGAAAAAAATCGGATCGAAGACAGGACATGAACCAAGGCATAACTATTTCGCGACAGCTCGATATCCACTTGAGCTATTACGATCATTAGCACAGTGTCAAAATTTACCTTCAGTAGCAGTTTTTCATTGCCTGAAAACACGGACAAAAAGACATTTTTTTTCAAAATAAATCCTAGCTAGATCGATTTATTACCTCCGAAACTCCCCGGACACTAAATTTTATGAAAATCGTTGGAGCCGTTTCAGAGATTCCGATTATATATATATATACAAGAATTGCTCGTTTAAAGGTATAGTATTATTATTATACTATCGTTTCGTTAGTCTTTTCAGTTTTACAGGTGGTAGTGCCACGCTGAAGCTATATATTATGGTTGCAGCACAAATGGGTCGGCTCGACCGGGGAATGACCACGCTCCCGCAGAATACCAGCGTAAAATAGCAGCTTAATACTGCTGTGTTTCGTATGGTGAGTGTAGAGAACCGGAGACCCTTCTTACTGGAAATGAGGCATTACATCTTAGTCCTCAGGGGTGACAATACATCTGCATTTTCATTCTTAATCGTGGATAAATGTAGATGTCTATTGACCACAGCATCCACTTACCATCAGGTGGACTGTGTGCTCGTTTGTCGCCCTTTATTCTATAAACAAAAACAATTTTATAAACATATATATCCTATACCTTTAAACGAGCCATTCTCGTATATATGTATATGTATATATATATATATATATATATATATATATATATATATATATATATATATATATATATATATATATATATAATCGGAATCTCGGAAACGGCTCCAACGGTTTTCCTAAAATTTTGTGTGCAGGGAGTTTCGGGGGCAATAAATCGATTTAGCTAGGATTTCTTTTTAGAAAATGTCTTTTTGTCCGCGTTTTTAGGCAATGAAAAACTGCTACAATATCGTTAGAATAAGAAGGTAAATTTTGACAGTTTGTTAATGATTACAAATAGCTTAATTGGTATATTGGGCGGTCACAATATCGTAATACCTTGGTTCGAGCCACGACCGACCGACCGACTTATTTTAATTTTTTTTCAAGTTCCTTTCTTTTTTGAGAAAATCTATTTTTTGACCCCTTTTTTAGTATTTTTTTAAAAACACGAAAATTTAAATTAAACTGATTGCACTCATGATTTTTTATTCAAATAACCAGTTCAGTTTTTTCTATTATGTCGCTAAGATCAAAAAATATTATTCGTATTTCATCAGTATGTAATTTGTATCTAAATACAATTTCCAAAACACACGAATTAAAAAAACCGTGCGAAAAATACCGAGCAAAGCTCGGTCAACCGGGTACTATACATATATAAATATATAATCGGAATCTCGGAAACGGCTCCAACGATTTTCATAAAATTTTGTGTCCAGGGAGTTTCGGGAGCAATAAATCGATCTAGCTAGGATTTATTTTTAGAAAATGTCTTTATGTCCGTGTTTTCAGGCAATGAAAAACTGCTACAATATAAGAAGGTAAATTTTGATTAAAGCTTATAATCAGTGTCATGAGATAAATCTTTTTTTAATAAAAAGAAAATACGATTTAGTTGCTGTTAGACTGTGGTTGTTGGATAAGTGACAAATGTATTCGAAATATAATTCGAATGTAAAAAATGAACCTGCTTGGAATTTGGGCGCAAAAAGTAGCCACCTCTACATAATAATAGTCTACAGCGGAGGACTGAATGTCGTTACTACTAGGCACTCGCGTATTTGTGTGTATAGATAGTAGTTTAAATCAATAGCTTAAGTAAGGAACTGGATCAACTAAAGCAAAATCATGTAATATAAATAAAGATAAAAATGTCGTTGAATAAATTATTTTGACATTTACTTCCTTGCTATCTTTTCTAGCTCAGTTACTGATATAGTAAAAGGTGAGAAGTATTCATCAGCTTAAAGGAAGTTCGGACGTTGTTAAAGCTATAATTTAGAATAAATTTGTGAAAACCCGATAGTGTAAATAGTTCAAAAAATTTAGAGTATTAATATTATTCTTGATAAAAATGTCACGGGACAGGGTTATATCCATGTAAACTTGTGAAAATAACCAGAAAGTGTTTTTTATAGAATAAGGGAGACAAATGAGGACTCAGTTCACATTCAAAATTTTTATCGAGAGGACTTCATATACATGAATGTTTTGATGTTCACATGTTTAAATTTTATATTTGTATTTTAACATTTTCAAAATTAAAAAAAAATCCTTAAAAAATGATTTGAAAACTATCTATTCTATATATAGGCTTTTATTTCTTTAATTTATCTTTCACACTCTTTTTTTCACATGTCATCAAAACCTAAGTTTATTATATATATGCTAAAACACAGGAGCTCGTGTCGTAAATTGTATAATTACATAAAGAAGTAAGTGCCTAGGCGTCTGTACTGTAAGTCTTCCATGTATTGTTACTCTTCACGAATGAATAATGTTTTTAATTAACCTCCCAATTAATTTTTTTCGTCTACAGAATGCGTGCATTCTAATAGGTATTACAATTGAGCCTCTAATTACTAAATTGTAGTTGTTAAAAGCAATTCAAAATAACATTGACTTACCGAGTAAAATAAATGAAAGTTTTTATTGACTCTGCGTTTCCTAAGGATTATCTAGAAAAATTATATAGGATCCGCATTTGAATCTTATTTAAGGGGAAATATAATCTCAAATGGCTTAGCAAGATCCTCCATTATGCCGAAAATATTGCAGCATTAATTTTGAAATAAATATATGGTAAAGTTGAGGATTAATGTTAGATACTATGTTAGACGAAAACATGATTCCATAAAATTTTCTTTCTTTTGTTTCCTGCCGTCCGGTTCCAAGCTTCAAGACGCCGATAGTTTAGGTAATTTCTTTTTACAGTGAAAATAATGGTAATTAAAAAAAAATAAAAACATAAGCCCTGCTTTATAGTTAGTTCAGTTAGTATGCAAAGTTTCATGATCTTATTTAAAGTATTTTATGAATAACAGCGGTTTATTGTTCAGTTTGGAGGTAACTTTGGATTTTTTTTCTATCGAGAAAATTTTACGGAATCATGTTTTCATCTAACATAGTACTTAATATGAATCCTCAACTTTACCATATATTTATTTCAAAATTAATGCAATATTTTCGGTATAACGGAGGACCTTGCTAAGCCATTTGAGGTTATATTTGAGGTTATATGGTTATGTTATAACCATGTAGAAACGTGGGTTATTTATTTAACCATGTAAATCCCTACATGGTACAAAACAAAGTATCTTCCCGCCGTCTGTACGCTTAGATCTTTTACGAAACGGATTTTGATGCGGTTTTCATTAATATAACAGAATGATTCAAGAGGAAGCTTTATAATATGTATAATACATGCAGACGTGCGCAGCCGGGGCCGGTCGTTAGAGGTCCATAATTCACAAATCAAAGAGCTTACATTCTTATTGTAACCTTTCTTTGTAAAAGTAACATTATCAGTGCGAAGTGATCATGTAGGTGAACCCAATACCCATTGAGCCTTGAGGTCTGCCCCACTGCGCCACGCCGCGCCACGCCGCGCCGTGACAGTGAAAACAGCAAGGCCGAGTGCTTTATGATTGCGCTCCCATTCGTTGTGACTACGAACTATTATCTGGTACTTTATTAACTTACATCACATTGCTATCAGCAAAATCTGACGGTGATGAAAGTGGCTAGTCAATTTTTGATTTCAAAAGTAGACATTTTTCTTCTCCGATTAAGAGCATCGAGGCGATCACGGTGCTGGTCAAAATTGTATACTGTAAAATTAAGATCTTTATTTCTTTATTATTATTTATTTAACCAAACAACTAAATATACAATATCTGCCTATTTTCTGAAACAATATTAAATAATTAAATTCTAGAATTTCTCACAAGTTGGGGAGGACTAAACGAATATAAGCATTTGAAAAAAGTAGTACTGAATGTATAATATCTAAATGCTAATATACTCAAAAATATACTAAAAATAAAAATAAAAAGATTTAAAATTAAAATTAAACGCGATGAAATCCGTAAAAGTAGTTTAAACTATGTATGTGTAGTGTTCGCGTAAATATAAGAAATCATTATGCCAATATACTTTTATAAACAGATTAATTACTGTATTATTAATCTGTTTATTAAAGTAATATTTTTTTTAAAACCAGACATAGCATACTTTTTTCTACATTGTATAAACCAGTCGCTTTCCGATGCCTGTACGTTTAAATCTTTTAAACTACGCAATAGATTGTGATGCGGTTTTCTTCAATAGACATAATGATTCAAGAGGAAGGTTTATATGTATAATACGAAATGTCGAGATCAAAAAACCACCCGTGCGAAGCCGGGGCAGATCGCTAGTTACAGTATAATGGATATCTTGCGTCCAGGACCGAACCTGTTTTCTGTTTTAATAGCAAATCACTTTAGCCATGACATATTAACTGATGAGTGTGCCATTATGTCGTAAAGATATAATCAATCTGGATAATGCAAAACTGATTAAAAAGATACAACGTGTATTGATGAATCCCCGGGGATTAAAAAAAATTAAATCAGGAAATAATTAAACTGAACGATGGGTGATTGCACTCTCACTTTCATAAGCTTAACTTAAAACTTCATTGGTATTTTTTGTATTTGGCATTTAAAGTTCATCAGATCAAAGCATCGAATATGTTATTACGTTAATATAGTTGAAAATCTAAATGACAGCGATCACACAATACATAAAAGCATAAATTGCGACATAAATAACATTAAAACGCAAATTATGTGAACCGATGGCAAGGGTATGCTATAAAATTACATAGAGGAAAATATTTTAAGTAAAATGTTGTGATTAATAAAATCATGAGACGTAGACGGTGAACGGATAGATTGTTTAAATTTCAGAAACAGGCTGATTGCTATTTACGGCTGTACTCTACTTTATATTTATTTATTAAGAAATATGAAGATATTATAATTTTTTTTAGACCGAACAATCTAAATACTTTGTACGGTAATGCTACACCTTTTTAAGTGATGAAGATGGTATTTCCACTAGGGAAATGGAAATAAAAATATTTGTACTACATTTTGTGATTCTAAATCAGATCATCTTCGCTATCGAATTAGAAAATTTACAAATTAAATCTGGAAAATCATATTATTTAGAAATTTGTAATAGAATTCAATATACTCCCAGCGGTCTCTAATCTAAGCTCTACTTGCTTATTGAAGAAAGCTTAGAATATTGTATAATAATAATAATAATTCATTCCTCTACAAATTTAGAAATAAATATAAACATACAAATTAATATTAATATGCCACAATTAATTTGCATTTTTTGTATATGCAAGCTAAGAAGGTTAACAATACTAATGGCGTAATACGAGGTGAAGTAAAGACAAACTGCGATACCAAGAAGTCCACACAAGTGAAGTCAATAGAATACTTTTCCCGTGAAAATAAAAAACGTTTTACAAAAGTATCCATTACGTAGGATCATGTACCTCATTGAGTATCTGGCGTTAGCTTAGACCATGGTTTAGGTGCGCTAGTCATCACAACCACGCCCACGCCCTTCAACTTTAAGGCGGCTCCGTGGCACAATGATTCAGTGTTGAGTTACGGCGCTGTAGGACCCGCGTTTGAATCCCGCACGGAACAAGTATTTGTATGGTCTACAAATTATTGTTCATAGTCTGGATGTAGTTTCTTTTACAATTTACTTATGTAAATTGTCTCCACAATAAAGTAGAAAATCATAATGTGTAATAGTTAACGCTCTTTTTTAATAAAAAAGAACGATTTATAAGAATCCAGGCGTGGTATATTTAAAAGATGGTCATGTAAGATATGATAAGTGGATTATAAAACTATAATTAGGGTTTTAGACCTAAGTTATTGTTGAGAATTAAGAATTTAGTTTTTTTTATAGCATTGGGTGACAAACGAGCACACAGTGCACCCGATGGTAAGGGGATGCCGTGGCCTATAGCCACACATTAATCCTCGATTAAGAATCATAATGCAGATGCGTCTTCACCACTGAGGACTAATATAGAATGCCTCGATTCCAGTAAAATGGGTTTCCTATTCTATACACTCACCATACGAAACACAGCAGCTTTGGGCTGCTAATTTTACGCTGGTATTCTGCGAGAGCGTGGTCCTGCCCCGGTTGAGCGAACCCATTCGTGCTACAACTATAATATGGCTGCAGCATGGCTCTACCACGTACACATATGCAGAATTAAATAAAGTTATACTAATACTGATTCACTAAGTTATGATAAACAGCAGAAGTATCTTCCTCCTAACAACTAAAAAAAAAACTTCGGTTGCCAACCCACTTGGCAAGTGTGGATACTATGGCAAATACCCCCCCCCCCCCTGTGGGGCAATCTAAGGGGAAGGCCTCTGTTCAGTAGTTGTCTTGTGTGCGGTGTGCACCGCCCCATTGTCATGTTGTAATAGGATGTACTTCTTGGTCGTTTTCCCCTAACTTTTTCAAAGATACTGGGCAAACAAGTGGTGGCGCACCACTCAGCATTAAATGTCATTCGTTCATCATGACAGGATCCGTCTGGTAGGAATAAAACCAGCTTCTTGTCTGTGCCGGCCTTAATTTTATTGGTTTGCTGCTGCTTCGAACATCCATATAATATATTATAGAATACCATTGCTTGTTTTTCAGAATGTAACTATATATCCACGTTTCGATCATCACACAATACACAGCATTTGTAAGCCCGTCATCATACTTTTACACCAATTAACTCAAGCCCGTTTTTGTTCTGGCATGAGTTCATGAGAAATCCAATTGCAACAAAGTTTTCAATGTTTTAAATGTTGGTGTAATATTTTTAGAATTTGGATTATGCTGGTACCTAAATAACCTCAAATCTCCTCATAGGTATTGCGCCGGTTTTCTTCAATCACTTGACAGTAGCCACACGACCCACCAGTTCCTCGGTGATCGAAGTTATCGTCGACTTTCACAAATTTCATCATCGAGAGAAACACGACCATAATCCAATTCTGCATACCAACGTCTTACGGTGCTCAAGTGCTTCAACAGCTTGAACAATTAAAGTCATAAAAAATCATCGCTGTAAAATCTTTACTACTTTTAACAGACGACAAACTTATTATTTTAATCAAAATAGATATCTATATATTCTTATGTTCTAAAAATTATAACATACGACATTCAAACAGTTCTAAGCGGTCAGGGGCGTAGAACTTTCACTATGTTTTTTATCAAAATAAATAAAAGGGCGAGAATAATCATCCCTCTTATAATTTTGAACGTAAGGCGGAAGGGGGTTATTCGTTCTGGAACTAGCCGTAGTATAGTAAAAACCTGTTAATCCCAAATTGTCAAGTGTCAAAACCAAGCGTCCTATATTTTGCTAGTAGTCATAATATCACAACATGTTTGATCATGAATTGTCCGGACCATAAGTAGGTACGTAGCGCCTGCTATTATTAATTCTGTGCCAGACTTTTGATACGAGATTAGTTGTAAACTTGTTAGGAAGTAGGTTAGGTACATTCAACATTGAAGTACATACGTTCTTTCATAGTTCATCCATAATATTAGTCAATAATTGTTGAACAAAATATTATGTATATTAAACGGCAATTTCGGCCCTATTATCCAGTAGCTACGGGTTATTCTGTATGATATTTTCTACAATCGAGAACAAAATAACTGTCTATTTGTCCACTTACTATCGAGTAAGTGCTGTATAGTGCCGGTTAAGGACATTCACTACCCCATATCTTCCCGTGTGTGTCGTAAGAGGCGTCTTCTTCAGCATCTTCCTGATAACAGCTATTGTACAATAAAAAACTGCGGTTGCCAACCAGCTTGCCAAGTGTGGCAACTGTGGCAAACATCCCCTACGATGAGAGTTACGAAAAGACGGCCCCCAGTCCCCTGCGGCTCCGCTATTCCTGGCTACGGTGACGACCATGTTAACGGCGGGGCAGCTAAGAATCTCCGATGGAGGTTTGGTTGCCACATAAGACGACTCGAATGGCAACATATAACGCACGCACAATGAGGATTGACGAGAAGATCCTGGAGCTGGAAGAAGAGAAGAGGAAGAAGCGATATAAAAGTTGCACTGGGACATTGTAGGACTATCTGAGGCCCGAATAGAGGGGAAGGACACGGTAATCCTTGAATCTGGCAACTTGTTTTATCACTGGGAGGGTGACTATCTGTCCCAAGGAGATGTTGGATTTATCGTCCACAAGTCTCTCGTTAACAACGTTGTAAAGATTGTGAGTGTGTTGATGAGGGTTGTGTACCTTATACTCAGAATCACCAAACGGTATTCCTTGAAGATCATACAGGTTTACGTACCAATCTTGGCACATCCCAAATAGGAGGTGGAGGAAATGTACGACATATCTCAAAAGACATGCATTCTTCCACAACCCACTATAAGATGTTAATGGGAGACTACAACCCATAACTAAGCACAAGAGAGAACGGCGAGCTGAAAGTAGGGAAATTTGGGATAGGCCAACGGAAACCAAGGGGCCAGCATCTGGCTGACATTATGGAGAAAGAGGGGCTCTTTATGATGAACTCTTCCTTCCAGAAGCGGCCCCACGGTAAGTGGACCTGGTCGAGCCCGACGGTTCGACAACAAATACGATTGACTTCATTACGACGACAACAGAACCTAAACATTAAATTGGAGAGGGCTCGTCTAATAAAGTCAACGCTCCGTCCCCCTCGTGCTCTAATCCAAAATCTCGAAACCTTTCAGCTTGAGTTACAAAGCCGTTTTCAGTGCCTAGAAAACTGCAATTAAGTGGACAATGTGAATTACAAGCTCGTGGAAACTGTCCATGCGATCGGAGCTAAGTTCTTTAAAACCCGCCGCAGAAGAATACAAAAACTTTCCGATCACACTCTTAATCTCATCGATGTTACACGTTAAATGAAGCTGCTATCTTCGCAAATTTTACAGAATGCTACTGGATAGACAGATCTCCAAATGCATGCGGTGGGACTTAAGCAACTTTAATATAGCTCGTAATGAAGAAACGGCTCCAAAGTCTTTGTCAGAGATTTGTCTGTCAGGAAGAGTCAACTGTCAAAGCTGAAGACTGAGTGTGGTACCATAGTTTCCGGGACACCTGAGATTTTGAGTGAATTCTGTGAGTAGCTGTACACATCATCGTTGGAGCCACACGTAAGTGCGAGTAACGATCCAAGAGCAAGACTTATCCGACACTATTCCTATGATATCCCGAAAGTCAATCCGAGCGAAATTAGAATGGCTCTCCAGCAGTTTAAAAACGGCAAGAACCCCAGGCGAGGATGTAATTACAGTAAATCTTCTGAAAGCGTGTGGAAAACCAGTACCTACTTGAAGTTCTTCAGAAGCTCTTTAATTCCATCCTCCAGGGCGGAACTACTCCGAAGGCGTAGCGTCATCCTATTAACTTAGAAATGAGGATATCCGCTGTAGAACCAGAGCGACCGACATAGCCCAACGGATTAGTAAGCTGAAGTGGCAAAGGGCCGGCCATATATAGCTCTAAAAGCCGACAACCGATGGGGAAAATAGGTTCTCGAGTGGCAGCATCGTACAGGTAGGCGAAGTGTAGGGCGACCCCCCACTAGATGGAACGACGTCGTGGTAAGACATGCAGGTCGATGGATGCAGGTAGCTCAGGACCGTGCTTTGTGCCATTCTTTGGGGGAGGCCTATGTTCAGCAGTGGATTTATGAAGGGCTGTAATGATGATGATGACTATCAAGTAAACCGTGTGCTCGCTTGTCATTACTTGTATAAAAACAGTCTAGTACATGGAGTCATTTTCTTGTAATCCTATTAAATTTACGAATAATTTGCGTATGAAAAAATTCCAACCTTATTACACGATATAATTATAAGAGGCAAGCCCTTAGCGTTAGAGGGCTTATGTAGCTATTAAGCCACACTTTCTGGGTTCCAGTCTTAATTCATTATTTTCCATTATTTTATTTTACATTAAGTCTGATTGTGTTGTATCCCGGTAGGGAAATAAACCGGGATATGGGCAGGAGCCTTAACCAAAAAAAGCCTAATAACATTTTTTTTAACTGCGATTGTCAAAGCGTCAGCCCCATGTGGCAATTGTGCAAAATATCCCCTCTATGAGCCAATCTATGGGGAAGGCCTATGTTTAGCAATGGACTTTTGATGCAGCAGTAACAGTAACGATGATGTGACTTGTGGTTATCCAAGATCTTATCGTATACGCATAATAGTACGGCTTCACTTTGTTTTATTATTCGGAGCTGTATCCGTGTGGTAACAGCAGTCAAAAGATTTGATACTTTTACGTTTTAGTTGCTTCTGTGATGTGATTCGATTCTTTAAGATTTAAGGTACGTGAGGGTAATATTTACCATAAGCTTTGCCGTCCGAAATAAAACCGAAACTAAGAGGATGACAGAGACAAAAACACAAAATAGTATACTATAACTAATATATTACGAAAAAAAAAAACAAACTGGCGCTGGCAATCCTAATTAGGAACATTATGAAAAATCTATTTAAAAATAACTAATTATACATATACATACTAAAATAAAGTATTAACTACATAACGTCAACTGTCAAAATGGCGTCCATAAAGCGCGCTTTTGACCTTTTATTATTTGATTGACCGATAAAGAGCTATCGTATCACAAAATCATCTTATCAAACAAGGCAGGTAGTTTTTAAGTTATAAGAAGGTGACCTTATTATATAATTAATATTATATAAGTAATACTAGAATTAACAACCTTATTATATAATTAATATTATATAAGTAATACTAGAATTAACAGAATAACCTTATTACCCTCACGTATTATATTTGTAATTCCTGCCTCACTCCTCCTAAAAGACCTCCGTACCTCTTATGAGAGGACTTTGAATTCACTCACTTTACGATCACAGTGAATAATAAAATGCAATCTTAATAATAACAACTGATTTCAGATTGATAATTTATAATGTACGCGTATTTAAGTATAGGAAGAGGGCAATTCGACGCTTAATATCGTACTAAACATATAATTATTCGCCCGCAGTAATGGCTAGGAACCATTATGTATTATTCTAGTAGTTAAAACCGATTTGTATCCTTGCCATACATAACGTTGTTGTACTTAAGTATTTTAACCAGTTAAATATACGAGTAGTGAAGTTTCAGTCAACGATTCTCTTTTTTCTTGCCCTCGGGACATTTATAAACACTTTGTTTTTTCAGTAGGATCCATCATGAATAATATTTGTCATTCCTCCAAGATTATTTTTCCAGGGGATTTATTATTAATATTTTATTAGTTATGCTGAGATTGACGAAAGTACGTATCTTAAAGAGTTTACGCACCAATAAAAATAGGCAAGAAAATATAGATTTACAAGATATTTGTGTTTAAAAAAAAAACAAAAAAATTTTGAGAGTTTATCCGAATTTAAATATGAAAAGCCTACTGTCTATTCTCCTGCAATTAATATACCCATACCGTGTACTACTTTACGTTGACGGCTAATCCATAGGTAAAGTATACTTAGTACATATAGTTGATAAAGTGTATCCTACAAATACATATCATTATGGTTTTATTCACATATGCATTAAAGCCCATAAAACGATCAGAATCAGGATTAAGCCTAAGTATGTTAACATAAATATAAATAACGCGATGCAAGTTTGGTTAAAGAGTTATAAAAATGTCTAAAGACTTTTTCCCAAAGGAAGCTGATATCACGTTTCGAAATCCAAAATTTATAATAATTTTTAAACGCCAATACAGCAGCCTAGATGAAGTAGAATGATCGTTTCTCTCGCACTGTCATCACATGGCATAATATGTCATTTATAAGCTAAAAAAAGTTTTCCGTAAATTATTGGTAGCTATATGATTTTTTATTATAAAATGAACTTCTATTTTACTAGTAATCCTGTTTAACTAAATTAGGGGTTTCGCTCTAAAGTTCTTCGGACGGTAGTTGGATGACGGATTGCGGTAAATCTGAATACTTAAGTGTCAACCATGACTTTTTAGTTTCGTCGCCGTCCGTTTACATTAGAACCTAAAAATTGGCTTGAACCATTGAAGTATAATGTACTTACGCTAGTATCTACATATAAATATTACTTCAATGGTAAAAACTACATTTTAATCCATATTGCGGACTGTGGTGTCATAACAATTTTGCTTTGAGTTATTACGAGTATATAGTTGTCATGATAGGATCAGTGTAATTATGGACCTACTCAGTAATGTTATACATTACTGCTTACGTACAAGGCGACCTTCGACTGCCTTTTATCAATTACAATTAGTCTTGAACACATTTTCGTCTTTTTCAAGCACAACCAAGTCTTATAGAATCGTAGTAATTCGTAAATTTATAGATACTTTATAACAAGATTACATATACCTAATTAAAAAAAATTGTGCATTAGAATTCAATATAAATAAAATGAGAACAACACAATTGTATTCGAAGTCAATTAAATACGCATTATTAAAAATAACTCAACAACAAGTCAGATCTTGATCAAATGTATATGAGTACGCACGAGAAGCACCAGCTTTCAAATAAAAAAAGAATCATCAAAATTGGTTCACCTAGAAAAAAGTTCTGAGGTAACACATATAAACAAAAATATACAGTCGAATTGATTACCTCCTCCTTTTTAAGTCGGTTAAAAATGGAGCCAGTTATGTTGATTTATTGGTTATTATACTTTACACAAACTATTGGAATATCATCATATATAAGACTCAAAAATATGGCCCAAAAATTGTGAATGAACGACCTACTTAAAGCGTGCTGGAAGCACCACGTTGTAAGTAGGCGGGTCGTAGTATAGAGTCGAAACTGGTACATACGTGATGCTGTTCTCATAGCTAATTTGTGGAATTTGGGAACGGCATTTGAATATAGGCATCCTTAGAGGGTATATATATCCTTTACAGGGTTTAGAGGTGTAGGTGCTTGGGGTTTTAACCGGCATATAACGTCATCTGCAACTGCATCATCTTCAGGGATATTATAAGTTCGAACAAGTTTGAGATAAGTAGTTCTTCCTACTATTGAATTGCTCTGAGATATTCCTCATATACGATTTCTCTAATGTTTACGCTTCACTGTTGTCACTGTCTGTCTGTTTTGTTTCTGTAATTTATAGAATACGAATAAAATATAGACTACAAGCACAGTACTTGGAACTAACTGCAACAGTAACTTTGTTTACACACGATACGTTTTCGAAACCGAATACACAATCAACACAATCTCCAGTTTTCAGATTCTTTACTTGATATCCTCATAATAATCTACCTTTATGACATATTTTCAAGTATTTAATAACCAAGAAGTGGCCTAGGTTTTCGATCAGTGCGTCAGTGAGCGATAAAAATGACACTATTCAGTCCTTAATAACTAATGATTATGTAATATGTTTATTCATAAATTTTAAAATCCTAGATAATCTCGGGATTAGGAATGCAAAAATATAGGTGTGTAAGGTGTATAGTTTTTAGTTATGAGGGGTTCGAAAGGATTCGAAAGGAAAGGGGATCGAAGGGTTTTGTGTAAATATACCTGTCGGTGCGTATTTATGAACTTGGCTGATACCTGATACACTAGATGCTTTTATGCACTTTATTTTTAATAAGCTATTTACACATGGTAGAGCCATGCTGCAGTTATATTAGTAGTATAGTTGTAGCACGAATGGGTCGGCTCGACCGGGAAAGGACCACGCTCTCACAGAATACCAGCGTGATATAGTAGCTTAATGCTGCTGTGTTTCGTATGGTTAGTGTAGAGAACCGGAGACCCTTTTTACTGGAAACGAGGCGTTCCATCTTAGTTCTCACGGGTGACAACGCATCTGCATTTTGATTCGTAATCGAGGATAGATGTAGATGTCTATGGGCCACAGCATCCACTTACCATCAGGTGGACTGTGTGCTCGTTTGTCAGCTTATCCTATTAAAAAAAAAACATATAAAAATATGAATGTTCCATATTTTCAATGTATCTACTTACATCTTTTTTATTATAATATTTTAAACGTTGTGATTATAATAAAGCTCTTTGATGATATTGACATAAGGTTAAACATCAACTCTGGTAGATAAAATTATTTGTACAAAAAATAGTTACAGATCATCATTATGATAATAGTGGTGGCCCTGAAATACAAGCTTTTCTTAGTTTAGGAGACAGGGAGTCACGCATTTTGATTACTTCTGTACAACCTCTATTTGAACTAGTTTTGAGTTGACGTATTTTTTTCCATATAAAGTAATAATATATATTTCTTTTGTAATTAATAGTCTATTCGTGTATAATACTAATTTCATGTAGAAAACACATTAATGTGTTTTTAAAAACAATTGCGAAAACCCTCTGTGAACAATGCGACTTGCACGAAGGGGCGTCGCGTCGTTCGAGAATTGTTAAAACCAAGACGGTGCACGATAAAGAATGCAGATCGTAGATTACTCTTGAAACGTATCTAAAGTCACGAATTATACATAGAAACAGCAACCGACCGCATGCTTTAGGTTACGTCAAAACTTTTCCAATGGTGATATATCACCAGAAAAAAAACCTTGCTTTTAAAAAGATATTATTTTTACCATTCATTCTTGGTCTCTTTGAAATATGTGCACTTACCTTTATAAGGTTAGCATTGGTAGAGCAGGGCGAGGCGAGAAAACCAGTTCTGATTTACCAGATCGTGAGGTATTTTAAACTTAAATGCAAATAAATTGAACGATGACAGAGAACTTGAGATCACAAAGAAAATACTGTAACCATATTCACATTTCTTTAAATTGCTTAACAGAGGCCTTGTAGTAAAGTTATTATTATAAACAAAGAATCTGATTGCAGTGATCTATGATTTACATACCTCGTATTCGTAATAATAACCATAAAATGTAACCTTTTACAATCCGCATACAAAGACAAATCTATCGACACCACGTATTTCAAAATTCTTCTAGCTTATACTACATATTATACGTGAAAAACATAAAAAGACTGTAAAAAGTTCTTTGCTCGGGTGAAAAATCAACATATCCGTTTAAAACAAAGGCCTAACGTTATGAACCCTTAGCTATGAGTTTGCTTGTTTGCTAACGAGCAAAAGTTTTTAATTAGTTTGCTCAAATCAGAACAGCAAGGCGTCGTCGCTATCGCTACAAACTTTTGGGTATATACAAAGTACTCTACGCCACAAACGAAACGAAATGAAGCCTAAATCACGCTATTGAATTATCCGAACTACTAAAGTATTTTTGTAACTGCTCCGTACTAACATAAGGGGACCACTTTTCGTAGAAAGCAGGCAGTTAAATTGGTACCAATCTTCTAATACATGCTAGAGATATTCGTTTTCGTAGTAATAAAAAAAAACGCTTACGATATACTGACTGCTGATGAAACATATATATGGCTGTATATGCCTTACTATAGACATATATACATGAACTCTATAGTGCTATGACGATGAGCCAATACCCAACACCAATAAAAAGTCGATTACCGCCAAACTGAGGAAATAGAGTAAATGGGGCCCTACACTCTACTGTGAAAAGTCAGAATGTGTCAAGGCACGTATGGCAATTCACAATGCTGTGTTGGTCCCTACTTTAATGTATGGTAGTGAAATTTGGGTGTGACAGAAGAAGCACGAGAGTAGAATAAACGCAGTAGAAATGCGGTCGTTAAGGAGTATGTTAGGGCTGAATCTGAATGGCAGGGTGAAAAATTGTGTCATAAGAGAAGAGGGTGGTTTGCAAGATGATGTTGTGACCAGGATTAAGAAAGAAATGCTTCGGTGGTTTGGTCATGTGGAAAGACTGAACGAGAAAAGAGTGGCAAAGCAAATTTATGTTGCAGAAGTGATCGGCAGAGTCGTAAAGGGACGTCCTAGGCGAAAGTTTATCGACCAAATTGGCGATATATTGAAAACGGGCCAAATTAGGAGTACTCTTAACCGATGAGCATGTACGCGTAGGTATATGGATGTGTAGGAGGCGAGAGAGGTATGTTAGGATCGTGCGAAATAGAAGTCTGTAGTCTCTGTCTAACCATCTGGGTGACAGGCGTGAGTGTTTATGTATATGTATGTATGAGAATCGAATGGTTGCCCAGTTTTTGTGCAAGGCGGGTCATGATGATTGATTGATGATTTTTTTTTAAAAGTCCCGCTAGATTTCTTGCTGGTTCTTCCCAGGATTGAGGTTTCTTTCGTAAAGTAATTTAAAAAAAATGACTCAATAAGTATTATTTATAATCTATATTGAATACAAAAGTTTCCGTTGCTGTATATCTCTAGATTTCGATCACGGCAGCCTGTCTCAACCGAGACTCGCTATTTACGGGGCATAGCGCATAGGGCTTCTCTCATTTCTCAAAAGGATTAAGGGTATGAAAGCGTGGAAGTGTCCATCGCGCTGCCACAATGCGTGTTCGCGGATGTCACATATCTTCATTATTTTTTTTTTATTTGTTAGACATGAAAGTTTGTCACGAAGTTTTCCTTCACCGTCGGGCACGGAGTATATCAGCACTTTAAATTACGATTAACAATTACATTGGTGCGGGCGGGAATTACATCCCGGTTGCTCGCGTTTTACGACGAACACTTAGCGTATGAACTGCCAATGTTCGCCACACACTATCTACATACGTTATTAAGTTCATCCGGAACCCTCAAGGCAAATTTAGTCTTGTATCGTGGAGGCGTTTTATGGCCGGTTTAGGTACATACAAAAATTGTACATGGACAAACATCCAGCCCCGTATTAACAACGAATTAACTGTTTTAGACTACTAACAATTATTCCGTGATGGATGCAGTCAAATTTTTAGTAACTGATCTACCGAGTGATACGGTGGAAATCTAAGCACTAAAGCACATGATCTTGAACATTGACCTGATAAACCTTGAAAATGACTTGACATGACATTAAAGAGTTGACAAAATCCGTAGAAAAGGGGTGTCTTAGCAATGGGTTCTGTGTATCGTATCAATGGCAGTTTTCTTAAGAAGACATGGCTTCGTACTGAAGATTACTTAAAAAAAGTTAAAACCCGCTGCGAAATAAATCCCACCTAATTTAATAGTATCTGAAGTCAAGTTGTACTGAAGAATTAAAACCCCAAAAGCTTAAGTAGAAAGTTTAAAGTTTAATTATTCTTCAACCGTAGGATGGAGTTGAATAAATGGTTCCATTTTTTCAGTTGGTGTTCAAAGTCTATTCTATAAAATATATAAGCGAAGATATCGCGTAAAACATACATACAATAAGTACAGTCAAAATGAAAACCTGCCCCCTTTTTGAAGTCGGTTACAAATAAGTAATTTAAAATTTTAAAATAAGGCCATAGTTGTACTTTTGGGCTCAGTATTTGCCTAAACCTTAAACACATTCTAGATACTTTATGGGCAGTTTGTTTATAAAAAGATATTCCCTTGTTATAAACGGCACGAGAATTAACGAACTCTTTAAAAGCATCTTTACTGCTTCTTCGAAATCGAAAATTTTGCCTATTAAAAAGTTATCTAAATGATGTATGTATCGAAAAATGATGTATGTTGGGACAAAGTGGACAATTGATGATATGAGGAAGAGTGGCTAGCTTTCGCTCTGCTAATTATGTCAACTTCTGTTGTGCGGCAAGTGATCGGGTATTGTCATGAAGAAGCAATGGCGAAGAATAGTTCACCAATGTGGGTTGTCTGGGTGCCAACTTCTCCACCATCATTTGCAATTCTCAACAATAACTGTCAACAGTAACTGTGCACCCAGATATCAAGAAGCTAAAGTGCTCTTCCGGATGTTTTTTCGTTTGACTTGGACATTTGAGCTTAACTACTGTTATGAACTCTTGCGATTTCCTTTAGTCCTTCCGTCTTATAAGATTCACCTCTCATCGCAGGTAATCCATTACAACGTAAAAAACCTTACTGCTGACCACAGATTGCCTCACAGCAGGTATTGGTACCCCATGATTAAATTCCCACTGTTGCCTCATACGACAGCCACGGGACGATATGGGGTGGTTGTCCTTGCACTGCCACACTGTGCATTTACATGTCGAATCACATTCAAAGGTCGACCACACTCGTGAATTGCAAGAAGTATAATAGTTCTTGTTCTTTACACCAGAATATTTCAGTGGGAATACTTCTTTGTAATGACAGATATAGATAAGTACAGTGGAACCAACTCCGACGTAATCCAAGGCAGAACCTTGTGCTCTCAAACACTCTTCCTAAAGTTTTCTTTCTTGTATACCCAAGATCACTGAAATTATGTAGCTACAATGTTACTACTAAACTTTTGCAATAAAATCCACGAAGGCAAAGCTGCAGATAAAAGCCAGATATCAATAAAACCGATTTAGATAATATATTCTAACACTTCCTGTCGTTTGGCGAATAAATGAACCGAAAAAATGACGTTGATCCTAATTGATTTATTAACAATTACAAATTCTACTTTTTTGTGAACACCAGCACTACTGGTGCCTAAGGCATATTTGGTCCTCTGCCTCTCCGTCTGTTTTTAAATGTCAGACGGTGACAATATGACGCCGGAAATTCTTTTAGTCTTTTGATTGCTTTGCTATTTACTGCTTTGCATTTTTGATCTGAGTTTTAAAAATATCATTAAAAAATTATGAATTTTATGAAAATAAAGAGAAAAATGTTAAATCGAATACAATTTACACAAGTGGCAAAATTTTGTACAACCAACTTCAATATAAATAAAATGAGAACATCATCAATTTTGTCGAAGTCAATTAAATACGCATTATTAAGGATAACTTAAAACTCAAAAAATTTCATCAAAATCTAAGGGGTTAGATCTTGATCAAATTTATATGGGACCGCGTAAGAAGCACCAACTTACAAATAAAAGAAGAATCTTAGAAATCGGTTCACCAAGAAAAAAGTTCTTTAACTATTTGCTAAAATAGTTGTTTCTCAGTTTCACATTCAGATTTAAAGTTTCTATGACAAAATGAAAAATATAAACAAAATTATGCGGGATAGTTTTAATAAAGCGCGACACGTTCGTAAAAGACATATTTTTGTAGACCATAGAGTACAGTAATATATAAGGGAATTTGAAGGGAGTTATATACCATTGAGTACACAGAACTCTTTGGCAGAGTAGTGCACTTGTCACATATTGAATTAATGCATTGCCTAATTCGTGCAGGCGTCCATACTCTCATCATTTTATGATAGACTCTGCTTGTGATGAAAGTTTTAAAACATGATTTAACGGGATTAGTACGTTTAAACAGTACATGATCATTTAGTACGCTGACATTCAATATTATTCTGAAATCACGTTCAGCTCAAATGAACTTAGGAATTATTTTAATTATGCAATCACCTCACAGTGTTAGTTTACAGATCGATCACTCATATCACATAAAGTCTTAAACTTACTTGAATACATTCTTGTTATTTATTAATATTTATTAGCGTAAATGACGACCATTACAATCATCATGCTGGTAAATGGATTCTGCGGCCATAGACACCTAGATCTAACTAAAATCTAAAGTCAAATGCAGATACGTTTTAGTCCCTGAAAATTAAAATGAAATGTCTTACCACCAGTAGAAGGGCCTTCGAATTTAGCTTTTCACCATTCCACCACTTTACACTAGTATTCTTTAAGTAGTTGAGTACATAAAATATGAACTACCTAAGGTTATTACAGCGTACAGTTGAAATGAATTAATTTCCATGTACTTTTTGTACATAATTCTATACTGATCCGTGTAACACGGGTCTGTAGAGGATTATGTATCTACATCTTTAGTGAGATGCGTTTACGTGGTAACCATGGTGCAGCCATATTAGTATAGTTGTAGCACGAATGAGTCAGCTCGACCGGGGAAGGACCACGCTCTCACAGAATACCAGTGTAAAATAGAAGCTTAACGCTGCTATTTTTCGTATGGTCAGTGTAGAGAAGTAGACTCTTTTTCTGGAAACGAGGTATTTATTCCACTTGGTCCTCATGGGTGACAACGCATCTGCATTTTAGTTCGTAATCGAGGATAGATATAGATGTCTATAGGCCACAGCAACCACTTACCATCACATTTTTTCAAAATGAATATTTCACGAAAAAAATCAACCGATATTTATGAGATTTCTTTCAACAACGATATTTATCGAACTTTGACTAAATACTCAAGGGTCTCTAACGAATCAACAGATTTTGATGTGGTTCACTGATTAGATTATAGGATTGATCGAAACAAGGGTGTCGGAATAATTCCAAGAAAACCTCGTTTTAAAAATTAAGAAAATTTGATTCTTTTAGGTTTTCTCGGAATCTACCGTGACGATTTGGTTTAAATTCAAAGAAAATCTAAGTTCAGCTAAGCCTAGGACACACACACACACACACACACACACACGGACATCATCGCAAAAATAGCCAGAATAGATTCCTAGGACGTCGAAACATCGAGATCTGATGAGAACGAAATTTTCAAAAACAGGGATGAAAATAATAACTTCCCCATTTTGTTCAATATAGATTATATTGAACAAAAATGATTCTATTATAGAGATTGAAGTAGGTACCTATTCATAATTTTAAACTTTCAAACAATTTAGAAAAATTGTTTTATAATGCTTAAAACCGTTTCATTATAATGCCAATAATAGTTGATAATTACCACTCACTGCATAAACTGATATATTGTCGTCACAAGTAGTTGGTACTTTCATAAAAACATGAGGAAGTGATCCGCCTAAACCTGTTTCGCCCTCATATGGACCGAAATTAGTTCGATCTTGTTGTCCTGCACTTCTTTAAAGATCACGTTGACATTTATTATACATACATAAAAGAATATAAAAATTGTTGATTTTTTTGCCGTAGTAGCTGAGTGAACGAACGCTCGACTTTTTTTAGAACGCAACTAGAGTTCATTCTAGAGTATTCTCGCAATATATTTCGAGGTCCAATTTAACTGATTCTACCTAAGAGAATAAAATATATTTTATGATCATTAAAAAGTTCATTTTATCAACGCGTAGTAGAGTCTATTTTGCTTAATCCTTAAGGTGAAAAACGGAGGAATTCTGAGTCAGTAATAAAATAAAAAAATAATTATTGGGTACTTTTTAGTAATTTCTTGCGGCAAGCAGTAATGCATCACATCCACTGCTTTTTTCTCGTTAGCAGGGTAGGTACCTGTAATGTATACATACATTACAGGTATTCCATCTCAATCTTCACAGTCGACTACTCATATAGAGCCTTATTTTAATGAGTTGCAGATGTCAAAGTAAATATGTTTAATATAAATTTTATATTTATTAATATATTGTATTGTTGACTTAGCGTATGTTAAACAAAATATGCTTCCGTGATTTAACGAAGTGTTCAAGCTACCAAATAAGTATTAAGTTACGCAAAACCTTTTAATATATTTTAGGTTTTCTTTTTTATGTGACTAATAAACGGGTATACAGACCATCTGATGGTTAGTGAATGCTGTCCACCCATAGACACCTTTTCACCTTCACAGTTATCCTCGAATAAGAAAATGCAAATGCGTTGTCACCTCTGAGGGCTAAGAGGTAATGGGTTTTTCACAATTACCACACTAAACACAACGGCACGGCATAAATGGGACGATACTCTTAGTGAACCGTACCTATAGGTTGGAATGCGGGCTAAGGCAGGGGGGTCTAACGTCCCCCAGATTATTCAACCTATACATAGATGCTCCCATAAGCGAGCTCAGCAGCAAGCGTGTCGGATGCAGTGTTGGTGGGGTTAGTATTAACAACATCAGCTATGCAGATGATATGATGCTGCTGGGACCGTCGGTGAGGGTTCCTGAAGTCGGGAGTTACTGAAGGTGTGTGAAGCATATGCTGAGTCACATGGTTTGGCATATAATGTCAAAAAATGTGAGTACATTGTCTTTAGGGTCAGGGGCAAGCCTAGGACTGATGACCCTGACCTGTTCTTGAATGGGTCAAAAACTAAAAAAGTGACGACCTTTAAATATCTAGGTCATTTTCTTGCCGATGACCTGAAAGACAATGTAGATATTGAGAGGGAACGCAGGGCTCTAGCGGTCAGGAGTAACATGCTGGCCCGTAGATTTGCTCGATGTACGAACCTAGTTAAAATGACCCTATTTAAGGCATACTGCCAGAGTCTGTATACGAGCAATCTATGGATGAATTACACTAAAAGGTCGCTTGGATGCCCTGCGTGTTCAATATAATAATGCGTTCAAAATGTTGTTGGGACTGCCTCGATACTGTAGTGCGTCGGAGATGTTTACGCAAGCTCGCACGGAAGGCTTTCATGCGATAATACGTAAGAAAACTGCTTCGCTGTTAGAAGGGTGAGAGACAGTCACAACAGCATTTTGAAAACAGTAGCGGAGAACTATAATTCTCCGATTTTGAAAAAGTTTGTCCATACTTTAATGTTTACTAACACTAGTTTATAAGTCAATTGTTACTAACACTACTATGGATTAATTTTGGTCCGAAATAAAGAGTATTATTATTATTACGTTGTTATTTTACGCCGATTTTCTGAGAGAGCTTGCGGCGTGTCTACACAATTTATTGCAATTATAGTGCACAAAATCTATTATGAAATTACTAAGGTTTAGTTATGATTTTATTTTGATAAGTACAGTTTGCAAAAGGTGACTTAATGTTCAGTTCAACTATCGGTATCGGTTCGACTATCGAACTTTTATATTGACAGATATTAATATAAGAGTTCAATACTCGTAAAAAACTCTACTGAAATTATAAATGAGTAAAAGAAACTATTTTCAAATTTTAAATTTGGAAAACAAAATTGGTTTTTCTTTCGGATTTCTAAATTAAAGCGTGAACAATTAATAATTTTTATAAATTTATTCCTAAGACCTTTTTTATAGAATTAGTGTAACAAACGAGAACACAGTCCACCTGATTGTAAGCGGATGCTGTGGCCCATAGACATCTACATTTATCCTCGATTAAGAATAAGAACGCAGATGCATTGCCACCTCTGAGGACTAAGATGTAATGTCTCGTTTCCAGTAATAAAGGGTCTCAGGATCTCTACACTCACCATACGAAACACAGCAGTATTAAGCTGCTATTTTACGCCGGTATTCTGTGAGAGCGTGGTCCTTCCCCGGTCGAGCCGACCCATTCGTGCTACCACCATAATATATCTAGATACAGTGTGGCTCTTATAGGCCAGGTATAAAATTCCAATAATATACCTTCTTAATGTACCTACATGTGTAATAACTATCCTATTATTCTATTAAAATATATGTTTTGTTGTGAATGTTAGCAGCGCAAACAACTATTTGATATTTTTACGTAGACTTATCTTGATATTCATACAACGATCAACGAATTACAAATTCTAACATTGAAAATTGAATGAGATATGATGAGGACAGTGAGCGGTGGAAGCATATAATTAATACCTGTAAAGTAAGTCGAAATACATGTAATGAATCTATACTTAATATAGCTTAAATAATATATATATATATATATATATATATATATATATATATATATATATATATATATATATATATGTAGTAGTTATTTTGACTTTGAGAAGGAAAAATAGGCCGTCCGTCTACCTTTCTCATAACCAATATAAATATAACATTTAAAGTAATATTCAAATTATGAAAATTATAACGAATCTTAATTTGGTCATACCAGAAGTGAAATCCATATAAAATCGATCCTCATCTCGTTACAGAACTTTATTTCCGCACAGGAACAGCTGATTTACTGTATCGATAAGGACATGTCCACACTATCGATTGTACAGAACATTGTTCCGGTTGGAACTATCGAAAAACGCGATTATTTTTATCATAGCATTATAGTATCAATACGTTTTTGTTCAGCGGCATTGCAGTCACACTGTAAAACTAAGCGATGCCCTCTGATTCTCTTTTCGAACTTCGAATTGGAATAAGCGGTTCACTTCTAGTACACGTGTGTCCTGCGCGCGCGCTCACATTGACTACGCTGTGCACCAACAAACTACTGTCGGTGCTGACCTTCCCAATTAGTAATTAAATTTATGTAATGCACTTTCTTAAGAATTCATGACGTGTTCATTGTAGCGAACGCACGCGAGCTCAATCAACAAGGAGTACGGATCTCAATATAGTATACTTTAGGATAAGGTAGAAAATAAGGCATTAATTTTACTTACAAGATTTATTATTAATTTAATTACAAAAATTCCTATTCTTATAAGTTATAACACATTAAATTAAAGCAACGATTTTAAATAAATTTGCAAATAAAATTCCACTCTTTTTCTTTATACACAAAGAATACAGAGAATATTGAACGACCAGCGTAACTTAACCTGTAATTTACGTATTCAATGCCCGTAGTAAGGATCATGCCCGTATTGAGGTGCTGCGTAGGGGTCATACTGCGGATACGAAGGCGGCTGGAACAAAGATTAAGCAAGATTTAAATATTGAAGATGTTTGAGTACTATTTTTTATTTTTATTTACGGTTTAACAATATGAACTTTCTTTAAATTTAGTGGTTAATTTGTAACTAAAGATTTTTTTTAACCTCTAAATGATGTGCGTGCAACAATGAACGTGCGAGTTCGGTTTAGAATTAAAAATAAGCCACTAAAATCAAAAGTCCACAGCTGAACCTAGGCTTGCGTCTTAGATTGCCTCATAAGGGTTAAATAATTCATAAAGGGATGAAAAAATGTCAGTTGCTGCGCTTGACGGGCGGGTTTGTATCCAGTTTATTTTAATTTTAATTGTTATTACTGATTTTCCACCGGCGATTTTTCCTGACCGACCGACGACGAACGACCTGGGGACCTTCAAGAAAAGAGCTTATTCCTTTCTTAAGGGCCGGCAATGCACCTGCAATTCCCCTGGTGTTGCGGTTGATCATGGGCGGCGGTAGTCACTTAACATCAGGTGAGCCGCATGCTCGTTTGCCCCCTCTTCTATAAAAAAAAATTGTTTACCTCTGTCGCCTCTTAAGACACCATATAGGGTAGTAGTACATATTTTTACATCGCCACTACAAGTTATATTTATGAAGTTAATAACGAATAAAAAACTAATAAAAACAGGTTTACTATTCTTTAGAAACTGTACTCCAGTAAATAGGAATTTTAGGTAAACACTCTATCTGCTGATCGGTCGCTTAACTCTGCGCTGGTCAATAGCAGGCTGCTAGACGAGAACCTTTCTTCCTCATCAGTTGTCGGTTGTTCTTCGAGCTAATTGTGCCGCTGGGCTGTGTCAGTGATTCTAGTTCTTTCTAAAGATATTCCTCGTTACGGTTGTTGAAATTGTTGGAGTTGTTGAAATTTGGTGGAAATGTTTAGCAGTAGACTGGTTTCATCCATTATTAATGCCAGTAATGATAATGATAATGATGATGAAGGTGATCAAATAGGAAATAGGAATTCAATAAAGTTACAGCTTAGGCAAAATTTAAAAAAAAATGGAATTATAATAATTCTTAGCAATAATAAATAAATAAAGAACCGTTTTAGCTTAGTACGCGAGCGATCCAGGTTCAATGTTCGATCCCAGCCGGCACCAATTAAATTTTTAAATGCCATTTGAAGTGCTTGTTTACCGCGTGTTCGGCGGTGAATCAAAACATCGTGAGTAAATCTGGATGTCAGAGGTATAAGACATTTTACGGCCATGAGAAGTCCGCCAACACGCAGTGGAGCAGCGAAGTGGATTAATTGCTCCATAATAACCTCTGAGAAATGAGAGAACGCCAGCTACAGGCTGTAATTTTTATTTCTTCTCATTATTGTTTTTTTTTTGATCACCTGATAGTTGTAGGTAGGTTTTTTCTTTTCTGCGACTTCCCCGTGCACATGTTTTTTTAAAAGCAAGCCACTCGCAATCAGTTCCTTAAGCTTGAGCTTCGTAGACAACAAATTGGCCGCTAAAGCTTTGTTGAAAACTTTGAGCTCCTTGACCTTAGCTTTGATAGCCCACAATGCGTCTTTGAGCAAATCCAGTTTGCCCATTGAGGCGTCACCATCCTCTTGGTACTCATCACTGTCATACGACGGCGTTTCATAGGCAGCCCGGTACAACTGCTGTTCATCTTCATCCATGTCTGCGTATCGGGGCAAGTGCCTTGATAGGGCTGAAAAATTATGAATATTTATTAGGTATTTAAAAAAAATGTTTATAATGCTTTAAAATAAGATATCAAGTGGTGATACTTCCTTAAAAAATTATGGAAGATATTCCAGCGAAGTTAAGTGACCTATAGTTATTAAGTTTCTAATCTAATGAAACAAGCTTAATGGTTTAAACATTGTTTAAATAAAACTCGACTACGTAAAACAGTTTACTGAAAGGTGAATAACTATTTTTCACGTTAATTAGACCTTAATATTTAGTAAGATTATAAGTTTCGAAAATTTAAATGAGAATGGTTGCTTATCAACTTAAAATCGTTATAAATCCTAAATGGTCAATTAAAATAAATATGATAAGGGAAACCTAATGGTTTCGAAAGACCGAAGGCGTTTTTTAAGTTTTTATAGAAATTATGTATTCACTCGGATCAGTACGGCGATAGCCCGGAGACACTTTCTTGATATGTCGTCTTAATGCTGTTGTTTTAATAAATTTAGTGCTATGGCCCGTAGACATCTTCATCTATAATCGATTAAGAAACAAAATGTGTTGTTACCCCCGAGCACAAAGATGAATGTCTTATCATACGAAACAGTAGAAGTTTTCTGCTGCTCCGCGTTGGTATTCTGCATGAGCTTGGTCTTACCCCGGTCGAGAAGACCAATTCGTGCTGCAGCTATGTATAGCTGATGTTGAACCGATTGTTGTTGATGAAACTTAAGTACCAGTTGAAGAGCACTGGTTTTTATAAGTAAAACGTTGAGGTTATTTTTATGTAAATATAAAAAGCCTAAGGATAAAATAAATTGTTTTAATGATTATTTTAAAAACTATTTGAGATGTTTAAAAAGTTTCAAACAAAACTGTTCCACAATTTTACACAAAAATGGTCCTTACACTTTTCTTATAAGGTTTTGATGCAAAATAGCTTTAACTTCTTTTTACTACAACACCTAGATTCTAGAAAAGTGTTTATGGGATTTTAAATGTGGTTGTTTAAACTAAATTGTCGTTGTAGCACGAATGAGTCAGCTCGACCGGGGAAGGACCATGCTCTCACAGAATATCAGCGTAAAATAGCAGTCAGTTTATTGGAAACGAGGCATTCCATCTTAGTCCTCACGGGTGACAACGCATCTGTATTTTGATTTTTAATCGAGGATAGATGTAAATGTCTATGGGCTACAGCATCTATAAACCCTTTCTATAAAAAAGATAATGGGAAAGGACCTTTTTTACGTAAAACTAATTGATTTTAAATTTTATTTTAAATATTTTGCCATATCGCTAGAGTTTTTGAGACAATAGGAAAAAAATGGAGAATAAAGTGATTTTTGAACTACTTGCCCAAATACCACTTACATAGATCTGCATGTTACTTTTTGTAAAAGTTCTACGTGAACAACGTCGCGGGCGAAACCTAATATTACATAAATATGTTGAAAAGTGTTGTTTTGTATGTACATCACATTACAGATCAAATCTTAATAATTAATTTTAAACATTAATAAACGCATTTTTAAACATTAATAAATGTAATGGCGATGTTATAATATTCACTACCTTGTATTATCCCGAGGGAGAGATGGTTGGTTGATGGAGGAGGCGACAGAGAAATATAAAACAGGAGATGGATAACAGCGACTTCCATATAAAAGGTTACAATTTAAAAAAAAAACTGCGGCTACCCACCAAACGTGACAACTGTAATTAATCCCTCTTTGAGGCAAATAATGGGGGAGGCTTATGATTGGCAGTGCACTTCTGATGACGATGATGATTAATAAATATCGCTGTGTAGTGGTAAAAAAATAATCCACTATCCCATATCATCCCGCGGGTATAATAAAAGGCAACGGAGGAAGATGAAATAGAAGGACATCAGCATCTTCCTGATAAAAATATGCTTCGTTTGCCAAACGGCCAGTGCCAATGCCAAGCGTGGCCATAATATATAATATATTCATTCATGACTGTACAAGACGCGATTCCACGTATCATGTGCATTAATTTACGAATAAATTCTTTGTTGAACAGCTTAACCTTCACCGTCCCGTGCACTACATAAAGGTTATTGCTATTGTCTTACTATTGTGTCTGAAAACCGGACAGTGAAAGTGTTAAAAGGTCTCTTCATTAATTTCGGACACTATCTTCGATCAACAAATTATTGATCGAAAGACACTATGATAATCTTTAAAGTGTCCAAGATTAACTTGATAAAAAAACTAACTACAGTAACAACTAGCTATTCTTACAGTTAAGCAAATGATCGAATTAGAAACCACAAGTATTTCAACTATATATTATGTAAGGGGTGTCTCAGAAAGATTTTTGTAGTACTTGCAACCGTTGGAATTATCCCGACATTTTTACTAAAATCGCTTTTAAACATTTATGTTCAATTGTGTTCATACAACAATGTAATATTTTATTATTTATATAATTTATTACTGAAGTTTTAGCTTACAATTGTTTGCACACAATATTAAAAAAACTATAATAAAGAAAACGAAAACTAAAAATTTTTATTGTTATAAAGTCCTACTCCCCCCGTACGTGGTATCGTGCCAAGAACGCTGGCTGCGTTTCCTCGCTGAATAGCTATACTTAGCCTTTGAGCGAGAAAAGAACCAGCCCTTATATCACCAGCAGCAACGACCAGTCGCGGATACAGATACAGTTCCTTTAGGAAACTTCGCTACACGTGGATCCCACGGACCGATAGTCGATAGATTATTTATTATAATAAAACATTTTGCATATGGAACTTTATGACTTAATTTTACCCACTCTTAATTTTAAGCACAGCCTATCGACGAAATTTTTAAATATAACATTAATGCATTTTTAAGAATATAATATCACTTACCTGGGCTTAATAGAAGTAATATATAAGTTATTGAGTAAAGTACCATTTTAACTAAAATTATTCAAAGAAATATTGAAATAAAATTTGACACGTGTGCTACCAGCAAAAGCAATTGGTTCAAAGAAGCAGGCTACGCTCTTAGATCCGTTTTGCTTCAAACAATTACAACTACCCTACATTTTTATAATTAAAATGAAGTTAAGTTACTATTATTTATTCTGCGGTTAAGTGTTGATTTGCAAAAAAAAATGTTTCGGCCTATTTATTGTATTTGATCTATTTATTGATCTTTATTCCATATTTTAATCTATATCGTAACTTTAATTACCTACTTTAAGAAATAATTTTGGATATACAATGTACTAATAACAGTTTAAATTAAGGTTTTATATAGGTTAATAGCTTATTCGATAGTTGAGGTTAAGTTTTGTCTTTTATTGAATTTATAATTTTTATGCCCGGATTCGGACGAGGTATAATTTTGTATTATTAAAATCAGACTTTTGATAAAATGTAAACGGCTAATTCTTTTGAAAGTTTTAAAATATAAAAACATGAATATTATACCTACAATAATTATATTTTTTATTCATCATCATCATTACAGCCCTTCACAAGTTCACTGCTGAACATAGGCCCCCTCAAGGAATGCCACAAAGCACGGTCCTGAGCCACCTGCATCCATCGACTTCTTGCGTCTTACATGGTCGTCACTCCATCTAGTGGGTGGGGGGGCTACATTTCGCCTCAAAACAATGAAGTTTTGCAATATTTATTTTCGTCTTTCAATACCTGAAAAAATAAGTAAGCGAAAATTGAGCTTCTGCGATATTAGATCACGTAAATTAAAACTAAATAACTATTTGATTTAGATTGATTTTCTCTCTTAATTTTTTATTCATAAGAGAAATTTTGAGTAAATTTTGTTGTTTATGTATAAATACGATCATCATCATTACATCATAATTACAGCCCTTCGCAAGTCCACTGCTGAACATAGGCCTCCCCCAAGAATTTCCACAAATGACGGACGCTCTACACTTCGCCTACCGGTACGACGCTGCCACTCGAGAACATTTTTCCCCAACGGTTGTCGGTTCTTCGAGCTATATGGCCGGCCGATTGCCACTTCAGCTTACTAATCCGTGGGGCTATGTCACTCTGGTTCTACTGTGGATTTTCTTATTTCTAAGTTTATCACGCTGAGAAACCCCAAGCATAGCCCTCTAAGTAGCTCACCGAGCGAACTCGAGCGTTCTCACATGGCCAGCAGTGAAAGACCACGTCTCTGATCCATAAGTTTAGTCATCACTTGTAACACGCACTGGTTGTAAAGTCTCGTTTTCAGGTTTTGAAGTATACGTGACGAGAAGATGTGTCTTAATTTCCCGAACGCTGGCCAGCCGAGTCGAATCCTAGTCGGACTACTTGTTCCAGGTAAACATACGAGTTTAGAGCTCTCAACAAATACCAGCATAGCTATGACATGGATGTTACACATGATCTTTGTTTTGTCCATGTTCATCTTAAGACCTATCCGTTGGGAGACACCATTGAGGTCATTGAGCATAGTGCTTTATTTTTCCAACGATTCTGCCATAAGAACTATATCGTTGACAAATCGAATGTGAGTGATGTACTCGCCCTTGATGTTAATACCGTATCATTTACAGTCCGGTAGCTTGAAAACGTCTTCCAATGTAGCGGTGAAGACTTTCGTGGATACAAAGTATTACTATTTTACACCTCTCTGCAGTTGGATAGGTTTCGTACTCGTGGTTCTGTACTCGGATAGGCATCGTAGCCCTACTGTACAAACACTTTAGCACTTTGATATACCGACAGTCAACCCGGCGCCGCTGAAGGGACTATAGCACCGCCCAAATTTCGACGGAATCAAAGGCTTTCTCACACTTTTTTTTCACTTTTTCCACTCGTACACAAGGCACAGTGGCAAATTGTACTCTTCGGTCTTCTGTAAAATTTTCCGTAGGGTATGTACGTGGTCTATGGTACTAAAGCCCTTTCGTAAACCGACTTTTTCGGGAGTATGGAAGTCGTAAAGTCTGCGTGCGAGACGATTCGTAATGACTCACGAAAACAGTACGTAGACGTGGTTCAGAAGGAAAAACGATCTATAGTTCTTAAAGAAAGCGTTGTCGCCTTTCTTGAAGGACAAGACCACCGCACTTCTGCTCCACGCCTCCGGTGTAGTTCCGCCATGGAGAGGCCATAAAGAGCTTTAAAAGGACTTTAAGTACCGGTTTTCCACCCGCTTTCAAAAACTCAACTGTAAATCATTAAAAAGAAAAGTTTTGTTAACTTTAAATACTTGTAATACTGTTTAAAAACAACCGAACCTCCACCGGAGATTCTTAGCACCCTCTGCCCCGTCGTTATCATGGTCGCCACCGTAGCCAGAAATAGCAGGGACGGGACTGGCGGCTGTCTCTTCGTTACTCTCATCATGGGGAGATGTTTGCCATAGTTGCCACGCTTAGCGAGCGGGTTGGCGACCGCAGTTTTTTTGTTGCAGAGTTGCCGCTATCAGGAAGATGCTGCTGCACATCTCCTGCCTATTTCCCTCTGTCACTCACCACGGAAGATATGGTGAAGTGGATATGCTTAACCACCACTACACGGCAATTAATTAATTTAATTAATTATACATAAAGATTGACAGAATTTGCCGTAAGTTACTTAACATTTATGAAAAAGAAAACTTTTTCATAAGTATTTTGTGTATATGTTAAAAAACAAAATATATATATATATATATATATATATATATATATATATATATATATATATATATATATATATATACGCATACTTCAGTACAATTATAAGTATATGGCCAGCCACAATACTCACACTATTTATTTATATATATTTCCACATATGTATATATATATATATATATATATATAAATAAATAGTGTGAGTATTGTGGCTGGCCATATACTTATAATTGTACTGAAGTATGCCAGGAATAGGTTCGATGTTTTTGGTCGTATAAATAAATTTTAATAATATTTGTAGAAAGAAATTTAAGAATAGCGGTTGCTAGTTTAAAAAAATTTTTAATTTGATTCAATAACAAATGGAATTGAAAATAACAAGTTATTTAAGATTTTTGTAATATTGACCCTCACAGATATTATACGATTTGTGATCCATTCTTAAAAAGGGCCATGTCCAGTTGTGAATTTGAAGGAAGTCTGAAGAAAAATCCTCACTATAAATGTAGTGGTCTCTCTGCCATGAGTTTTTAAATAGTTTATCAACGGGCTCATACCTTTTCAAGAATTTGATATTACATTATTAATAGAAAAACCTTGTATTAATGTAAATCATTGAAAAATAAATCGTAATATAGTTAGGTCATTCCGTCCATTCGCGTAAAGCACATTGGAGTGGAAATTACTAATTTTAAAAAACAGCTATGGGACCCGTGTATTTTTATAACAATACTCTTAGGGTAAGAAGCTAGGGGCTTCAACAAAATGGAGTGAACGATTTACAGATTTGATAACATGGTCCGTGAGGCTAATATGGTCATCCTAAGCTTCGCCGCCCTATAAAACCAAAACCATAATAGGAGAAGGACAGAGACAGAAACGCAAAGTCGTATACTATAACTAATATATTAAGAAAAACTTGCAAAAACAAGCTTAGGCAATAATTAGGCACACTGAGAAATCAACTTAAAAAACTGACTACACTACACTACATCATACTAAAACATTTACAATAGAATCAGCTGCCAAAATGGCGTCGATAAAGCATCCATTTCAAATAGATTTTCATCCTTTATTATTAGATTGACCGTTAAAGAGCTATCGTATCACAAAGCCATCTATGCAAACAAGGCTGTAGTTTTTTGAGTTATAAGAAAGTGACCACGTACTATATAAATAATTAATACACTATTTCATCTCCATTCAATATAAAATTGTAATGCTTATGTTTAATTATATACTCCATGTAAATAATTCCAAGTAGGTATATTAACTAAGCCTCACCTAAATGAAAGCTTATATATCTACATTGTCATCAATCATCATTAAAGAAAAAGTCGTTATTTTTTTTTTATAGAAGAGGGGGCAAACGAGCATGCGGTTCATCTGATGTTAAGTGACTACCGCCGCCCATGATCAACCGCAATACCAGGGGAATTGCAGGTGCGTTGCCGGTCCTTTAGAAAGGAGTAAGCTCTTTTCTTGAAGGTCCCCAGGTCGTATCGGTCCGGGAATATCGCCGGTGGTAAACTATTCCACAGAGAGGTTGTGCGCGGAAGAAAACTCCTTTTGTCGCTGTCTACGCGTAGCCAAAGGATGAACAGGTCCGAACCTTCTAGTCTGCCGAGGCGTCGAGAACAGATGTCCTCTCTGATGTAAACGCAAACTCCAGCCCGAGGCACAAAGGAGTGTTGCAGTTTGTACCCCGGGCAGGAAGGCTACGAGACGTCAGCCGGAGAAGACACCTGCGTCTCGGTCAGAAAGAGCACAGCCGGCCTCGCCGTCTCGAGATGGTAGTGGACGGCGTTTAGGAGTTGCTCCGAGCAGTTGTAGTCTTGAGCGGAATTTAGCCCCCCCTCCCCCCGCAGAATACGCGGGGCAGCCTGAGCACCCTCGCTCAGAAGTGGAGAAACATGGTCGTGGATGCTCAGCGAGGAATTCTTCAGGGGTGCTGGTACCCTCCTGGGGTAGTGATTCCGCTACCATGTTGATGGGGGGGGGGGGATTTGGGCCTCCGCACTCACCAGACGAAACGCGGAAGCAGAGCTTCCACTTCACGCCTGTATTCTGTGAGGTCGTGGTAACACCCAGGTTTGGCCGGCCCATTCGTGCATCAGCAAAGCTGCCGCGTGGCTCTGTTAAAAATAATTAATTTACTATATTGTAAAATACTATAATGAATAAATAATTTACAAAAACGAAAATATTGATGGTTATAATGTTTAGTCATAAAATTTTATTATTAATGGCTCGAAAGATATTTTGGACAAATTTAAATCGTTTAAATCAACAAATCTAAAATGTTTAAAATAATTACTGACTAAATAAGGTGAAATCCTATCCCTTTTCGGTATATTAAAACAAAAAGCATACATGCGTTCTGCACTCTCTTGTTTTAAATATGCAAAGACCATAAACGGTATAAATCAATGATAAACGGTATCACAGTAATGATAATAATAATCAATCATTAAGGCACAACTCTAAAGCTTCGGAAAAATATTAGTAATATAAGCAAAAATGTGCTCTTGAACGAATTTGCCAAAGATTTGTTTTTAAGTGACACAATAACTTTACCAATTAAAGTATTAAAATAGATATAAGCACCTAAGTTACAAATACTGCCGTCATAAGCAAAAAGGGCACAACTAAAAATTTTTCCAAAATTGAGTTATATACATTCTCGGAATCGGAAAAAAAAGGCCTTTCTTCCAACATTTTTTTTTACAATTTTAGGAACAAGATAAATAGAGATACCGTAAGCTCAAAAGGCACAACTGAGCCACATTTTAAGTTTTTGTTCGTAAAAAGAGCACATCTGACTTACAGTACGTCAAAAGGTCACATATGCATAGATGCGACTTTTATTTGTATCACAATAAATATAACTTATTTACTAGAAAAGGCATATTAGCCTGCGTTAAATATTAAAGGCTTATGTAGTAGATGTGCTCTTGGATTTAAAGCTTACCAATACTAGACATTGACATTTAATTTAAAAGAAAAGTCACAACTACCAGTTATGCCTTAACTACCAAAATATTTGACTAGAGGTGAAGTGAAGTAGTACCTTTTGACTCATAGTATTTTAGCTTTTCTGAAATTAAAACTGGAGCCTTATCAGAGAGAATCCGAAAAAAATATTAACTATACGTTAATCACCTGGTTACACAGTTCTATAATATTACATAGTTATTTTTCTTAAAATATATCAAAAACTTTGGAAAAAATAAAAACAATTCTCGTCGTACAGTCTGATTTACACGAACGGAAGAAATGACCCAGGTACTTTTGAGAAAAGAACTTAAAGTGTAAGGTAATAATTACACGGGAAAATAAAAATGCAGAAAATTCATTTGTCTACATTGTATGTTGTAATATCCAACAATAATGTAATATTTATATATTTTACATAAAAAAATCAACATCACTTAATTAAGTGATCTGTGTTATGAATATAAAACACCTATAAAATACCTGCATAAAATTTAACAATAGTGAACACGTGTTTATTATAAATAGTAATCCCAATATTTAAATAATTAACAAAACAATATTAATGTCATAAATTAAACTGTCGATAACGTAATAAATAATGCTACACTTATCACTTATCAATGTTATACTTATCTGTTGATAATCTGGTATGTACGTAACAAAATCGTTGTATATAGTGGCAGTGCAGAAAATTTTTGTTAAATTTAAATACTTATGTAATAATATTTAAAAAAATGGTTTGGGGAAATTGTAATGTAACTTTAAACTGTGGTGACGGCGGAATCTTATACACGGGCGATATTGTTACTGGAACTGTGATACTAGAATTTAAAAAGGAACAAAAAATTAAATGTTAATTAAATTATAAGTTGTTATTTTAAAATAATATAGTTTTGCTTATTAAAATTAAATAAAATTGCTTGTTTATGTCGTTTCAGATGTTGAGTTCAAAGTTATAGGTATAAGTAAGGCCAGATGGTCAAGAGTAATGCCCACAGTTCCATATTTGAGGATTTATTCTGAAAGGTGTAAAGTTCTAGATACAACTGTTAATATTTTCAGTGAAATTAATGGTAAATTTAAATTTTTATATGGAACATAAAGTTTACGGTTGTAGCGATTCTTTAAATTAAAATAATTTTAGGTAAAAAAATACAGCCGGGACTAAACAACTTCCGATTCCACTTTAACCTACCAGGTGATTTGCCATCGACGTTTAAGAGTTCTATTGCGAAGGTGTATTATTTCATTAGAATAAAATGCAAAGCGGCTTTTAATCGAAAAAAGATAAAAATCGTTCCATTTGTTGTTGTGAGTAGCGTGGACCTTAACCATCAAGATGATTTCAGGGTGAGTAAATATTGAAGAAACAGGTTTGTCACAGAAAATCCTAATATCGCAAAACCTTCTCTTTCACGGTCATGTATGTGGGGTCAACAATTTTAGATGTCAGGCCCCCAATCAGCAGTGATGTTGGGCTATTGTCAAAGGCGCCTTCAATATCTAGAAAGGCACAAAGAGCTATTTCTTTATCCTCCAGTACTTTATCGACCCTGTCAATGACACTAATCAGGGCTGTATCCGTAGATTTGCCTCTGCGGTAAGAAAATTATCCATAGTCCATTTCGAAAGAAAAGAAAGCCTAAACCGAATAGAATATTTTTACTTTGGCTACCAAACGTTAATAACTTCGCATAATATGGTGCAAAAAGTATATGTGTAAACGCAGATTCACTTACTCGTCCTGAAAACTAATGTTTGATGTAAGGTCCAAACGATAAAATAAGTACTTAATCTGTAATCTCGAATGCAGCGTCAGAGACACGAGGAAAACCACAACAAGTCCAATATAACCAAACGTTTGTGATCTTGTACAACATTGGCTCCTGTTGAAGTTCGAGCCCAAGGTGGTTTTAGTTTTTTTCTGTTCTTATTTATTATTAATATTCTGCTTCATCATCAGCTCGCGAAAATCCACTGGTGGATACGGGCTTCTCCTCTGGTAGTAACGCTTGGTAGGCTGGTTGACCATCGCAGTAGCATACGATTCGCACTTTGGACGCTGCTTCCCACCAGCGGTCTGGTTATTTTACGTTTGACGTATACGAGATAGTCACACCGTGACTTACCAGAAGCCATATCCAATAGTCGTTCCTTAGGGCACCCACGAGACGAAATATCGTAATGGATTGATTCTCTTCCAGAATCCTCAGGTGGCACGTAAATATTTTTATTTCTTAATTACTAATTATACGTATAATTAATTTAAGGTACCAATGATATTTGAGATGAGTAAAGCATTTACATCATCGGGAACATTTTTAATGTATTTTAAAACGTATAGAGGATACGCTTCGAAGCAAAAAATGCAGTTTGAAATCAATATTCTGAATGAGAAAAAAGTTAAAATAAGTAAAATTGTTGTAACATTATTTCAGGTAACTTTTTTTAATACTTTTAAACAAACATACTGTTTGTCATTCAATTCACATTATTATTTTATACAATATGTGGGTAAGTCATCATATCTAATTTATATTTACACAATTTACATTTGGGGTACCTCATAAATACTATCTCTCTACTCCGACGACTTTTGTCCTATTAAAATTCGTAATAAAAAATATTGAGGGTCGTACCGAGATAAAAACGATCATATCTCTCAAGTTGGACCAAACTGCAGCGTGCAAAATTTAATTGAAATCAGTTCAGTAGTTTAGGAGTTTATCGCGGACGAACAATGTGACACGTAATTTATATTATATATATATATATATATATATATATATATATATATATATATATATATATATATATATATATATATATATATATATATATAGTACCCGGATGACCGAGCTTTGCTCGTTTTTTTTTGAAATTACATATAGATACAAATTACATACTGATGAATAATATTTTTGATCTTATTGACAATAGAAAAAAACTAAACTGGTTATTTGAATAAAAAATCATGAGTGCAATATTTTAATTAAAAATTTCGTAGTTTTAAAAAATACTAAAAAAAGGCTCGAAATAATAGATTTTCTCACAAAAGAAGGGAACTTAAAAAAAAGGGAAAAAAATCGAATCTGAAAAAAATAACGAACCAAGGCATTAAGATTTCGCGATCACACGATATCCACTTGAGCTATTACGATCATTCACACAGTGTCAAAATTTATCTTCTTATATTGTAGCAGTTTTTATTGCCTGAAAACACGGACAAAAAGACATTTTATAAATCCTAGCTAGATCGATTTATTGCCCCCGAAACTCCCTGGACAATAAATTTTATGAAAATCGTTGGAGCCGTTATATATATATATATAACGTAATTAACGCACTTGAGAAAGTAGTTTGTTCAGAATCGTTTACTGAATCGATTCCTACCATTTTTAACATAGGTAATTTTTTATCCCAAAAATAATTAAAACTACGTAAATACAGTCACACTAAATCTGTACAGTCAAAACAAACTGAAATGGACTGTAACTTAGGGCAATAAGACTTTTAAGAGTGCAGTTTTATTTGTATTATTACTAATTCTATCATTCAATAAAAATAAATAAAAATTAACCTTATTTCAAGCATGTTAAAGTCTTTGCGTTCGTGGATTTGTACTGTGACCACATCATTCTACGGGAATTAGTATAACTAATTTGATAAATAATCAGTGCATAAAAATGTTTAACTAAAAATTCAGTGTATGTGTTATGATTATAACATAATATACTAATTGGGGTGTCTGAGGGTGTGCGTTAATTACGTTATATATTGTATATATATATATATATATATATATATATATATATATATATATATATATATATATATATATATATATATGATTATTTTGACCTAGGTGACGATTAAATAATTGGAATCTCATTAACTGCGCAAAACTTTTGTATTTGTATTGTTAAATTATTGCCACAAATGTCACAAACACAAACATAATGCCACTCACTAATCCAACTTACCCTTGCTGGTGTAATGCTTAGGCGATAAGATGGGGCAAGCAAGATGCGAAATACTATACCTACATACGTGTACACACACACACACACACATATCCTATACATTTAAACGAGCAATTCTTGTATATATATATATCTATCTATCTATATATATATATATATATATATATATATATATATATATATATTGGTGTTATTTTTAATTTATTAATTTTATTTTATTTTTTTTAATTAATTACGTGAGATTAACTACGTTACAACGTGAGCGTAGACAAATTGATACCCGAGTTTTTGTGGAGCTATCCACATGTTGGCCGTAATTAGTATGATATGGACAACGTTTAAGCTATTGCAGTTTCTGCTAAGTATTTATTTAATAAGTCCGTGTATAGGCATTAAGTCCGCCCTTAGTATTCTTTTGTTTTAAGGATGCAATAAAGAATATATAAAAAATATATAATAATTATGTCAGTGTATTCCGCAGTAAATTTAAAAAACTTAAATATATCCTCGTTAGTATAGTGAAATTGTCGAAATTATTTTAAAGTTGCAACTTAATTAAATCAATATCTCACCGAGACAAACGCCAACCTGTAACTGACATGGGCGACTAACATGTGGACGCGACTTGCCGAGTGCAGGTCACCAGTGTCGGTTTTTCTGCACAAATCAAAGGCCTGGCCTTTGATTTGTGCAGAAAAACCGACACTGTTCCGAAGTAGACGAGTCGTAGCAAGCGATCCCGAGTGGCGGCAAGGCATGCCAAACGAACCGTATACACGTTGGCGCTCTCCTGCCTTCGGCCAGCTACGTGAGCGTCGACAAGCAATGGTGAGGCTGGACAAATGGACTGTCTATACGTTGGTGCTTGCCTTCGCTCGTATATAGCCAGCTTTATTCGCATGGGCTGAATATGATAGTTAAACTGCGCCGTTTAATAAAAGGGCTGGGATGTTAACTGAAAGGCTAATTAAGCTAATTGATTGTAACATATACATCGGTAATTATTGACATAATTTCGTTTCAGAAACTAGAATACAGCGTCTCTACGGGGTACGCCAACGCTGAGAAAAAAATATGCAAAACAGAACATAGAGATTTGTCGAATAATATAAAAGAGAGCTTTCAAATATATATGGACGTGCCGCAAACATCTCCATCTAGTATCAATGTAGAAACTCCAATGATTGACATTTCCTATGTGCTAAGGGTAACGACTACAACTATTACAAATTGATTATTTTTATTTTTTAAGTTTTTTTATTGTGCATGTAATTTTTGTTATAGGTGGAAGTTATTTTCAAATATCATTTAACGTTACTTAAAGATATCCCAGTTACAATCGCAACGGTTCCTGTCTTGCATTATAGTTCATAATTTAATTAAATAGTGAGACATTTAATAATTTTCTATGAAATATACAAATAAGAATTATGTTATAAACATTAAAATTATATATAAAGTTAACATTTAAATATTATAAATACATTTGATATAAAAATTATTTCTTTTATTTGCCAAAACAATTCTTACGCAATGTTCATATTACGTAAGGGACCTTGTATCAACAACCATATTTATTATTTTAATTTATTTTTCTTTAACTATAAAAGCAAAAATGTTATTATTGGAATAATCTTATATGAAAAAACGGGAATAATAATAATTAAAAAAAATTAAAACCGGCGACAGCAAATCACTGGTAATACCGGGTGGCCCATAAGTCCCTTGAAATGTAAAAAAATAATTTAAAAAAAAACTAATGACATTATGAAAAAGGTTTTTATTTTTTCATAATCCTTATAAAATGGGAATTATTTTTTGAAAATTACATCATCTAAATGTAATCCGTTACGATCGCGGCACTCCTGTAAGCGACGTTTAAAATTATCCATCACTGCGCGGCAAGTAAGCTCTGTAATGTTTGCCATTTCTCTTTGGATATTTTCTTTCAGGACGTCAATTGTCCGCGGGTTGGTTTCGTACACTTTAGTCTTAAGATAACCCCATAAGAAAAAGTCCATTGGGGTCAGATCTGGACTAGGTGATGGCCAAGGAATATCTCCTCTTCGAGAGATCACTTTATTAGGGAAAAGTTGACGGACGACCGGCATAGCGACGTTAGAGGTATGGGCAGTTGCTCCATCTTGTTGAAACCAGGTCCGCGTATTGAAGCCTGGAAAATTCTGCAACTCTGGTGTAAAAAAGTCCTGGATCATAGCTACATACCGTTGTGAAGTAACAGTAAGCGCGCGGCCTCTGCCGTCCTCAAAAAAGTAAGGGCCTATAATGCCATGCGCTGACATAGCCGCCCAAACTGTCACTTTAGGGCTATGTAAGGGCTTTTGATGTTTGCGATTTGGATTTTCGCAACTCCAGTAGCGACAATTTTGCTTATTGACATGGCCGTTGATGTTAAAGTGAGCCTCATCAGAGAATAACACGTTATTAAAGGAAGTAAAGCGGTTCAACATTTCATTTGCGAAATTTAGTCTGTGGATAGTGTCAGTATCTTTTAATTCCTCTACTAACTGAATCTTCTACGGGTGAAGATGTAAATCTTTCTTCAAAATTCGCTGTAACGATGTTCTGGGTAAGTTTAATGCACTGGAACGCTTACGAGTAGACTGGGTAGGATTTTCACGAATTGAGTGTTTCACTACATCGATGTTTTCTTCCGTCCGTGATGTCCTTGGTCGACCTGACCGTTGTTTATCCAACGTCGAACCACTCTCTTCGAACTTAATAACCCAGTTCTTAATCGTTTGAACACTTGGAATGTCTTTAAAGTTGCGTAAATTCTGATATTCTCGAAATTTACGCCGCGCAATGGTAGCCGAATCATTGTTTCGATAAAACTCGCGCACACAAAATGCACGGTCCACACCGGTGAAACGCTCCATGGCCATAGATAAATAAATATGTAGCAAGCTACTCCATGGCGACTGAATTCCCAGAAACCGTCGGTACTCCCCCCGCACCGCGCGCGCCACTCATGCGCGCCTTTTGTATTTTATTCGAAATTTACATTTCTAACGACTTATGGGCCACCTTGTATAAGATATTGGTGTTTAACGACACGCTAAGATATATTTTTATTACAGTAACAATAAGAATTAGTTTTTTTTTAATATAATATACTTGATAAAATATTTTACTTAAATAATGTAACGTTACACAATTAATAAGCTCCATTTTCAAATAAGTTTTGGAACTCCTCTGGAGGTTACCAACTTTTGTATATTCATGTAATGTGGTAAATAATATAATAACAAAATATAACACAAATATCATATAAGTGATATAAGCAATGAGAGAAAACATTATTTTAAGTTTTATGAAGTTGAATAAGTAGATACTTGGGGATACTTTATAGAAAAGTGCAACAGTTTTTGTTCAGTATAAATGATTACGAACAGCTAAGTAATCTACTCACTAAACTTATTTATGTTATATCTATATTATGTCCACTTGCAGAAATAAATAGACGTTTGCTTTATAGTGAACGAATTATTTTAACATAGGTACGATAAATGTAAATTATTTATTACTGCCTATGAAAAATTTTATGAGTATTTCATTATAAAACTGTGTTAAATTACAAGACCCTTAGATACATTTTAATAGAACGTTGATAGAATAAATGAGATCAAAAAGTCCTACTAACTACTTAATATGTAACTGATATGTTTTCCATTTTAGCATTTTTAGCATTAAAGTTGAGCAAAAAATTAACACACTTACTTATATAAATTATAATAAACAAGTGGTAAAATTAAAAAAAATATTGTACAACCGACTTCAATGTAAATAAAATGAGAAATCATTGAATTCCAAGTCAATTCAATACGCATTATAATGGATAACTCAAAAACTACTGGTGAGATCTACATCAAATTTATATACGACCACCTGACAAACACCAGATTTCAAATAAAAAAGTATCATCAGAATCGGTTCACCCAAAATAAAGTTCTGAGGTAACACACATAAAAAAACATACAGTCGAATTGAGTACCTCCTGCTTTTTGTAGTCGGTTGAAAATTACGTGACTATGAACACATCTACTTATACTAATTTTAATTGTATAACACATTGGTACTTACTCTAAAATCTTAATAACTAATATGTAAGTGCTAAGTTATACATACGCCTACAAATTCTTGTAACCGCAGTCGTCTCGCGCAAGCTCAATACAACGAATAGTACATAAAATATCGAAACAAAAAAAAGATATTTTAAATTCCTTTGTCCTCATTTGAAAAGGAAAAAAATTAGACATCGTAATGGATGCTGATGAATTACTCGGTGTGTCGCGGGTAGAAGTGGGCGCGGCGCCGGGTGTGTCACAAGCCCGCGCGACTCTTGTACAAGTCGTCCTCGAGGTCGAACGCAGGATCCGCGTACCCAGAGTCGTCGTAACGTAAGGACCTGTGTATTGTTATATATGTACTTACATTGTACATTTGATAAATTTTAGCAATAATGTAAGTATTATTTCTTCTTAACCAGCTCGTAAAGTCCACAGTGATGGTAAGTGGATGCTGTGTACCGTTGACACATGCATCGACACGCTTGATTAAGAATCAAAGTGGAGATCTGTTGTTACCCCTGGTGATTAACATAATATGCCTTAAATATATTTCCGGTTCTCGTCACTCACCATACACCGGTGTTATTAGCAAAATCACAATCGCTCTACAATTTGACGACTCCGTGGCGCAGTGGCTTAGCAATGAGTGGCTGCGCTGGGGGTCGCGGGTTCGAATCCCGCACGGAACAAGTATTTGTATGGCCTGCAAATAGTTGTTTCGGGTCTGGATGTTTGTCCTTGTGCAATTTATGTTTGTAAACTGCCCCCACGATACAAGAGAAAATCTTAGTGTAGGGGTTTTAAATATAAAAAAAAATAGAATATAGCCCGTTTTCACTTACAACAACTGACGGCAGTAATAAAGGTGTAATATGTTTTGCTTTACATGCTGTGTCATCCTCAACATCAAGTTTCCATCATTATCATCACAGCCTCCATAAGTTCACTGCTGAACAAAAACCGCCTCAAGGATTTTTTATAGCTACCATAAAATACGGTCCTGAGCTACTTGTACCCACTTTTTTTTCCAAGTGCTATAACCTTTACAGCTTCATTGAAATATACTCGTAAAGGAGGACCTACAAGCTATTGATGGTAACTAATTACTGCAACAAGTGCACCCAATCACCTCCAGCATGTCTTATACTAGGTTTTTTCTTCATCTTCATCTCGTTTTTTGAAGTTGATTAAAACTCCCTGGCCTAGCAGATAATATATTTTGTAAATGCAATTACATACATACGGTCTCTTACTTACCTATCAGGAGTTCGAGTCCTGCATCTCGAAGGTGGCGGCGAGCGCGAGGAGGCCCGTAGTAAGGCCGGATCATCATACCGTCGCGACACGACAGTAAAGTCGTGGTGCGCGTCAATTAGCTTTTGAAGGCGGGACACCATTTCGAAGTCAGATACGGAGGACGGTACGAGGATACCCAGTAGTTTGGCGATGGAATTCCTGCATAAGAATTTTTGTTATCCCACTTAGTTATCAAAATATTTAAACAACGCTATTTAAAATAAAAATACTTTTTATTAGACCGCTATTTTTAATAATTTGTACAACATACATTATATTCATAAATTTTTAGTTTAGTTTTTATCGAAAGTAATAGTTATGCATGCAAATAATGGTCAGTGATTATTATGGTGAAGAATAGAATTTGATATGAACAGTTTTTTTATTATTACTTTAATGCACTCAGTTGCCTTCACCTGAAGCTTTGTAACTGCGCTTCCCTCCTCTGACACTCTGCGAGAGCTTCCTTCGTTCTCGCCAAGTCATCCCTCAGTATACTGATCTGGCGTTCAGTAGTCGTGCGTTCCTGTTCAAAGGTCTCTCCCGTGGTTCGGATTTGTTCTTTCAAACAGTTAACCTTGCGATTATAACGCGTTCGCAGCATTTCTGCTTCCTCCAATTTCTTTTGCAGTTCGTCGACTTTTCGCGCACGCTCTAATGACGAAATCTAACAAACAAATATACCATTTTAGTTTCGTAAGTGTTTAATCAACGTAAGTTTTTAATGTCGCACAGAATACCAGCGTAAAATAGTAGCTTAATGCTGCTGTATTTCGTATGGTGAGTGTAGAGACCGGATACCCTTTTTACTGGAAACGAGGCAATCTATCTTAGTCCCCACGGGTGACAACGCATCTGCATTTTGATTCGTGGTCGTCGATAGATGTAGATGTTTATGGGCGACAGCAACCACTTACCATCAGGTGGACTGTGTGCTCGTTTGTCATCCTATCCTATAAAAAATGTGGTAGAGCGATGCTGCAGCTGTATTATAGCTGCACCTGTATTATAGCTGCACCTGTATTATAGCTGCACCTGTATTATAGCTGCACCTGTATTATAGCTGCACCTGTATTATAGCTGCACCTGTATTATAGCTGCACCTGTATTATAGCTGCACCTGTATTATAGCTGAACCTGTATTATAGCTGCACCTGTATTATAGCTGCACCTGTATTATAGCTGCAGCATGAAGGGGTTATTTCAATCGAAGAAGGACGCGCTCCACAGAATTAAATAGTAGCTAACGCTGTAGTAGTGTGTGGCGTGAACTGTAATCCCTTTTAACTGGTAATGAGGCATTTCTGCTTCGTTCTTAGGGGTGACAACGTATCTAAATTTAGATTTTTTCGAAGGTAGGTCTTTGGCCCAATGCATATACAGCATACACTACTTATCATAAACGTAAGTTTTATATTACGCGAGCAAACATACTTTGAACCCAAGCCGGTACTAATAAAACTGTTCATTAAAATTTACTCGTAATATGACGATTTATCACATGGTGCAGAGAAACATCGTGAGGAAGCCTACATATCACACACAAAAAAAAATCGATAAGTACATGACGGAAGCCCATCAACACGCATTGGGGCAGCATGGCTGACGCTGTGAATGTACCCAGTTGTAAGACACATGTAAGTAAACTTTACTTTATATTTATCATGCTTTAGACTTATTCATGTGCTCTAGGCGTCACAAGATGATGCAAGGGAAATCCATGAGATGGGCTCCAACATCTGCTCGTATTATAATAATTAAAAGAAAGAATTTAATACCAAGATACGAGTGAACAGGTGTTTGTAAATGAAGTGCGATGCGATTTATAACCTGGGGTTAGATAACCACTTACCATGAAGTGGGATTGAAATTAAGCATTTGTTTACACTAAGGGTACGGTTCATACACCTGGGATGATGACAGTTAAGAAATAGGAAATTATTTTCTAACTCTCATTGCTGTGTTAATAATTGGTTCATATTTAGAGGCGGTTTAAATGTCGACAGAACCCTAGGCTAGCACCTCACCGGTACAGCGCCCCTCTAACGGCCATTCATTGTAAATTATAATCATTAATTTGCAAATAAACTATACGCTCAAGGATAAATTTGGAGGAACGCTAAAAAAAAGTTTTATTTTTTATTGTAATTACCGTGCGTACTGGCCACAAACATTAGTAATTACTATTAAAATAAAAAAATGTGGAATGCTTTTTTTTCAAATTTCATTTGTTATTATCTAATTAATGCGTTCTTTCATACTGCGAAAAGAGATAGCGGCCGGAATAAATTCAGAATCGCCTGCCACTGCCAGAGGCCCCTTCATATCACATGCTATTGAGTAGCTCCAGTTAATTTAGTTCGCTAACACGAAATTTGGAATAACGAAGCTTGGAGTCAAGTTCTATCCACAGAGTCCAGATTTTGCCTGAAGCCAGGTGATGGAAAGATTAAAACGTGGAAATGTCTGGGAGAGAGGAAGTGTCAGCCGCGCTGCGTGCAGTGATGTCAACTACATCCAGTATATAAACTCCGAGTCCGAAAATATACAAGATCTCTCTATAACTAAGTTTAAAAAAATTTATAAACAAAGTCTGTAAAAAAATGATTATTATAATACTCTATTCTAATATTCTATTCTAATAGCACCAAACACGTTTCATTAGCCTCACTTTTGGCACCAATGTCACAATTAAATAACCAACAATATAAACACTTGAAGAGCTTCTTTAATTCAAAGCAGAGAACTTACACCACTTTCTACACTAAGCCCTATGTCCAGTGTTCAGGTAATAATATGGGTGTATAATAACTGAACACGTTTTTGGGATCCCCAAACCGTAATGCCAGATGTTAAGATTGATTGACATATGTAACGTTGGTTGCAGAATATGTCTCTATCTCTAACAATACCACATAAAATCTCTAGGTGTGATCAAAAGGCCGGACGCCCTTATTTTTTTGTCATAGCAAACACATATACAAATACATTTTTTTTTAAATAAACCAATAATTTTTGTCATTTACCATAAAATCTTCTTATGTTCTTATGAAATAACAACAATTTACCGGACAGCAATCCATGTCCTAGTTGGCTTCCCTGTGCCGCCTGTTACGACACACATTTGAGGATATCAAAATATGTGATACTTATATTTTCACCTTCAAGGGATCATTGGTGATTGTTCGCAACTCACGGAACTTCGATATCATACTAGTACTCATCAGAATATTTATCCGTGTTCATGAAAACCGCTTAAACATATAAATAGCATCAAATATCTTGGTGTAATAAATGATAATTGATAATAAACTTAGCTTTAAAACACACCTAGAGATTCTTTGTGTTAGAGTTAGAGACATATTCTGGAACTAAGGTTACGTAAATGTATTTATATAGCAACTGTTCGCGACGGCCTAACAACGTTAAGAAACAAAGTGATAAAGAATATTGTTTTTGACAAAACTGAGTGAAAACGTGTATTAATATAGTTGTGTAGCATATTTATAACTCTTAGTATATTTGTATAGAATGTCGTTTTGATAAAAAGTGATATAAACAACTTTTATTATATACCAAAAAATCGACCAATCACAGCGCGTCTTATCGTGGAACTCTCTAGAAGTTTTTTAATTAACTGCGTAATAGTTCATACTAAAAATAAGGAAAATAATTTTATGTTCTAAAAGAGTTATAAATATGACATTGAATTAGCATATGGCTTATAGATTAAAGAAGTGTTGGGATATTTTTATATAATTAAACGCATTTCGTAGTTATAGAAAAATGAAAGAATTAATGTACCCAAATATTATGAAAATTATGGACATTTCGTTTAATAACTTTTTACATTGTTAATATTTTGAGTAACCTTTATGATATACTAATAAAGTACCAGACTACCGATTTATTGATGTATTATAGCATGTTAGTGTAGCAATTAGTTTTGTATTGAAAATATTGTAATTTATGCCATTTGTATAGTGAAAAGTTTATGCAATAAAGAGGCAAAACGGAAAATGGCAAGCGGCTCACTGTAAAGTATTGCCAAAGTCTACCTTAGGGGCTCGGGACCCGGGGTGCGAAGTCAGAAGTCCTCCACGTGTGCCTGGTAGTTGCGGGTCCCTCTCGATACGTCTGGAGGGAAGAGCAGCTACTGGGCCGGTGCACCCTTGGCGCGGCGGTAATCTTCTTCGAGAAATGAGAAGAAATTCTTATTCCTTGGGGAATGTTGCTGCCGCGGCTAATTATTCTGACATGGGGGGGGGGGTCCGTCCTGGACCAACAGTGCGTTCCTCTGCGTGACCCTCTGATCAGCAGAGGGCATAGCAGTGGAGTGAGGGCGGGCTCGGTGTGCACTTACCCTGCCTCCGGGCAGACAGTGAAGGATTCATCCTTTGCTGTCACCGCCGGTCTCGTAATCCCAGTATCGAAGTGTCGTGGATCATGTCTCGCGGCTTTGATAGGGACCGAGGGTCTTGGCTTAATCGCCCGGACCGCGAGGGAGAAAACCTCTATAAAAAGTTACTCCGAATCCCAAGTGGCGACACACCGCGAGGGGATGGATGGCTGACGGGGTTCTATGAACAAATCAGTCGCTAATGCGCTCTTCGCCAGGGTACCTGCAGACCCCCTGGCGAGTAACAAATCCTCTAAATCTGCTTACCTTGGTACAGGGGTCTCTGCCAAGGTGGACCTTTAATTCCCCCATACTCGTGGGTACAAAAATGGAACAAAAAAAAAACCAAAACCGCCGGCAACAGCAACGTAGAGGAGAGGAGGAATGATGCGGGGACAAAGTCCGACGCCGCATCGAGCAGCGTGGGAGGCTCAGAGAGCTCCCGACGCGTGGGGCCTGGGACCGCGGAGACCAGTAAGTTCTTCCGCAAGCGGTCCAGGCGGGATGGCGACCAGGGGCCGTCATCCGGTGAAGAGGAGGTTTCGGCCCGGAAAATCCCCACCAACAGTCGGGGCGGGCTGAAAGGCAAAGGGAGGGGGCTCTCTGCCAATCAGAGGGCCGAACGAGCAGCAAAGCTTGCCGAGGAGGGGCGCCACCCGGGCGATACGGCTCGGGTGTCAGGAGAGCGTAAGGCCAGATTCGTAAAGGAGGTGGAGGCCGCGATCAAGGTCGTGGCCTACAAGCAAAAGCCCTCCTCGAAGTTTAAGGCCATTCCCGGGGCCTCCGCCTCCATCATGGCGGCTGCGGAGGCCAACTTTGTTGGGGCCGGGCCTAATGCGGACGCGGTGGCGAAGCTGCGGATGGACGTGGCCCGCCTGACGTCCGCCATGGAGACTCTTCAGAAGGAGAACGAGAAGCTCCGCGCAGACCTGGCCAGTCTACGTGAGCCTGCCTCTCGCGCGGCGCCCCAGACGCAGCGCCCAAGCCAGCCCGTGCCGGTGAAGAACCAGGTTCTGAACCTGGTCCGGCAGGAGCTGGCTGCCTTCCAACACCGGTTCTCCGTGCTGGAGGGCATCGTCCTGCGCCCCCCCCCCCTAGGGTAAAACAAGACGGTGGCGAGGCCGGCAACGGTCTCGTACGCGGCGGCCACGGCTGCCGCATCTAGGCCGGGGCCTTCCAGCCAGCCCTCGGGCGGGGCTGCAGTTGCCCCTCCCCCCTCCCTGAAACGCCGGCTCCGGCAAAACCGGTACCGGCTGAACCGGCTCCGGCTAAGCCGGCGCTGGGAAAGAGAGGCAAGACGAAGGCGAAAAAGGGCAAGGCGGCAGCACAGATGGTGGCTGCACCAGCCCCAGTACCTGCGGCGAAAGTGCCAGCGCCAGCGGCAAGCCAGCTGCCGCCGCCGTCACCGCCCCCCAGCTCCCTACACCTCCCGCGACTGAAGCCGGTTGGCAGGTGGTCGGGGACAAAAAGAAGGGGAAGAAGGCAGCCAAAAAGGCTAAGATGCCGGAGCGGCAGCGCCAGTTCAGGGCGCGCAAGATCGCGGCTAGGCTCCGCACCCCGAAGACCGCAGCTGTAGTGATTACACTACAGCCGGACGCGGAAAAGAAGGGCGTTACCTACCGCGACCTGCTCGCGAAGGCGAAGGAGGCGGTGGATCTCGGGGAGCTCGGGATCACCGGGGGCCTCCGGCTCAAAGTCACCCAGACGGGGGCCCGTATGCTGGAGGTCCCCGGGGAATCCAGTGGCGCGACCGCGGACGCTCTGGCTGCGAAGCTCAGAGCGTCTCTGGACGCGGACGAGGCCCGAGTGTCCAGGCCCGTCAGATGCGCAGACCTGCGCATCATGGGTCTGAACGACTCGGTATCGGAGGAGGAGTTGGTGGCCGCCGTCGCCAGGTCCGGGGGGTGCACTACGGACCAAGTCAGGTCAGGCGCCATACGCCCGGACCAACGGGGTATGCATGCCGCCACGGTGTGCTGCCCTGTTACGGCGGCCAAAACCATATTGGAGGGCCGAAGGCTTCTGGTGGGCTGGGTCTCAGCGCAGGTTAAGCTGCTGGAGCCCAGACCTCTGAGGTGCTATCGCTGTCTCGTGGGGCACCACGTATCAGTGAGATGCGCCTCGGAGGTTGACCGCAGTGGCCTTTGCTTCCGCTGCTGTCAGCCCGGACACATATCGGCGACCTGCTCCGCCACGCTGCACTGTGATGCATGTGCGGCGACCCGCAAGCCAGCCGATCACCGGGCCGGAAGCAAGGCCTGCGTGCCACCCGCCAAGGTCAAGGCCGCGGGTAGGGGAGGGCCCTCCGCCGCCACCGCCTCTGTGGACTCCGCCGCAGCCGCAACTGCCGCTGCCACCGCTGTCACTGTCGCCGCCGCGACACCGACGCCCGCAGAGGGGCCCCCCGTGGAGGAAGCTGAAATGGAATGCCTATAACGGCCCCATTAAGCTTCCTCCAGGCGAATATCAACCACTGCGCCTGCGCTCAGGATCTGTTGCTCCAGAGCATGGCGCAGTGGTCGATTAACATCGCTGTGGTCGCTGAGCCGTATTTTGTCTGGCCTAGGGAGGACTGGGTGGCGGACCTTAACGGCTCAGTTGCCATCATCTCTTCGGCCGCCACCGGTATCCAGACCCTTGAAGGTGTCAGGAGGGGTCAGGGGTGCGTAGCAGCACGGTTCGGGGAGTTCGTCGTTGTGGGGGTATACTTCTCCCCGAACCGATCTCTCACCGAGCTCCACAACTCTCTTGCAGAGCTGAGAGCAGTCGTCGTCGGAAGTTATCCCCTCCCCATACTTGTCCTCGGGGACTTCAATGCCAAGAACTTGGCTTGGGGTTCTCGTCGTACAGATGTGCGGGGTAGGATGGTGGAAGACTGGGCTCTGGAGACAGGCCTGGTCGTCCTAAATCGGGGTTCTGTCCCCACGTGTGTGCGGATGCGGGGCGAGTCGGTGGTACACATCTCGTTCGCTAGCCCCGTTCTGTCGCCGCGTGCCATGGACTGGCGTGTCATGGAGGGGGTGGAGACCTACTCCGACCACCGGTACATCCGGTTTGACGTCTCCACCCAGCCCTCGAGCGCGCCAGTCCAACAGGCCCCGAGTGGTCCGCGTTGGGCGCTGAAGCCGCTGGACCGGGAGCTCCTCCTGGAAGCCTCGATCGTGCAGGCCTGGGTGTCATCACCGGACAGGCCTGCTGACGTCAATGATGAGGCAGGGTGGTTCCAGGAGGCCATGTCCGAGATATGTGACGTGACAATGCCCCGCGTCCGGCCAGGAAGAGCCCGGCGTCAGGTGTATTGGTGGTCACGTGAGCTGACGTCTCTGCGCGAGGCGTGTGTCGCCACGCGGCACCTGTACGCCAGGCACCGCAGGCTCCGCATTCGTCCACCGAATGCGGCAGCCGTTGAGGCGGAGCTGTACGAGGGATACAGAGCGGCGAAGACCGCCCTCCGGGCGGCTGTCCTGCGGGCCCGGGATCGGGCCCGTGAGGAGATGCTGGAGACTCTCGACAGAGATCCGTGGGGGCGCCCTTACAAGCTAGTGCGTGATAAACTCCGCACCTGGGCCCCCCGGCGAACGCAGAGTCTCCGGCCCCAGCTCGTGGAGGACGTGATGAGCGCTCTGTTCCCTGCGCGAGGGGAACATCCGCCCCCGCCTATGGCTCCGCCACCTGCGGTGCCGGAAGCGGACCACCAGGACGACGACGACGACATCCCGGAAGGGACCGGGGTAGACCTGAGAGTGGCGGTACGTAGGCTCAAGGCCAGGAATACCGCCCCAGGACCCGATGGCTTGCCTGGCAAAGCCTGGGTCCTGACCTCGGAGGCTCTCGGGCCCCGACTGGAGGGGCTCCTAAGCGCATGCTTGGAGAGAGGCCAATTCCCGCTTCGTTGGAAGACGGGGAAGCTGGTCCTCATTCGGAAGCCGGGGCGCCCTGCGGACTCTCCGTCCGCATACCGGCCCGTGGTGCTGCTCGACGAGGTGGGCAAGCTCTTTGAAAGAGTCATTGCAAACCGCGTCGCCGAGCACCTTGCGGGGACGGGGACGGATCTTGCGGAACACCAGTTTGGTTTCCGCAAGAGGCGCTCTACGGTGGACGCCATCATGAGCGTGAGAGCCCTCACGGCGGGGGATGCAGTGGCCAGAGGCGGTGTCTCTCGACATCGCCAACGCCTTCAACTCCATGCCCTGGAGCTGCATTAGGGAGGCACTCCGGTATCACCGGGTGCCGACCTATCTCCGTTGTATAGTCGGGGACTATCTGATGGACAGGGCCGTCATCTACCCCGGTCGCAACGGTGAGTGGAACCGGCGAGAGATGTCGTGCGGTGTCCCACAGGGTTCAGTTCTGGGGCCACCTCTGTGGAACATCGGTTACGACTGGGTGCTGCGCGCCGACCTCCCTACGTAGTTTGCTACGCTGACGACACGCTGGTACTGGCACAAGGGGGGTCGTACGAGGCGGCGGCGGAAACTATGACACGCGGGGTTGCGATAGTCATTGAGAGGATTCGGCAACTGGGTCTCGAGGTGGCTCTGCACAAGTCCGAGCCCATGCACTTCCATGGTCCTCGGAACAGGCCACCACCGGGATCCTCAGTGATCCTCAGAGGGGTATCCATCGGCGTCGAGTCAACGCTGAAGTACCTAGGACTCGTCCTCGACAGCCGATGGAACTTCGTTGAGCACTTCCGACGTTTGGCTCCCAAACTGGAACGGACCGGGGCTGCATTCAGGCGGCTCCTACCGAACCTGGGGGGGGGGCAAACGCCTGCTGCGGGAGGCTCTACGCGGGGATCGTACGGTCCATGGCCCTTTACGGGGCCCCGGTGTGGGCACGTGGTTTGGCGCGGCTTGCCGTCCACCACCTGAACGCGCCCCAAAGGGTGGTTGCCGTTAAAATGGTTCGCGGCTACCGCACGATCTCCCGCGAGGCGGCGAGCCTCCTTGCCGGATTGCCGCCATGGGATCTGGAGGCGATAGTCCTCGCGCGCCTGCACGAATGGCGCGCGGAGGCACTATGCCGGGGGGAAACCCCGCTGCCGCGGCAAGTTGTCGCGCAGCGGACAGACTTCCAGCACGATCTCATGGCGACATGGAGAGAGCGACTGTCGCAACCCCGTGCTGGGCACGCCACTATAGCGGCGATAAGACCCCTCTTTGAGGAGTGGCTTGAGAGACGCCACGGCATCCTCACCTACCGCCTGACGCAGGTCCTCACCGGACACGGTGTGTTCGGGAGGTTCCTGCACCGAATCGGGCGGGAGGAAACGCCCGGGTGCTCCCACTGCGAGGATGGACCGGAGGACACGGTGGAACACACCGTGGAGGTGTGCCCTGCTTGGGCGGAGCACCGACGTGTCCTCGTAGCGGCGATAGGCGGCGGCGACCTCTCGCGTCCAGCCCTGGTCGAAGCCATGGTCCGGAGCGAGACGGAATGGGACGCAGTCACCACCTTCTGCGAAGCAGTGATGCTAGCGAAGGAGGTGGCGGAGCGGGAGAAGGAGAGAGCAGCAGCTTTCCTCCCCGGCCGTCGCGGGAGACGCCCCAGGCGTCGGGGGCTACGTCTTAGCCCCCGGCCACCGTAGGCGCGGGCCTGTGGACGGCGAGCAATGGGTAGCTCGCCGTCCTTCCGTCTAACGACGACAGGCCGTGTCGACGGCGCGTTTTGTTCCACGCGCGCCTCAAAGAGCTGTCAGCAGCGTGAAGGGGCCCGCAAGGGCCGACGCCTGCCGGGGCTGCGGGCTGTTCGAAAGAGATACCGCGGCTCCGGAACGTAAGGGCACTGAAGGAACACGGATGGTTTTTAGTCAGTAAAAGTCTGACACTCCCTTACGCTCCACCGCTCTGGGTGGAAGGCGTCATTAGATGATTTTCCATCGGCAAAAAAAAATAAAAAGGGGCTCGGGACTCAGTACCAGTAGTTGTGTGAAGAACTACCAGTGACAAGTGAAGTGAAGTGAGTGGTGTCCAGTGGTAGCTGAAGTGACTAGTAGCAGTATATAGTGAATAGTGAAAGTGTTAGCTAGCCGAAAAAGGTTGTAACTGATATTCGCAGTTACATATAGTGAAAGTGTTAGCTAGCCGAAAAAGGTCGTAACTGATATTCGCAGTTACATATAGTGAAAGTGTTAGCTAGCCGAAAAAGGTCGTAACTGATATTCGCAGTTACATATAGTGAAAGTGTTAGCTAGCCGAAAAAGGTCGTAACTGATATCCGCAGTTACACAAGTGATAAAATCAGCTAGTTTAGTTGATAATAGCTGCTAGTCAGTAGTGTTAGAAAACCAGCTACTACCAATAGATCTTTGATACCACCGTACAATTTAAAGAAATCTTTTGAAATATATAGTGACCAACCAATAGTGAACAACCGTAGTTCAACAACCGTGCTCAATAAATAATAGTTATAAAATTTCGCGACTAATCAATCAGTCGAACCGCTGGCCACTACCTTGCTATTTGTATTTATTAATCGTGCATTTTGATTTGATCCTCAGTCCACAATATTTCAGCGGCACCTACAAAGACGGCAGTGAAAGTACCCACCGGAACCTATAGGTGTAGGACGTGAGCGACTCGCGAAGTATCTTCGACAACATTTACTCCGGAGAGTTTCGCCCGTCCGGCACAGTAACTAGCTGTACCCCGCGGTTTCACCCGCGTATATCACGCGTCTCTGCCGCGCGACATGATATGACACGCGACATGAAAGTGGTTATTGTGAGATAGCTATAATAGTTAGACATATGGCATTGCAGACTTTTATGTAGATATTGATGTCCTCCATAAAACTGTAGCACATCACTTTGCTCTATTGTCAATAGTTTCCGCAGCGTACGCGATATAAGGTTTTTTTTTTGGTATTTTTTTCACACCTTGGGTTACATTAACGAAGTTTTCATACGGATCCCTAAATTTTTTAAAAACGTTCTATCGCCTATGTTCATCAGGAATAATGTAGGATTCTAATGGTGAAAGAATTTTTCAAATCGGTTCAGTAGTTTCAGAGCCTATTCAATTCAAACAAACAAACAAATCTTTCCTCTTTATAATATTAGTGTAGATATGTCAATCAATTTTAACAATTTTTGGGGATCCCAAAAATAAATAAAACATGCAGAAGTGGCTCAACCTTACCTTAAACAAAGAAAATATACACTAGGCGAACCTTAAATCTTAACCTTATATCCAATCACACTCCTATATGATTACCGTGACGTGCTAAGCGTCAGACAGCGTTTTGTGTTGGTACTATTTGGTTTATACTATTAGTACTATATAAAAAAAAACAGGAGGAAATTATTTATGATCCGTAAGTTTACATAAGATATCTTTAAAGGCGTAGAAAAGATATTTAATTTAAACGAATTCGTAGTTCCGAACCGAATTTGCTAAACATTTTTATAGCTTTCTGGTAAGCTTTGTTTATAATAAAATTAGCGGAAACCTTATCATTTTGAAGCTAAATAAATATAAATGTACAAAAGAATTAACAAGATTTTTACTTATACTTGACTATAACAAAACCGAGGAATTGGTTACCAGTGTATCCAGAAAACGTGTAGGTACCTACTCCTACACACGCACGTAGACGGACAACAAGGTGACCTTAAAACTGTTCTGTTTTTTTCTACTTTAGGATGTAGGCTACTTATTTAATTCAAAATCCACCGTGGGTGCAGCGTAAAATTTTATTTCGTAGGTTAAGTAATTAATGAACACATTTTGGAGACTGCTTAAATCTTAATATATATAAATTACGTGTCACGTTGTTTGTCCGCGATGGACTCCTAAACTACTTAACCGATTTTAATCAAATTTGCACACCGTGTGCAGTTTGGTCCAACTTGAGAGATGGGATAGTTTTTTTGCCCATGAGTGACCCACAATTTTTTTTCGCGAATTTAAGAATTTTTAATAAGTCATGACAAAGGGTCGTCGAAAAGGATAGAACAACGTCTGTCTGGCAAGCTAGTTATTTATAAAAAACGAAATTATTTCTGTCTCGCATGCGAATCATTTATTAATTATCCATTACAGGCAATAAAAATTCATTGCAGTCTCCCAGTAGATGCGTCATAAGTGGGCTATTTGCCATAGTTGCCTCACTGGGCAGGCGAGTTTTTTATTTTCTAGGTATTATAAAGAAGACGCTGCTGCACATATCCTGGTTTATTTCCCTTGGTCGCCTCCTACCACACCCACGGGAATATAAGTGGTAGTGGATATTCCTACACCGCTACTACACGGTTGTTAATTAAAGTAATTACTTCACGGTTTTTTTTCTATTTCGTTTATAAAGGATTCCGCAGTATAAGCGTTGCTTTATTCAGATTTTACAAATAGACCGAAGAAAAATCTAAGTTGACTAGTATTGCGTGGGCTTTTGCACTTGACGTGCGGTTACCCATACCATACCTTGGAGTCACCTGTCCGTGGAAGTCACGTATAAGCGGTATAAATAGTTGTTCGACCTTTGCAAGTACTTTTGACTTGTTTCATTTGTCGAAATAAGGTTATTGGACCAGAAGGTTATATCCAGTAAATACATCACTTATTCTTTAAATGAAACTAATTTTTTTACGGATTTTATTGTGTTTAATGCCTTGCACACCTCGAGTGCGAAGCGGTGAGGTTGGGCTTCACTTCAAATTGTCAAGGTGACGTTACTCGCTGTCATTTAATCTGGTTTATATTGACACTAATATCTGATATATATGAAAAGAATGTTTATTAAATATTAATATTAAGAGAAAATACTGGTGAATAAAACTTGAATGTATTTATTAAGTTTTGCAACACGTATTTATAATTTAATTATCAATTTATGGTTCGATCTACACAAAATGAGCTTCAGATTCCGTAAATCTTGCAGAGATATGCTTGGGTTGGGATTTAATTTGATAAGTTATAAGATTCCAAGCAGAGGGTTGCGCCCAGCCATCTCCTGTATTGAAATAGGGATTTTATTCTTTCAGTAGTTTCACGACTCGTTATTTGAAAGAATCGTTGTAGTTCTTCGAGAATTTGTCGTCTTGAACAGGCTGTAGGTATTCTAAAGTGGTGATGTATCGCTTAAGTATAGCAGGCACTCGCTACTTCCATGTGGTAAAGGAGGTCCGTCGTCGTTTGTCGATCACGTATATCCGAGGCGTCAGGGAGAGTAGGTACATAATTTCAACATTTAAACATTTACGATATCTTTATAACCATGATATTTGAAACATATAACTATAGGGCCTACCTTGTATTCAGCGGCGTCAGCAAGCTGTACGTTGAGGTCTCTGATCTGAGCTCGGGCGTCGCTCAGTTGCACGGTCAGCTTATCACATTGGCGGGCCAGCTTCTTACTGCGACAAATTGCCTCGTCACGTTCCGCTTGCAGAACCGCACGCACGCGAGAGCTCTCTTCCTATTTATACGTTGATATTATATTTTTTACATATTATATTATTATAATATATGTACCAGTATTTCTTGCTCAATACTACATATATGTATTCATCACGAAATCTCTAAATTTAGCAATGTCACTAAGAACGGAATTTACGATAGTCCTACCAAAAACAATTTTTTCCTGATATTTTACATCCGTGTGCCCAGCGAAGCGAGAGGGGGCGTATCAGGTAAAAATCTATATACTTACACTAACTTCTGGCGTACCAGAAACGTCATATAACAGCATATATTAACAGCATCAATTTACTACAGTATGAATCTGTTGTCGAAGGAGAGTGAATAATGGGCATAAAGCTAACTAGGTTCTTAAATTCATAATATTTTCATGTAGTTGACTAAGATAAGAATAAATAATAGGATTTAGGATTGGAGTTGAAGCAGCCTTTAGCAGTCAATTTCAAATACAGCAATCTTGCGAATCTACCTCAACCTCATTTACTTTTGCCATTTCACCATTTTCAGTTAGCTGTGTTTCGTACTAGACATAACTCGTATAGAGAACTGAAAACCCTTTATACTGAGTGTACCTAAGGCATTCAATTATAGCCCTCAGAGATGACAATGTATTTGCATTTTGATTCTTAATCGAAGATAGTTGTAGATGTCTATGATTAATACCATTCACTCACTATCAGGTGGACTGTGTGCTCATTTGTCACCTTATTCTATAAGAAGGGCTAATTAATGATATAGTTTGCAGTAAAACTACTCTAGAATCTACAATATGACAGAATATGTAATGTTATATCACAATGTTTATTTTTATCTGGAAATTATACAATGTTTATTTATATTTCAATATAAATATCGAAGAAAAGCAAATAAAACTTGATTGATAGTTAAATACGGTCCAAATACTGATTTTAAATAATTTAAATGTTAATAAAACATTAACATTTAAACATTTTTATCAAGATTTAAGTTGGTTAGCTTCTTTTCTTATCATACATACAAAACTTCTTTGCAACTCCTAGCGCGATGACATCAGAAAAGCATAATGATTTTTAAAATATAATTTGAAAGCACTAAATAAGTAGTACGCTTTATTAAAAAAGTGGTTCATGTACACCTATTGTGACCACGTTTGCTATGAGTCATCAAAGTATATCTTAACCTAATCGTCGACGTCAGATGTCTCGCACCCTTGATGTCGCAGGTGCTAAGTATTTTTCGTCCGATGTGAAGAGATGGAATTATACTGGCACTGCCATCTATCGGAATGCCAAAAGTTTTTTCTAGAATTTCCCATAGTAGATTCTTATGACACTCATTGACGACAAAGGAGTGCCGGGAGTGCCCGCTTCTCTAACGCACCGCCACCACATGGCATAACAAAAATATATATTTACCTGGGAACATTTTAGCAGGAAATAGAGTAAATGGGGCTTTACACTTTATTGTGGAATTTCAGTGTGTCCAAAAAGGTACGTATGGCAGTTCAGAATGCTGTGCTAGTGCCTACTTTAATGGTAGTGAAAGTTGGGTGTGGCAGAAAAAGCACGAGAGTAGAATAAATGCTGCAGAAATGCGGTCATTAATAAGTACGTTAGGGCTGAATCTGAATGAGAGCGTGAGAAATAGGGCGTGAAGGAGGCGAGAGAGATGTGGCAGGATCGTGCCCTCGTGCCGTCATGTGAAAATTGTTTAAGTGCTGTTTTACCACATGCTAGGCGGTAAAGGAACACGGCCCTGAATCACTTGCGTCCATCGACTTTGGCATGTCTTACCCGGTTGTCACTACATCTAGTGGAAGGGCCATACATTTACCATTACGAAGCTGCCACTCTATGGGTGGCCTATTGCCAGTTCGCACTTCAGCTTACTGATTCATTGGGTTAGGATGGTTACTCTGGTTCGACTGTGGATATCTCTGTTACGTTTTCTATGACGCAAAGAAACACAAGTGTATAATTGTCATAATTATATTGACATTTAAATAAATGATACCTGTACGCTCAATTTGCGCCTCAATAAATCTAAATGCATGTCTTTTCGTTGAATTTGCTCCCGGAGTATTCTGATTCTTCTTTGCAACTGGTACACGACAGCTGTCTGTAAATGAGTAGGCACTTTAATTCACACCTACAAACTTATTTTATATTAAACTCTCCATAATCATGCACAGTGTTTCAGTGCCGCATGACCGAGCAATCAAGTCCGTAGATACTGTCTCGCATGCGTTGTATCAGGGAGGCCATTCTTCTCCGCATTATTTATTGCATCAAAGCTGTCCGTGTTAGCCTCAGCAAACATACCTGATGCGCTGCAATACCGAGATAGTCCGATCGGCATCCTAAAGACATTATTATACTGAACACGTAAAGATTTATAGATCCTCATTGCCAGATCCGCGAGTATACTTGAGGTGTAAAACTGAAATGGACCTACTAAATAAAAGTAACATTTACGAATGAATACGGTAACACGCACTCGGCCTATTTTTTGTATTCTCTTGCAATTCCTAATTTTCTTTATAAAATAAATACAAGAGATTTGTAGCTTTTAACAGTACACTGATTCTTTTAAACAACTTACTCCTTAATTAAAACTACTTTTACGGATTTTATCGCGTTTAATTTTACTTTTAATTATTTAATAAAAAAATTAAAAGTAAAATTAAAAAATTAAACGCGATAAAATCCGTAAAAGTAGTTTTAATCAATGTGTAGTGTTCGCGTAAATATAAGAAATCAACTTACTCCCTTAAGTATGAACATGTCAACTTTTACTCCTTGACGCTAACAACACCTGCACGCGGTATATAAGTTTCTTAAGTATGAACATGTCAACTTTTACTCCTTGACGCTAACAACACCTGCACGCGGTATATAAGTTTCTTAAGTATGAACATGTCAACTTTCACTCCTTGACGCTAACAACACCTGCACGCGGTATATAAGTTTCTTAAGTATGAACATGTCAACTTTCACTCCTTGACGCTAACAACACCTGCACGCGGTATATAAGTTTCTTAAGTATGAACGTGTCAACTTTCACTCCTTGACGCTAACAACACCTGCACGCGGTATATAAGTTTCTTAAGTATGAACGTGTCAACTTTCACTCCTTGACGCTAACAACACCTGCACGCGGTATATAAGTTTCTTAAGTATGAACGTGTCAACTTTCACTCCTTGACGCTAACAACACCTGCACGCGGTATATAAGTTTCTTAAGTATGAACGTGTCAACTTTCACTCCTTGACGCTAACAACACCTGCACGCGGTATATAAGTTTCTTAAGTATGAACATGTCAACTTTCACTCCTTGACGCTAACAACACCTGCACGCGGTATATAAGTTTCTTAAGTATGAACATGTCAACTTTCACTCCTTGACGCTAACAACACCTGCACGCGGTATATAAGTTTCTTAAGTATGAACATGTCAACTTTCACTCCTTGACGCTAACAACACCTGCACGCGGTATATAAGTTTCTTAAGTATGAACGTGTCAACTTTCACTCCTTGACGCTAACAACACCTGCACGCGGTATGTAAGTTTCTTAAGTATGAACGTGTCAACTTTCACTCCTTGACGCTAACAACACCTGCACGCGGTATATAAGTTTCTTAAGTATGAACGTGTCAACTTTCACTCCTTGACGCTAACAACACCTGCACGCGGTATATAAGTTTCTTAAGTATGAACGTGTCAACTTTCACTCCTTGACGCTAACAACACCTGCACGCGGTATGTAAGTTTCTTAAGTATGAACGTGTCAACTTTCACTCCTTGACGCTAACAACACCTGCACGCGGTATGTAAGTTTCTTAAGTATGAACGTGTCAACTTTCACTCCTTGACGCTAACAACACCTGCACGCGGTATGTAAGTTTCTTAAGTATGAACGTGTCAACTTTCACTCCTTGACGCTAACAACACCTGCACGCGGTATGTAAGTTTCTTAAGTATGAACGTGTCAACTTTCACTCCTTGACGCTAACAACACCTGCACGCGGTATGTAAGTTTCTTAAGTATGAACGTGTCAACTTTCACTCCTTGACGCTAACAACACCTGCACGCGGTATGTAAGTTTCTTAAGTATGAACGTGTCAACTTTCACTCCTTGACGCTAACAACACCTGCACGCGGTATGTAAGTTTCTTAAGTATGAACGTGTCAACTTTCACTCCTTGACGCTAACAACACCTGCACGCGGTATGTAAGTTTCTTAAGTATGAACGTGTCAACTTTCACTCCTTGACGCTAACAACACCTGCACGCGGTATGTAAGTTTCTTAAGTATGAACGTGTCAACTTTCACTCCTTGACGCTAACAACACCTGCACGCGGTATGTAAGTTTCTTAAGTATGAACGTGTCAACTTTCACTCCTTGACGCTAACAACACCTGCACGCGGTATGTAAGTTTCTTAAGTATGAACGTGTCAACTTTCACTCCTTGACGCTAACAACACCTGCACGCGGTATGTAAGTTTCTTAAGTATGAACGTGTCAACTTTCACTCCTTGACGCTAACAACACCTGCACGCGGTATGTAAGTTTCTTAAGTATGAACGTGTCAACTTTCACTCCTTGACGCTAACAACACCTGCACGCGGTATGTAAGTTTCTTAAGTATGAACGTGTCAACTTTCACTCCTTGACGCTAACAACACCTGCACGCGGTATATAAGTTTCTTAAGTATGAACGTGTCAACTTTCACTCCTTGACGCTAACAACACCTGCACGCGGTATGTAAGTTTCTTAAGTATGAACGTGTCAACTTTCACTCCTTGACGCTAACAACACCTGCACGCGGTATGTAAGTTTCTTAAGTATGAACGTGTCAACTTTCACTCCTTGACGCTAACAACACCTGCACGCGGTATATAAGTTTCTTAAGTATGAACGTGTCAACTTTCACTCCTTGACGCTAACAACACCTGCACGCGGTATATAAGTTTCTTAAGTATGAACGTGTCAACTTTCACTCCTTGACGCTAACAACACCTGCACGCGGTATATAAGTTTCTTAAGTATGAACGTGTCAACTTTCACTCCTTGACGCTAACAACACCTGCACGCGGTATATAAGTTTCTTAAGTATGAACGTGTCAACTTTCACTCCTTGACGCTAACAACACCTGCACGCGGTATATAAGTTTCTTAAGTATGAACGTGTCAACTTTCACTCCTTGACGCTAACAACACCTGCACGCGGTATATAAGTTTCTTAAGTATGAACGTGTCAACTTTCACTCCTTGACGCTAACAACACCTGCACGCGGTATATAAGTTTCTTAAGTATGAACGTGTCAACTTTCACTCCTTGACGCTAACAACACCTGCACGCGGTATATAAGTTTCTTAAGTATGAACGTGTCAACTTTCACTCCTTGACGCTAACAACACCTGCACGCGGTATATAAGTTTCTTAAGTATGAACGTGTCAACTTTCACTCCTTGACGCTAACAACACCTGCACGCGGTATATAAGTTTCTTAAGTATAAACGTGTCAACTTTCACTCCTTGACGCTAACAACACCTGCACGCGGTATATAAGTTTCTTAAGTATGAACGTGTCAACTTTCACTCCTTGACGCTAACAACACCTGCACGCGGTATATAAGTTTCTTAAGTATGAACGTGTCAACTTTCACTCCTTGACGCTAACAACACCTGCACGCGGTATATAAGTTTCTTAAGTATGAACGTGTCAACTTTCACTCCTTGACGCTAACAACACCTGCACGCGGTATATAAGTTTCTTAAGTATAAACGTGTCAACTTTCACTCCTTGACGCTAACAACACCTGCACGCGGTATATAAGTTTCTTAAGTATGAACGTGTCAACTTTCACTCCTTGACGCTAACAACACCTGCACGCGGTATATAAGTTTCTTAAGTATGAACGTGTCAACTTTCACTCCTTGACGCTAACAACACCTGCACGCGGTATATAAGTTTCTTAAGTATGAACGTGTCAACTTTCACTCCTTGACGCTAACAACACCTGCACGCGGTATATAAGTTTCTTAAGTATGAACGTGTCAACTTTCACTCCTTGACGCTAACAACACCTGCACGCGGTATATAAGTTTCCTAAGTATGAACGTGTCAACTTTCACTCCTTGACGCTAACAACACCTGCACGCGGTATATAAGTTTCCTAAGTATGAACGTGTCAACTTTCACTCCTTGACGCTAACAACACCTGCACGCGGTATATAAGTTTCTTAAGTATGAACGTGTCAACTTTCACTCCTTGACGCTAACAACACCTGCACGCGGTATATAAGTTTCTTAAGTATGAACGTGTCAACTTTCACTCCTTGACGCTAACAACACCTGCACGCGGTATATAAGTTTCTTAAGTATGAACGTGTCAACTTTCACTCCTTGACGCTAACAACACCTGCACGCGGTATATAAGTTTCTTAAGTATGAACGTGTCAACTTTCACTCCTTGACGCTAACAACACCTGCACGCGGTATATAAGTTTCTTAAGTATGAACGTGTCAACTTTCACTCCTTGACGCTAACAACACCTGCACGCGGTATATAAGTTTCTTAAGTATGAACGTGTCAACTTTCACTCCTTGACGCTAACAACACCTGCACGCGGTATATAAGTTTCTTAAGTATGAACGTGTCAACTTTCACTCCTTGACGCTAACAACACCTGCACGCGGTATATAAGTTTCTTAAGTATGAACGTGTCAACTTTCACTCCTTGACGCTAACAACACCTGCACGCGGTATATAAGTTTCTTAAGTATGAACGTGTCAACTTTCACTCCTTGACGCTAACAACACCTGCACGCGGTATATAAGTTTCTTAAGTATGAACGTGTCAACTTTCACTCCTTGACGCTAACAACACCTGCACGCGGTATATAAGTTTCTTAAGTATGAACGTGTCAACTTTCACTCCTTGACGCTAACAACACCTGCACGCGGTATATAAGTTTCTTAAGTATGAACATGTCAACTTTCACTCCTTGACGCTAACAACACCTGCACGCGGTATATAAGTTTCTTAAGTATGAACATGTCAACTTTCACTCCTTGACGCTAACAACACCTGCACGCGGTATATAAGTTTCTTAAGTATGAACATGTCAACTTTCACTCCTTGACGCTAACAACACCTGCACGCGGTATATAAGTTTCTGGTATTCGATTGGTGGTAGAAAATTGATCTAATCTCACTATACTCAAAGTTCATAGCTTTGTTATAGATCAGTGTTGTCAGGTCGGAAAAAAAACGCTGGCTCTAGACAGGTAAATTTTAGTACCAGCAGGGTCTACGTCCAGCAAGCTACTTAAAACCAAATTACAATTACACCTCTAGTACCAAAACCAGTATACATGCTGTGTCCCTAACCGAAACATATGTTTTTATAATTTTATATTAGCAAAATCATAGCACATCTATGCATGTGCCCATTAATTAGCAGCAAATATGAGAAAGAGAGCAAAGCTTACGTAAAACACAATAATCGGTGTCTAAATCAGCGAAACCTTTTGCTGTTTCAGCATCAAAAAAATGATATCTATAATAAACAAACTAATTTTTTAATTAATTAAAATTTTTATTATAATTAATACATTATGTAAAAACGTTACTACACTAAGATTTTATTCGGAAAGCGTAATGAACTAACGAACATGAACGAACATCCAAACAATGAACAATTTTTCGTCAAATAAACACTTGTTCCGTGCGGGATTCGTAGGTACCGATTTAGCTTTTTTTATTACTTTTCATTAGAATTCTTAGAAATTTAAGTTCTGCATAAAATCGATTAGACTACACAAATTTATTTTATAAAGCCCGAGCTGCCACAGCTTTGCACGCTCATACACGCTAGGGTTTATCTACCTGTCAGGTTTGACTGTATAGTTACACTCGTCAAGTCATCTTGAGCTGAGGATATTCATGTGGCGGTAAACCTGTACAAACTCTCAGTTGAAACTTGAAACCATGGCCTCGGCAGCGGCGCTTGATCTCAACCCAGTGGCGCTAAAAATTTATTGTTTTTTTATTGAACAAAAGCACCTTTTAAAAAAAGATACCGCGAAAAGCGGTGTAAAGCTTGGTTCCTGCAAAGAAAACAATACAGTCTCGTCAACTTAATGAAAAAAATACAATTGTAAAAATATGTTATACAGTACAACATTTTCATCAGTTAGGCAATCATTTCTGGTATATACAAAATGATTGAATATACTGCTAAACATTACTGCGTTATATGCGAAAATTACAAAAATCAATATTACAATAATACATAATCATTAACATAAACAAGAAAATTAACCTAAGAAGCAACTAATTTGATAACTAAGTATTACAACATTAATATCTTTATGTCACATTCTCGTGATAGCTACTAAAATTATATTCGTTAAATTGTTTCTGTCCTGAGAAGCGGGAGAGAAAGTAACTTAATCTTACTTTGGCTTAATACCTATATAAATTTAACGGATCTTGATTTTTTTTTTTTTTTTTTTTTTTTTTTTTTTTATAGAAGAGGGGGCAAACGAGCATGCGGCTCACCTGATGTTAAGTGACTACCGCCGCCCATGATCAACCGCAACACCAGGAGAATTGCGGGTGCGTTGCCGGCCCTTTAGAAAGGAGTAAGCTCTTTTCTTGAAGGTCCCCAGGTCGTATCGGTCCGGAAAAATCGCCGGTGATAAACTATTCCACAGAGAGGTTGTACGTGGAAGAAAGCTCCTTGTGAAACGTACAGTGGTGGACCGCCAAGCATCCAGATGGTGTGGATGGTATCGGGACGTTTGCCGTGTCGTGCGTTCACGAAATTTGGCGGCTGGGATTAATCCGAACAATTCCTCAGAGCACTCCCCGTGATAGATGCGATAAAATACGCAAAGAGATGCAACATCTCTTCGCAACGCCAGTGAATCGAGCCGATCGGAAAGCACTCGGTCGTCGACGATTCGAGCCGCTCTGCGCTGGATGCGGTCAAGTGGAAGGAGCTGGTACTGGGGAGCCCCAGCCCAGAGATGGGAACAGTATTCCATGTGCGGTCGAACCTGCGCCTTGTAAAGTTGCAGGCGGTGTGCCGGCATGAAATACTGCCCCGCTCTGCTGAGCACGCCAAGCTTTTTAGAGGCCAATTTGGCCTTCCCTTCCAAGTGACCACGAAACTGCACGTCACTCGATATGTCGACGCCGAGGATTCCGATACTGGCTGAGGCAACAAGGGGAGTGCCTTGAAACTGAGGGGATACGACAAAGGGGTTCTTTTTAGCGGTTAACGCGCAAACTTGTGTCTTCTGGGGGTTAAACTGGACTAGATTTAGTCGTCCCCAATCCGAGACTCTGTTCAGCAAAGACTCGACTTCAGACACAAGTTTGTCCCGGCACTCGGAGACGTTTTCCCGAGAAATATTGGCTCGGCCGGTGTAAAGAGCATCACCAGTGCTGTCATCTGCATAGCAATGAATGTTACGGGTATGCAACATATCATTGATATGCAGAAGAAACAGCGTTGGCGATAGCACGCAGCCCTGTGGAACACCAGCATTAATAGGCTTGCAATCGGAGCTTGCACCGTCTACAACGACCTTGATGCTCCGATCTGCAAGAAAGCTGGTGATCCAATCGCACAATTTCTCGGGAAGCCCATAGGAAGGGAGCTTCGAAAGAAGCGCTTTGTGCCAAACCCGATCGAAGGCCTTCGCAATGTCCAAACTAACGGCCAATGCCTCCCCCTTGAACTCTACTGCCTCCGCCCATCTGTGAGTGAGGTAGACCAGAAGATCACCAGCTGACCGACCACGGCGAAAACCGTATTGGCGGTCACTAATCAGCTGGTGATCCTCAAGGTACCTCATGAGCTGGCAGTTTACAATGGACTCCATTGTTTTGGAGAACAAGGAGGTGATGGCGATTGGCCGGTAGTTGGACGGGTCTGAGCGGTCGCCTTTTTTAGGGATCGGGTGGACGAAAGCAGTCTTCCATGATTTTGGGACTACGCCTAGGGAGTAGGAGTACCGGAAAAGACGCGTTAAAACCGGTGCCAACTCTGGAGCACACGTCCTCAGCACAATTGGGGGGATTCCGTCAGGCCCACTCGACTTGTGGATGTCCAGGGAGAGGAGTGCTTTGCGAACCGAGCGCTGTGTGAACTGCACTTCCGGCATGGAGCACTCACACCGCGGGATGGTCGGCGGCGTACTCCCCCCGTCATCGAGAGTCGAGTTAGACGCAAAGAAGGAGCCTAGAAGATCGGCTTTCTCCTTTGCAGTATGGGCCAGTGAGTCGTCCTCCCTGTGCAGAGATGGAAGAGATGGCTGACAGAAATTCCCCTGGACAGCCTTGGCGAGAGACCAGAATGCACGGGTTCCAGAAGGAAGGCGAACGAGTCTCTCGCCAATTCTGCCTATGTGCTCTGACTTTGCCTTGGCAATGACTCTTTTGAAGGACCTAGAGGCGGAATTATACTTCTTTTTTAGAGCGCTGGTGTTTACATCCCGGGACGCTGATGCATCAACCCAGGCTTGGTAGCACTCCTGCTTATAGCATGATGCTATTTTACAGGAGCGACCAAACCATGGCTGAGATTTGCCTCCAATGGGCACCACAGAGGAAGGAATAAAAAGTTCCATACCCTGAAGTACCACATCAGTAACAGAATCCGCAACAACGTTGGGATCATCCGGCGAGAAGCAAACCCGCCCCCAAGGGTAGGATGCAAAGAAAGACCGCATCCCATCCCAATCGGCTGACCTATAGTGCCAAACACGGCGGCAGCCTGCAGAATGCAACCGCGATTTCAGCGTGAGTGGCACAACACTCCGGACCAGACAATGGTCCGAGGAGCCTAAAGGGGCGTCGACGGAAATCTGATATCCGTCCGGGTGAGAGGTCAGCAGAAGGTCCAACAGGGAAGGTGCATGATCCTCCACATCTGGAATCCGCGTAGGCGAAGTAACCAGTTGTGTCAGACCATATGCCAAGGCAAAATCATGAACAGATCTCCCCGCATGATCGGTTAAACGTGAACCGAGCCATTCGGCGTGATGGGCGTTAAAGTCGCCGAGGATCACGATCTCTGCAGAGGGGATCTGCTGTAGCAACGAATCTGCAGCCATTTGGACGTGGTCGAAGAGTCGGTCTGTTTCGGCATTACCGCTGTGGGACCTATAGAGGCACCCGTAGACGCGCGGATGGTCGTCGCTGTCTACGCGTAGCCAAAGGATGGACAGGTCCGAACCTTCAAGTCTGCCGAGGCGTCGAGAACAGATGTCCTCTCTGACGTAAACGCAAACTCCAGCCCGAGGCACAAAGGAGTGTTCCAGTTTGTACCCCGGGTAGGAGAGATACGAAACATCAGCCGGAGAGGACACCTGCGTCTCGGTCAGAAAGAGCAGAGCCGGCCTCACCGTCTCGAGATGGTAGTGGACGGCGTTTAGGTTAGAGTGAAGTCCCCTGATATTGCAGAAATTCACGGACAGCGTGGCAGGGGTCGCCTTGGTCTTGTTGCTCCGTTTGCCCCGAGCAGTTGTAGTCTTGAGCGGAATTTCGCCCCCCCCAGAATACGCGGGGCAGCCTGAGCACCCACGCTCAGAAGTGGAGAAACATGGTCGTGGATGCTCAGCGAGGGATTCTCCAGGGGTGCTGGTACCCTCCTGGGGTAGTCTATCTTTATTTAATTCCGCTACCATGTTGATGGGGGGGGGGGGGGGGATTTGGGCCTCCGGCCACCTGCACTCACCGACGAAACGCGGAAGCAGAACTTCCACTTCACGCCGGTATTCTGTGAGGTCGTGGTACCACCCCGGTTTGAGCCGGCCCATACGTGCAACAGCAAAGCTGCCGCATGGCTCTACCACTGTTAATGTTAATGTCGCCCTTCTGCCTTCCCTCTGCCCGCATTTCCCGCGGGAAAGTGGTAAAGTAACCAGACTACTGCGCTTTTTGGGAATGTCCTGGAATTTGCCGTTCTCTCTCTTTCTGGAACACTATATATAATGAACAATATATAAGATATAACATCTTAGTTTATTTTTAAGGTTTTGATTGGTGGAGATTACTTTACAGTAAAACGTACCATATTTTTTTTAATATTAAACTCAAATGATCATTAATTTGGAATAATATAAATATTAATAATTACTCTAGCTCATAAATTCTAAATTGGGCTCAAGACAGAGAAAATAATCCTGAATACAGTCCTGCAAAAGTAATTTTATGCCTGGCACCCATAGTCGGGTAAAGATGTTATGAAACTTGATTTACCAATATCCGGTGTTTTATGTTGGTGTTATTAGGTAGCTTGCTGCTGCGCCAACCTAGTCCTACTGTAGATATATATATATATATATATATATATATATATATATATATATATATATATATATATATATATATATATATATATATATATCGTAGATATATATATATATATATACCTTAAACTAAATTGTGCATAGTAATCTACCGTGTAACTAATTCATGAGTTGTATTTTCAGTGTTATTTATCGCTGTATCAAATCAAATACTGTGCCTATAATATAATTCCACATTTCAGTGCAATATTTCAAATTTTTCACATACTTTTTTATAATGCTTATTTATTTTTAAATCTACGTCATCAAAATCATGCCAATGGGTTACATTTCTTACTTCATTTAAATATGGCAAATCATGGAAAGATCGTTCTCTGCGCAGACGCGGCAGCGTGCCATAGTATCCATAATATAGCAGCTACACAAACACATTGATACATATTATACATACACTTACACATAAAATAAAATACAAAGGAACATTACGTTGCTGGCAATAACTCTTGTAAGTCCGTGCCGTAAAGAGTAAGTAAATAAGATAATTATTTATTATGTAGGTAGTACACCGTTTTTTGTTTATACAAATAAAGCCACACTAGATATTTCTTTTGATCGTAATGGCACTTTATATACATAAAGCACACGTTGGATAAGCATATATACCTACCCGGTACAATTATTTATATGTAGTTCGTGTAAATAACTATTTCGAACCCGCGGCAAACCATTGCCTTTACTGTTAACTCGTTCGTGCCTCCGTCATAACAACCTATGTGTACACAATCTATGGGTACATATTGTATGCGAAATATATTCTAGTATATATTTATCAATTAATATAAGATCTTTCAAGTGTTATAACATCTAAGAAGTGAGGACCTGTGAGCATATAGATTTTCTTGCATCGCCAGTATATGACGAGTCTCAATTCACATTTATCATGGTTTTTCAATAATTTATTTAAAGCATTTAGTCATTCCTTAAGAACACACATGCATTCATCCAATAAGGTGCATCTGAAAAGTATGCACTGGCCAACTGCGGCATAAACATAACATAGATGCCGTCTGCAGGGCTGCCAACACCGATGTTATTTCATATTATATATTTAAAAGATATTTTTTACAAAAGCCTGTTAGTGTGTCACTTTTCATTTGACGCGGGGTGTCACTAGCGCGGCATCACATCAATCACGCTTTTTTTCATGTGATTCAATCTTGATTGCGGAGGGTAGTAGAATGAGAGGACCTTTCCTGCCACAGTCAAATTCCCATCCAGTGTGTGCTTACCAAACCCACTCGGGTCGGTGCAGTGTTGACTGGTTTTACACCTCAGTCCACCACGTGAAATCATGGTTGTTCAAGCCACGGCTACTAAGCCCCGGGGTGGGGGGTGGAGATGGGATTATATTTTTAAGTACCTATTTACCAAGTCCTCAGCTGTTGGGAAAAAATCGTGAGGCAATCTACATGCCGATGAAATTAACAAAAAAGTCTTAAAAGAACATCTGAAGTGCAACAATTCACATTGAAACAGTACAACGTACCCATTCCTCATCCCTGTTCCGTTATTATTAGAGGCTTCTGCCTATTTTTGGTTAAACTATATGTATTTTTGCTTTTTTAAAACTTCAGTATAACTACGGTAAAAATTTATTTATTTAAAACATTATAGTTTTTTTTAATAAGCCTGAAAAAACTTACCATCCGTCTAAAGATAAGTAAGTTGCTCTACAGCCCATTGACAGTGGCAACCAACTTCAATAAAAAGGCTACAGATGCGTTGTCATTTCTGAGGACTCAGATATAATGCCTCAGAAGCTGTAATTATACTCGTTCTCTATATAATTCAGACCGGAATAAAAAGGTGCGCGCGAAATAGGAAAGATGGTGATATCTGCTCAAATGGACTCCTACGTAACGCAGTAAATGATGAATGAAAAAAGTGATAAAAGAGCTTCCTGTTATAAGATTACTTGATGCTTCGATTACATTGACTCAGATTAAGATCTGAAGTCTATAGGTACGCCTCTATCGACTAATAAATAATTACTGTAATGAATAAACACAATTAATTTAAAATGATACAGCCACAAAATTTTTCAATCACGAATACCAAATTTACAAAAATATTAGACGAATTAATAGCGCCTTCACTTCAGGGTTTTTATTTTTCTTGGCAGACTATATCTTTCCACAGCCCTAAATAATTACAAGATTAGCACGATGATTATAAATGCGGTAAATTACCCAACGGTAACTTTCCAAGCGACTGGGATAAAGTTTTATTCAAATTATCATGCTGCAAAAACGTGAACAATGACACTATTGCCAGCAACCTGATAAAAACCGAGAAGAAAGTGAAAAAGTGAAAACTATAGAAGTATTTAAAATAATTGAGGACATTAAAACAAAAAAATCAACTATACTGACAATATGAAAAATCAACAATGAAAACGTGTAGCAATAAAGTTTCTTTTATGTACATTATTATATTTAATATTTAAACAAAAAAAACAAAAGCGCATTTATACGCCATTCTGTACACGATCCAATTTTAATAACTAATCGCTCGAATGTTTTAATCGGATAATATTCAATTTTTCTCATACATACAAACTGACCTTGTCAACAATTTTATCGCTCTCGAGTCTGGCCAGTTGCTCGGCCCGGTGAATAATCGATTCACTGTGTAGATCTATGCCGACATCCTGGGTCAACTCATCCATATTTAGCGTCCTGCTCAGACGCTCGAGGAATGCTACAAACTGTAACAATAAAACACAACAATTTTCTTTTTTATAAAAAGTTCGCTCGCAGGCTCCGCAGCCTTCTGAGCTGTTTTAATGCTGCCCATTACGTTTATAATTGAGATAATATAAGTTACTAACATTAGCTTTATCTTTACGAAGGTTATCGCGGGAATGTTCCATTGCGTTCAGTTCGGACTCCAATTTATGCACTTTAGCCTCCAACATGTTCCTCTCGTCTTCAAGGATTCGAATCCGGGTGTTAGCTTGCTCGGCCATATGCGCGCTTTTACTGAACTGTTGTGACTCCATGTTTAGTTTTTCGCGCAATGCTTCTATTTGCTGGAAACGTAAGAAAATTATTATGGAATTCAAATACAAGTCGTAAGTATTTTTATAGACTAGTTCTATAACATTTATTTATGACATTATCTCGATTCTCGATCGTTTAATCGAACGCGTCATTTGTTTACTCAAGGTAATAATATAATATGTAACAGTACCCGGTTGATCGAGCTTTGCTCGGTATTTTTCGCTCGGTTTTTTTAATTCGTGTGTTTTGGAAATTATATTTAGATACAAATTACATACTGATGAAATATGAATAATATTTTTTGATCTTAGCGACATAATAGAAAAAACTGAATTGGTTATTTGAATAAAAAATCATGAGTGCAATTAGTTTAATTTAAATTTTCGTGTTTTTAAAAAATACTAAAAAAAGGGCTCGAAAAAATAGATTTTCTCAAAAAAGAAAGGAACTTGAAAAAACATTACAGAAAATATAAAAAAGTCGGTCGGTCGGTGTGGGCTCGAACCATGGTATTACGGCTTTTTGACCGCCCTATATACCAAATAAGCTATTTGTAATCATTAACAAACTGTCAAAATTTACCTTCTTATTCTAAAGATATTGTAGCAGTTTTTCATTGCCTAAAAACATGGACAAAAAGACATTTTCTAAAAATAAATCCTAGCTAGATCGATTTATTGCCCCGGAAACTCCCTGCACACAAAATTTTATGAAAATCGTTGGAGCCGTTTCCGAGATTCCGATTATATATATATATATATATATATATATATATATATACATATATATATATATATATATATAGCAATTCTTGTATATATATAGCAATTCTTGTATTATATATATATATATATATATATATATATATATATATATATATATATAGCAATTCTTGTATATATATATATACAAGAATTGCTCGTTTAAAGGTATTTATTATTAATTAATAAATTAAAATGTAACATATAGTAGCTTTGCTAGGTATTCGAAATTTTTTTTATTTTTTTTGCGTTAGACACTGGGAAAACGAATATTCCAGAAGTGAGACCTAGCTACATCGATTTTTCAACCCCGTTAATCTCTAAATTGTATATTTCGTATAAATGAATGATGAGTTATAAAGTATAGGATAAATTGTACAAGAGTCCTGCGGAGAATATAATCTCCCACATAGGTTGCGTCATATATTTTCCATGTTTTTCATTAGGCAGTTGCAGTTTTTTATTATTAAGATGCTGCTGCCCATATTCTGTTTCAGTATTCCACAGTCGCCTCTTGAAACACCTACAGAATGATATGCGGTAGCGGATTTTATTATTAAGATGCTGCTGCCCATATTCTGTTTCAGTATTCCACAGTCGCCTCTTGAAACACCTACAGAATGATATGCGGTAGCGGATTTTATTATTAAGATGCTGCTGCCCATATTCTGTTTCAGTATTCCACATTCGCCTCTTGAAACACCTACAGAATGATATGCGGTAGCGGATTTTATTATTAAGATGCTGCTGCCCATATTCTGTTTCAGTATTCCACAGTCGCCTCTTGAAACACCTACAGAATGATATGCGGTAGCGGATTTTATTATTAAGATGCTGCTGCCCATATTCTGTTTCAGTATTCCACAGTCGCCTCTTGAAACACCTACAGAATGATATGCGGTAGCGGATTTTATTATTAAGATGCTGCTGCCCATATTCTGTTTTAGTATTCCACAGTCGCCTCTTGAAACACCTACAGAATGATATGCGGTAGCGGATTTTATTATTAAGATGCTGCTGCCCATATTCTGTTTCAGTATTCCACAGTCGCCTCTTGAAACACCTACAGAATGATATGTGGTAGCGGATTTTATTATTAAGATGCTGCTGCCCATATTCTGTTTCAGTATTCCACAGTCGCCTCTTGAAACACCTACAGAATGATATGCGGTAGCGGATTTTATTATTAAGATGCTGCTGCCCATATTCTGTTTCAGTATTCCACAGTCGCCTCTTGAAACACCTACAGAATGATATGCGGTAGCGGATTTTATTATTAAGATGCTGCTGCCCATATTCTGTTTCAGTATTCCACAGTCGCCTCTTGAAACACCTACAGAATGATATGCGGTAGCGGATTTTATTATTAAGATGCTGCTGCCCATATTCTGTTTCAGTATTCCACAGTCGCCTCTTGAAACACCTACATAATGATATGCGGTAGCGGATTTTATTATTAAGATGCTGCTGCCCATATTCTGTTTCAGTATTCCACATTCGCCTCTTGAAACACCTACAGAATGATATGCGGTAGCGGATTTTATTATTAAGATGCTACTGCCCATATTCTGTTTCAGTATTCCACGGTCGCCTCTTGAAACACCTACAGAATGATATGCGGTAGCGGATTTTATTATTAAGATGCTGCTGCCCATATTCTGTTTCAGTATTCCACAGTCGCCTCTTGAAACACCTACAGAATGATATGCGGTAGCGGATTTTATTATTAAGATGCTGCTGCCCATATTCTGTTTCAGTATTCCACAGTCGCCTCTTGAAACACCTACAGAATGATATGCGGTAGCGGATTTTATTATTAAGATGCTGCTGCCCATATTCTGTTTCAGTATTCCACAGTCGCCTCTTGAAACACCTACAGAATGATATGCGGTAGCGGATTTTATTATTAAGATGCTGCTGCCCATATTCTGTTTCAGTATTCCACAGTCGCCTCTTGAAACACCTACAGAATGATATGCGGTAGCGGATTTTATTATTAAGATGCTGCTGCCCATATTCTGTTTCAGTATTCCACAGTCGCCTCTTGAAACACCTACAGAATGATATGCGGTAGCGGATTTTATTATTAAGATGCTGCTGCCCATATTCTGTTTCAGTATTCCACAGTCGCCTCTTGAAACACCTACAGAATGATATGCGGTAGCGGATTCTTTTATGTTACTATTACACATTGTTTTAATAAGGAGGTAAATAAAAATTGTAGTTTACAGAATAGAAAGAGTTAATTTTGGTCTACTTCTTCATGAAATGAATATCAATTACTCTGGGGCTAGGACTAACATCGAATTTCACAGATTCGAAATATCATGTGTCAGAAGGTAACTTAGTGGGTTATATACAAGACGGTCTATATATATATATATATATATATATATATATATATATATATATATATATATATATATATATATATATATATTAAGGAGGAAGGGCAGTAGAGAACTATAGAATAAGGGTGACAAACGAGAACCATACTTTGTTTTCCGGAAGAAAATTTTCAGTAATTTAGGATGACACTAAGAGAAAGTGGAACGACTGCGACGGGACGATATAGCACAGTGGATGTTCTTTCACCACCAGTTCACGGTTATCGGAGTCGGATGGAATCAGAATTAAAATTTGAAAAACCACGCCGTTAAGTATTGATCTTACGAGGACATTATCGATTATGTTTGTTCAGTACTTGTATATGTTCATTATATTTTATGTGACGGTTCAATACCGCACTGCATTGACTAAGCGTTTTGGCTGCGGCGCTGCGAGACTGCGGGTTCAAATCTCGAAAAAAAAACAAGTGTGGACCATATACCAGGCGGTCCCATAATGAACTGGCCTGATATAGTTCAACGCGACATGTCGCTACATGTTGTGTTGCATTAAATAGTACGTTTATCGTGCACTTAATATAAGAAACATGCATCGACATGAAATGCTTAGTCTTAGTTTAACAGGCATTTGAATAACGAGAGTCGCGTATTTTTTCAAAATGTCGAAAACTGAGTATCGAAGTGTCATAAAGTTTCTGTTTAAAGAAGGTTTATCCCCTGCCCAAATAAAAAAACGATTGGATAGCGTGTATAAGGAGTCTGCCCCCTCCTATAGCACAGTGAAAAATTGGGTGAAAGAGTTTCGCTTCTGGAGAGAAACCGTCGAAGACTTTGGCCACGACGGTCGACCTGTGGAAGTGCTCACTCCCGAAACGATTGCTCTTATCGAAGAGGAGGTTCTGAGTGACCGCCGCTTGAAGATTAGAGAAATTGCAGCAAGGCTTGGGCTCTCTAAGAGTACCGTTCATCGCGCGATCCATGAACATCTTCACATGAAAAAAGTGAGTGCAAGATGGGTACCGAAACTTCTTTCAGCGGTACAGAGACAGAAAAGAGTGCGCTGCGCTTCGGAGTTTTTGGATCTTTGTGGCGAAAATCCAAAGACTGTGATCGAGCGGCTAGTGACTGGTGATGAAACTATGATCTTGTATTATGATCCACAAAGCAAGCGCGAGTCAATGGAATGGCGTTATAAGGGTGAAAAGCCCCGTAGAAAGGCAAAGGTGCAACAATCGACTAAAAAACTGATGTGCACAATATTTTGGGATTTTCAAGGCATTTTGATGGTGGATTTTAAAGAACGTAATACAGTCGTGAACGGCGAATATTATGCTTCTTTAATATATAAATTACGAGACAAGATAAAGGAAAAACGAAGAGGCAAGCTGTCTAAAGGTGTCCTGTTGCTCCATGACAACGCCCCTGTTCATACCGCTGGTGTTTCGAAGGATGCAGTTCGTCAATGCGGGTTCACAGAAGTTCAACATCCACCTTACAGTCCAGACATGGCCCCGTCCGACTATTATTTATTTCCAAATTTAAAGCGGGACTTAAGAGGAAGAAAATTTTCTAGCGATGAAGAGTTGCAGGCGGCCGTCTTCAGTCATTTTGAGGATAAAAAATGTGACTATTTTTATAAATGTTTAGAGATGTTGATTCACAGATGTCAGAAGTGTGTTAGTATTCATGGTGATTATATTGAAAAATAAAATTGGTTTCGTTTCATTTCCTTCATTGGTTCATAGTTAGGCCAATTCATTATGGCACCGCCTACGTAACTATGTTTTTCATTTTTATTTTCAAAAATGTTACATCTACACTAGATATGTTTTGTATCGTGGAGTAGTTTTGCATACATTTATTGAACATAGACAAACATTCAGACCCGGGGCAATTGTTTATAGGTTGTTCGAACGCTTGTTCTATGCGGTATTCGAATCTATAGCCCCGCGGCGCCGAACCGTCATTTATATTATACCTACTTATTTTTTCCAGGTACGGATGTCTGTCCTTGTTCAATTTATGTATATAAAACGCCTCCACGGTACAGGAGAAAATCATAACTATTAGGCAACCTTTAAGAAAACGATAAAGACAAAAGGACAAACTGAAGCCGTCACAGCTTACTAGTCATAATAGGCCTTCCCCATAGACTGCCTTATAGGGAGGATATTTGCCATAATTGCCACGCTCGGCAAGCAGGTTGGCAACCGCAGTTTTTTGGTAGTAAGGCGCTGCTGCCCATCTCCCGTATTGTTTTGCTCTGCGCCTCCTACGACACTCACGGAATGATATGGGGTAGTGGATATTCTTACATCGCCACCACACGCTAAAAACATCGGCAAAAATATTTTAAAGATTTTTTTTCTAAATTGTAATGGAAAGGTTTACCTTTTATCACCAAATTCTGTATTACACTGGACTATGTGTGGCTGATGATGAATTAGTTAAAAGAAAAAATGTAAAGCTGCTTAAAATAAAATATTTTAAATTTACTGCATAATTCTTAGACTAAGGAATGAGCTAGATAAATTATGAAATAGTAAAGTTACAGCCACACAACATTTTCTTCATATAACCTATATGGTGAAAATGCTCTTAGATAAATAAAAAAAAACATTAAAAATATTAACCACTTACGGCAGCCTTGTCCTTATTTTCGCCTAAAATTTCACGAATCCTATCCTTGATTGTGCTTTCGTGAGCCTCGACGAAACGTGTAGGTAAACTTAAGAGAATAGCTATTGACTCCATTGTGTTACGAAATTCTGTTTGTAGTCGTTGATATTTATCGTCACGATGTCTCAAATCCTCTGCAAAATAACAATATAATTATGGAGTTTCTGTTGCTTCTCTATTTTATTTAAGTACACGACTTTAAAGAAGATGATTTTAAAGTGACCGACGATTTAAAAAAATATAATATATAAATTCATAGCAATTCCTTTATTTTTACAGTTATAAAAAAACTATCAGAAATTTCCATGTAAGCAGTTGAAAAGGCAGATTACGTTTAATACAATTTTATTATCAAAAAGAAAACTTCATTATTTACAAATACGAATTTAAACCTACCTTTCAGTTGTATAATCATAGTTTCATTTTGATTAACATTGTCGGTTACAACGTTTAAATTTTTTGTACAATGAGATAGCTTTTCCCGTGCTTCATGTAATTCCCTTTCCAAAACTCTATTTTGAACTGCAAGAGATTCTTTTTCTTGTTTTAGTCTTTCAATATCCAGCAACTGAGAGGAAAGCTGCCGTTGCAAAATATCTTTGTCGGCATTTGATCTCTCTAAACTATCCCTGCAGCTTCTTAGATCTTGTTCTATGGTAGATAAATTTTCTGTCGTATTTAAACATTTGTTTTTGAGTCTAGCTGTTTCTTGGACTAGCTCTGATGCTTTAATGATTAAGCTTTCTGGTGAATGAGTATGAGCAGTGTCACAAAAATCAGATTCTAAAGCCGCTGACAGCCGACGGACTAAGTCTTGAAATTGGCATCTGGCATTCTCTTTTTCTTGTTCTTCATTGTGACATTCAAGTTCAAGACAACGTATCTTTTTTTCTAAATCTTTTATTTTCTCTTCAGCGTAACGATTGTCTCTTTGTAGCGTCTGCAAACTGAGATCGCTCCTACTCTGTGAAGCTTGTAAATTACGTTGAGTCTCTTCGAGATCTTGAATTTTATTTTTAAGAGATGATATGATCGCATTTTGGCGAGCGTTCTGTTCTCGTAGGTGGTCGATTTCAACTTGTTGCTCCAAAATCCTTTGGTCTCTCGACAACATTTTGTTTTTTAACTCGCTGTTCTATATAGTTAAGAGTTAAGAGTTTTAATAATTCTAATGATTTATGACATATTTTGAGATAATATACAGCAAAATAATTGACAAAGTCGAAGCAAATTAGAATTACCTAGTAGAAAAAAGCTAACAAAAAAGAGCGTTAAAAATTCGTATTATCTGTATAAAAAATTTTCTCTGCTAGAATCGTACTTCACACCCTAAAAACCATTTTAGTTTGTACTGCTAAATTCGCAACATTACAAAGATACGCGAAACCGATTATAACACAGTTTCTAAATTTACAAGTTTATTATTAATAACGCTTACTTCGGTTATTAACTTGTCCCTTTTGTACTGTAGAGCAGCCAAGTCACTCCTGAGGGAAGTGATTACGTCATTTCCGATATCTGTAATTTCCATCTGCAAATTTTAACTCATATTTACTAACAAAAAACATTAAAACCAATAAATAATGAAGATATTGATGACACTAAACCCGATAATGCAATTTTATAACCAAGCAGAAGGAAAACGGTATTGCATGGCGTGTAAAGGAAGACTGCTGTAATTGTTCTTTAAAGGTACGTATTTCTACAAAATGTTGCGTGCTTGGGGTTATACGCTACGCTCATTGGAAGTCACGATATTTTCATACGATTGTATAAGTTTACGTTGATGCCCGGTTTGCGATACTCTTCTATGTAATTTACATAAAACGCGAAGGCATTTCCCTCGCATCATTAGATGTTATCGTATCTTATCGATTATGTCGTCGTTGTTACGAGTGTTTTAAGTTAAATTTTTTAATCGATAATCAAAAATACGAATGGTCCACGTCATCCCAAATAAAACTAACCTCTATCACAAGCCCGAGATCGTTACCAAAAGGGCAATCCAATAAGTCTAATATAGAGACTTATTTAGTGTCTAAGCCCTCCTTAACGACAATAGCAATTAAGGGATCCAATAGGCCATCAATATCATCAAACATCTCAAAGTGAACCTGCGAAATGGAAATGAACCATTTAGAAGCCTGACCATTTAGAATCTCGACGAGATTAGCAAAAGAGGAATTTGTTACGATACCTGAGGGAATAGAAACGATGCTGTGGGTGTGGCACCTAAAGTGGAACGAAAGTATGTGGGATGAAGATGACGAAGTCAAATATGACAGGTTTGATGGCACTGCGATTGGCGATGTCTTGTGGGGTAAGGAAGGTGGCACTGTTAGAGATGGACAATATTTTATAGTGGAATCCAATATTAAAATTTGGTGCATATCAAATTCATCGTGTGTCAAGGTCACTGGTATCGACGAGGATGCCACAGAAACTTGTACGGTTGTCGCGGAACAGTGTAGGGAACATGAACTATAAGCTTAGTACCCTTGGGCGCTGCAGAAAATACTTCTGTAGGGTTATTCAAAAAGTATTCATAGTTTTAGGTATATCATATAAAATAATAGTTTACTACGAAAATGAAACGAAGCTTGTAGATATTAAATTTTATAATGAGCAATTACAAGGTGTGCTACCAGCGCTTGTTATTGTTTATTAATGTTCTCCAGGCAGAATTTCAGTCACATTCAGTCACAGAATTTCAGTAAATTTTTTAGTCCAACCAATTGAACACTAATTGACTAAAAATAATATTACCCGTAATAGCTGATTTTTTTCTTTGTTTAATTTATACAATAATAAATTGAAAAAAATAATTCTACGCATTGGCGTAACAATAGGGTAGGCTAGCTGGGGAAAACTCCACGGGCTCCCAGCCGGAAGGGCCCCCAGCCCGAGAGTGCCGTGAGCAAGAGGATCTTAATGATTTCTTATATTTACGCGAACACTGTACATTGATTAAAACTACTTTTACGGATTTTTTTCGCGTTTTATTTATTTTATTTTTAATACCCGACGTTTCGGGTGCTTTCCAGCACTATTAAAAATAAAATAAATAAAACGCGAAAAAAATCCGTAAAAGTAGTTTTAATCAAAGAGGATCTTAACTTTTATTATTAGCAACACTTAGTAAAATTAATTAGTTTTGCCTTTAATTAATTTAAGGTAGGTAACTTGCATACACAAGTTAAACAAAACCGCGGTTCCGTGGTGCAGTGGCTTAGCATTGAGTTGCGGCGCTAGGGGCCGCGGGTTCGAATCCTGCACGGAACAAGTATTTGTACGTCCCACAAATAATTTTTCCAGGTCTGGATGTTTGACCTAGTGTAATTTTTTTGTTCGTAAGCCGCCCCCACGATACAGGAGAAAATACTAATTCAGGGAAAACGTTTATTGTAAAAAGAATGTAATAGGTCCTTACATATGAAATTGGCGTTTTGTACGGGAGGAATATAAAGTCAATTTTTTTTGTAAAATATACTTAATCAATCAAAGTATGCACCGTTGTTATCTATGCACTTTTGCCATCTCATAGGTAGTTCATTGATCCCTTTACTAAAAAAAAACATGGGAGCGAGAATCAATAAACTCTTTGAAGGCGGTTTGGACTACCGATGCGGTAGTTGAATTTTGAATTTTTTTCCAAGAAGTTGTCCAAATTTCGGAAAAAATGGTAATCTGTTGGTGCAATCTCCGAGGAGTACGGTGGATGTCGCAGACATTCCTATTGTAGTTCACCTAACTTAGTGGTTGATTGTTATGCAGTGGTCTTGAGCGATTAACCAATCTCGGTTATTTAGCAGCTAGTTCTTCTTTCACGGTTTGCAGTTGCTGACATTATATATCTGCCGTAATCGTTTGACCAGATTTTAGAATGCTGTAGTGAACGATACCGGCGCTAGTGCACCAAACACTCACAAGTATCTTTTTCTGAGTCAATTTTCGTATAGAGCAGGATTTGGCTTGTTCTCCAGGGTTCAACAATTGCGACGAGCACTTCCGATTATTGTACAGTATCAACTTTTCATCACAAGTAATGATTCGATTTAAAATTCCTTCATTTTTGTGTCGGTTGAGCAAAGGTACACAGCAGTCGACGCGTGTTCGCAGGTTCGATTCACTCATTCATCGTTCAAGTTTTTTTACTTTCCCGATTTGCTTCAAGTGGATTAATACAGTTTTAGCACTTACCCCGAAGCCTGCAGCTATCTCTGAAGTGCTTTGTGATGGATCCGCTTCCACAATAGCCTTTAATTCTTCATTGGCTTGGTTCTGAAGGTCGAAATTTCCAGAACGAAAACGTTGAAACCAAAAAGGTACCGTGCTTTCTTTTGTGACAACAGCGCCGTACACATCATTAATCCTTCGAGCTGTTGCTGCAGCACTGATGCCACGGTAGAACTCGTACTCGTAAATATACCGATATTTCGTGTTTGAGATTGTGCGGTAATAAGCGACGCCAAGGAAAAAAATAATGAGGAAAAAACAAATGAATGACTGTTTTCAAAACTCAAATGTACCAGCTAAATGAATTTATAAATTTAAATTTGGAATTCTTAACCAAAGAGGAGATATTTCAGATCAAAGTGGTCAGTACGACAAAACGCTAATTTCGTATGTAAGGACCCAATATTAAAATTTCAATGCATTTGTTGGAAAAGATATGAGTATCACAATATCAAGTCGTTTTAGAACGTATCCGGTAGGTAATAAAATCCTTGCCACTTGCGCGGTGCTGTAGCTGGATGTAATGAAGTTTTCTTGTAAGTTTATATTTTTGCGCATGACTTCTGTTGTGGCTCGGGCTTTTGATGTTGAAAAGCGATTAACAATATGTCTATTCGGTGAGAATTTTATAATAATATTAAACATAATTTAAGCACAACAATCATTTTAATCTATAAAAATAGTCCTTTACATCGTCGGTAAAAACATAGTAGCAGATTGAAAACCACAGAGTACTTTTTATTGAGAACCGAAGAGCATACAATCTGCCACTTTGTCTTACGTATGTGGATTACGAGAAAGCCTTTGATTCCGCCGAAATTCGGGTGGTTTTACAGTCCTTACAGCGGTGCTAAGTTGACTGGCGGTATATCGAAGTGTTTGTACAGTAGGGCTACAATGGTAATCCCAGAGAAACTGCGGAGAGGTGTAAGTCAGGGTGATGTTATATGTCCGAAACTTTTCATCACTACATCGGAAGACCTTATGTAGCTGCTTTACTGGAAAGGATACGGTAAAAACATCAATGGTGAGTACATCACTCACCTTCTACTTGCCGACGATATACTCCTTATGGCAAAATCGCTGGAGGACCTAAGCTCTATACTTAATGACCTCAATAGTGTCTCCCAACGGATAGGTCTTAAGAATAACATGGCACAAAGGTCATGTGTTACGTCCGTATAACAACTATGGCGGTAGTTGTTGGGATCACTACGCTCGAAGTTGTCGACGAGTGTGTTTCTTAGGTAAACATACTCGTCGACAACTTCGTCCGACATATAATCCGACTATGTGAGTCCAACTTCGATCGAGAAGTCAATCAACGGATTTAACTCGGTTGGGCAGATTACGACACAACTTGTCGTCAGGTATACCTCAAAGCATGAAAACAATATTGTACAACCACTGCGAGCTGCTAGTGATGACTTATGGATCTGAGACTATGGAGAGGACTATGCTCGGGAGTTTCTTTGCGTAATAAACTTAGAAATGAGGATGTACGCAATTGAGTCAGAGTAACCGACATAGCCGAACAGATTGGCAAGCTGATGTGGCAATAGGCGGGCCATATAGTTCGAAGAACCGACAACCGGTGGGAAAGAAAGGTTCTCGAGCATCAGCTTCGTGCCGGTAGACGAAATATAGGGCGACCCCCACCAGATAGAGTGACGACCTGGTTAGACATGCAGGAAGTCCATGAATGCAGGTAGCTCAGCACCGTGCTTTGTAGCATTCTTTGAGGGAGGCCCATGTTCAGCAGTGTATTTGTGTGGTTGTAATGATGATAACTATGATCATAGTCGGTAGTAAAGTTTAAAATCAGCAATTGCAATTTATTTATTTAAAATAACATAGTAATGATTCCACCAATCAAAAATTTTGACATTTATAACCACTAAAACTACGAAACTTATGTTCGATGTTCCTTTATTAACCGCAAAATCAGTTAGAAACAACAAATATTCCGCCTTGCCATGCCATGAAGACGAATTTTAGCAAATATATTGGTACACAAAATTTAGTGCAATACGCTTTTGAAATTAAAAGTTATGTACTAGAAAATCAACTAATTATAATAGCGTTTTATGTAACTTTATTACGTATTGATTTATTATAAAACGAAAATAAAAACTTTAACGTTGGTTCAGCTACCTTATATTGAGTGGGAGAGGGCCCCATACGACGTTATTGGCACGGGCCTCTAACAGTATAGTTACGCCACTGATTCTACGCAAACCGATGAGCAGACATGGCTAGTTTTGAAAATTTTCCAAAATATGTTATTAAATACAAAATGTTATAGTTACACACAAAGACGGAAATAGTACGCTCAGTAGCTTAAAAAACTTACTTCGACTGTAGTTTTATCGCACATAGTTTCAAAATCCTGCCAGTTTTCGGCTTCGTCCTTACTTTTTTCATCACTCATCGCTTATAACTCCTGAGTAAATAATAGTTTGTATTATTTGCTATCATCAAAATATTATAGTTTAGACAGCTGAATAACAACACAACACCAAAAGCGTTGCCATGAACAGTAAGATTGTAAACATGAAAATCGATTCAGCGGTTTCAGTTTATGCATGTAGTTAATTTCAGAAATACGCTAAGGGTTAGTTAAGATTTTTTTTTGATATATTTGAATACTTTTATTTGAATTTACCTATACCATTTATATAATACTTATTATATATTTTTTTAGTATTACTTAATAGAAAAGCTGTTTCCAAAATTTTATGTTTTTTCATGAACTTTCGGGCCACAGTAAACTCTGCGGATCGGATAGGAACAGGGTTAATAAGTAGAATTACGAGCTTACTAAGGTTAGTAACCTTACTAACAGTTTCAGCGAGGATGTAAAAATTCAAAGCGACACATTATCATCTCTTCAGGAGGCCGCAGAGACTAGTTTTAATTATAGTCAGGGGGCAGGCAATAAGAAGGGTGGTCGACCTATTGCCGGGTGGAATAAATATGTACGTGACGCCCACCAGGACGCTAGGCAAAAATTTTTGACTTGGGTATGGTACGGATGACCCTCATGAGGTCTTATTTGTGATGATATGTATAGGTCCAGGAAAATTTTTAAGGAAAAATTAAAATTCTGTCAAAAAAATCAAGAATTAATTAAAATTAATATTTTAGCTACCTATCACAAAGATAAAGATTTTCGAAGCTTCTGGAAACACCAGGAAATTAAGTCCGAAGTCTAGCGTACCGGTGAGCGTTGAGGGTATTCAAGACCCCAGAGATATAGCTAACTTGTTCAGTTCTCATTTTAGGATGCAGTCGCAGCTAAATGCACGGGGTGCTGATGTTGAGGTAATCGTATCTGGCGTGCCAAAACGTGTGACAGCTAAAGGGGTTGAACAGTTAACAGATATGAAAAGAGGCAAGTCACCGGGTCATGACGGCCTCAGCATTGAGCACTTCATGTATGCTGGGCCGCACCTCCCAAGGTTACTAGGTATGCTATTTACTTTCTGTATCAGACACTCATACCTTCCTGCAGAGTTGATGAGATCGGTCGTTGTTCCTATTGTTAAGAATAAAACTGGAGATATATCCGATAAGACCAACTATCGTCCGATTTCATTAGCTACTATCACAGCAAAAGTACTTGACGGTCTGGTTGAGAGACAGCGCAAGTGTCACCTGGTTCTGCACGACGCTCAATTCGGTTTCAGGCCAAAACTGTCAACTGAGTGCGCCATTCTGGCTCTCAAGCATACTGTCAGGTATTATATAGATAGGAAGACTCCAGTTTACGCGGCTTTTCTTGACTTATCCAGGGCGTTTGACTTAGTTAGGTATGACATCCAGTGGAAAAAACTACAAAATTCAGGAGTTCCTGATGAGATTATAAATATTCTTAAATATTGGTATGGCCACCAGACTAACCAAGTTAAATGGTTGGATCAGCATTCTGATGCGTACGGGTTGGAGTGTGGGGTGAGGCAGGGTGGTTTGACCTCCCCGACGCTTTTTAACTTGTATGTAGACGAGTTGATTGTTAGGCTTGGCAGCGCCAGTGTCGGCTGTTTCATTGACGGTCTCTGTATAAACAGCATCAGTTACGCGGACAACATGGTGCTGCTAAGTCCGTCAGTTGCTGCTCTAAGAAGGCTGATCTCAATATGCGAGGAGTATGCAAAATCCCACGGCCTATTGTATAATGCTAGGAAAAGCGAGTTGATGGTTTTTAAAGCCAAGGACTTAAGGTGATGTATGTACCGCCTGTCAAACTTAACGGTAGCGAACTTGTAAGGGTGCCATCCTTCAGGTATCTCGGTCACGTGGTTACCGAGGACTTGATGGATGACAAGGATATTGAAAGGGAAAGGAGGGCGATGGCAGTCCGCTGCAACATATTGGCCTCGCAGATTTGCACGTAGCAGTCCAGATGTGAAAATAACACTGTTTAAGGCATACTGCCAAACGCTTTATACGTGCAACCTACGGGTCAACTACACGCGGGGGGCTATCAACGCTCTCCGAGTACAATATAATAATGGTCTGAGAATAAATATAATAATGGTCTGTGTACTGCAAGACCTCAGGACATAATCAGTTCATTTTGCATAGATCGGACCAACAATAACTAAAAAAGCTGAATGTACTCCGGGTTTAACAATGACATCGGGAAGTCAGCCATCTCAGTCCCCCGTGACCATGGGTGCTGGAAAGCGCCCGAAACGTCGGGAATAAAAAATAAAAGTAATTAAAAGTAAAATAAACGCGATAAAATCCGTAAAAGTAGTTTTAATCAATGGTCTGAGAATGTTGTTGGGGCTTCCAAGTTACTGCAGTGCATCAGGGATGTTCGCATTGGCCCACGCTGATGGGTTTTACACCGTAGTGCGCAAGCGAATCGCATCTCTCCTGCGCACGGTGCGGGGGAGCGCCAACACCATTCTCAGAGTAATCAGTGAAAAGCCTGACTGTCCGATACTGCGACACTGGGTGTACGCTCACACACATGTTGCAGTGGTGTCACGCAGTGCAGGCAGATATTTAAATTAGAATAAATATTTTCCAAAATGTTACTAACCTAGATTTTAAGATATCTTTTTAAGCTATTAACAATTTTTATGGACAAAAGTCTGAAATAAATCAATTTTATTTTTTTTGTTTTTTTTTTTCGGAATGAGCCAGTTTATGGGGTTTTAGAAAAAAATGTAAAATAACATCATTTATTTTTAAAATGTTTGTGCGAAATGAACGTAGATTATAAATAAATATCCATAGTATAACTGTTTTTTATTGCACTAGAGTATAGAAAATTTCATATTAATTCTATATTGCCAAACTTCTTCATAGAAAAGTAGTCTCTAAATATAAGCACACCACAGCACTTTAAACCATTAAGATTTAAAGTGCTGTGGTGTGCGCGGTCAAATTCGACCGCTTAGAGATTGAAGGGTTAATGTCTATGTTGGTTAGATTATTTACGTAGATTAAAAACAAAGTAGGATCCAGGAAACTGCCGTGTGGAACTCCGAATGTTATATTACTTTCTGCTTGCGATCCTTAAGATAGTCTTTAAATAAATCTAAATGAGTACCCCTTATATCCTCAAGTCGAGTCGATCCTATAATATCCCGGATGTCAGTCTGAGCGAAATTAGAATGGCTCTCTAGCACTTTAAAAACGGCAAGTCCCCGGGCGAGGATGAAATTACAGCGGAGCTTCTGAAAGCTGGTGGAAAACCGGTACTTAAAATCAATGGACAAGGATTGCTTTTACATATTTCCAAGAGATCCTCTTAAGCGACAGACTTGGATTGTAGCTTGTAGAAATCATTAATCTTGGATACCTACCGGTAGATGAAGATTGTAGTTGTTAAGGCTGCATGCGAGACGATTCGTAATGTAATAACTCTCGAAAATAGCACGTAGACGCGGCTCTGAAGGCAAATCGGTCTGCAGTTCTTCGAGAGAGTATTTTTGCCTTTCTTGAAGAACAAGACCAACGCACTTCTGCTCTATGCCTCTGAAGTAGTGCCACAACGGAAAACGGAATTAAAGGGTTTCTCAAAGACTTTGTTCACCGGTTTTTCATCCAATTTTAGAAACTCCGCTGTAATTTCATCTTCTTAGAATAGTATTAGGAGAAAAACGAGAGGAATTTGTGAACCACTCTTTACGATAAGCTAAAAATTTTTGGGAAGAGCTTGGAATTTCTTTTGAACACCCAAGACGAATCTGAGGAGACATATTTTTTGTGACGAAAATATGGATGTTGAGTTACTGTACAAGAATGAATTGAGGCGAACAGTGTTTACTTCAGAAGACAGAGTAACTACTGAAATTCACGATCGATTCCTACAGCTGCAAAATCTAGCGCAAATACATGCCTTTTTAATGCCTGCAGTAATATTAGGCCGCAAGAATTTAACTTACATCAAGCTCGTTGAGACTTATGGCCCATGTATTTATTACAAAAGAGATTCAACAGGAGCGTGCACGTTTACGTGCGTTGCAGCTGCAACAGACCCAGACTGTAAAAGGGCTTATTAAGTTCAGCTTTCCGGGTTTATTAAAATATGTAATTGAGTCCAAACTTGAAGATGGTTTACCAAACTTTGTCATAATAAAAATAAAAAATAAAATCAAAAATAATACTGAGGATTTTTTAATATTTCCCTTAGTAATGCAAGCAATGCAATTTAAACTAAAGTTAATAAAAAATTACCTGAGATCGACTGCGTCAATATTGAGACTACCCAATTTAGCTATTCTGAATTGAAACATGGCATACATTTTGATATTGACGATTGTGTTAAAGATTTTGCTTTGAAGAAAACTCGAAAAGTACATTTTCAATCCAATTTTAAAACTTAATAGTAACAGAAATAATTAATAATTCTAGCCATGATTAAAACTACTTTTACGGATTTTATCGCGTTTATTTTTACTTTTTATTTTTAATTCCCGACGTTTCGGGGGTAAAAATAAACGCGATAAAATCCGTAAAAGTAGTTTTAATCATGTGTAGTGTTCGCGTAAATATAAGAAATCATTAAATTCTAGCCACCCTATAACATAAATATTTTATTCTATTAAAGTTGATCTCAATTGCTGTTGGTTAAGAGAACATTGACAACCGCTATAAGAAGCCACTTTTGGCGGTAATTAACGGTTCTCTTATCAAATCCAAAATTACGAAAAGTGGCTCCAATAATCCACTACAGGCAATTTACTACTCAAGTTACTTTACACTTTTTAAATTTGATCTGATTGAGGATTAAAGTAATAAAATGATGGCTGTCGCTTTTGTCTGCCCCTTAAGTAACATATAACATAAACACTCACGCCTGTCACCCAGAGGGGTTGGCATAGACTACAGACTTTCTTTTGGCACGATCCTGACGCAACTCTCTCGCCTCCTTCACATCCGTTACCTACATCCACACCTACCTACGCATACATGCTCGTCGGTTAAGGGTACCTACTCCCAATTTGGCCCGTTTTCAAAAAATCGCTAATTTGGTCGATAAATTTTCGCCTAGGACATCCCTTTCCGACTCTGCAATTCACTTCCGCAACATAAATTTTCTTTGTCACTCTTTCTTCATTCATTCTTTCCGCAAGACCAAACCACAGAAGTATCCTTTTCCTAATCCTGTTCACAACATCATCTTGCAAACCACACTCTTCTCTTATCACACAATTTCTCACCCTATCATTCGGATTCAGCCCTAAAATACTCCTTAACGACCGCATTTCTACTGCGTTTATTCTACTCTCGTGCTTCTTCTGCCACACCCAACTTTCACTACCATACGTTAAAGTGGGGACCAACACAGCATTGTGAATTGCCATACGTACCTTTTTTGACGCATTATGACTCTTTACAATAGAGTGTAGGGCCCCATTTACCTACTCTATTTCCTGCGTTCACTCGTCGTTCTATATCCTTATCATATCTCCCATCCCTGCTAAATAACCAACTCAAATATACAAACTCATCTACTTCCTCGATCAACTCCCCTTCTATTCTTCACATATCGTTTTACTTTCTTCTCTTTTAAAAACTATAACTTTCGTTATGGGTATAAAAGTGAACGCAAGTAAGCTTGCGTTCACTTTCATACCCCTTTCTTTTAATGATCTGTTCAATAATGTAACCATCATTTGCAACTCGACCGCCGACGACGCAAGAATAGCTTGATCATCGGCGTACAAAAAGCATTTGACGGTTAACTGACCCATTCTTAATCCGCATCCTTCAACTTTCAAATTTTCCAAACTACTGTCCATAAATAGGTTGAACAGCCGCGGGGAAGCCACACAGCCTCGTCTGACACCTTTATGGATGCCAATACAGTCCCCGTAAATAAAGATACTCCAATGCCTGTATCAAGCCAGCGCTCAACCCAAGTGTATTCAGTGTTTGCCATAGCACATCCCTATCCACTCTGTCATATGCCTTTTCCAAGTCCATGAACGCACAAAAAACCGTTTGGTTTTTGGCCAGAAACTTTTCCACGATCATGCGCCCCTTAAGTATATACCTATAACTAAGTATACTTATTTGCAATACGTGTAAAGGTTGCTAAGTGTTGATTGAGCACTATGTATAATTTAAAATCCAATTGTACATTCATTATTACTATTTATTGTTGTATTTACATAGTGTTAAGTTAGTAAAGCTATGCCTTGTAAACAATCTGACAATTTAGACTGACAAAGATAAACTTCGTGTGGGTTTCTTGCGCCATTTCTTCCCACAGCTGGGAAGTTGTTCCTTCCGAATCAGTGGTAGTTTATATTGACCTTCAATAAATTTAAATATTTAAACTTTAAGTTAAAATAATTTTAAGATATGGGGATGGGGGACGAATTTCCGGACGGCCACGGGTGGCGAAACTCACGCTACGCCACTGGCAACAGCCTCCTATATGTTTTGAGAGTCGTATAGAAATGAGTTGGTCAACTTGCATGAGTAACTAGCACTGTTGCAAAATAATATTAAAATATAAAAAGATTTGGTAAAAAATATCGATATTTTCTCATAAAAATATCTATATAATACCCGATATTTTTAAATCTTGACATTTGATATTTATTTTGGAGTATCGAATTCGTATCAATTTCGATATATTTTAAAATTTTGTATCAATTGACAAAACATTCGCAACAAAATTAACAACAAAAGCATTCATGAGCTGTTGTTTTTTCTTTCGTCGTCCAACCGTATTACTGGACGTAATACCATTTTGGACCTTATCTTACTACTTCATGCAAAATATAACGATATATCTATATTTATCACGCAATATATATCAATACTGTTTAAGAAATTATTATCGGTATAATCTTTCACTTGCCCTACTGACGAGAAACGACAGTGCATATGTTAGGGCGAATGAATGCGATAGAAGATACTCGTTTGCAGCGCCTTTCAATTATTTGTACATACTAAAGCACTGCAAACCGCCGCGCCGTTGGGCCATTGATATAAAATATAAAAAAGGTTTTTTTGTATATCAATGCATGGGGCTTCCGACTACACCGTCGCCGTTGCCAATAATACCGTCGAACACGCGAACAGAATATACTCATCGTGTTCTGTCAGATTCCGCTTATTATATTATTATACTTATAGATTATACCTATATTTCAAAACCCTTGATGTAAAGAAAACCCCAGATTTATGGGGGATTTCCGTTACATTTCGTTATTATTATTCGTCACAAACTGATTTAGTTGACATGAAATAAATTTTCTTTTATTTCATGTCAACTAAGATTTGACGGTTTTGGTTCTTTTTGCATAAAAATACACTGCAATTCGGCAGTTTTGTAGGAGCTCAATCGTGTGGAACGATCGCTTGCGTAATGTCGCACGACGAGGAGCCTCACGATTATACTAGCTTATCTATGCGCGGAGCGGAGTGTGTAATTATCCAAAGGTATGATGAACAGTGTGCCTATTCATGTCAGGATAGACGAGCGGACAAATTGGATTAAATGTTTCTTACAGGAATTCAGGAAGATGCACGCCCGAGGACGGTCGTATGTCAGGGTTGGCCGTGTAGGCGCATCTATAAAATACCGGTAGAATCTAGTGACTAGTTGTAATTGAGGGTATATCGAGAGACCCTCCCACTCGTTTGTGCAGTATAAAGTTCAGTGTAGGTGCAGAGCGCGAGAGATTCCGCTTGAGTCGTTTCACGAGTGACGCGTGTTAAGATAGTAGTTGTTCTATCCATTGTGGTGATTCTTCTGGTGCAGGCAAGGAGGATGGCGTTGCTGAGCGGTTGACTGTGTTACATTGAGATGGGTAAGGTTGCTGTTGGTTTGCATAATTTGGTGTTATCATGTAATTGTGTCCTTCACATTGCACTGGTGTGTAATTGTGATGGGGACATACTGCGGTATGGTCAAACTGTAATTACTCTATGCTGGATGTATAGTGCGTTACGCTGTCCTATTATTGATAATGATAAATTGCGCAAGTAAGAGAGCAAGTTGAACATCAGCTCTCACATTTTTATCATTTTTTAATAATTAACGCTATCCTGTTATTTCCCACACAATTGGCTTATCGTGTTGTACTTTCCGACAAATATTTACTTTATCACAAAAACAATGTTTATTTGACTATATGTAACGATCTACTTAGGTACACTGGGAGAGGTTTTGGCCGTCGATGGATTGTTGCTCCTGTTTTGTTGCTTGAATAATGGTTTGAAGTAGATTTTAATTCGTAAAAGTGATGCGATTTTGTGAATTAAGTGTCCGCGCGTGTGAACTATTGGAGAATACGACGAAACAAGTGGTTTGATGTTGATATAATGCCCAAAAAACTGACGCAAAAAGCGACGCATCAGCATATTGTGATGAACAAAATATATAAAGACGAATATTACGAAAGAAATGATAGGCTCAGAAGGGCTAGAACCTAAAGCCGTAAAGCCACTTAAATAAAAAAATTTGAACACTAGTACATAATATTATATAGTCTACGGTCTATGTAGATAATCTTAAAAATTAAAACTGGTTATAACTTTTACGTCCCAAGTTCTAAAAATCTAAGAATTTAAAAGTAGTTTGTCTATCCTACTAACTACCAATTAAAACCAAAAATATCCCAAAACACGAAATTTGATTAGCGGTACGAAAATCCCATACAAGCCTACCATTCCCATTTTGATAAAATAATAAAGTTTATATTCAAATTCACGCAAGAAAATGACATTGAAGTGGGCAATTTTTAGGGTTCCGTAGTCAACTAGGAACCCTTATAGTTTCGTCATGTCTGTCTGTCCGTCCTCGCTTAATCTCTGTGACCGTTAGCACTAGAAAGCTGAAATTTGGTACCAATATGTGTAATCAATCACGCCGATAAAGTGGTAAAATAAAAATTGGAAAAAAATGTTTTATTGGGGTAGCCCCCCTATATGTAAAGTAGGAAGTGATTTTTTTTTAATTTCAACCCTAACGTGTGATATATTGTTGGAAAGGTATTTAAAAATGAATAGGGGTTTACTAAAATCATTTTTTGATAATGTCAATAATTTCGGAAATAATCGCTCCAAAAGTAAAAAACAATGTGTCCCCCCCCCTCTAACTTTTGAACCATAAGTTCAAAGAAAAAGAAAATATGAAAAAAATCTGAAAAGTAGAACTTTATAAGGACTTTCTAGGAAAATCATTTTGAACTTGAATGGAAACAACAGTACCCACTACCGGGAGCAGTTGCAGGAGCGCGGAGCTCTGCTGGAGCGCGAACATAATGGACACCCACGTTTAAACTCATAAGTGGGAACACTTATTGTGACGGACGGGAAACTACGGAACCCTACACTGAGCGTGGCCCGACACGCTTTTGGCCGGTTTTTATAGTATTTTTTTTAATATTAAATAGAATATATTAAATAGAGTGGACAGGGATGTGTTATGGCAAACGCTGAACGCATTTAGGTTGAGCGCTGGTTTGATACAGGCATTAAAGTCTCTGTATAGGGACTCGAGTGCTTGTGTTAGAATCAACGGGGTCTACTCGGACTGGTTTGGCATCCATAAAGGTGTCAGACAGGGCTGTGTAGCTTCCCCGTGGCTGTTCAACCTATTTATGGACAGCTGTTTGGAAAATTTGAAAGTTGAAGAATGCGGGGTAAGAATGGGTGAGTTAACCATCAAATGCCTTTTGTACGCCGATGATCAAGTCATACTTGCGTCGTCGGCGGCCGAGTTGCAAATGATGGTTACATTAATGAACAGGTCATTAAAAGAAAGGGGAATGAAAGTGAACGCAAGTAAGACGAAAGTGATGGTTTTTGAAAGAGATGAAAGCAAAACGGTATGTGAAATAAGAATAGAAGGAGAGTTAATTGAGCAAGTGGATGAGTTCGTATATTTGGGATGTGTATTCAGCAGGGATGGGAGATATGATAAGGACATTGAACGACGAGTGAATGCAGGAAATAGAGTAAATGGGGCTCTACACTCTATTGTGAAAAGTCAGAATGTGTCAAAAAAGGCACGTATGGCAATTCACAGTGCTGTATTAGTCCCTACTTTAACGTATGGTAGTGAAAGTTGGGTGTGGCAGAAGAAGCACGAGAGTAGAATAAATGCGGTAGAAATGCGGTCGCTAAGGAGTATGTTAGGGCTGAATCTGAGTGACAGGGTGAGAAACTGTGTGATAAAAGAAGAGTGTGGTTTGCAAGATGATGCGGTGACCAGGATTAAGAAAGGAATGCTTCGGTGGTTTGGTCATGTAGAAAGAATGAATGCGGAAAGACTGACAAAGCAAATATATGTTGCAGAAGTGAATGGAAGAGTCGGAAAGGGACGTCCTAGGCGGAAGTTTGTCGACCAAATTGGCGATATACTAAAAATGGGCCAAATTAAGAGTACCCTTAACCGACGAGCATGTATGTGTAGGTATATGAATGTGGAAGAGGCGAGAAAGGTATGTCAGGATCGTGCTAAATGGAAGTCTGTAGTCTCTGCCTACCCCTCTGGGTGACAGGCGTGAGTGTTTATGTATGTTATGTATTAAATAGAAATATTTTCGTAATTTAGGCTTAGACTATTTTCAGTTATATATAACGCTTAAAATAAAGTAATTTAATTTATAATAGTTGCATTCGACCTGAAAGATCTCAACGCATATTGTCGAAAAAAGCTATGGAGGGATTACCTTCGCTCTAAAAATACCTTCAAGATTATATTGCTCTGTAGTGCACTAAACAAAGACTTCATCTTTCTAAAGCTGTAATTTTCTGCAAATTATCTGCTCACATCGTTACGATGTCGCACAAACAAGTACAGTACAAGTGGGTAAAACAGTAAAACACTAAAACGTTTGTTCATAAACATTTTTAACACTTGATTAGTTAGTGTTTTGTCAATTTTTAGCAACAAGTGTCTCGCAAATGTTAGAATAAGTCAAAACACTATTTAACTAATCAAAAGAGTTTAAAGTTTTTTTAAGTTAGTTTCGACGCGAATCGCTTATGAAAATCTTTATTGAAAATCTCTTTAATGAAGTCTTATTCGTTGGATTTTTTTTAATTTTACTTTTACACATAGTATTGGGTTCAAATGCTGATACTGATATTATTACGTTGAATTTGATTTTTTAAAGGAAGGTAAGTGTGTGTAGCATAAGTGAAAAATGGAAAATGGACCAATCAAATAAAAGTCACGTATAAAAATATAATCTTATATTAATAAGTCCTAATAATAAAGTATGACCAGAAAAAAATACGGCAGTCAAGATTGTTCAAGTAGCACCATCATATAGACATATTTGGGGTATACTTGTAATAAACGCTATTTCCGCAAAAGATGTTCAAGTTTTGAATACATACTATAGCATTTTAAAACTCAAAATTGGAATATTAAAAATCTCTAGTACAAATATGTAAATTTATAAAATGTAGAAAAATAATCCCGTCGTCAAGGTATGTTTTTTTTCTGGTCAAACATCAATAACAAAATTAATTAAAGTTTTAATAACTCTCATTAAATTTCTCGTAAGCAAATCTTATTATCACTAAACAGCTTATGACTTAGCAAATGTATATATTTAGTTTTTATTAATACAAAACATTTTTTCCGCAAAAAAAAAAAACAATCATCTGAGGTACATATGGCTAGGTAGCAGCATTGATAGACTAAATCACTGAACCAATGCCTTTCGAAAGTAATTAGAGGTATTTATATTGATCACAAATCAATATCACAAAAATCAAAAACACTTATAATCTAGAGTAGTACAAAAACACTTTTATAAGAAATGCGAGTCAAAAATGCATTCTAGCATTCATTTAAGAGTGGTGCAAATGCAAACCAGTGTCTTTTAAAACTAGTTTAATAAGTAAAAAAAAATCTTAAAATAAGGAGAGACTCAATTCACTCCACATCAACAAATAACTCCAAGTACTAATTAATAAAAAAACACGATCATAGATGTCATTTATTCTTAACACACAAACAACCCGGTGGGTAAATCGTATGAAAATGCTTAAAAAAACCAAATGGCGACGAATGAGTAATTGAAAATATACAGCCTAAAGGAAGTACAAAGTTTCAGTGAGCGAATAATGCGGTTGGTTGTGCAAACTGTTGCCAGCTAGGAACGCCAGCTTGTGCGCGTACTGGCATACAGACGGCACACGCACTTGATTAGAACAGTTGAAATACATGTAAGTCATTTTGTATGTAAGGCGTTGAATCTGAAAATAAAACAAAGAAAAAATTATTTAATAATTATAATATTTAAGTGGTAATTGCAGCACGAACAGGTCGGCTCCACTGAAGGACAACATTCTCACACCCTTTTTACCCGACTACGGCAAAGCCATAAAGGAGGGTTATATGATTTTAACAGATTATGTATTTATTGTTCATCTGTTCTCTAAAACCTTTCTAAACAACTCGTCGTATTTTGATAAATGAGGTATTGTTAGAAAATCTTCATGCACTAGCTCAACATTAGGTTATAACCGTAAGCCGTGTAAAATCCAACATAGTGGCTTAAAGCGAATTTTAAGTGCAAAAAAATATGATTAAAATATCTTATTTGGTATCTAATAGAAGATCTTAACAAATACATTCCGAAAATATATAAAAATAACGAGTCCTCCAGAACAAATTTAGGTCGCTGAGGGCAGTCTCAACGGAGACTAGCTATATGCGCGTGTCAGGATTGTAGTAACCAATACGCCTAGCACGCCTAAACAAAAATTTTTAAATTAAATGCAAATGCGCACAGTGCACATACCGGTAAGCGGATGGATGCTGTGCCATAGGCACCTATATCTATCTTCGATTAAGAATCAAAATTTACATGTTCAGTCACTACTACTAGTAGTAAGAAAGAATGCCTTGATACAAGTAAAAAACGTCTTTCGGTTCTCGTCTCGTCACACTCAACGTATGAACAGCAGTCATATGTCGCTATTTCACGGCGGTATTCTTCTGTGCGAGCGTGGTTCTTTCCCGGCCGCACCGATCCATTCGTGCTGCAACTACTATAAAGCTGAAGCCTGGCCCTACCACTTTAAAAAAATTAAACCGCGCTTTTTTAGTAGTTGTTGGGTTTGACTTTTCAACTTTCTTCTCGATACTGAACATGAGGTAGTATTTATTTTGATTCTCAATTAATGATATTTGTAGGTATCTATGGGCCACAGCATCCACTTACCATCAAGTGAGCTGTGCTTGTAGAATGTCAATAATTAACCTTTTCAAAAAATTTAATAACATCTCTGAATGATGAGTACATACGTAGGACACTCAATAAGTTTTGAGATATACGAGGGGTGATCCAAAAGTAATGATAATGAAAATAAAACACGGTAATTAGAGTTAAAATAATAATTTATTTTTCTACATATTCTCCTCACAAATCAATACATTTAGTCCATCTTTTTTCTAAACCCAGGATTCCCTTTGAAAAAAATTCTTTGTCTTGACCCTCCCAAAACGCTTCAACAGCGGCCATTACTTCGCTGTCGTCTTCGAATTTCTTGCCTCGGAGGCGTTTCTTGAGCCGAGGAAAGATTTGATCTGGAGAATAGGGAGGGTGTTCGAGCAGTTCGAATCCCGTTTCTTGAATGGCAGCCATCGCAACTGCGGCTTTGTGAGCCGGTGCGTTGTCTTGGTGAAACAGCACTCCAGATCGCAGTTTGCTACGTCTTTTTTCCTTAATGGCCTCCCGTAATCTTCTTATTTGGTCTGCGTAGTAAGAGCCCGTAATAGTGGCTCCCTTTTCCAAATATTCCACCATAATTATGCCTCGAGCGTCCTAAAAAACAGATGCCACATAACCTTTCCCGCCGAACTTGAAACTTTTAATTTCTTTGGCGTCGGTGAGGAGGCTCGCTTCCAAGTCATCGATTGTTGTTTCGTTTCAGGATCAAAATGGTGGATCCAGGTCTCGTCCATAGTCACAAAACGGAACAAAAAATTTTCTTGATCTGCTTGGAACTTTTCGAAATGTCAACTCGATTTTTCTTTTGCTCGTCGGTTAACATTCTGGGTACCCAACGCGCAGAGACCTTTTTCATATGCAAGTCGTTCGCAAGGATTCTTGGAACGCTGCCATATGAGATCCCTGTGACCTCAGCTACATGCCTGATGGTCACTCTTCGATCTGCCAACACAACATTTTCGACCTTTTTTCACGTTGTCTTCAGTGAGGGACGTGGATGGGCGTCCTTCGCGATGTTCATCTTCAGTGGATGTTCTGCCCAGTTTAAACTCCTTAGCCCAGCGTGCTACTGTAGAATATGGAGGAGCAGAGTCCCCCAATGTTTCCACTAAGTCACCGTGTATGTCTTTTGAAGACATTTTTTTCAAACAGAGGTATTTGATGACAGCTCTAATTTCGTTTTCCTCCATGTTGATGTTATCTCTTTGACAGTTCGTATTCAAATGAATGTATCTCCCGGAAATCGTGATCATTTATATGATTTTTTAGGCTGACGTAGTGAGTATATAAGCAAGCAAAAAATATTTTTTTTGGATTTTTATGCGGACCTGAAGTAACCGATTATCATTACTTTTGGATCACCGCTCGTACAAAAAGTACTCTAGATACCATTAATATTTATTTCACATCTTTTCAAAATATTCTCTATCTTGCTCTATACAAAGTTCCATTCGCCTAAACCAACCCTGAAAACACTTTTGCCAGTCTTGATCTGACAGCTCGGAAATCGCTTCTTCGTACGGCTTCTTCGGCGCTTGAAAAAACATGCCTTTTATTTTTTCTTTGACTCTCGGGAACAAAAAGAAATCACAAGGAGCTAAGTCGGGGCTGTAGGGTGGGTGACAACACCATATTCCTCAATAAATGCTTTTGTTCTAATGGAGGTATGTGAAGAGGAGGCGTCATCGTGATGCAGCATGATTCCCCGAAGCGCGGTCTTTGGTCTTCTCTCCCGTACAGCTTGAAAAGCTTCGGGTAATGCAACTTTAGTATACCATTTAGAGTTGATTGACTTACAATTTGCCAGCATTGACGTCGACAAATGTCCGCACCGCGATAAAAAACCAGCCACCATTTTTTTGCCGACGTTGCGAGGTCTTTGCAGTTTTGTCGGTAACTGTCCTTCTGAGAAGACTCATACCGATGATTCATTTTATATGTTTTATCGATGATGCCTTTTATTTTCCGGATCATATTGATAGATCCATGTCTGGTCACCAGTAATATTTCTGAAACATGCCTAGATGCCTCGTTTTCAAAACGTAGACGCATTTCATGGCACCAATCCACACGACAACAAAGCTTCCTCACTCCAAGATGTTGATGTAGGATGGTATGAATGCTCCCCGAATTAATGCCTACAATCTTTGCGATGTCCGTATATGTGATTTGTGGGTCTTCTCACACCAACATTTCAGTAGTCCATACATTTTCTGCTCTTACTGCTGTTTGCGGGGCCACGGTTCTTTGGTCATCTTTAAGGTTCATTTTACCTGCCTTTTGAATTCAGCAAACCACCTAATAATTGTTGCGCGTGCCGTGTTGGAGCTGAGTCCCCTAATGCTGATTGTAACCGTTGTAAACTTAATTGTTCGGTTAGACCAAATTTAAAATCACAATAGATCATAGCGCGCAAATGTTCACAGTTAAGATACATCGTTTTAAATGAAAAGCGCGGGAAGCGTTAGAGGAAAATTAATAGAACTTTGTTTTTTTTTTTCATAATATTGAGCAATTGGCTTATGGAGTTCCATTTTTAAATAAATTTGCTTTTTAGAAACATGTAACACTGGTGCGTTCCATTTTTGAATTTCGAGCATCTCAAAACTTATTGAGTGACCAATCGATGACAGATAGCAGGCCTTGAAGATATTGCTGTCAGCAAAAAGTCCGTCCATTGCTAAAACTTTTTTTGTCAATTTTTAAGCTATTGCATAGCTTCTATAGCGGGCCTTGAGCGCGGGGACCGAATCCAGAAATTTATTCCGTAACGAAAAAACCTCACGCTCCCCACTCCGACGGGCACTGAGGTGTGGCTTGAAGGCTGTGCATTGTCTAACGTCGTTTCTTTTCGGCATTCTTCGACACGATGTTTGTGTGCGTGCAACTAGACGTATTGTACGACTCTACGAAGCTCGCACGAATCGAGACGAGCTGCTCCGAAATCGGACGAATACATAAGCAGCTGTTTATGAGAAATTATATAGGTGTATAGATATTTATGTACAACAGTGAATAGCTGTACTTGTAAAATTTGTGTATAAAATGTTTTGAATATGAATGAACAAAGTGCATTTATTATTTATTTATTTAATAAAAGAAAAAAAATTGTTTTCTTATCGGTCACCACGCTCAAAAAGTGTAACTTGAATTAATATCAAAGAAAAAGAAATACTGCATAAATAAATAATTATAATTGCATAAGTTGATACAAAATGCTATGCAATAGCTTTACCGCGGCAGCCCCCAGGTGCCACACGTCTTTTTATGTATTTATCGTGTGTAGTAACGAAAACCCGCTATTTATACGTGTGCTATGATGAAGACAGAAACACCTTTCAGGTTAGAATATGGCAACACTATTTTTTGGTGTTTTCAAGACAACTTTGCAAAGTAGTTTCTTTTATGTATCTAAGGTCTATGTTTTATTTATGTGTAATTTAATTAATACTTAAATTTAACTTATTAAAAAAATTAACTAATCTATATATACAATATAGAAAATAAATTAATTTAAATAGACCCTAAATTTTTAATAAATGTTAATGTAAACAAAAAAAGATAAGAGTTAAGTTCTCAAGTCAAGCTTAGAGAAGTTACTTCAGAAAATAAAAGCAACTCTCAGAGCTATATAATTAATCAAATAATTTGTTTTTACATAAACTACACAGAAAGGCCCATGTGTTGTTAATATACATACGCGATCAGGTTCCAGGCAAGTAGTATCTTCTATGACATTGTATGATGTCGGCGAAATGGTACCTTCCCGTACGTTCTGTGACACCAAGTAAAAATCGTATCTGGAAAAAGGAAAAATTGTTTTAAAAATACCATTATTATTATTGCTTTTAAATTGCGTTCAATTTATCAGCAATGATATTTCAATAAAACTCTAACAAAACATTTTGTTTACCTTTCAGGCAGTGTCACAACATCATCGATGATAGTTCCAGGTTTAGGGTTTTCTCCAGATCTTCCAGTGTTTACGAATATTCGAGTATTTATGCGTTTTGATACAATAATAAACGCCATTTTAAAATCAGGTCCACCATATATTTCGGTAAGCTTCTTTTTAATTTCGGCAACCTATAAAATATCCTCGTTTAGTGTACCAATTATATACTAACTAATGCAATGAAAATAAATATAACTGCATAAATGAATTCATAAATACAATATTTATTTTAGGCACATACTTCGTGACTGTGTACGTATGGTATCTGACCATCTCCTACACCATCTCGGTAGATAAATATGCGGCTGGGCAGGGTACCTAAAATAATAATGATTAAAATAAGGCATTTTTAAACAACTTAGGTAATCAAATTCTTAAAGCAACTGTAAATATAATATGCTGTTAATAATCTCACCCAACGGAATATTAAAAAATATTCATAGTATAAAAATTAGATTATTTAGCACCTGCTAAGAAAACAATACCCTGTCATATTATTTAACAATGAAAAAGTTTGTTGTTACCATTTTTTTCGCGATATTTCCGTAAAGCAGAGGCAATATTGAAGCTCATATGTGCACTCAATTCTTCTCCAGACGTGTGTGCATTCACAGCTGAATAATATTGCGTCATTTGTCGGTCCAGTGTTGCCACGAATGCACCAAAACTCTTTTCTTTCGAGCGCGTGTCGTGGCACACATCATAGCCAATAACCATTAGTGTGTTAAGTGGTATTTCCACTGTCCATGGGGCACCACCGAGCTGTAAAGTAACAGGTAATAATGACTAAATGTAGTAAAAACAATGCTTTAATACGAACTACAAAAAGTCCAAAACTCATTATTCCGAAAAGCCACCAGAGCACGATGGTATAAACTATAAACGGAATTTGGTATAAACTATAAAATAGATCTGCGTAGTAATAATAATAATGCTGAATTCTATTAATAAATTTTAACAAAAGTTCCTGACCCCTAATGTAGGTGAAATCTGTATCTCGGGAGCCAGTCTTCTCACAAAAATAATTGTAACAGATTACTTATGTTGACAAATTTAAAAATCTAATAATAAAAATAAAATAAAAATATAAATGTATAGAAATGTGTGTGTGTGCGATTGTCAATGTGTGTAATGATTATTAACTTCCTACTATCTCCGAATACCTCAAGATGTCTTAGCGCTACTTTGATAGAGCTGAAACCTATCCAAACCAGCTGGTGGCAAACACAGTCAACTACGTCTCGATACCAAACGTCGTACCGACTCTCTACTACAGACCGCGTAACGTACTTATAGAACTACCACGCGCGCTCGATCCCATCGACCCAAACGTCGCAGGTACATCAACCATTGACACTACACCCACACCAAATGGGACAAGCACAATTAAGCCCCGGATACACTAGGCGACATTTTGTCCCGCAACATGATGCGGAAACTTAATCTACGTGAAGATGTAACGTTGCACAGGGACCAGCAAAATTTTGCGTGACGCGGGAAATATTGCTTGTTCCCGCTCTGAGAGCGAACGCACGTATCCAAAACTCATTAATCCGCGTCAGTTTCGCGTCATTTTGTTACCCGGTGTAGTCATATGCACAAATGTGGCTTGTAACATGGCAGTAGTGTGGCGAAACCATAGAATACTATAATATACATCATTTCTTCCCATTCCTACAAAAATTATGCTCGCACAGTCTCTTCTCCTTTCGATTCTTGATTATGCTGACGCAAGCTATGTAGACATAACTAAAGACCAGCTAACTAAGCTTGAGAGACTTCAAAATACTAGTATTCGGTTCATATTTGGATTGCTCAAATTTGACCACATTTCCCAATTTCGCTCACGTCTCAAGTGGTTACCTATCCAATTTCGCCGGAACATGCATATTCTTTCTATTCTGTACTGTGTCTTATTTCACCCTTCTACTCCTCCTTATCTTAAGGAGAAATTTAGTTTTGTTGGGCTTCCAGGGGAACCTTTACGCTCTTCAAGAAAACTCATTTTGAGGGTACCAACTCACAATACATCTTTCTTTAATAAATCTTTTACTGTACAGTCTATTAAGCTCTGGAATGCCCTACCTTTGTATATACGCGAAGCTCAGACTATTGTAGTCTTTAAGCGACTTCTTAAAGAGCATTACTTGTCTCAATCGTTCGAAAATCATTAGGATAAATTATGTGATTATGTAGTTTTGTATTTATTTGTTTATGTTATTGTTGGTGGTATATATTTGAGGATATATGTATGTATATATGTGTGTATGTATGTATATGTAGGTATGTATATGTATGGATATGTATATCTATATGTATATATATGTGTGTGTGTATGTTTATGTATATATGTATGTATATGTGTATCATATTTTTTTAATGTATTATTTATATGTTATTTTATTGCATGTATTGATATTATATTAGGTATATTTATATTGCACCACCTACCTAGTACTCACTGTTTTATTCCTTTACACCTTTGGTTGCCTGGAAGAGGATAAGGCCGCCAAATTGTACATGTAATCTGCTCTCTGTTATATTCTTTGTAAATTTGTTTGTGGTGTGCAATAAAGTATTTTCATTCATTCATTCATACACAATAGAATAGTTGTCAACCTAGCCTAGCCTAACCTTAACCTAACCTAAGCAATTACGTCGTATTATCACTACTAGAACCCCGATTTGCACACAGACTGAGTAAATTTACACACTTTTGATTAATGTTCAAGATCATCAAAAAAAAATCGTTTAAATTTAAATACATATTTATTTGTAAATAGTGTGCAATTTGGCATTTTCTAAATAATTTACAAGCGAATTTGTAAACGATTGTTACGAAAAAATACATCTCGTATTGACATTTATACGTGTGAATTGACATATTAGTGACATTTTAATGGATACACGGGCTCGACCCACTCCACCGATCTAATATGTATGTGTTATAGTATTATAGTACGACCTTAATGCTCCGATTTGTAAGAAAACTGGTGACCCAATTACACAATTTCTCGGGTAACCCCTATGGGTTACCTTCCTCCTCCCTATGGGTTCCTTCCTATGAAGGAAGCTTCGTAAGAAGCGCTTTTTGCCAAACCCGATCGAAGGCGTTCGCTATGTACCATACTAACAGCCACCGCCAATAACAGTAACCCGGAAGATCACTAGTTGGGTGACCCAAACGGAAACCGTACTGACGGTCACTAATCCTCAAGGTACCTCATGAGCTGGCAGTTTATAATGGATTCCATTTATTGTTATTTATTACATTTGGAGAACAAGGAGGTGATGGCGATAGGCCCGTAGTTAGACGGATCGATGGACTAAAGATGTCTTCCATGATTTCGGAACTACGCCTAGGGAGCAGGAGTACCGGAAAAGACGCGTTAAAACCGGTGCCAACTACGGCACAATAGGACAATAGGAGGGACGCCATCAGGCCACCTCGACTTGTTGTCGCCAGGGAGAGGAATGCTCTATTCACAGACTGCTGGGTAAACAGCACATTCTGCATAGAGCACTCATACTGCGGGACGGTCGGTGGTGTTCCCTCGTCATCAAGAGTCGAGTTGGACGCAGAGAGTGCCTAACAGATCAGCTTATTCCTTTGCGACATGGGCTATTGAAGGTCCGATCATTTGTCATAGTTTCAAAATCAGATGTTGACAATCGAGTAAAATTCACAAAATATCTGTCTGACATTCGGAGATCACCTAAAATATTAATTCTTCTTTCTTCTCGTGGTAGTAAGAAATTCCGCATCCACCTTTATCATTTATATATTTCATCTCTTTCGCTTACGTTCACTCCCGAAGTAAGGACTATGTACGCAACACTAATCGCCTCAACCTCTTCGGGCGACATTTCTATAAACACTGACTAGTGTGGCCTGTAAATTGTTCTGCGACATGATGTAGTAGTTGTTGAGCGACTATGTTGCGCAACATGCCGCTCCTTTTGTCTCCAAGTATATCCAAAGCTTTAGGATAACGGATGGGGCGCGTCGCGCCCGCAGGCGGGCACGATGCGTTCCAGCACACACCACGTACACACCGTTCAGCCGCGTTCCTGGCTGGATCTCATCGCCCAGGACATCGCCCGACAAGAGCTAAGTAGTCAGAGATGGAGTTCCGCACTCCCCAACTTGGTAACAATACCAAAACATAAACCATCATAACCGTCACGATCATTGACATGACAGTAATATATATATATATATATATATATATATATATATATATATATATATATATATATACAGAATGGGTCCCACATATATGCAATAAATGAAACCACAAGTAATACTAGTCCGTAGAAGTGTAGAAAAATTAAATATTAAATTAAAACCCGTAAAATAAAAAAGTGAAATTTTAAAACAAAATAAATATTAAAATAAATTCAGTAAAAGTGAACACTCTGTTTAGACAACGTACCTTGACCCCTTGGAAGAGTGACAACGTTGCACGCGGGTGGCACGCCGACAAAAGACACCGCTATCAATATGTCGCAATACCAATAGTTTGCACTGCGTGGCAACGTCGCTTTTTAATGTTCAAGGATTCATTCAAGTTCATTGAATCATTGACTTAGTGACCCAATTCTATAGAGTGTTCAAATTTGCTTAAAATTAAAACTCTACTTTTTGATCTAATTACTGGACCGATTACGTTCATTTTTTGTATATCGTCAGCAAAGGCGATAACAAGTATATGGTTTCATTTATTACATATATGTGGGACCCATTCTGTATATATATATATATATATATATATATATATATATATATATATATATATATATATATATATATATATATATAAAAGTCGAGATATATGATGATGGTGATTTAATTCATATCGCACAAGCATTTGAGTCACCCCTCCTATTTGAAATTAGATATATAACAAATGGGGTATCAGCCATAACAGAAGTACCAAAAAACCATATGGACGTGAAAATATTGAATTGACATAGGTTTGCAATGCATATTAAGTATATTGGAACTCTTTGATACAGCTTTTTTCTCTTTTTTTAATTCTTCTTCTGTAATCTTTTTTATTTATTTTTAAAATTATTTAAATGAAATTTTAGGCTCGATAGTATCAATTTTTTTTGTTAGTGTTTGCAATAAATCAACCAAACTGCAATATTTACCTTACAATTGATCTGAATGGCAACTTTTGTTGCAATGGACATTGCAGACTTGCTAGTCATGTTACGACCACAAACAACTTGCGTAGGCACCGCGCGGTCTATTGTGCACTTCTTTTTGATCGCCTCGTACCTGTTTAAAATATGGGAAATATGTTAATAAAATCATAATCATGTATTTTCATACAACTACATCGCAATTTAAAGAGAGTAACAGTTGTGAAACGAATGTACTTGTGCAGAGCAACGGCGGGGACACCGCGGGGCACCGCCCACTGCGGCACACAAGGTCGTGTCGCAGTGGGCGGTGCCCCGCGATGTCCCCAGCGCACTTCATAAGTCCGCTGGACAATACATGTGGTTGACGGGAGCGTGTTTTATAATACTTATTTAACCAATTTTAAGTGCCGTTTTCGAAAAATATAATAGCTATAATGTTGACTTCTGTTACAGTTATATGAGTTACTAGTTGAATTCATATATATATATATATATATATATATATATATATATATATATATATATATATATATATATATATATATATATATAGCATTGGCTTGCATAAAGACGAAGTTTTCACCTACTCTTTGTGAAAATGGGATGACATGGGGCCGAATTTTTCGGATGACATGGGGCCGAATTTTTCGATCGACATACCTGTTCAGCTCAGTTTTACCGAGCAAGCTTATTCCGGCCCACACCATAACATTTGGACCTCGAAAATGATGCGTTTCATGTATGCAAGGTTCTGAAAAATGTTCTCCTTCTCTTCTCCACACGCGCACTCGACGATCATCGCTGAAAAACTTCACTTTACTTTCGTCCGTAAAGAGTACATTTCTCCAGTTGTCCATTATCCACTCTGCATGCTCGCGAGCGAACCTTAAACGTGCTGTACGATGCGCTCTTGTCAATTTTAGACGAATAACACGAGATCTGGAACGTTGTCCGTCTACATAGAGCCGATTTCGAATGGTTTGATCACTAATTCGTGTACCAGTCGATTGCCGCAGTCGATTTTGTAAGACGCGGACGGGAATCGTACGCTCTCGACGTGCAGTCAATCTAATATACCGGTCTTCCTGGACGGTTGTAGCTCGCGCTCTACCTGATCCAGATCTCCTCGCGACTCGCGAGATTCTCCCTCTTGAAGCATAAACACTTCTCTTTTTGCTGTTTTCACATCCATATGACGCCAAGAACAAGGAATAATGATCGCGAGTAACACCGAAATCAAGTCAAAATAAAAAAAGTAGACGTGCGACTGTAACATTCAGAATGTGACTGAGGGCACAAGTGACTGAGAATTTGAGTTATAAACGTTTTTTGGAGTACTTCACCTTTTTTGTCTACCCACCATTGAATTCCTGACTTGAAACATCGATAAAGTTAGATAAACATGTCAACAATACTTCGAAATGTTTAATCCCACTATTCTACTACCCAACAATTTTTTTTAGACTAAATTCGAGATTAACTCAAAGTGGGCCCTACTTTGTTTTGAGTACTTTATATTCAATGAAGTTGAATTTTTATACGCATGCGAGCACACCCACCCACAGCACTTAAAACCATTAAAACTTATATTTAAATACTATTTTTCTATGAAGAAGTTCGGCATTATAAAATCTATACAAAATTATCTATCCTGTAGTCTAAATAAAAGTTAGGTTTTACTTCATTACAAAATGATTTTATTGTATTTTGACAACAAAAAAAAAATACCTAGTGAATGTCGGCAGCGTGAAAATCACAATTATTTCAATATATATTACTCGAAATTATTTACGTAAAAAGATAAATTATATTCACACAAAAACTTTCATTACAATTTCATAAAACACTATGAAAAATCCAAAAATCAACACAATAACATTGACGCGAAAATGGCGTACGAAATGAACGTAGATTATAAATAAATATCTATAGGATAACTAACTTTTTATTGCACTAGACTATAGGATAGAAAATTTCATATTGATTCTATAGTGCCAAACTTCTTAATAGAAAAGTAGTCTCTATACCAAGGTTTTTATGGGTTAAAGTGCTGTGGGTAGGTGCGGCCTCATGAGACCGCTAGGGATTTGACGGAATATGGCCGCGGTCTCATGAGGCCGCTAGGGGATCAGGAGGATAATAACCAAAATTATTTTATTTCCATTTTCGTGACAACCCCTAGCATACATGCTGGCCGCGTACCTACGCGGGCGGCGGCATCGCCGAATATCAATGGCGTTTCACAACCGTTGGCTCTTTAAACTGTGACTCCACCATCATCATTATAGCCCTCCCACAAGCCCATTTGCTGAACATAGACCTCACCTGAGAAATGAAAAATAACTACAACTTGTGATAAGTTTTCATTGCAATTAATATTAACTGACGATTATTTAATAAATCATACTGAATAATCAGTGTTGTCTTGAACAAAACATCAATTAAAGTATGCCACAAACATTTTTTAAGAATATAAAATATGGCCGTAATTAAATTTGTACAACTAAATATATGATTTACCTGTCTGCACTGTTTCTGGCTAAAACGCAGAGAATTAAAGCAGGATTTTTTCTTGCAATCACTTGCTCGCACATATTCGCGTAATCCATATTTCCATCCCGTTGAATTGTAACTAAAAATGAAACATAATTAACATTTTAATGTTTTATTGATATAATAAAGGCATATATAAAATCCAGTAAGAAATTTTTTTTATCTTCTATACAACTTATTGACACAGTAAGTAATAGGGGTTCTGCTTTTGTACATCAATATTGTAAAAAAAAAATAAACTTATGACAATTTAACTCATACATAATATTTTAAAAACTTCCTTATTCATTGCTGTGCAACTTTATCACTGAATCACAGCGATGTTTATTAGAATTAAAGTCACGTAAATGCGTACCTACTATAAGTAGTAGTCAGTTCCACAATGTTATTTATGTTTAAAAATATTTTGATTCCTATATTTACACGAATACTAAATTAAATAAGCACTCAAGCCTGTCACCCAGAAGTATTTCATATAGTGTTGTATGTACAACCCATTTTATATTGTATAATGTTACTGTGGTACGTCTGACTGGGTTTCCTGCTGGTTCTTCCAAGAAAGAGGTTTTTTTACGAACTAATGGTCAAAGTAACCTGAAAAACCGTTGAACTTCTCGCTTATATATCTATCTAAATTTTGAGCTCGAAACGATTATTTGAGATGTTTTAGGACTATAATTTTTGAACGCGTCGTTCGATTTGAAAGCGGGGAATTCACTAAATGGACTTGCCCACGGGCATGTCTGCAGACATGCCTGCCGGACTTCGCTACAGGTCTGTGCAGTTTGAGAGTGTAGAACCGTCGCAGTCACAACACGCGGGCACAACAAACATGCCCGAACGTGAATGTTAACTGCGGCCTGTCTGTTCACAGACACAAGAGCGACAGCAACCAGTGCAGACGGCCTTTTATTATTATTTAACGAACTTGGGAGATTATTAATTTGCAAGCAGTTTTAATAATAACAAAATATTCTGGGAAGAGTTTATATGACTCTATATCCATGCGCAAGTAGTTGTACAAGTCTCCTGGTTCATCAATATCTAATCCATTATGTAAACTGATATGGATAAACCTATTTCTATTCCATTCGTTGCACCAAATTAATAATAAATAAATAATAAGCATTGCAATTCTGGGTTGTCTTAATGTGCACGCATAACTAATCACGTAGCCGGTCTAAAACAAACTGATGAGTCTGTGTAGTGAATTGCGGCGACAGACATGCCCGGACAAACAGCCCGTGAAACATGTGCATCGAGTGAATTCCTCGCTTAATTTGTTTCACGGCATTTGACACATTTTTTTAAGTACGAAAATTGTAAGGACTTGAGTGAACGGATCGAAGAATTTTACACACACACACGCGCCATTGGACCCAGCCGGGACTAGTCGGAACGGCTTCCTAAAACCTCAAAACGAGATCCGAGGAAAATTTGTATTCTCAAAATCGGACCGAAATGTGTAACTTCCTACTTTTGAAAATTATTAATTTTCAAAGCGGGAAGTTAAGAATGACTTTCAGTTATTTATAATCAATATTCATTGAAAATTATTCTATTCTATTCCTGGACGTGGGCTTCTTCAGCTGTAATTAATTTTAGTCAATAGCAACGCTCGGCACACGGATTGGGGATTGCAGTGACAGATGCAACAGATTCTACATAAGATATAAACGTCATGGTTATAGCGTCATCTATGAGAAGCTATGAGTTCTTTCTAGCGTCTCTCAGTTGCCTTTTACATATACTCACGGGGAAAATGGGGCGATTGATTTTGAGGGTGCCACATGGCAGTGGCAGCGAAAAATATACCAGAGAAAATCTTTCTTAATATGAGCAAGTGTGTGTAGTAATAATCAAAATAGGAGTATTTAAATATTTATGAAAAATCTAATTAAAACAGACAGTACATAGTGTATGTAATGTACTCATTTCTTTGGTAGAACTGTGAAAAGCATATTTTAAACAAAATTATATGAAAACTAATTACCAATTTCAGGTCGCGGCATACGGAAGCCAACACCTTCACCGGTTTTTATAATCATGTTGACGAAACTTCCTGCATCTTGTCTTTGTCGTTCTGGTGTTATTACAACCCACGATGGCAGGTTTGCAATGGAAAGCAGTGGTTTTGATCTACACAAATATGATTACAATTACAATAAATAACAGATATAAGTTATTAAAAAACTGATAGGAGGCTATAAGTAGGTTGTTATTATGGTAGAGTTGTTTATTTAATATGTTCTTAAATGGGTTGAAGATTTGTGTATCTAAAAACACTTTTGATGACAGCTTTTCCACGCTTCAACTACTCTTTGGATAAAAAGGAATTGTGTGGATTATTATGTGACATGGCTTTTGTAAATTCAACATAATAAAATGCTTTATCAATAAACAAATACATATTTTTAGGTAAAAGTATCACAGTTATATTAATAATAGTGTAGTCAAAACGAAACACTACTATGTATTTCAGAATAGTCTAATTGAAGAAAACCTCCCACCCACCTCCCATAATAACTGAAAAATTTGGAATATATTATTATTATTAATATATTCCAAATTTTTAATAAGTTAAGTCAAAATTAATATATTACTGACCAATTTTTGGACTTTCAGATGTATTGTTAATGTTAAAAAAAATCCTATTGTTACCAATTTTAATAAATAATTATTAAAATTGGTAACAATAGGAAAATCGATCATTTCATGCTTTTACAGGGGCAATTTTCTTCTTTTTAAGTGATATTAGATTGAGACAATAATATGGCTAAATAATTAGAAGTAATATGTCCTTAAGAGTTGTTATCGAGTGTTACATAGTGATTATTTCTATTTATCTTCTTTGTTCTGATTGAATTTTATGTTTTATCTTAAATATTACCTCATATCCCTTGTCCAACCATCGGTGGTGTCTCCTGCAGGATATTTGTGGTTATTTCCTTGCACTATATTCTCTTGTGGAAGTTGTCTTCCTTTTATGTTCACCAAGTGGTTTGAAAGTTTCATATCCCAAGACGCCAATTCCTATACATAAAGTTATATTCAATAATGATAATAGGGTATTACACACATTTTCAAAAATTGTTTTAAACGAATCCTAGAGTGATAATGAAGCACTATAAGTTTTATATAAAAAAAATTTAAACCGAATAGTGCCCTAAAAATTACTTTTAATCTATCGTTTTAAATTTTCACGTGAAAACGCTAGCCGCCATAATGTTCAACTCTTGACGTCACTGTTCTCGATTTTACCTGTTTTGCAAAGGAGTAAGATACTTTTTAATGTTTAATAATGAGTTATCACCTAAATCATTTTTGTGTTGTGCCTGAATGCAAAAATACGAGCGTAAGAACGCCGGGAAAGTTATGGAGTAAGTGTAAAGTATTTAAATATAAGAAATACTTGGATAAAACTGGCAAGAAGATGATACCCGAATACATTGTCTACAAAAACTAGACTATTCTTCTGTGAAGATCATTTTGATGTAAGTATGACTTATATTTAACTATCGTTTAATACGAAACAAAACATCATGAGGTGAAGGGTATCGCAAGTCAAATTTTGTAATAAAACTATGATAGCTACTAAACTATGTTTTATCAAAATACACTCTGACCTGGTATTGTGTTTTTGTATAAACAAAAGTTGGTAATAAGTACTTACATAGATTTTTTAACATTCCTCGACTCAGCAGAACAAAAATTGCGATTGCATGCAAAAAAAATTGTCACCATCAATTTATTTACCCTTGTTAGAGATTAGTACCTTCTGCTTTTACGAATTTGTCTTTCATGATGCTTTTTCAATAAAATTCGGAATAAAACTCAATAATCGTAACGATAACTTGAAAATTTTCGGAATAACACAGCACATGAGCTAGTTCTCTTAATCAGTGACACAGAAGACTTAGCCTTAGGATGGATCAGTGACGTCACGACAGTGTCTAATATGGCAGACAGCGTTTTGCAGATTTGAGGCACACACAAAAAGAAGTATTCTTAAAATTGAAATATAAAATTTATAATGCGATTTCATAAATAGAAATCGATCTTTCTCGTTAACTTTTTACAAAATCTCTTTCAATTTATTATACATGGTGTAAAATACCCTACTCATTGTTTTATATGTTTCAATTCTGATAAAACATATATACATATTTGAGAAACAGAGAGAGCACATGGTATTAAAAATTTGGGATTTATCTTACTTTAAGTCATATATATCATTTTCGTTTTAAATAAATATTGATTCAGAAAAATATTACAGCATACTAACAGCAACAACTTCCTTGGTTTGTGTGAGTCGTCTGTTAAATTCGAGCAATTTTTTGATGCGCATATCAGGGCCGATCTTAGTATGAACGGCCAGGGTACGCATCAATTGGAAGTTGGCACGCATGGCGTCTGACAGTCCGGTCTGCCGGCACAGCTCCGGCACGAGGTACACCATCTCAGGCATGCCGGCGCGGATCTCGCGCGGCTTCGAACGTGATATCAATAGTGGTTGCCCAACATCTTGGATACGAATGTTGTATTTCTAAAAAAGAAATATTTTTATAAATTATTTATATACTAGCTTGCCAGGCGGACGTTGTTCTGCCCTTTTCAACAATCCTTTATCATGTCCTATTAAAAATCCTTAAATTCGAAAAAAAAAATTGTGGGTCACTCATCGGCAAAAAAACTATCCTATCTCTCAAATTGGACCCAACTGCACACGGTGTGCAAATTTGATTAAAATCGGTTAAGTAGTTTCGGAGTCCATCGCAGACAAACAACATGACACGTAATTTATATATATTAAGATAGTAAATAACCACTCGCTCTGCCTATCCCTCTGGGTGACAGCCGTAAAAGATTTTTATATTTGTATTGTTTAAGTACAGGTATGAAGGTTTATCATTGCCATCTTGTGTATGAAAATCCTTAAATAAAAAATGCGTATAACGTGACATGTAACCAGTGTTGTTTATCTAAGGAAATCTATACTTTATTTAAAAATATATTTTACTTGCTTAATATGCTAAATATATTTATAATTTACTTGCTTTGTAAGAATTTTATATTATTGTTATTTTACAACTTCATTATAATTACTTGTTTAATAAGCAATCACATTTGAGACATGGTAAGTTTTATACTGACCTTATAATAATAATCCATGTAGGAAACATCACCATCTCTCATTTTGAAAGTAGATCGGGGGTTTGCCTGCCAAGTAACATCATCAACCCTATATGTTTTCTTGTTGTAATCTGTCATTACAATTTTACCTAAAAATATAACATTTTAGTTTTAAAATAAATCCGTGTTTTATAAGATGGTATTAAGAAACATAAATTAGAACTATCTGGGCCTCATTTACAAAATTTTATAATCCGACAAATTTGTAAAAATGTTATTTATTTGTAAAATATTAAATATTTATATTATATTTTTTTATATTTTTATATAAAAATAATTCTGTTAAATATTTGTAAATCAAACCTTTAAAATTGTAAAAAACCCCTGTAATTATATAACAATAAATATTCGCACATTCAATGTGCAATCTATTCAATGTGTAGCATTATGCGCATAAAAAAATAATACCTTATGATAACTGTAGCTACAATTCTACAATTTTGTTAATTTTTTACAAAGACAATTTTGTGATTTAATTTTTATTCAAAACACGTAGAAATATAATTTTAATTAAAAATTGTAAATCATTACATTTATTAAATAGGGCCCCGATGATATTTATGACTAAAAACTTGTTCCTTACGACATGAATCTTCAAGTCAAGCGAAACATTACTTTAACTTGTGTATTGATAATGCAATACTTTTCTAAAGCATTTTAATTTTATAGAGGCATATTACTATATAATATGTTAAATACTTACCCACAATATCCTCCAAAAATATTTTCTTGTAATTTGCACCCTTTGTAGCTGCATATTCATTCAACATTTGGAGCACAGTATCCATACGTAAAACCTAAAATTATTAATTACCAAACTTAATAGCAGAAAAGTTTTGAATGGTATAAAGTTATTTAAAAAAATATTTACCTTATGTGCAATTTCTGTCACCATCAATATTTTGTCTTCATACTGATTAATAGTAGTTTTATATCCAGGCCAAATTTGCAGTTTATACTCTGGAATGTCAACCTGAAAATATAAAGATTTAAATAACAGAAAAGACAAAGAAACAAATGACATACACAATAAATACCTGACTAACCAATAATAAAAAAAGTGTAGATGTAGCGATTTTCATTTTACAGATTTAATTACTTTAATTTAACTTATTTTTAATTTCCGATGTTTAGAATGTTTGACGTGGGACTTTAAAGACCTGTTAAGATATGCGGGAAGTCGATGGATACAGAAGAGAACTTGTGAAAGTCTGTAGTGATTATAATATATATATATATATATATATATATATATATATATATATATATATATATATATATATATATATATATATATATATATATATGGGGAAAAGGAAAGAACACCAGCTTCTACATTTGAGCCAGAGTTCCAACCGCCCCAGATGACCCAAGAGATTACTGGAATTAGCACCTTCGCAGAAACGACTATAGGGAATAATTTCGGTTGGAAGACCACTCCATATGTCGGTCATCCCGTGAGGCAGGTCCAGACATTTTGTTTGCTTATCTGTTTTGGTCTTCACCAGAACCAGATGCTCATTATAGGGAATGGTAAAATCGAACAAAAATATTCTTGACTGCTCGGTCCATCAGGTTATTCGCAAGAATTTTCGACCACAATGTAAAATCTTAGCCACTATGTACACAGCCAACTATGCAAGTATACTCAGAGTAAGAAAGCACTGCACAACTGGAGAAGGTGCCATGTGATTCACTGGGCTGGTAATTAGTTCGACAGATATCGTCGGTGCCATCCTTTACAATGTATTTCCTATAGTTATTGATTTTAATAACCTGATCTTGTATTGCACAAAACTCTTAACACACTCACAAACTCTTGGTTTAGTCCGTACAATACTAAATGCAAGAATAAATAATAATAATTATAATAGCTGCATAGATTACTTAAGAATATGATAATTTAAAAGTAAAGCTTATAGGTAACAAACTCCTTTGGCATGTCTTCGATTCTTTATCAGTCAATAACATTCCCCTGCTGGACATGGGTGTCTCCTGGGAGTTTTCTTTAATCACAATAGCCTAGCTGGCACATTTACGACTGGAGTAGCAGACGGCTCGCAAACCTAGTACCTATCCCTATAGCTACTCTATCGCCAGTGTGGGTATTATGGGTATATTCCAAAATTGAACCCAGTGTACTGTCCAATGCAAATGACGTCATGAATCGACGCTATACTGGTGATTCGTTCCAAAACATAGTACGTGACAGTGTTGGCGATTATTTTGTCATTTTGTGCTCCAAAAATCATTATATCCTCCTAATGGAGATACCAAAAATTATTCTATATTTTTTTGTATTTGAATAAATAAAAACAAATTCAGGCATGCTTCATTCAGCGCACACACAATTAAAAATTGTTTTATTATAACCGGATATCCGACGCAATATAGCGGCGGCACACCAGTACAATATAGTGTCAATTGATTACGTCATTTGTATTCGGCAGTATACTGAAAACGTTTGGGAACATACCCAATTACTTCACGCTTATATGAGATGGTATACTGACATCTTTCAGAGGCAATCTTTGCGGTTTTTCTAATAGTCTCATGTTAAGAAAACTACGTTACGTAATTGGATTATGGATTGTTTGGTTGATGGATTGTATGGATTGTTGATGGTCGCAACCACACAAGGTTGTGTGAGCGCATTCATTACAAAGTACATAATTGATTCGTCTTCTGAAAAGACCACTGCTGAATATAGTCCTGTCCAATTGTAGAGGATTTGCTATAATCCCCACACTTGATGGAGTAGCCTTCGATATATCGCAATCCGAAGCAGTTAAATCTTTCAGCTTTTCATAATTCTAGCATAGTCTCTTCTTGCGCCACAGAATACATTGGGGGATGTTTCTCGTACACCGATGCAAATGAGTTAGCAAGATAAATATATTTTTAATATATTACCTTTGCCACAGGATCAAAGAAGTCTCTTCCAACAAGTTGAAGTTGTAGCAGGTTGAAGCATTTTCGTATAATTATGTTAAATATCTGAATATAGTGATAATCACCTGGACTGACATCACAGGTCAACTGTTAAAAACAGAAAGGTATTTTAGTTTGATGAAAAAAAAAATATTAAGGATGGAAATATTTCGTAGCTTTCATTAAAATGTGGAATAATATAATATTTTAAAAACATGTTCTAATTAAAAAAAAATGGCAACTAATCTACTTGCAACATATTTGATTACTAATATATATTATTTCATCACCTGTTAAAGTATTAAAATTACTGAAATTAATTCTAAATACAAATTGATTTATTTATTCTTTGACTAGATGTACCCCGCGGTTTCACTCGCGTATATCACGCGTCTCTGCCGCGCGACATGATATGACACCTCGCTCATTTAGTTAACTACTAAGTTACTAAACTGTTTGGATAGTTAAATGTACACAATATTTATTTATCAATTAGTACTTACTGAATATAACATAAAAAATGGGTTTAGAACTGAAAATAACTTTTGTTTGGGTTTAAAAATAACTTTTTAGTTGGGTACAAATTTAATCAACACCTACTAAATGAATTTAAAGCGAATTCAAAATATTAAATTTATTGGATTCCGCACACAACCGCTGCGTAGGGGGCCGACCGCGCGAGTGGGCCGCGCGACAATTTATTTTTTGACATAGACTCCCTCCCACACCCCAGTGACACCCGCATCGCATGGTGCTGGCAGTGTACGCGATATAAGGATTTTTCGACGTTACTATTGAATATTTTAACATGGAAAAGTAGTTATTGTGAGATAACTACAATAGTTAGACATATGGTATTGCAGACTTTGGTATTTTTTTTCACACCTTGGGTTACATTAACGAAGTTTTCATACGGATCCCTAAATTTTTTGAAAACGTTCTATCGCCTATGTTCATCAGGAATAATGTAGGATTCTAATGGTGAAAGAATTTTTCAAATCGGTTCAGTAGTTTCAGAGCCTATTCAATTCAAACAAACAAACAAATCTTTCCTCTTTATAATATTAGTGTAGATAACACAAAAAGTGGCATAACTACAAAAATTGGGCAAATAAAATGTTTTAATTACATACTGGTTATTCTGCAATATTTATAAATAAAACAGTACCTTATACCACTCAAACTGTTTGTATAGTTTTTAGATGCTTATGTAGAACTATAATAATGAAGGGACTTGTGAGTTTTAATTTTAAATTCTTATAAAATATTTATGGCTTTTTGAATTATACTTAAAACTTACTTTGATCAATAATCTCATGCGTTCTCCATCAGTTTTCCGATCAGAGTATAACTCTAAGGGTTCTGGGTGAAGACGTTTAATAGTATATAGGACGGTCCCATCGAATAGATATCTGAAACAAAAAGAAATAATATAAAACAATTTATATGCGGTGGACCATAAAGGGATTGTGCTAATGATTCAATTTGCTTGTTGTTGTAATTAAAAAAATAACTGTTGATTTTGGTGGTTAAAAATATTATTTACTATGAACCTGGCAAGATTGCTCTATGATTGGGCGTCAATGTTAAATGTGACATATCTTTCATAAATTTGGTAATTATTAGTGACTTAATAAAATACTAAAATTAAATACACAAAATACTCAAAAATAGGAAATGGCAACACTAACCTTACTTTGTGGCAACTTTACAATCGGGGTTTATAATGAAAATAATAGGATTTGACTTTAAGGATGGAGATAAGTTTACCACATAATATAATACCCAACACTAATTTATGATTTGGTTCTTTAACTTTGTAGCAAGGAACAAAGTTTACGCTAGTGGTAATGTTGCTCACCCGTTATTCAATTTTTCATATGAGCTTGAAAATATGTGTCAAGGTTGTCAAAAATTCTTGATTTACTTTACTTAAACTTCTTTATCAACATAGTGGAGAAATTTAGTACGGTATTTAAAAACCGCATTTTTTGTTTGGATAAGCATGAGCTTAGATTAATAGGAAGAAAATGTTTTAGATGATAAAGGGAACGTAAGATGGCATTGCTTAACAAGGCTAATTTGTGAGAGTGAATTCCAACCACTAACAATTTTATATGGATTTTTATCCCTGTAATTGCATGAATTTTAAATCCATAACAGCCACGGACACGGTTTTAACAAGGCGGCGTAACACGCCATACATCTAACGAGTCAATAGCAGTCGTCACCGGGATGTTATCAAGGAAACATATTGTGGAGCATCATAAGAGTCCAGATCTGATGCCCCTTTACATCTTTTTTGGGTTACTTGACAAATTGGTGTTCGTCCATGTGCAATTTATGTTTGTAAACAGCCTCCACTATCCAGGAGAATATACTTATACTAACATTTAAAAAAAGTAAGATTTAAATTCGACTTTTATTTTTTAAACTGAAGTGACACCAGCGTATAGTCCACTTGATGCTAAGGCTACTGCAGCCCATGGATAACTGCAAAAATCTTGAAATAAAGGGGGCTACAGATGAATTATGGTTACTGAGGACTAAGATTGAATGTCTCACAGCCTTTAGTTAGTAATAGGTTTTTATACTGGAACACAGCAATGCACTCACTGCTATTTGGCACTGGATTGAATGCCTCACAGTCTTTAGTTACTAATAGGTTTTATACTGGAACACAGCAATGCACTTACTGCTATTTGGCACTGGATTGAATGCCTCACAGTCTTTAGTTACTAATAGGTTTTATACTGGAACACAGCAATGCACTTACTGCTATTTGGCATTGGATTGAATGCCTCACAGTCTTTAGTTACTAATAGGTTTTATACTGGAACACAGCAATGCACTTACTGCTATTTGGCACTGGATTGAATGCCTCACAGTCTTTAGTTACTAATAGGTTTTATACTGGAACACAGCAATGCACTTACTGCTATTTGGCATTGGATTGAATGCCTCACAGTCTTTAGTTACTAATAGGTTTTATACTGGAACACAGCAATGCACTTACTGCTATTTGGCATTGGATTGAATGCCTCACAGTCTTTAGTTACTAATAGGTTTTATACTGGAACACAGCAATGCACTTACTGCTATTTGGCACTGGATTGAATGCCTCACAGTCTTTAGTTACTAATAGGTTTTATACTGGAACACAGCAATGCACTTACTGCTATTTGGCATTGGATTGAATGCCTCACAGTCTTTAGTTACTAATAGGTTTTATACTGGAACACAGCAATGCACTTACTGCTATTTGGCACTGGATTGAATGCCTCACAGTCTTTAGTTACTAATAGGTTTTATACTGGAACACAGCAATGCACTTACTGCTATTTGGCACTGGACTGAACCTACTCAAACTCACTCCTAGACACATAGAATTAAAAAAAATAATAAGTGGCCAACACTCCGCACGCATAGGGCGTTTCTTAAACATTAAGGTGTCAAATTCGAAAAATGCTTGCATTGTGAGATGTAGAAAATTTAAAAATCGCTATTTGTTTATTTAAATTTAAATAAATGTTTATTTCAGTACTATTTCGTTATTTCCCTATGTTTTTCACATTCAATCGTCTTAATGGCCCACCCTATATTTCATAAACCATTTTTTATAAGAAATTTTTTATTAAAAATAAATGGTTAATCCGTAAGGTAATTATTATCTAAATTAAGAATTACGGTGGAAACCGGCTCTTGAGATACTAGTATTATAACATCCTAGCTAAAGACCTCATCATGATCATCATCATCATCATGACAATCCATCACCAGTCCACTGCTGAACATAGGTCTGAGGAGGCTCTTCGAGAAGGCATGTTTCACAGCACGGTCCTGTGCAACCTGCATCCCTCAACTTCTAACAAAGTTTGGGCGGTCTCCCACTAGATGGGAGTGATGGTGAACTGGCAAGAAATCATGACTTTTATATATATATATATATATATATATATATATATATATATATATATACAGAATGGGTCCCACATATATGCAATAAATGAAACCATATACTTGTTATCGCCTTTGCTGACGATATACAAAAAATTAACGTAATCGGTCCAGTAATTAGGTCAAAAAGTAGAGTTTTAATTTTAAGCAAATTTGAACACTATAGAATTGGGTCACTAAGTCAATGAACTTGAATGAATCCTTGAACATTAAAAAGCGACGTTGCCACGCGGTGCAAACTATTGGTATTGCGATATATCGACAGCGGTGTCTTTTGTCGGCGTGCCACCCGCGTGCAACGTTGTCACTCTTCCAAGGGGTCAAAGTACGTTGTCTAAACAGAGTGTTCACTTTTACTGAATTTATTTTAATATTTATTTTGTTTGAAAATTTCACTTTTTTATTTTACGGGTTTTAATTTAATATTTAATTTTTCTACACTTCTACGGACTAGTATTACTTGTTTGTTTTTTGTCATTTATTGCATATATGTGGGACCCATTCTGTATGTTAATTAATAAAGATTTACTTATAGTTACTGTTAATACTTTATAAATATACATTTACCCTCCAAGAGTTTTGCTGTGAACTCTAAGCAAGCCCTTGCGCACTGCAGTACTATCTTCTTCAGGGGAAACGTCTACGTGATATTGATAGAGACGCCACTGTGGTGTAGTTTCCACAGCAAAATAGTTAGCTAATAAATCCAAGGGGTGCCCATAGGAACCTGTAAAAGGTATAAGTTTATTAAACAATCAGTATGTGGAGGGTAATTAGTAGAGATGGGCCGAATATTGCGTTTCATATTCGGTATTCGACAGCTTTACCGAATATTCGTATTCTGCCTAATATTCGGCTAAATCACCAAACATTCGCTTAAAGTGGTGCTCAGTGCCTACTGTAATGAATGAAATGCTATAATTTTACTGTTGAAAGTATATTTTATTTGTTATGGGCTAAATTTACTTGAAATGTTATGTTTTTGAGGCACTGTACATTTATTTCCAATTATAGCAAATAGAAAGCTTGATTAAAATATTTTTGGAATCAAACAAAGGAACTTTACATTTCACTTTACTTTGGTCGTCAGTTTCTGTAAAATAAGTCCGAATAATAGATAACCTGCCACTCGTTTTTATCATATAATTATCAATTTTCACTAAGAATAACACAACGAAATACTTTCTTTCTCACTAAAATAGTCAAAACGTAAGCATGTGCGGGCAATTTGGACAGTACTAGATGATGTAATAAGTAATAACATGTCAGGTAAGGCGGGGGAGCGAGGGGCGGGGTAAAGCGCTAATCCCGCACGCGTTATGGCAACAAGTTTCGACTTAAATTGGTCTGGTACCGAGGTGATCCTGCCGAATAATATTCAGGCGAATATTCGGTTCAGTAAAAGAAATCCATATTTGACCCATCTACAGTAATTAGTTTCTTTCTATTTAAAGATTCTATGACCTGCTTATAAATAAATATAGTATAAATTGGTAAGAAGGACATCATAACAATTTTGTTTACTTTGTTAATAAAAAAAAGTAAATTTTAGATGTTTATGTAATTAATTTATACTTGAATGAATATATCACAGGAAAATTGAAAAACAAAAACTTAATTATAAGGATGACAATCCTTAAACTAAAGTTGGATTATCATTTTGGTTATTTGGATAAGTAAAACTGTAAAATCCATCAAATGCAAATGGAAAGACAATTAACAAGTGACAATGAACCCCTAGCTATATCTGATGCAAATTGAATGACAGATTTCTTAATCATTCTACTACCCAGGCCACATTAATGAATGCTAAACACCTTTATTCACATGTAATGTATATTATACATAAATTATTATAATTAAAATTTATTGCATAAGTGTGCCCTCAACCTTTCATAATTCAATATAATAAAAAAAAAGAATGTTAAAAATGCTTTTTATGACGATTTAATAAAGCTTTTCGAGTTTTAAATAAAATTTGGACATTTAAAAGGTTTAAAAAATTTCAATGATATTTACGTATTACACCTGTTCCCTGCGATTTGTCCGAGTGGAACAGCTGTGAATTTATTACGATTGGATTTCATGGGTTTTAATTTTTTGCATTACTCCTCATAACAACCAGTGCCAGTGAAAACCCCGTCAAAATCGATCCAGCAGTTTCGGGTTTTGGAGATTAGCCGGACCAAAAACATACAGCCGAGATTAGTTAGAACAGACCGAGAAAATTCTTTTAAAATTGTTTTTTTTTTTTAAATAAAAGTACCGTATTAACCCTTCTTTGCATGATGATGGAAATTTTAATCATAATATTTAGTCAACAAAAAAGGTACTCAAAACCCTTGTACTGTAAATGTGTTGTTGCTGGCAACTTTTTAAGCGACTATAGCGTACAACAAAACGCAGTTGTCAAAAAATCACTATCAATTACCAGGCTTAGAACTTGTCATTCCGCTGTTTGTTGTGACTGGAAGAAACAAGTGATATTTTAAATTGTTTTAAGGAAATAAACGGAGATATAAAATACAAGAAAAGTGAACATGAGTGGAAAAAAGGTTTGTTTTCATGTTTTTGTTATTTTATGTACAATTTATATCAAAACACTGTGAATACATTTCTCAAAACTATGTGACGGAAATTTACATCACTGTGCAGTAACTTCACTTGTAATGTATGGCAATTTTTTTTTGTAAATATTTATTTTATGTTGTTTTTTAGGGAAACTTGAATGAAAGAGATATTGAAGATTATCTTAGTAAGTTAGAAGGCGGTTGGCTCTCAGAAGATGGCCTTGATGACCAAGATTCCGATGATGAAAACCGCGATGCTGATGAAGTTATAAAAATTGAATTTGAAATAAGAGTGTTGCAGAAGGAGAATGATGATGATGATGATGATGATGTGGATAAAACTGCTGACATTGATCCTCCTCTTGCAGAACCAGAAGATCAAGAATCCTCTCACCCATCAACATCATCCAATTTGCAGTCTTCATCCAGTTTTCCATATGACAAAAGAAGCTTGATTTGGAAAAAAAAAGGAATCTGGTGTATGATACAGATAAAATTACTTTCTTGGGGAGTTCTACTGCTTCAGGTGGTCTATCACACCTAGAAACTCCATATCAATGTTTTAACCATTTTATCACTGAAGATTTTATCAAAACATTAGTAGAGGAGACAAATTTATATATAATACAGAGTAAGTAATGATTTGTATAAGTTCTTTGGTATATTATTATACATGTCAGTAATCAAATTTCCTAGCACAAGATCATACTCGTCGCCCAAGTTTGGATATGAGCCCATTTCTTCAACAACGCCACTAAACAAGTTTGAGAAAATAAAGTTATCATTACATTTTAATAACAATGATTTTCACAAACCTATAGGTCATCCAGAACATGACAGGCTTTATAAAATCCACCCTGTCATCAAGCATCTCAATGAGAGGTTTGCCACAGTGCCAATGAATCAAAGACTTTCTGTGGATGAACAGATGTGTTCTACCAAAATAGGGCATTTTTTAAAACAGTATCTGCCTAAGAAGCCCCATAAATGGGGCTTCAAATTGTATGTTCTCTGTGATTTAATGAGATATGCCCACAAGTTTGAGGTATATTCTGGACAAGAGAATAAAGAGAAACTCCCAGATGAACCAGATCTTGGTGCAACAGGAAATGTTGTAGTTCGTTTGCTTCGAGGAGTGCCAAGAAACCGAAACCACATCATATACTTTGATAATTTTTATACCTCTTTGCCATTGGTAGTTTTTTAGCTAAATCAGGAATTCACACAGTGGGAACTATGCAACAAAACAGGATACCAAATAATAAACTTCCAGAGAAGAAAAATTTCATGAAAAAATCTGTGCCCAGAGGTAGTTTTGAGAGGAAAGAGTGTCTGTGCATGATGGTATAGATTTGAGTTGTGTGGCTTGGAAAGATAATAAGATAGTAACCCTGTTATCTTCTTATTCTGGAGCATTGCCTGTAACTAAAGTCAATAGATTTGACAGGAAAACAAAAGAAAAAATTGATATTACTTGCCCGTTTATTGTCCAAGAGTACAATAAACATATGGGAGGAGTAGATCTCATGGATAGCTTTTTGGGCAGAAATCATATAAAAATGAGGTCTAAAAAGTGGTATTTGCGTATTTTTTTTTTTCATCTATTTGATCTAGCTATTATAAACTCTTGGATTATTTATAAAAAAAATGCTCAAGAAAGAGGTGAACCTAAAACGAGTCTGCTTACAACGGGCCAATTCAGAAATGAATTGGCCTTGGTGCTATGCAACAGAGGAACCACCAAAGAAGCTAAAAGAGGGCGTCCTAGTACCAGTTTACTAGAAGAACTACAATCAAAAAAAGAAAAGGTTCTCCAGCTCCACCACCTCCAAAAGACATAAGAAAAGATGGTGCTGAACATTGGCCAAAAGTAGGTGGGTCACTCCGGTGCAAATTTTCCAAATGTAAAGGCTATTCCACAATTTCGTGTATTATGTGGCGTCAATTTGTGCTTAAATAAAAATAATTGTTTTTTAAATTATCATAAAGAATAAAGAAGATTGAGTAAACAATTTTTTTTTATTTATTTAGTACTGAGCTAAATATGTGACAATGCATGATGATGTAAATTTCCATCATATTGTTTTTTACATAATACATATTTTTATTTACACTAGGATTTTTTTTTAATATTTTTCCTTTAATCTAGAGCATTAATTACATAACCCTGATTTATTTAAAAAAAATTTAAGTAATCGTGCAAAGGGTTAAGGGTTTCATATACATTTAGTAATAAGCTGTCATTTTGACATTATGAACAATTTTATTTATTTGTATAGATATATTCACAACTGGTGGTAGTCAACCATAATTTATTAATGAACAATTGCGAGCTCCCAAACAAATTTTTGTTGATATTTTTTTCGTCTAGAAATGAAAAAACTTAAAAAGTATACGAGTTTGAATTCCTGAACTTCAAAATTTGTAAAACATGCTCATTTATGTATGGAGGGCATTGGGACCACTTGTGTCATTCATTTAAAAATAGTTTATTTCAATTTGTTTAAAAATGCCATAATAATGAGTCATCGGTTAAGTCGTTGGATAAGCAAAAATCCCGTTATAAGTATGAAGGTAAAATTGGAATCATACTTCGCGTCGTGTTCAGTTAGTATAGTCGATCAGTCAATCTTTAGTAGTAAGCGTATCACTAAGACCCGCCAAACACTACATACGGAATTCCATTGGAACGAACGGGTCTGCCTTTTACACAGGATCCCGTTTTGCCCACAAAATTTCTAATGGAAAACTACCGTAGGTGAGTGACGGGTCTTTGATTTTATATGAACTTGCTGCGTTCGAAATCCCGAATCAGAATTCAGAAACGAAAATCCCTATGTATGTGGGGACCCTAAACAATAGGCAAAAACTTTGTGAATTGAATTGCACGACACATGCGTACGCGTACGCGTGTTGTCCATAAATAAATTACATTTAATTTGGGATAATTTCAAATAAAAGTAGAAGCCTTATTTACCCGTATTTTCAAAAATTGTAATAACCTTATATCAATATATACAAAGTTTGGATACTTTTTGAAACATAACTGTATAAGGATGTTAATACATATCAGGATATTATAATTGAATTTTTTTTCTTAATAAGAAATACTTTATTAGCGTCTGTGCTGTTGCCCCAAAGTACCACACTTTAGCGCAGCCAGCAGGATTTGTGATCTATCAAATCTGATGTAATTGTTGGGGCGGCCTAGGATATGATCACTGAAAGTCGGCAGTTTGTGATCATATCCTAGACGGCCCCAACCCACAACGCGATAAATCAAGTAGTTTTAATCAATAATATGGATGGTTATATACAATTAATTAAAAAAGAAGATTCATACCAGTTGTATAATGACATTTATATGTATAATCATGAGCGTAAAATAGGACAAACAAGATATAATAGAAAATATTTGTAATAGTATATTGTGAAGTACCTTAATGGTCTTTCTACTACTTAGTAACTCTGCCCTGAACTTTTCTATTTCACTTATGTTTATTTTATGTGACTTGGTTGGGCATTAAATTTGTTGTGTTGTGTTGTAGGATCGTAATTTAGTCATGGTTAACGAGTAGTCTTTTCATCATAAATTTTTCAGTACTCCAAGAGAATATGGGATTGTGTAGACTAAACTTTATCCCTTGTGATGAAGAACCTAGGATAGGAGATCTAAATCACTTTCACTCACATTTTGATCAAATTATGATGCCAGTGAATCTGAAACAGATTCCTCTGAAGAAGAATCTATATAACTTAACACCAGTCAAGTGACTTGCTGCCTTTCTCGTGGCAGAGTTTCAGGAAGCAGAAGCAGTGGAGTACAGATGTCTACTTGTAACTAACTGATTACTGAACCACCATCTAAAAATTGACGAACTATAGCCGTCATACATAAGACTGAGTTGGTCGATGTGCAATTCCAAGATGTGCAAATGCAGAGGATACCGTTGCCATACCATATTTTTAGCCATTACTGCCAGTGCTTGACTACAATACCACCTGATGGAAAGTGGTGTTGCGTCAAAGAAAGTACGGCTTAGAGACTTAGCTTAACAAAATCATATTAACTTTTGAAGACTGCAAACTGCTTCAAGGGGTGCGAAGTCAGAAGTCCTCCACGTGTGCCTGGTAGTTGCGGGTCCCTCTCGATACGTCTGGAGGGAAGAGCAGCAACTGCGCCGGTGCACCCTGGGCGCGGCGGTAATCTTCCTCGAGAAATGAGAAGAAATTCTTATTCCTTGGGGAATGTTGCTGCCGCGGCTAATTATTCTGACATGGGGGGATCCATCCCGGACCAACAGTGCGTTCCTCTGCGTGACCCTCTGATCAGCAGAGGGCATAGCAGAGGAGCGAGGGCGGGCTCGGTGTGCACTTACCCTGCCTCCGGGCAGACAGTGAAGGATTCATCCTTTGCTGTCACCGCCGGTCTCGTAATCCCAGTCGAAGTGTCGTGGATCATGTCTCGCGGCTTTGATAAGGACCGAGGGTCTTGGCTTAATCGCCCGGACCGCGAGGGAGAAAACCTCTATAAAAAGTTACCCCGAATCCCAAGCGGCGACGCACCGCGAGGGGATGGATGGCTGACGGGGTTCTATGAACAAATCAGCCGCAAGTGCGGTCCTCGCCAGGGTACCTGCAGACCCCCTGGCGAGTAATAAATCCTCTAAATCTGCTTACCTTGGTACAGGGGTCTCTGCCAAGGTGGACCTTTAATTCCCCCATACTCGTCGGTACAGAAATGGAAACACCAAAAACAAAAACAAAAAACAAAACTAAAACCGCCGGCAACGGCAACGTAGAGGAGAGGAGAAACGATGCGGGGACTGAGTCCGAAGCCGCATCGAGCAGCGTGGGAGGCTCAGAGAGCTCCCGACGCGTGGGGCCTGGGACCGCGGAGACCAGTAAGTTCTTCCGCACGCGGTCCAGGCTGGATGGCGACCAGGGGCCGTCATCCGGTGAAGAGGAGGTTTCGGCCCGGAAAATCCCCACCAACAGGCGGGGCGGGCTGAGAGGCAAGGGGAGGGGGCTCTCTGATAATCAGATGGCCGAACGAGCGGCAAAGCTTGCCGAGGAGGGGCGCCACCCGGGCGATACGGCTCGGGTATCAGGCGAAGAGACGAGTGCGACTGGCGGCTCCGAGGTGGAGCGTAAGGCCAGATTCGTAAAGGAGGTGGAGGCCGCGATCAAGGTCGTGGCCTACAAGCAAAAGTCCACCTCAAAGTTTAAGGCCATTCCCGGGGCCTCCGCCTCCATCAGGCAGCTGCGGAGGCCAACTTTGTTGGGGCCGGGCCTAATGCGGACGAGGTGGCGAAGCTGCGGGCAGACGTGGCCCGCCTGACGTCTGCCATGGAGACTCTCCAGAAGGAGAACGAGCAGCTCCGCGCAGACCTGGCCAGTCTACGCGAGCCTGCCTCTCACGCGGCGCCCCAGACGCAGCGCCCAACCCAGCCCGTGCCGGTGGAGAACCAGGTTCTGAACCTGGTCCGGCAAGAGCTGGCTGCCTTCCAGCACCGGTTTTCCGTGCTGGAGGGCATCGTCCTGCGCCCCCCCCCCCTAGGGGCAAACAAGACGGCGGCGAGGCCGGCAACGTACGCGGCGGCCACGGCTACCGCATACAGGCCGGGGCCGTCCAGCCAGCCCTCGGGAGGGGCTGCAGTTGCTCCTCCCCCCCCCTGAAAAGCCGGCTCCAGCAAAACCGGTACCGGCTGAACCGGCTCCGGCTAAGCCGGCGACGGGAAAGAGAGGCAAGACGAAGGCGAAAAAGGGCAAGGCGGCAGCACAGATGGTGGCTGCACCAGCCCCAGTGCCTGCGGTGAATGTGCCAGCGCCAGCGGCAAGCCAGCTGCCGCCGCCGTCACCGCCCACCCAGATCCCTACACCTCCCGCGGCTGAAGCCGGTTGGCAGGTGGTCGGGGATAAAAAGAAGGGGAAGAAGGCAGCCAAAAAGGCCAAAGAGCAGGAGCGGCAGCGCCAGTTTAGGGCGCGCAAGATCGCGGCTAGGCTCCGCGCCCCGAAGACTGCAGCTGTAGTGATTACACTACAGCCGGACGCGGAAAAGAAGGGCGTTACCTACCGCGATCTGCTCGCGAAGGCGAAGGAGGCGGTGGACCTCGGGGAGCTCGGGATCACTGGGGGCCTCCGGCTCAAAGTCACCCAGACGGGGGCCCGTATGCTGGAGGTCCCCGGGGAATCCAGTGGCGCGACCGCGGACGCTCTGGCTGCGAAGCTCAGAGCGTCTCTGGACGCGGACGAGGCCCGAGTTTCAAGGCCCGTCAGATGCGCAGACCTGCGCATCATGGGTCTGGACGACTCGGTATTGGAGGAGGAGTTGGTGGCCGCCGTCGCCAGGTCCGGGGGGTGCACTACTGACCAGGTCAGGTCAGGCGCCATACGCCCGGACCAACAGGGTATGCATGCCGCCACGGTGCGCTGCCCTGTTACGGCGGCCAAAACCATAGTGGAGGGCCGAAGGCTTCTGGTGGGCTGGGTCTCAGCGCAGGTTAAGCTGCTGGAGCCCAGACCTCTGAGGTGCTATCGCTGTCTCGTGGGGCACCACGTATCAGTGAGATGCGCCTCGGAGGTTGACCGCAGTGGCCTTTGCTTCCGCTGCTGTCAGCCCGGACACATATCGGCGACCTGCTGCGCCACGCCGCACTGTGATGCATGTGCGGCGACCGGCAAGCCAGCCGATCACCGGGCCGGAAGCAAGGCCTGCGTGCCACCCGCCAAGGCCAAGGCCGCGGGTATCACCGGGCCGGAAGCAAGGCCTGCGTGCCACCCGCCAAGGCCAAGGCCGCGGGTAGGGTAGGGGCCAAAGCCGCCACCGCCTCTGTGGCCTCCGCCGCAGCCGCAACTGCCACCGCCACCGCTGTCACTGTCGCCGCCGCCGCCGCCGCGACACCGACGCCCGCAGAGGGGCCCCCCGTGGAGGAAGCTGAAATGGAATGCCTATAACGGCCCCATTAAGCTTCCTCCAGGCGAATATCAACCACTGCGCCTGCGCTCAGGATCTGTTGCTCCAGAGCATGGCGCAGTGGTCGATTAACATCGCTGTGGTCGCTGAGCCGTATTTTGTCTGGCCTAGGGACGACTGGGTGGCGGACCTTAACGGCTCAGTGGCCATCATCTCTTCGGCCGCCGCCGGTACCCCGACCCTTGAAGGTGTCAGGAGGGGTCAGGGGTGCGTAGCAGCACGGTTCGGGGAGTTCGTCGTTGTGGGGGTGTACTTCTCCCCGAACCGATCTCTCGCCGAGCTCCACAACTCTCTTACAGAGCTGAGAGCAGTCGTCGTCGGAAGTTATCCCCTCCCCGTACTTGTCCTCGGGGACTTCAATGCCAAGAACTTGGCTTGGGGTTCTCGTCGTACAGATGTGCGGGGTAGGATGGTGGAAGACTGGGCTCTGGAGACAGGCCTGGTCGTCCTAAATCGGGGTTCTGTCCCCACGTGTGTGCGGATGCGGGGCGAGTCGGTGGTGGACATCTCGTTCGCTAGCCCCGCTCTGTCGCCGCGTGCCATTGACTGGCGTGTCATGGAGAGGGTGGAGACCTACTCCGACCACCGGTACATCCGGTTTGATGTCTCCACCCAGCCCTCGAGCGCGCCAGTCCAACAGGCCCCGAGTGGTCCGCGTTGGGCGCTGAAGCAGCTGGACCGGGAGCTCCTCCTGGAAGCCTCGATCGTGCAGGCCTGGGTGTCATCACCGGACAGGCCTGCAGACGTCAATGATGAGGCAGGGTGGTTCCAGGAGGCCATGTCCGAGATATGTGACGTGGCAATGCCCCGCGTCCGGCCAGGAAGCGCCCGGCGTCAGGTGTATTGGTGGTCGCGTGAGCTGACGTCTCTGCGCGAGGCGTGTGTCGCCGCGCGGCACCTGTACACCAGGCATCGCAGGCTCCGCATTCGTCCACCGAATGCGGCAGCCATTGAGGCGGAGCTGTACGAGGGATACAGAGCGGCGAAGAACGCCCTCCGGGAGGCTGTCCTGCGGGCCCGGGATCGGGCCCGTGAAGAGATGCTGGAGACTCTCAACAGAGATCCGTGGGGGCGCCCTTACAAGATGGCCCCCGCTGACGCAAAGTCTCCGGCCCCAGCTCGTGGAGGACGTAGTGAGCGCTCTGTTCCCTGCGCGAGGGGAACATCCGCCCCCGCTTATGGCTCCGCCACCTGCGGTGCCGGAAGCGGACCACCAGGACGACGACGACGACATCCCGGAAGGGACCGGGGTAGACCTGAGAGTGGCGGTACGTAGGCTTAAGGCCAGGAATACCGCCCCAGGACCCGATGGCTTGCCTGGCAAAGCCTGGGTCCTGGCCTCGAAGGCTCTCGGGCCCCGACTGGAGGGGCTCCTAAGAGCCCAATTCCCGCTTCATTGGAAGACGGGGAAGCTGGTCCTCATTCGGAAGCCGGGGCGCCCTGCGGACTCTCCGTCCGCATACCGGCCCGTGGTGCTGCTCGACGAGGTGGGCAAGCTCTTTGAAAGAGTCATTGCAAACCGCCTCGCCGAGCACCTTGCGGGGACGGGGCCGGATCTTGCGGAAGACCAGTTTGGTTTCCGCAAAAGGCGCTCTACGGTGGACGCCATCATGCGCGTGAGAGCCCTAACGACGGGGGATGCAGTGGCCAGAGGGGGGGTTGTCTTGGCGGTGTCTCTCGACATCGCCAACGCCTTCAACTCCATGCCCTGGAGCTGCATTAGGGAGGCACTCCGGTATCACCGGGTGCCGACCTATCTCCGTCGTATAGTCGGGGACTACCTGACGGACAGGGCCGTCATCTACCCCGGTCGCAACGGTGAGTGGAACCGGCGAGAGATGTCGTGCGGTGTCCCACAGGGTTCGGTTCTGGGGCCACCTCTGTGGAACATCGGTTACGACTGGGTGCTGCGCGCCGACCTCCCTACCGGCGTCAGCGTAGTTTGCTACGCTGACGACACGCTGGTACTGGCACAAGGGGGGTCGTACGAGGCGGCGGCGGAAAATATGACACGCGGGGTTGCGATAGTCGTTGAGAGGATTCGGCAACTGGGTCTCGAGGTGGCTCTGCACAAGTCCGAGGCCATGCACTTCCATGGTCCTCGGAACAGGCCACCACCGGGATCCTCAGTGATGGTAGGAGGGGTATCCATCGACGTCGAGTCGACGCTGAAGTACCTAGGACTCGTCCTCGACGGCCGATGGAACTTCGTTGAGCACATCCGACGTTTGGCTCCCAAACTGGAACGGACCGGGGCTGCCTTCAGGCGGCTCCTGCCGAACCTGGGAGGGCCAAACGCCTCCTGCCGGAGGCTCTACGCGGGGATCGTGCGGTCCATGGCCCTTTACGGGGCCCCGGTGTGGGCGCGTGGTTTGGCGCGGCTTGCCGTCCACCACCTGAACGCGCCCCAAAGGGTGATTAGCCGTGAAAATGGTTCGCGGCTACCGCACGATCTCCCGCGAGGCGGCGAGCCTCCTTGCCGGATTGCCGCCATGGGATTTGGAGGCGATAGTCATCGCGCGCCTGCACGAATGGCGTGCGGAGACACTATGCCGTGGGGAAACCCCGCTGCCGCGGCAAGTTGTCGCGCAGCGGACAGACTTCCGGCACGATCTCATGGCGACATGGAGACAGCGACTGTCGCAACCCCGTGCTGGGCACGCCATTATAGCGGCGATAAGACCCCTCTTTGAGGAGTGGCTTGAGAGACGCCACGGCATCCTCACCTTCCGCCTGACGCAGGTCCTCACCGGACACGGTGTGTTTGGGAGGTTCCTGCACCGAATCGGGCGGGAGGAAACGCCCGGGTGCTCCCACTGCGAGGATGGACCGGAGGACACGGTGGAACACACCGTGGAGGTGTGCCCTGCTTGGGCGGAGCACCGCCGTGTCCTCGTAGCGGCGATAGGCGGCGGCGACCTCTCGCGTCCGGCCCTGGTCGAAGCCATGGTCCGGAGCGAGACGGAATGGGATGCCGTCACCACCTTCTGCGAAGCAGTGATGCTAGCGAAGGAGGTGGCGGAGCGGGAGAAGGAGAGAGCAGCAGCTTTCCTCCCCGGCCACCGTAGGCGCGGGCCTGTGGACGGCGAGCAATGGGTGGCTCGTCGTCCGTCCGTCTAATGACGACAGGCCGTGTCGACGGCGCGTTTTGTTTCACGCGCGCCTCAAAGAGCTGTCAGCAGCGTGAAGGGGCCCACAAGGGCCGACGCCTGCCGGGGCTGCGGGCTGTTCGAAAGAGATACCGCGGCTCCGGAACGTAAGGGCACTGAAGGAACACGGATGGTTTTTAGTCAGTAGAAGTCTGACACTCCCTTACGCTCCACCCAGAGCGAAAGGGGTCATTAGATGATTTTCCATCCGCAAAAAAAAAAAAAAAAAAAAAAACTGCTTCAAAACACTTGCATTGTAATTGAATGGAGAAGCCGATGCTCCAAATTTATTCCACACTTTACTGTATGCATTAAAAATGACAAAGAAATCCTTATTGCCTTAGGTTTGAATGGGTGGTATATCAACAGAAAAAGTATGGAGAATGGCCAAGAAAATCAAACTTTTTTGTAATCAAATTAATTCAGTCTTATTCTTTATTGAAAAACATGTGAAAATTCCTGTCCTAAGTGTTATGTCTATAAAGATATATTGCATGTAACTTTATAGACATAACTTTATAGACTTTGTTTTATAACCATTCTCTTGGCCATTCACTGACAAATCACAAATTTTTTCGTATTCCAGCAATCAAATTAAGCTTTTATAAGTTAACTTTTTAGTAAATTATAGTTTGTATTTCTGAAATAGCAATTATATAAAAATAAGTGCATTTTCTTTACTTCTAATAGTTATTACTTTTTGTAAAATTTTCTTTACTAAAAAGTTAACTTATAAAAGCTCAATTTGATTGCTTGAATACAAAAAAAAAAATATTTGTCTGATCAGATAAATGGGGAAGAGCAGAGTCTTGTCAATACCACAATTTTTCTTGGAATCACAATAAACGCAGAGCTTCAATGGGGCCCTCATATATCAAAACTAGTAAGCAGACTTAGTTCTGCAGCGTATGTTGTAAGAAAGATTAGAAATCTTACCAGTGTTGAAATAGCTAGATAAGTTTAGCTATTTCCACAGCATAATGTCCCTAATAGAAAACCTTACCAGTGTTCAAACAGCTACACAAGTTTACTTCAGCTATTTATTTTTACAAGCCTTTTAGTGCTAATATGAACTTTAAAAACTCATACTATTTTAATAGGAGGACAATGTATTAAAAATCTTGTTTTAATCAATAGGTTATCTATGTAAAAAGTTAATGAACATTAAAAGAAATTTCTAAAATAATGATAAACAAAAAAAAGGTATAATGGCTCAAATTCCAGCCACCCTGTGCCATATATGGTATTTTTGTGTCCCTAGTGCTAGAGCCCAGCATAGGGTTAAAGCCCTTTTAGTTTTAGGATTTAGCCATAGTAATAAATTCGTAAGAACTTCTAATTTTAAGTCATGCATATCATGAGAATGCATAAATTGAATGAATAATTATTTTGTAAAACAAAATGTTTTACTCTGCCTAGATCTACTGAAGTGTATTGTTTTTAAGAAGTTCGGTTTTTTATTTAACTTTATATAATAAAATAAAACAAATCGTGATAAAAAATTATGTTACACTTCTATTATTAATAAATCAATCCTCGAAGTTTTCGAAACATCATCATCACTACACCACACCAGAAGTCTACCGGTGAATATGATTTCCTCCATAGGTTGCCCACATAGCGGGGTCCTAAGCTGTATTTCTTCATGAGTTTTTTGTTTATGTACTAAGTTATAATTATTTATACCTTAATATTCCACAAAAAATAGTGAAAATATAACACATTCTTAATATACAATAAATGTATGATAATAAAGTAAGTACTGACATATTTTGCTAAACTTTCAATTATAATTTTACATTATAATTAATATTATTTGTTTCAGTTCTACTTGGGACCATCTGTCATAAGGAGGTGTTGGATTTATCGTCCACAAGTCTCTCGTTAACAACGTTTTAAAGATTGGGAGTGTATCGACGAGGGTTGCATTACATACCTTATACTCAGAATCACCAAACGGCGCAATATCCCGATGAGGTGGTGGAGTAAATGTATGAGGATATTTCTAGAGCCATGCACTCCTCCAAAACTCACTATACGGTGCTAATGGGAGACTTCAATGCAAAACTGGGCTTAAGAAAGAACGGGAGCTGAAGGTAGGGAAATTTGGGATAGGGCAATGGAACCCAAGGGGCCAGCAGCTGGCCGACTTCATGGAGAAAGAGGGACTTTTTATGGTGAACTCTTCTAGAAGCAGCCTCACAGAAAGTGGACCTGGTCAAGCCCCGACGGTTTGAAAAAAAATGAGATTGACTTTATTATGACCACCAGACGTAAACTGTTCAGTGATTGCCAGGGTGAAAACTAGCAGCAATAACCGAATGGTTAAGTTGGAGAGGTCTTGTCTAATGAAGTCAACGCTTCTCCCCCTCATGCTCTAATCCAGAATCGCGAAACCTTTCAGCTTGAGTTACATAACTGCTTTCAGTGCCTAGAAGATTGCAATCCAGTGGACAATATAAATGACAAGCTTGTGGAAACTGTCCATGCGGTCGGAGCTAAGTTCTGCAAGACCCGCCGCAGAAGAACACAAATACTCTCCGATCACACTCTTAATCTCAAGGCTGTTAGACGGGAGATGAGGCTGCAATTGTCAAAAGATTCGACAGCATACAGGCAACTGAACAGACAGATCTCCAAATGCACGCGGCGAGACTTACGCTACTTTAATACTGCTCGTATTAAAGAAGCGATCAAGCGGAACCAGGGCTCCAAAGTCTTTGCAAGAGATCTGTCCGCCAGAAAGAGCCAACTGTCAAAGCTGAAGACTGAGTGTGGCAGCATTGTTTCCAGGACACCTGAGATTTTGTGTGTCTATTGTCTGAGTTAGATTGAGAGGTTCTATGGGCAGCTGCACACATCATCGTTGGAGCCACATGCAAGAGTGAGTAACAATCCAAGAGCAAGTCTTATCCGACACTATTCCAATGATATCCCGGACATCAGTCTGAGCGAGATTAGAATGGCTCTACAGCACCTTAAAAACGCCAAGGGCCCCAGGCGAGGATGGAATTACAGCAGAGCTTCTGAAAGCGGGTGGAACACTGGTACTTAAAAGTCCTTCAGAAGTTCTTCAATTCCGTCCTCCATGGTGGCACTACTCCAGAGGCGTGGAGCAGAAGTGCGGTGGTCTTGTTCCTTAAGAAAGGCAACAACACTCTCTTGAAGAACTACAGACCGATTTCCCTTCTGAGCCGCATCTATGTGCTGTTTTCGAGAGTCATTACGAATCATCTCACACGCAGACTCGACTTCCAGCCTCCCGAACAAGCCTGTTTCCGAAAAGGTTTCAGTACCATAGACCACATACATACCCTGCGGCAGATTGTACAGAGGACTGAAGAGTACAATCTGCCACTTTGCCTGGCGTATGTGGACTATGAAAGCCTTTGATTTGAAATTTGGGCAGTGCTACAGTCCCTTCAGCGGTGCCAAGTTGACTGTCAGTATATCGAAGTGCTGAAGTGTTTGTACAGTAGGGCTACGATGGCTATCCGAGTACAGAACCAGAGTTTGAAACCTATCCAACTGGGGAGAGGCGTAAGACAGGGTGACGTTATATCCCGGAAACTCTTCACTGCTGCATTGGAAGATGTTTTCAAGCTACTGGACTGGAAAGGATATGGTATTAACATCAATGGCGAGTATCTTCGATTTGCAGACGATATAGTACTTATGGCAGAATCGCTGGAGGACCTAAGAACTATGCTCAATAACTTTAATGGTGTCTCCCAACGGATAGGTCTTAACATGAACATGGACATAACAAAGATCATGTTTAATGTCCATGTCACACCTTTGCCAGTAGTTGTGGGGAGCACTATGCTTGAACTTATCCACTTCATACATTTAGTATATGTAATTGCAGCCCCATCGATCGTTAAAAGAAAATATAAATCTATAAAAAATAATTACATTACATTAAAGATGATAATCAGTAAAATAAGTCTAATTTTATCGGGAACAAAATTTATCAAAGCAGTAGTGAAATGAACATTGTCCATAGCATAGTTGTTATGATTTTAAATTTAACACTAATAAGTTTAATTTGTAAGGTAATATTTTAAGTAACTTTGATCTAATTAAGAATCATTTTTTAGTTGCCAATAACCTAATCTAACATGAATAATCTAATCCAATGTTACAAATAATATTTAAGATGAATAATTAAAATCTATTATTGTGAATATGTAATCTATGAACTACCCAATGGTATTTGACATTTGTATGTCCATGAGGACACGATACGTTCCGTCTGATCACAGACTGAACTTTATTTATATTTAATTAAAACCTTTTTGTAACCTGTGAATCACAAATAAACTGTTTGATTTGATATTATAGTTAAAACCACTAGAACCTTGTTTTTGAAGTATAAAGGCGACATAGCTGGTTTTAGCAGTGGGGCTGGCATTAGGAGCATCCCACCCTGGATTTTGTGGCTTCTGATAGTTGGCATCAAAGTTTCACTGCATGTCAACATAGGTGGCAAATGTCTGTTGTCACAAAAGCATCAAACATGACAATTTTAGTAAATTATTCCTAATGTTGGAAAGACCTATGTCCAACAAGTGGCAGTTAGACGTAAAGGTACATAGCGAGTTGTGGGTTCTCAATTCAAATTCAACAACAGTCAACATCAAAATCATAACAGTCCCAAGAAAAATGGTATTTTACACTGAAATAATATATTCATTAAAATATAACAACTAGACAAATATTTTTAAGCTGTAGAACATATTTGTAGGTATTTTAAACTGTTGAACATATTTGTGGATAAGAGGAAAGGTGGGTAGGTACCCCCTTTTTCTTTTATAATAATAAGTACCTTTTTTGGAGGTTACATTAGCTGGTCGTGTTCGTAAAATAGCAGTTTGCTCTGGCAGAACTCGACCACCACCACGACGAGAACCACGGCCTGCAAGTGCTCCACCAGCATCACCTCCTCCAGAAGCCGATGGCTGCCCTGTAAGCAATAAATAAAATCTTGTTAACTCACTATTTGTTACATTTGATATTTATAATTACTCTCGGCTACTCATCAATTTTACTAACCAATTTCTAACGTTTGCATACGTTGTTGTATATCGACATCGCCAGGATGATCATGTGTAGTTGGCGTGGTTCGATGAGAGGCACGCCCTGCTTGAACCGAAGGCACAGGGACGCCTGCTCTAACAGGAGGGGCTACAGTTGGCGGGCCCCAAGCCGAAGGTGGTTGAGGTCGGGGTCCTGGGGGAGCCGGTTGCTGTTGAGGCGGGCCTCGTTGTTGCTCGCCGGGACGTCGTGGTGGCGGTGCGCTATCGCCTCCTCTGCCTGCACGCGCTCGAGCTCGTCCTCTTCCACGTTGTTCAGACATTCTACAAAAAATAAACACTCAAATATAAAACAACTTAAAGACAATTTAAAGAACAACAAATTAAAGAATATTTCCTAAAATAATATTTCAGAAGACCCACTTAAAAATAGAATACAAGTTAATATTTGCAATATTGCAGACACAAACACAATCTAAAAATGGCGGATACAATATGGTGTTACAATAAAGTATACAAGTACACAAGTACAAATGTATGACAATTATAAATGAAAGAAAAGAATAGGAAACGTTGAAGTTACGAGACTTTTTAAGAAATAATGTTTTAAATAGTAGGTTACTAGAAAATACATTATCCCTACTGCAGTAATTTGTAAATGTATCAAATTCAATCCATTTATATTACCTTGCAAATACAACGAGGTTATTTAGCTTTTATACGTTTACTTGTCTCGTTATATTTAATCAAATTCTAATATTTTTCTAATCCCTTCAAACAACGTAGTAACCAAATTCAATATCAGATCAAGATAATTCAAGCTCAACTTAAAAACAAGAATCAAGAACTAAATAGAAAAGAACCAAAAACAACCACACAACACAATGTTGCCATCATAGATAAGCTAGACATAAACAGTGCTGCCAACATTAAAATCTAGCTCCCTTTGTAGAGAACACTATAATCACGTCAAAACGCATCAAGTAGGGATTTTCGAGTTTTCATTCCCCCATATATATTAAGAATGAATTGATTTGATATTGATTCTTGACACACATTGATTATTTTTCAGAATTCTATCTACCAAAGTATAAACATACATTTGTTTTACAATACCTATAACCGTCTCGTTAAAAATCCGTTAGCCTTAATAAATACAATTTCTTCCCGTTGCCAATCTCGCTAACCCGTCAAATCTAGCTGGAAATCCGTCAAGTTGGCAACACTGGATATAAATACATTGCTTATACGTTGCCTTATGAAGAAAAAAAGATACACTAAACCCTTATCAAAATTGCGCTATATTTTACGAAAATCCGCTATCTAAACTCCACTAAATTCCGCTAAGTTGTATGCTGTATATGTATAAAAAAAAATTAGAAAAAATGCTATTATTTAAAAACATAATTTATTTATCTAATATTTGGATACGAAAATTAACTAAACAAAAGAATTCTACTACGTCATCATGGTCATCATCACCTCCAGATGCCGGTGATGATGATGATCCTGCTGCTGTTCCATTTTTCACAGTTTTGATAATTTTGTCGAGGACATTTTTAGGTAAGTCATAGGTGTAGCAGCTTTGCTTAAGAATTTTTAATTGACGACGTATCATTACTATTGAGTTCATTGTTTCAGCTGATATCCGATGACGTAGTTTATTTTTAATATTGTTCATAACGCTGAAGATCCACTCTATTTCGGCGTTTGAATGTAGAAGCGACAGCACGCTGATAGCTAAGTCCACTAATTCCTGAAAGGCATTTATCTCAGGCGCATTTTTATATCTGGAGACTTGAGCTCAAAATTTCACTGTATCATCACTATAATCTTCCCATTTGACACTGTGTCAATATTTTATCAATGTTTTCATCGTCAAATCCCAATTCTTTAGCAAGGATAGTAATTGAATTATCTTTACTTTGTTTCAATGTATTTTCTTTTGATAGCTGAGTTATTTTTTTAGGGTAGTATAATTATTTGGTAGTCTGTTTTGAATTTTCATCGTCAACCTAATTGTGAATTCAATACAGTTTTTTTAACAGTTTCTAGGCCTTGCGGTGTCGATTTAGCTTTTTGAATGAGTTCTCAAACAGATATCTAAGATAAGATAGGGGACCGGATTCAGGTGGTTGTTGTTCTTAAAGTTTAAATAATCTTTATCCGATATAGCAGCATTTGGTATTAAGATTCTGACGGACACAGATCTTTATATATTCATCAAAGATACCAGTAGTTTATCGGGACCCGTGTTTTCACCTTCAAATATTTTAATTCCTATTAAGTCGTCATTCAAAATAGTTTTCAGGTACAACAAATGTAATCGGTTATCTTCATCTGCGTACATGGTGCTTAGTAAGTCTGAAGTATGTATGACAGTTGTCCTTAGTAACTTGAAAATGTAATTTTAAATCTTTCCATTGTACTAAAATCCGTGAAACAGCTACTCCTATTGATTACAAGCGAGTATCACACAGCTTTAAGGTTTTCAGGCGCTATTCTCCACAATTTATGAGGTTGTATTTTTTTTTTAAACACTTGCTGGCGCTTTGTTGAAACTGCGAACCACTTATAAGTCTGTCTAAAAAGAAATTCAATATGTTTAGGAATAGTTTGTTCGGACGCATGACTAACAGCCAGTTGAAGTGATGACAAATGCATCTAATTAGTATTAAGATTGGTAAGTTATAATGTATTCGCAGAATTTCATATACGCTGTTGTGCCGCCCTGTCATCACAGAAGCATGATCGCTGCCAATACTAAATTTTCAATTGGTAAATTATTGAAATTGAGACCTTTTTCTAAGTTTGTCATGAGTGCATTGGCATCAGCTTTTTCGACAGGCTCTAGTGATAGAAAAGCAGATATAACTCTTTTTAATGCCGTGCTTAAATATCCCACTATAAAACCCATAAACTATGTTACACTAACATCTCACCTCATCAAGAATAAAGCTGTATTTCTGAGTGCCAATATCTTTCAACAGGATTTCTTTGAAACGTGGCGCAAATACCTGATTTATATTTAGTTGAGTGCATTTGTTTCTGTGCGTTTTATCTACAAAAGTTTTCCTTTAATACAGCATCAAACATATTATTTGCTGATTTTTTGACACAGCTTCACTTTTATTCTTGTTTTTTAGATGCTGGATTTGCCTACGCAAATCGGCAATTTTTGCAAACATTTCTACATAGCACAGTGAACAAAAGGCTTTATTTACATCATTATTTACGGGTCTTAGCCAATTTTTAATTCTTGTATTTACTCCCATTTATATCTATATTTTTGGATATAACCTTTCTTCCTCAGTGGCACTTACAATTCTAATCACAAAATAAAACGCAAAACTGACCTAAAAGACTAACACGAACCTCCAAAGTAAGAAAAACCAGTTCTTCTCATGTATTAAAGCTTATATATAATGCAGAGTGGGCAGCTATATAATACCATAACGAGAAAGCCGGAAAAACAATAAACCCATCAGCAACACTTTGGTCGTGGCACTCCCATGCGTAGTATCTCTTAGTAGTCTTTCGGTCGGGGAATACCCGAACGATTGATTTGCAAATTTTTTATGACACGGTTGCCAACTAATATCTTTCCGCCAGATTCCTCTGGATATTTTAGCGCTTATATATATATATATATATATATATATATATATATATATATATATATATATATATATATATATATAAAGCGCTGCCTATAGACCCTAGAATTGCACTACATCTAGCGCCAAATTCACTAAGACGGTAACACTGTCGCACAACAAAGAATGAGAAAAAGCAGTAAAGTAGTCTATGCTATGCTCTATGGTCTAACTTTGCTCTATCGTAGGTAGGGAGCATAAATAATAATGTAGCAACGTAGGCAGAGAAACCTATAGAAAAATTGACGCCTTCTTTCGCATTCGCACACGAAAAAGATAGATTTATGCATACGTCTCGGATAGAAATGAGACAGAGCGGTGTGATTGTTTGTCGCTTTCTCCGTGCCGGTTTTTTTGTTCAGCAAACTACACTTTGCTAAACAACTTTGACAGTTCGTAGCGATCTAAGGAATTTACAAGTTGGTTTAAGTGAGAAAAAAAGATGTGCAGTGAGCTTAAGATTGGTGAATCTTGTTCAGTTCAGTTCTTAGAACAATTAAATTTTTTATCTAAGTATGTTATAGGTCATAAAGATTATTGTATAACCTAAAACTACGTTATCGTCCTTTCTCACTCGAGGCCACGCTAATCATTATGGTTCATAAAAGATAGCTTGATGTCTGCGACAGCTGTCAGTAAAATCACGCCTATGAAGTCCTGAATTTCTTATATCTTCGCAAATAATTGGCTTGGAAATGCCACGATGGTTGTTTATTGTTTACAATAATAATTATTGAATATTTTTAAGAATTAGCACGCGTGCAAATTAAATTAGCGCAAGGGCAATTTTTTCACGCTTGGTAGAGTAAAAAATAATAATGTTTCAAAGAGGCTATTTTAAGTAGAGGAAAATTGAAAATTATATTTCTATTTTTCCTGGGAAAACGAAAAACGGGCTTATAAATTAATTAACCAAGGTCGAAAGGGCTAATTGAGATCTATAAAATGAGATTTTTTTTATTGTGAAATTTTAATATCTGCAGGCTGGAACGTGCCACCTTTTGATTTGTCATTGTATGCGTCAGCTAGGGATGTACATTTTACTAACAAGGACTAGGTATTGAAAAATGGTTGTTAAGAAAGCGGTAAAACGATTAAAAAAGTAGTTATTGCACGATACTGAATAACTTCAAAAATTAACAGAATTTTAAACACGATATTCTAAAATAATTTAAATATATTCATGTAACATGTTCTCGGGAACATGTTACAGAAATAAGCAGCACCTACTTGCGTTTTATTGGATTTTTATTCAAAATGTACAAAATCCCATCAATCCTCCTGAATAGGTGAGTCTACCGAATAAGCTCAAACAATTTTTCCCAAGTATCAGATCGGAAAATTGTGTTTTGGACCTTTAGCAAAAAATATATAATGCCATGGATAGTTTCCTCGGAATTCCTTTTTCGACATAATTTTAATTAAATATAAATAGGTAGATAGATACTTAATTAGGTAATCATCTATTTATATTTTAAATAAAATGTTTTGCTGGTGAAATAAAAACAGCCGCAACTTTACAAGGCACAGGTTCGGTCGCACATGGAATACTGTGTCTTAGCACTGACTTCTGAAACGATTGTGAGGAAATTATTGTATTCTTTTTAGTTTTTGAAGTCGGTTTTTATCACTTTGCAGTTTTTTTTTACTTTTATGCGGCCTTTTAAAAACAATAAGCTCTTTTCTTAAAGGGCCCTTAGTCATATAGGGGCAGAAAAATCACTGGTGATAGTCAATTCTACAAGGAAGTTGTACGAGAAAAATATCCAGTTGATAGGGATGGTATCGCGAGTTTTGTCGCGATGTGCGATGGTGAAATTTAGCGGCAGGAATTAGTCCGAACAATTCCTCTGAGCACTCCCCGTGGTAGATACGATAAAGTATGCAAAGAGATGTTACATCTCTTCACAGCACAGTTACGTTAAAATATTCATCCCCTATGTTTTTACGCTTAGGAATGGAATTATTCCTTCAAATTTATATGTCGTCACAGCTTATGTATAACCATGTTCAATGTAGCACAAAAGGGTCGGTCGGCCTTACGGGGAAGGACCACGTTCTCATATAATACCAGCCTAAAACAGCAGCTCAATACTGCTGCGTTTTACATGGTAATTGTGGAGAACTGAAAACCTTTTTTACTAATAACGATGCATTTTACCTTAGTTTCATGGGTGACAACGCATTTACTAGTAGTATTTTTCTCGGAATAAATGTACCAACATAAATCAAATCGTATGACTCGAGCCCTACGAATAGAGAGGCATGCTTGGTAGCGGCAATTCGTCACGCGGTCACGGAACCATTAATTTCTATAGAAAAGTACATTTAAAGCTTTTACAGCACTTTCGATAACATCAGAACTACATTAGAGCTTTATTTTTCACGTGTGTTTCATGTCCAACAGAAAACTGGTCTAGTTTATTTAATGATCAAGTATCTCATTATTTTACATATGTATATAAATCATCTTTTTCACCTGTGGTTAATCGTATGTGAAACATCATACTATTATAATTCAATATGTAATTTGATATAAATAGGTAATTCTAAGAAAAACGTAATGTTTTTATAAAATCTGTAAATCTCGCTACATGTTTTGATATAATATAAAATGTGTAATGTAAAAAAGTGATGGACTTGATTTAATTTATAGTTTGTTGTCTTATTTTTAGAGCATTTAAATAAAATCTTGTTTTTTAAAATGTTTTATAGAATAAGGGTGACAAACGAGCACACAGTCCACCTGGCGGTAAGTGGATGCTGTAGCCCATAGACATCTACATTTATCCTCCATTAAGAATCAAAATTCAGGTGCGTTTTCACCTCTGACCACTAAGATGGAATGCCTCGTTTCCAGTAAAAAAGTGGTCTCCGGATCTCTACACTCACCATACGAAACACAGCAGTATATAGCTGCTATTTTACACCGGTATTCTGTGAGAGCTTGATCCTTACCCGGTCGAGCCGACCCATTCGTCCTACAACCATAATATAGCGGCAGCGTGGCTCCACCACGTATAAACTTTGTTTACTAATATTAATTTATTTTATATTTTTAGCTATCGCTAAACATGTTCCTAAGTCTGTTCACTTAATGCATCAATTCAAAAAAAATTGTTGGCCAACTCAGATCCGCCATCTTTTGTAGCTTACCTTTCCCCACAACATTTGTTCGAGTACCACGGTAGTATAATACCTTGTTACTTGTTTGGTTTTTTAAAAGGTAAGTTAGTCTATATTTCATTATCATCCATCATCCCCGATCAATCTGGTTATAAACAATAGACTATACTTACATGTTAGAGCAATGCTGCTGCTATATTATGGCTACAGCACGAATAGGTCGGCTCGACCGGGGAAGGACCACACTCTCACAGAATACCAGCGTGAAATAGCAGCTTGATGCTGGTGTGTTTCGTGTGGTGAGTCAGATGTTAATTGGTCGCAGCATCCACTTATCATCAGATGCATTGTTTGCTTGCGTGTCATCTTTATTCTATATAAAAAAACACAAAACTATAATACGAACGAATAATAGATCCTAAAAATTTCGTAAAATAATTAACAGATTTCAATACAAAATTGCAATCACATCATTTTACATAATTATAGTTTTTCTCTTTTTTTAATAAACGCCCTTCACCATCACTCACTCCATAAAATCAATACCGGCAATATAAAGATGAGTGGGCATTTAAGTATTGTTTGCTACGGTCTAATGGGAAGGGAGCCGATATTGCATCCATGTCAATAGAACATCCTAAGAGTTGTTTCAAATAGCTTCGACACATGATTTTAATTTTTTTCATTTATATTATAAAGCTTTGATGGGTTCTTTTTACAAGATTTGTTTCTTTTACCTTACTTATAACCCAGTGTTGACCAAAATTCAAATTTAATTTAATTAAAAAGGCAAATTATTCGATTCCATTGCACTACTCATTACAAAAATTATAAAAAACAATGTGTGTTTCTTCTTAAATTCTTAATTTTTTTTATTTAAAGAATAAGGCTGACAAACGAATGCACAGTCCGCCGGATGGTAAGTGGATACTGTAGCTCACAGACATCTCTCTCAATCCTCGGCTAACAGTCAAAATTCAGATGCGCTATCACCCCTGAGGACTAAGATTGAATGCCTCGTTTCTCGTGAAAAGGGTCTCCTGTTCTCTACACTCATCATATGAAACTCAGCAGCATTAAGCTGCTATTTAACGCTGTGTATTTAACCAAACCTATTCTTAACCATAATATAGCTGTAGCAAGGCTCTACCACGTAAATAACCCGATAATAAAAAAAAACCTCTTATATTCTTCTTATTTTTATATTCATACGTGGTACAGCCATGCTGCAGTTATATTAGTAGTATAGTTGTAGCACGAATGGGTCGACTCGACCGGGGAAGGACCACGCTCTCACAGAATACCAGCGTGAAATAGTAGCTTAATGCTGCTGTATTTCGTATGGTGAGTGTAGAGAACCGGAGACCCTTTTTACTGGAAACGAGGCATTCCATCTTAGTCCTCACGGGTGACAAAGCATCTGCATTTTGATTCGTAATCGAGGATAGATGTAGATCTCTATGGGCCACAGCAACCACTTACCATCAGGTGGACTGTGTGCTCGTTTGTCACCCTATCCTATAAAAAAAAAATATATCAGTCAACAGTTGTCGACATTAGTTGGCAACATGCCATGGCAATAGTACCATAGGGTCACGTTCATCATACTTATGATATTTAATGAAATGCTAAAAATATAACAGCCTAAAGAACTTTCTTTATTACGCTGTGATATAAGTTTTAAGAGTTAAGTGAAATATTAAGTCATTTTCTTCGTTTTTACCATCGATACAAAAATCCATCCCGTTACAACCACACGTTAAACACAGTTGTTTTCCTTTATTTACAGACATTTACCTAGTTATGCAATCTGGAAGTAGCCTGATTAATCTTTTGATATTAGATTACTCATAAACACGATATTTGCAAGTAGCCATAATTTTACAACATGTTGATCACGAATTGTGCCGATTAATCTTTTGATATTAGATTACTGAAAGCATGTTATAAAGTTTAATGTTACAGAAGACGCTGATTCCACTGTGAAAACTAATTATTATGGCTAGTCAAGCCAAGGTTTCTATTTTCAGTCAACAGACTTGCTTTGACCATCCTATATGAGCCGTTGCATTTAGAATAAGATTTATTATAGTATTCACCAAATTAATGTAATCACTTAATTAAGGAAATCAGTATTGCACTGAATCGGTTTTAATTCATTATTGTATATATTGAAATGAAATGAAAATAATGAAATTGAAATATTTATGAAATTATATGAATGAAATGAAATAGTAATAAATGTCATCGAATTTGTAGTTTTTCACAAAGCTTCAGCACCGCTCCCGAAACGTAACTACCTACGTCGTTATAAATAAAGGAAAGGAAATCTTAGGTACAATATTGCATATATTTTATACATATACATATTGCATATTATATACATACGGGAATGTTTGCATGTAGGTATATAATGTATAGATGTGATGATGTGATGAGAATGCTTTAATCGCCACGCTTGGAGGGTGCTTGGCGCCTCGCCATTTTGACGCAGCTCCCAGCATACGGTGAAGGTATTTTACGTCTGGCATTAACGAGATGGATGTACCAACATCTATCAGAAGCTATGATATAGGTAGGGCGGGCATTTCCCATTGTCCCTTACTACACCCACGTAACGAAATTGGCTGATTGATTATCTTACGCTATCCTCCAAACGGCATAGAATGCAATTATTGTACAGACTTCAAAATCTTTAGATTTAAACAATACGTCTGTTTTCATCAACCATCAACACGGTAATGAGACAACAGTAAGAATAAAAAACTAATTGTACTTTTATCTTTGTAGTATTAAAATAATTTAAATTTTTTTTCTTAATGTTGGAAGGAAAAGTGCCTAAAAGTCGAAAAGGTTTCTTATTTAAGTAATAAAGTTTTTCTTTGCCGTCATTGTTATCTAATAGATACGTTTCGCAATTCAGGCCTCGTCTGTTGCTTGGTGACCAAGCTACGAGTACTTTAAAGGATACATTTTTATATCATTTTTTTGTGTTGGAAGTTGAAAACTTAAAATTAAGATTTTTTAAGTAGCTTTTTACCATCACATAAGTACAATTAAGTGTAGTGGCGGCGTGGCTGTGTAGTAGCGGCTTATTAATATTCACTACCACCGTATAAAAAAGAAATAGAAGAAGAATAGAGGGTAACTGAAAATGGAGATGGGTTTCATCATCACGCTGAAAATAACCGAATATAGTAATAATGGATTGCCAGCCCACCGCCCAAACGTGGCATTTATGGCAAAATTAATAAAATACTTCGTTATAAGTTGCAAGACACATATTCTTAGTAGGTACACATTCATCTATCAGATATAATATATATCGATGAAAATGATAAAATACTATAAGTTTAAAGTAATACTTGATTTACAATTTGATTTTAAAAGCTCAAATAGTTTGACCGTCCTTTGATGTAATTTCAGGGTTATATAATTCATTCATTCATTCAGACTGTTAAGGTCTATTGTAACCCATACATCGCAAGCGAATTTGAATTTAATTGCAATATGCGCCTGCTCCATAGTTTACCTCACAGAGGCCATTTTGCTATACTTGCCACTCTTGATAGGTGGTTTGGCGACCGTTGTGTTTACAGTTCTCACGGTTTTGTATGGGGTAGTGGATATCCTTACACCTCTACGACACAGCTTTAAACAAAATAGTGTACTCGCAAGTTAAGAAAATAATGTGGTATTACATTATTATTAGTTTGCGATATTTTTTTTCTTTATTGATCATAAAACCAACAGCACGTTATAAATATTAACAGAACTTCTCTGGTAATCCATAATGCCAATAACAGGTTCTTAATTCTTGAAGTGAAAACTTCTTTAGCGGCGTTGTACACTTTTTTGTAATGGGTAAAAAATGTTAAACTCGCGTCAGGACACGTAACTCTGATCGAAAATTCGTAAGACGGATGGAGAGAGAGAGAGAGACAGCCGGCGCGGCGTAGGAGAGGAAGTATCCCCCTCTCTTTCTACGGCGCGGCGAAAATGTTTGCCTATACCTGCTGTTTCGTTTAGGCGGCGCAGGGTGCTTGCGCAAATGTTCGTGTGTGATAATTAAAGCAATTCGTGCAAAATTATTCAATAATCATTACAAAATATCAAAAATGCACAACGTTAATATTCAAGTTTTCACTTCTGCCGGCACTCCCGGAGTGCAACCCGTCGTTTTTTTCTTTACTTTATAATTAATAATATTACAATCAACAAAATTACAAATTAATAATATTAATTACAAAGTACTTGGATATATTAAAGTCATTTCAAAAATAAGTTTCACAAAAAAGAAAGAGACAATAAGCGGAGACAAAGATATATATCCACAATCCAGTAAATAGTTCATCTTTTTGATATATAAATATACAGAATATTTGGTAGTATTTATATATATCAAAAAGATGAACTATTTACTGGATTGTTGATCAACATTTTGAGTGCAATCCGTCGTTTTTTCTTTACTTTATAATTAATATTACAATCAACAAAATTATATATATATATATATATATATATATATATATATATATATATATATATATATATATATATATATATATATATATATATATATTAAAGTTATTTCAAAAATAGATTCCACAAAAAAGAAAGAGACAATAAGCGGAGACAAAGATCCACAATCCAGTAAATAGTTCATCTTTTTGACATATAAATATACAGAATATTTGATAGTATCATGGTAACCCTATTATGAGAACTTAAACTAAGGGGTCTGTTGAGAAGATGCTTATTGTTTCCGTTAGGGACGGCACCTATAGAGTATTTTGTTGCGATGAACGAGGAGTCAGTCATTTTCTTCAGCTAATACAATTTCGATTCCCGTTAAAAGCGATTAAGCTTTTATTTATTCTAATTCGAGGACATTTAAAAGATCAATTTAAAAAAATAATCTACGTTGTCATGAATTTTTCCTCAATGTCTTTTTAATATTTTATTTTTTATTTTTTATGACATAAAATATCATTGTATTGATTTTTATTCTGAGGCTTTTGCTTGCCTACTCCACCCTACTCGTATTGAAGACATTGTCAATTATTATAGGTACTCTTGAGTCATGACCACAATACATTTACTATGACACAAAATAAAATACAAATTGTATCAGTTTAATCATAGATTAATCGTGGTACAGTCACGCTGTAGCTATATTAGTAGTATAGTTGTAGAACTAATGGGGTCGCCTCGACCGGGGATGGACACGCTCTCACAGAATACCAGCATAAATAGCATCTTAGCGCTGCTGTGTTTCGTATGGTGAGTGTAGAGAACGGGAGACCGTTTTTACTGGAAAAGAGACATTCCATTTTTGTCCTCACGGTTGACAACGCATCTGCATTTTGATTCGTAATCGACGATTGATGTCATCAGGTGGACTGTGTACTGGTTTGTCACCCTTATCCTATAAAAAATATATAAATTCTATATATTTAGCACAATCATTACGAACATATCTGTTTATCCTTTGTATATTGTATTCCGATATCAATATTCTTCTGGATGTTTCGTATGATACGTTTAAATTTTTGAGGATCATTATTTTTTAAAAGCCGTATGATCGTTTAAATTTTTGAGGATCATTATTTTTATAATTAATCATTATTAAAATAAAATTACAATAAAAAATTAAACAAAACACACAATCTGTAAACAATATAGAGCTTACTATTCCATTGCAGATATTCTAACTGGAAATTTCGTTTTCTCTTCGGCCCTCCTACCCTCTTCATTGCCATATTTGTTGTACGGAACTGAATTTTAAATAGGGATTTATATCTATTTGACACAGCTTTAATATTGCTCGTTTTTATTCCGGCATTTTTATTAGGTCTCGTTTTCCTTTAAGTAACGGGAGACGAAGCTCTCCCTTTAGCGGAGTTTATTTAAATTCCTAAAAGAATATTCCACTTTTTTCTTTGGTTTCTTCCCTTCTTTTCGTTTGGGAAGTCTTAAGTGAGTTGGTTAGAGTTACTGTTGTTATTGTTTCTCTTCAAAGGAGATTTTTATCTCGTTTTATTTCAACATCGAGCTTGTTTCGTTAAGTTTCAATTTAAACTATACATTAAGAAGGCGTTACGAATCACAGCGTAATGTTAATTAAAATCTATTCCCGTCCTGCTACCCCATAATTAAGTGCTGGTACAGTTTAGTATGTACCCTTCCCTAGAGATTCGTCCGACACCAGTACACATAAAATATTCACGCCCTAAAACCAGTTAATAGCCACAACTTAGATGAGGTGATGATACATTCTCTTTGGGGATTTTAAATTTAATTATTTTATATTTGCGCGCTCTTTTAATTGACATGTTTGTATGTGTTTGTATTATATATTATTTAATATACATGCAACGCGTTATGTTCAAACATGTTGTTGGTGTACTGTTATTTGGTAATAAGGATTTTGATGCTTATTAGGTATTACATACGGATGTTGGCGAAATCGCCACCATTTTGAAATATAATTATGAATTAGAAATGTAGAGTTCGAAGCTGCTGTTCGATTACTGCCGTCGACCATCTCCAATCATAAGATTTTAACTTAGTTAAAATATTTGAAAACACTTTCTATTTCTAGTCGATAGTCGGCTCTTCAACCTATGTGGCCGGTCCGTTGCCATGATAATTCTACTGCGTACATCTCCTTTACGTATTTAATCACGTAGAGAAATTCTAAGCATTAGAATGAACTAAGGCAGGGGGCCATACCCCCTGCCTTAGTTTAGTAACATTAAGATTTTTCGTAATGATAATTAGGAAATTTCTAAATTTTAATGTGTTATGTAAACAGTTAATATCACCATTTGGCATAATCCACTTCCGAATATTGGCTATTATCTAGGCCCGATCCTTAGTCCCATCATAGGCTTCACGTAGCCCGTTGTAACCATAGACAACGGAGATGTGTTTTAATTTTATCAAACCAAATAATCAATCTTATTGAAGGAGCATCAATGGAATTTGTTTTGGATTATAAAATGGCTTATTTTTATAGGATATAATTTTTTATATTTTATTAGGAAGAGTAAATAATAGTAAGCGAGTAAGTTGGAGAGTTAATTTTGGTATATGATTTTATTTTCGTCACTAAGTCGTCTTCAAAGTCACAGTCAAAACTTATGTTCAATTTAGACTTGATTAATGCTCTTATGAATGTCAAATTCCACCGCTTGGCAAAAACAAGATCTTTTTAGAGCGGGACCGGCGAAAAACTGGGTCCTTTTTTCATACAACCATACAACGTATATTATTAAAATCAAAGGATAATAAATATTTTCAAAATATCAGATTTAGCAAAAAATAAAATTACGTATATATACTTTAGCAACAGTGTGTCAGTCGCTGCTGGAACCAGGAGAGATGCAAGTGCAGAGTAAAGGGTTATTTCCACACATCATTGTCTTCAATATATTGATCTTTTTTGTGGTAGGTAAGTTAAAATATTTTTTAATTTCTTTTTTGAACATAATATTATATTATACTTTTTGGAAATGACTTACTAGTTTTAGATACTTGATCTAAATTAAGGAACAAAAGTAAACAACGACGGAAGTGTCAAAATATTAGTCACCTTGTAAAGGCCGCGCAGTGAATCCGCTATAGTTACACTACTATATTCGTATAGTAGTGTAACTATAGCGTTTCTAAATTTCTAATAAAGTTTCTAATTCTTCTAATAATGAAGATTGCAGACCTTATTTATGAAGCTCGTTTTAATATGTGCTACTGGAGAAAATAAGGTAGAAATTCCGAGAAATAAGGTAGAATTTTCGAAATTTAAATTATTTTCTTGTATATTAATGAATGAGCGTTCTGTTGTGAAAAAGAAAATATAAACTGTAAATTTTTTCTGCATTTAAAAGCAAATTGTTTTTATGCAAACTTTTAAAACCTTTTGGAAACAGATTCCAGTGTTTGGTTGGGTTGTTCGTCACATCATCCTGTTTCTTTTAATACTATTTCAGAATTGCAAAATAAAATGCTATCTAAATCACATTATCGATTATCGTTTAACAGAGACATACAAAAAGATCAATTAAAACACGCAAAAGCATATATCGCTGATGTGAAGCACCGACGCTCCGGGATGGCTGCAGTATATCAACATGTCCGGGATCGTCCTAACCATTATATCCGATTTGATAGACTACAAATCCTTGCAATAAACACCGATTCCTACGAAAGATAATTTGCAAGGCTATTGAAATTAAAAAAAAACGCCTTAATTTCAATAGAGAAGATGGCTGGTTGCTACCATCTGCTTGGAACCGCATAATTAATAAAATTTAATCTAAACTCAAGCATACTACTGCCCGACTTCTTGAAGTCGTACAGTCAGTACAGTCGTACGTTACAGCATCTTGATACTGTAAGCTCGTTCTGACGTCGAGCGTTGAAAGTACCTTTCGTTAACTATGATATCAGGTCATCAAAAACTTCAATCGCCCCCGTTACCATGGGTGCTGTAAAGTGTCGGAAACGTCACAAAATTTAAAATGCTTAAATGTAATGTGATAAACCCGTAAAATTAGTTTTATTCCATGTAACAGAGCAGAGAGTAATAATATTCTGTGACCATGTCTATCATCGTTATGTCGCATTGAAGTTACCGTAAAAAAAATTCGGGGCAGACGTCCAGAAATTGTCGTTGTTTATATAAATATGAATGTGGCTAATTAGGTTTTTTTTTAAGCTGATTCAGTCCGCTTTACAATTTTCGTCGACATCACACAAAAAAAAATAACGATAAAATATTATCATCAAGTACGTTTTGAGTGCAAACTCAATAATATCATTCCATTACATTCATACAGACAACTATACGTAGATATGCACATACAAGCCAAGCCAATATTATCCTATTATATATATTATATTATATATTATATATCCTTATTATCCTTGACAACATGCATTGATCATGAATTGTGACTGTAGTTAGAATACGGGTCAAAGTCATGAAATCATTATATTGTCATCGGTTGTGTGGGTGGATTGGAGATGTGGAGATTTGCATTTCTGAGAAATTAAAATAATATTTAAAAAACACAAAAATATACAAATGTGCTGGACGCATTTTCGACACCTCCATTATAAGCCCAAAAGCACTATTCAGTTGACGTTTGAAGGCTGTTAGTATTCTGTTTGACTTTCCATAGTGTCATTAATTTATAATGAAGCTAACATCTGAGTTAAGTCAAGTAAGAGCCTTAAGTTTCATAGTACGCGAACAAACCGACGTTGATACCAATAAAATAATTAATTGCAGTTTCAAGTGCTAATTTATCAAGTTCTTAGCGGTGAAGGATATGTTACGAGCATAGAATACTATAATACACAATAGAATAGCTGTCAACCTTACTTTGTACAAGGATAGGCGTCGTCGGGAGCACACATATAAGCAATTACGTCGTATTATCAGTTAATCACTACTACAAACCCGATTCGCTGTGTTGACAGACGGATTTTAATACATATTTATTTGTAAATAGCGTGCTATTTGGCATTTTCTAAATAATTTGCGTGCGAAACGATTGTAACGTCAAAACACAGCTCGTGTTGACATTTATACGAGTGAATTGACATGTTGGTGGCATTTTAGTGGCTACACGGGCTCCGCCCACTTCCCCGTTCTATTATGTATGTATTATAGTATTTTATGGTTACGAGGAAGCTCGCATCTCTTCTCGTACTTATTTATAAGTATAGCGTACTTATTTACTAAGATTTTTTATATACGCAGCATTGTGATTATATAGGTTTCTACTATCCACGTTGGTGGTAAGCAGTAAATAACCCACCTACCACATTAAAAGTTAATATATACAGTTAATCCGGTCTGTACGACATCATTGCAAACAATATCTCTGCAAATTAATCAAAGTTTCAAATAATTTAAATATTGATTTAACTCCAGTAAGTAGCGGCGCGGGGGCTTGCGGGCCGTCCAAATATTTGTCGACGGCAAACAGCAATATCGTTGCGCCTCGGGCCATTCTCGATCCGCTTCCGTATTTCAATCGCGGCTTGATATGATAATGACGCATTCGCGATGATTGCTGATGCGTATTTGATACGCCTTTGTAGAGATTTTAATGAAAGTTACGTGGGGGTTATGGAGTAAATACGAAAACAGCTATACAACGATTACTTTTGCGGGGAACGGATATAATATAAACACTCACACACAAACGCGCATGCACCTTGTGTTATGTTAGTGTCAGGGTGTGTGCACTAATTTCGAGTTGAATTAAGAATCACATTAAGTATTTTAGCAGTCTGTAAGTTTGTTCATTTAATATTTTAATGCGTTTATTTTTGAAACGGCGATGATAGCTCAATCTCATAGTACCTACTTGTAGTAGTTATAATGTATTTATTTATCTGGCAGATTATACCTACCTAATAGCCGAATCAAATTAAGATACATTGATTATACGAATGACTATGAATAAATAAGGAATAACAGTCTTAATTCTATATTAATAACGTCGAAAATTCAACAAATTGCAATTATATTAATTATAAATTATATTATAATATATAAATTTAGATTCTTGATGATTTAAAATAGCTGTTACATTTTTGTTTAATTTATAGATTACAAAAAAAAAAGGTTCTGAATCTCCTGCATCCATTTATATTATGCACGTCTTTTTAGATCGTTACTCCATCTAGCGAGGACCGCACTTCATTTCGCTGGCAAGCAAAAGGCTGCAATTCTGCATTGTATAATAAAGTTAAGCTGTATTTCAGTGATTTAGTTGTAAGAAGAAGAAGTTGTGCGTATTAGAGCCACGCTACAGCTATATTATGGTTGTGGTACGAATGGGTCGACTCAACCGGGTTAGGACCACGGCCTCACAGAATGCCAGCGTAAAATACGAAGCTTAATGCAGCCGTGTCGTATGGTGTTTGTCCCTTTTTACTGGAACCGTTGAACCGGTGACCCTTTTTACTGGAAACGAGGCATTCCATCTTAGTTTTCAGGGGTGACAATGCATCTGCATTTTGATTCTTTATTGACGATAAAATGTAAATATCTATGGGGTCACAGCATCCATTTATCATCAGGTGGACTGTGTATTCGTTTGTTACCATTGCTCTATAAATTAAGTTGGAGGGGATATAGGGGTCTTTAAATTCTATATACTATGTCTTAGATAATACTTCAAAGGCTATTAAGTAGAGTTATTTGATTATTTTACTAGCTTTTTACCCGCGGCTTCGCTCGCGTGGGCTTGATTTCGGAACATCAATAATAATATTTCGCACGAAAATTAGCAAAACTGGATACTTGTAGAGACACCTCGGTATCTATGTCTATATTGGACGAAGGGCAATATTATATGCTACAGAAATACATAAGTGAGTTTATCAGAATTGCATTAATATTATACGTTTAGCAACACCTTTTATATATCAGGCACGTATTCCGATGTATGTTAATGAAGGGAAAATTGCCCGGGAATCAGAAATGCGTTATTTTATAATATTCATAATTAAAGTTTAAATATTTTTGAGAAAATAATGTTGAATTTCATGGTCTTCATTAATATTTGCTCCATTGAATATCGGTTAGCACCATAAAATACATGCCAGTATTCATCCGAATGAACTTCAAAATTTCGTAAATGAAATTCTGTTCACGGTGAACGTGTGAGAAGAACTAAATTTATGAACGCGAGTAGAAATATACAGAAGATGGGCAGCACATCTTCCTGATCATAACTCAAAAAAATGAAAAATATGCATTTGGCAACTCACATACCACGTGGCAATTAACAATTTCATTGGTGCCGGCGGGGATCGAACCCGGTTTGCTCGCTGTGAAATTTACAGTGAGCGCTAACCATCTGATCTACCACGGCACGGCGAAATTGTTAATTGCAATTTTAAGTGCTGATTTACCACGTGCTCGGCGGTGAAGGAAAACATCGTGAGGTAACTTGCATGTCTGAGAAATAAGAAAAAAAAATCGAAGACATGTAAAGTTCGCCAACACGCATTGGGGCTGCGCGGCGGACACTTCCTTGCCCTAAAATCCTCTCAGAAATGAGGGGAGGCCTGTGCCCAGCAGTTTGACGTATAAAGGCTGTAATTTTACTTTTTTTATGCCACGTGGTAACTACGGCAAATGTCCAACTTATTTGGCAATCTATGGGGGCAATCCAATTGATGAACGGTAGTGGAAATACATTAGCCATGTAGAGGTGGCGAAAAAGTAACCACTCCCCCATTTCGTCCCGTGGGTGTCATAGGAGGCGACAGAGGGTAACTGAAATAGGAGATTGGTGGCAGCATCCTCTTGATAACTGCATAAAGCAATGAAAAGCTGTGGTTCCCAACCCGCTTGTCAAGCGTGGATGCTACTGCAAATATCCGGTCTATTTGACAAACAATGGGGAAAGACTTTTTTTTAGTTTATAGAAGATGGGGCAAACGAGCATACGGTTCACCTGATGTTAAGTAACTACCCCCGCCTATGAACATCCGCAACACCAGGGGAATTGCAGGTGCGTTGCCGGCCCCTTGGAAAGGAGTAAGCTCTTTTCTTAAGGATTTTTTCCCTAGGTCCTATCGGTTCGAAAAAATCGCCGGTGGTAAACTACTCCACAGAAAGGTCGTACGCGGAAGAAAACTCCTAGTGAAACGTACAGTGATGGACCGCCAAGCATCCAGATGGTGTGGATCTATGATCAGCTGTGGATAACTCTATTAAAAGTAAAAAAGTGGAGACTATGATCAGCAGTGGATAGCTCTATTAAAAGTAAAAAAGTGGAGACTATGATCAGCAGTGGATAGCTCTATTAAAAGTAAAAAAGTGGAGACTATGATCAGCAGTGGATAGCTCTATTAAAAGTAAAAAGTGGAGACTATGATCAGCAGTGGATAACTCTATTAAAAGTAAAAAAGTGGAGACTATGATCAGCAGTGGATAACTCTATTAAAGGTTAAAAAGTGGAGACTATGATCAGCAGTGGATAGCTCTATTAAAAGTAAAAAAGTGGAGACTATGATCAGCAGTGGATAGCTCTTTTAAAAGTAAAAAAGTGGAGACTATGATCAGCAGTGGATAGCTCTATTAAAAGTAAAAAAGTGGAGACTATGATCAGCAGTGGATAGCTCTATTAAAAGTAAAAAGTGGAGACTATGATCAGCAGTGGATAACTCTATTAAAGGTAAAAAAGTGGAGACTATGATCAGCAGTGGATAGCTCTATTAAAAATAAAAAGTAGTTGCCTAGATCCATCCCACTTTTGAGCACAGGCTGCAATGAGTTTTAGAACATAAAGGAGTTGATTTAGTTGACTGCAACTCGGGATGACTGATTTCACATATCTACGAGTATACCTAAAAATGATTTCCAAAACATTATTTTAACTTTTCACACGCAGGTTTCCCTTCACCGCCGAGAACATGGTAAATCGAAACTACAAATTGCAATTAAAATACGAGATGATCGAATTTGGGTTGCTGACGTACCTACATTTTACGTTTAGATCGGTTCGATTACCGGCTTAGATAAATAACTTTCAACATTCCATCAATGCAGTTCTACTCATAGTTAAAATAAATAATAAACCTGTGTCTAAAAATTGCTTTCTTTAATATTCATCGTACTTTATCGCAAGAGCCTGTTCATTTACTTAGGTGAGCTACAAAACCATGACTGTCACAAAAACTAATAGTTATGTCTGAAAATATAAAAGCTATCTTAAGGCCGAATACGACGCGAATGACCTTGCTCGTTTCGCATCAAACCACGCGCCGCCCGTACGCTTTGTTTATATAGACACGTATAATATAATGAAAGCCGTACGGGCTTTGATTATATTATATTTGACTGAGCTAGCTCAGTATGCAGAGTAATGAATAACACAGAGAGCATTGCTGACTTCTTAAATAAATCTTTCTTATTTATAATATTAGTCCCTATAGATTATAAATTCTGTACTTTATTCGTTATAAAATATTGTTCGAAAAGTTATTTAATTGATAACGGTTTTTTTTCTTAATTGGTGCATCGTACGTAAAGAACCTCATATAACTGAAAATGTTTGTTCTTGTGAGTCTTACAAGATGCCGTAATGCAAATTGCATAAATAATAAAGAAAAAAAAACTAAAAAGTCGGTGATTGCCCCATAGTGGGGATAGGTACTGTGTATGTAAATTCTCACAAGACTACTCCGACTGGTCAATCACTTCACATCCGAAGTATTTCGGTTTTTCTTAATTATGTACTTACCCCATGCTTTCGGACAATACATTGACTATGACATTATTTGCGGTCTCTGTGCTTGAACTACTCTGTACATTCTTTTCTGACTGGGTCTTGATATTTACATTTTTAGTATTTCTCACTTGAAACTACATAGAAAAGTATAAATGATCAGTTTGGCTAATGTAAATGAGTAAAGATGCAACCTATTAGGCAGCTCCAAACAAAAAATTCCCTTACAAAAATATAAGTATTAACCTCAAAATACAACATTCGAACAGCGTTCATGCGATAAACTCGCTTTGTTTTACCACTTAGGTAACATTTATTTCTTTTCCTACCAATATTTACATTTATAGTTATAGTCGCTTAAACGCGTATAAAACACTAAATTAACGCTACTAATAATAATAATTTTACTAATAATAATAATAATAATAATAATAATAATTAAATAATAATTTTTGCTACAGACACATCGACTGTTGTTACCTTACGTCACACGTCGAAGCGCCTGGTAATTTATTACGGCAAACTGCTGATTACTGCCAGATAAAGGCAATATACGATATTATTGTTAGGTGTTTTTAATTAAAACGAATTATGTTAATAAATGATATTTTGTATGGAAAATAAAGACAGCAGGCACCTTCGGAATCACAATACAAACATTTTTACGTAAAAGAATTTTTCATAAATTAAAATTCTGAGTTTTGGAAGAACAATCATTTTTAAATATCATTTCTTAACATTTTTTTATTTGTTGGTATATTCATTTATTTTAAAATTTTAAAGCTGCGGGCACCTTGTGAAGGAACCGAACAAACCTACAAAAAATGTTTTAACGCTTAGAATTACTTCAGGTCAAAATTGTAGTGAAGAGAAATACATAAAATTTCGCCAGTTCTCTTCGTATTCGGCCTTAATATATGACAAACTGTTTAAAAAATCTCATTAAAAGTAAAAAAAGTTGCGTCGACGGTATCAACTATTTCATCAATTATTAGTAAAATCTCACAGTGCTTGATATAAAAAGAAATTAGTGAAATATTTCTATGCTGATGGACATACAACATATTAAACTAAAGACCTTCTTTCTTAATCACAGTTTTGTGTACACAGTTTTGTTAGTAATTTTGCTAAAATTGATAATAATGATAAATCATGCAGACAGTGGCCACCGATCTAGATATTCTGTCTGACAATTTTTGATGCTGTAACAATAAGTGTTTAATAGTATTGTGTCGCAGAATAAATAATAGATTGTGTTTACATTGACCAAATATGTACTTATTATTAGTTTATTTAGCAGTACTTAAAAGTTAAAGTAAAGTTACAGCCTATATACGTCCCACTGCTGGGCACGGGCCCCCCTCATTTCTGAGAGGGTTTCTGAGAGGGTCCTGTAAATATAGCAGTAAGTAGATGGAGGTATTATTAGAAACATTTATAAAATACAATGAATTTGGCATGAAGTGATGTAGGTGAAGAGAAACCATCAATTTTATTCTGTGGGTGTCGTAGGAGGCGATCATGACAAAGTCATCTGTCGAAAATTCGTCTAGTCATCGTCAATAACTTGGCAGGTCGATCGCAGCGATTGAGGTAAATCCTCCATACAACGGAGAGACCCATGTCACATGAGCAAAGAATTACTTATGTGCTGACGAAGTTATATAAATATAACAGAACGCGAGTAACCCTGGTTCGATCCCCGCTGGCACCAATGAAATTGTTAATTGCAATTTTAAGTGCTGATTTACCACGTGCTCGGCGGTGAAGGAAAACATTGTTTGGAAACCCGCATGTCTAAGAAATAAGAAAAAAATATATTTCGAAAACATGTGAAGTTCGACGACACGCATTGGGGCAGCGCGGCGGACACTTCCTTGCCCTAAAATCCTCTCAGAAATGAGGAGAAGCCTGTGCCAAGCAGTAGGGACGTATATAGGCTGTAACTTTTGACGACTCCGTGGCGCAGTGGCTTAGCAATGAGTGGCTGCGCTGGGGGTCGTGGGTTCGAATCTCGCACGGAACAAGTATTTGTATGGCCTATAAATAGATGTTCCGGGTCTGGATGTTTGTCCTTGTGCAATTTATGTTTGTAAACTGCCCCCACAATACAGGAGAAAATCATGGTGTAACGTTTAAAAAAACAGAATTTTACTTTTTTTCCTGATGAAATTAAAATAGAAAAAAAAGCAATGCATTTAAGTTCTTACATAAGCGAATTAATGAAGAAGAAAATAACATTTATTCTTATATTAATTACATTACGTATATTTATGGCAGATTGATATTTTAAAGCGTTCAACATCTATCAAAGTTAAGCAAGTTTAAAATAAAAGCTAGAGTTAAAAGTATAAAGAAGTCGTTAACTTTGTAAAGGAAGCCGAGATAGAGGAGATATCGTTCAAAAGATCATCTATATAAGCTCGTTTAGTATCGACTCATCAAAGTTTTGCGGATCGAGGAGAGTAATGAAGACTTATGAGTCTGGCAGCTCCCAAGTCCTAATTGTCATCTTAGTGATTTGTCGGGAGCTCGGCGTTAAGTAGTCGTGACGTCAAAATAAGAGCAGAGGACGTTGACACATTTCCGCGGAGTCGATTTTTAATTAACTTAATTACTCACCCCCGGCAGAAAATGGCAGATGCGTTGTTAGCAAAGTTACAAATTATATTAAATTAATGATATAATAACATGGATACAAAAATAATCATATAACAATAATTCTCTTAATCAATTTTTAATACTATATACTCGTAAATATTAACAACACTTCATAGTGTAAGATGTTCGGTGATAATGCTAAGGGATTTTAATGTTTTTTTTTTTAAATATTTTTCAATTGTATAAAGTTGTTAGTTATAGGAATAAGATTTATTTGTAGATCCTTAATAAGAAAAGGAAAAAGGTATTTTCAGACCTCTCTCTTTTATTTTATTGCTTTTTATGTTATTATGAAAATTTAATTGTATAAATTTACAATTTAATTATAAATTTACAATTCAAGAAATAATAGTATTTTTGTTTCATTTTATATTAGCATTTCAATTGAAATAACAATATAAAATTTTGTTGAATACTAAAATATAGATAATGTGCATTTTTAAAGTTTAATTTAACTTAAGCTGCGAATTAATAAAACACTTATTAAGTATTGTTAAATTTAATAATGAATTTATGTAATTAGAATGTAAAGTTGTTACATAAAATATTTTAGTGACGTATCGGCAATAACAAAATTTTACATAATATGCAAAATATGGTCAATTCAAAAAATATCATATACATAAATTGTAAAATGTATATGTGTATATCTATATATACGTGGTAGAGGCAAGTTGCAGCTATATTATGGTTGCATCACGAATGGGTCGTCTCGAACGGGGAAGGACCACGCTTTCACAGATTACCATAGTCCTCGGGGGTGACAGCGCATGATCGTTTTGATTCTAAAGCGAGGATAAATGTAGATGTCTATGGGCCACAGCGTCCACTTACCACCAGGTGGACTGTGTGCTCGTTTATCACCCTATCTTATAAAAAAAATATACAAGACTGACGTAGTTACAGTTTTATTATAAGTATACATATACATAATACGCCTAAGCGAGAATGATTATGGCACGCATCCTAAATCTTTGTTGAAAAATGTGATATATAACATCATTCATTCCCATTTCGTTAGTGAGTAAATGCGAAAGTTATCATTTAAAATTAAAACTGTTATTTGAAAATTATAAGCGCATTACTTGTGGCAAATTCAAAGTATGAAATTTTTTATAGTATTCAAACTCAAGCTCAAATAATATTATATGGTAGTTATTAAAATGCAAGTGACTTGACACAACTTTTCGTATAATTCTTCTTTCCTTTTGACAACAAAATTGGTTTCTTCACGACAAGAAGTTACAGATTTTGTTCAGCTAAGCCACTTTATCGTTTGTCACCCTTATATATATATATATATATATATATATATATATATATATATATATATATATATATATATATATATATTATGTTTTAATATGAAATTGAGATGAATTTTAGGAATAAATGCGTAATATAGCGTGTAAGATAAACTCTTTGCAAGTTTAAGCCCTCTTCGGATTCGCGCGGGCGTATTGAGGCTTTAATGCGTTGTACATCTTTCCACGGGAACGGGCATGATTCATCAGAGCCCATTCACGGCGATCTCTAGATTCAGCTGCGGTTTAAGTAGTGATGTCGTTTTTAAACTCTATTTTACCAATTTCAATTTGTTGTATGGCCTACATAATAGTAAACTAAATTTAATATATTAGATAATCTATTAGCTATTAATTTATTTGAAAACTTTTATATGTATTTCAAACAAGAAAAATATACGAGAGGTACACAAACAACAACACATAATATTGTGTAATCTAAATTAAGAGAATAAAAATGTTATATACCAATATCCTTCAAAAGTTAGAAAATCGTTGGAAGTATAGTTACATCATATACCTTTACCGAGCAATTCTTGTAAATATACATATTTAATCGGAATCTCGGAAACAGCTCAAACGATTTTCATAAAATTTAGTGTCATGGGTTTTTCGGGGGTAATAAATCTATCTAGCTAGGATTGATTTTTAGAAAATGTCGTTTTGTCCGTGTTTTCAGGCAATGAAAAACTGCTACAATATATTAAGGTAAATTTTGACACTACATTCAAGATCGTAATAGCTCAAGTGGATATCGAGCTGTCGCGAAATCGTAGTGCCCTTGTTCGCGTCCTGTTTACGGTCCGACTTTTTCCCTTTTTTTTTTCGAGTTCCCTCCTTTTGTAAGAAAATCTATTATTTAAAAAAATACTAAAAAAGGACATACGAAAATTTAAATTAAACTAATTGCACTCACGATTTTTTATTCAAATAACCAGTTCGGTATTTTCTATTATGTCAATAAGATCAAAAAATATTATTCATGTTTCATCAGTATGTAATTTGTATCTAAATATAATTTCCAAAACACACGATTTCCAAAAAAAAAAATACCGATGAAAGCTCGGTCATCCAAGTACTTAAATTAATGGAAGTAACATTTACTAACCCTTAAGCGTTTGAACGGAGTTTAGCAAAGCGTGTTCAGTGTTATGAAGTCACCGCAATACTAATATTTAACGTGTTATATGTAACCATAAAAAAATTTACATTTAAAATTGCAATCAAAATGTATCGACAATGGCAGGACTGCACTACGTACTCTCGACAGAGATTTAGCCGACGCGTTGTCGACGCCGCGGATTACCGTGATTTCCCGGGGGGCTCGGACCGAAAAGACACCTCCGTTGCATCGACAATATTACTTTCCACAGCGACAGCTCCTGACGTATCCGCTCGTAATTATTTTGTGGGCGATTATTATTTGTTTAGCTCGCAATATTGAACAAAATTGTTATAAGTTTAAGCATTTAGTTTATTTTTATTTTGGGGACCTTTGATAGAAATTATTCTTTAAATATAAACCAAACTATATGGCTATGAATCACGTCTCATCGAGCCTGTCTCCGTTCTTTTTTAATTTAAAATCTATATTTTCTTATCTCTCTATGTATCTCTATATGTATGAATATAATTTTGAAGGCCTATGAAGATAGACAATACAATAAATTAATGATCATAGCTCATGATAATTTTTTTTTAAATCTGTAATATTATAATATACTAAAAAAACAAACAATCTAATCGGTACTGGTAAGGACTGGAGGAGTTGCTTTAAACCTTTTTATTACAGTTCTATTTGGTCTCCATACCCTTAAAACAGTAGGTACACTACTGGTTGTCAGTAGAAATAGGTAAGAGTGTTTGACCTGCCTTAACGGACTCTACGTAGTACTATTATTTATTCTGTGCTCATAGGCAGGAAGAAGTTGTATAATGTTCGGTACGCATTTCATTTATTCATTCATTACCAATGTTCATCAGAGAAATTTTCAGTGGGAAAAGTCCACTGATGAACATTTGCCTTCCACCATAGGGCGTCGTGGACATCATCACGGTGGTGTATATTTGCCATAGTTGTCACGCTTGGTGGCTTTATATTTAACTTCCCACTAAGAAAAGTGAAAATTTTCAAAAATCGGAAAGTTATTGTTTTACTCAGTTTTTCCAAAATTGTGTTTTCATCAAATCTTGACGTTTTGAGGTCAACTCAAATAACTTTTGAACGGCTTGGCTGATTGAAATTAATTAAGCAGATTTTTAAAGTGTTTTATCGAACTTAGATTTCCTATGAATTTTAACTAATTTAGAACGGTAGATTTTAATAAATCTCAAAAATAAAAAGTTTAAAAAACTGTTATTTTGGAATAACTTTTGAACGGCTTTACCAATCGATTCCAAAAACTAATCAGCTTTTAACCTTGAAAAACCATGTCGATAGCTGCCGGTCCGGTCAAAATCGGTTGATTCGTTCGTGTGATATCGTTAACGAAATATTTTTAAAAATTGATTTTTTAAAATTACGGAAAGTTCCAGGGATGGCCTATAGGGTCAACCAATTATTTTTAAAGTTCAAGGGTGACAAAAGAGCACACAGTCCACCTGATGGTAAGTGGATTCTGTGGCCTATAGACATCTACATTTATCCTCGATTAAGAACCAAAACGCAGATGCGTCTTCACCCCTGAGGACTAAGATGGAACGCCTCGTTTCCAGTAAAGTCTCCGGATCTCTACACTCACCATTACATTACACAGCAGTATTAAGTCCTTCCCCGGTCAAGCTGACCAATTCGTGCTACAACTATAATATAGCTGCAGCGTGGCACTAACACGTGTAGAATTTATAATTTTGAGTCGTCGAGAAATACTGCTACCCATATTTCCTGCTTTATTTCCATTCCATTTTGATGGTATGTGGATTTTTTGACTCTGATTTTACACTAAAATATAGTGATAAATTATTAGTTCGAAGTTTTGAATTAATTTCCAAAGGTGACCTATTATAAGAGCCAGGTTTAACTTTATAAATACATTCCATATACACCACGTTAGGATAGTTATGACTTATGATCTTACTATTGTGTCGGAAAATCTAATCGAAGTTTTCAAATTTAAGAATGTTAATAAATCTTAAGTGATTATTTTTATGACTATCAACAGATATAACTTGATGCGATCGAACGGGTACATTAATGTTTATGACAAAAATGAAAACATCCATGTCCACCCTTCGAAGGCGACGACAATGCATCACGGAGCGACATCCGCCGGAAGTGGCATAACGAGGTCGTTGTTCCGCCCCTCTCAGCCCGCGCTTTCCCCAAACCCTCGACTATTTTTATACAGAACCCCATGGAGATTATTTTCGGTCGGCATTCATTCGAACTCAATACCATGGTGATGAATACTGGTTCGTATTAACAATTTGCCCGGAGGCTGTTTATGGGCGTAGTGAATATTTCGATGTTATAAAAGTTATAACTTTTAATAAGGAGTCCTTTCAAAAGAATGTTATGCTCGGATCTTTATGACAAAAAGTATCAAATTAATGGTTTATATGAAAGAATATTAGACGTTTTTCTAACTTAATAAACGTAATCATTTCCTCAATTTGTTATAGAAAGGTAGAAGGAATATGTTTTTGGTTACGCAATAACATTTCAAATATCGACCGTAACGTATTTTTTGTAATGAATACCTACCTATAATAGTTAATCGTATCAACATGCACTTCTCTTCACCTTTAGTATAATTTTATTTAAGTTTTTTTTTTGAATTTAATTCAGTAAGATAAGGGACAAGAAGAATCTTCACCCAAAAAATATCTGTGTTTGAAGTCGAGCCTGTGTTGAACAAAATTTCAGATTAACGGCAACTAAATCTAGTCCAGCTTAATCGTCAGAAGAAACAAATTTTAGCGTTTAACGCTAAAAGAAAACCTTTTCATGTATCCCCTCTTTTTGAGGGCACTTCTCTTCTCACGACTACGTATCAGATGTTTATGAGTGGCGATGATAACTTATCGCTTACCCGCATGCTCATTTGCCTCCTCAACTATAAAAATATGTCATATTATGTCGTACTATGAGCTCAGAAGGTAGGCACTGAATTGAAAATGCTAACTTATTAAAAGGAATAAGATTTTTTTGTATATATCATTAGAGTAAGATTTTTTTTAAATTTATTAAGGTTTACCAATGTTTGATTACATTTTATTTAACAAAATGGCTAAAGAACTAACGACTGAAGATGTTTAATTCCATCCTAAAAGTACCCACAATTTTAGGATGGAATTAATGTTATCCAGAGCACATTGAAAATTTTAAGTACTTTAGTTTTCGAATCATTTTGCGTCAAATAGCCATCTCGTCATTTTTTCGGCGTTGTTATAGCCTGCAGAAGAGTTTTTAGAGTGTGGCGAATATTTGGTTTTCACATAAGCCAGTATTTTTAACCGACTTTTTGAAGCTCTTGGCCCACGGAGGTAAGATGGAATTAAAATATACTGTAGAGCAATTTACTAAATTAAAAATTAATTTCAAAGTACTTATCTTTCTTGACCACGATGCCCTTGAGCAATGAAGGGTTTATAGGCCTACTTTGCTTTCGTGTTAATCCAGCTTGACTGGTAATAAAAAAATTGGTTAAAAATTCAAAAAATAGGTGCTATGCAAATAAATCAAATTCAAATCTTTTACATATATATATATATTTCTTCTGTACTTTGTTAGTCACTGATCTTATTCTAGATGGCTGGATAGATCTTGATGCATTTTTGTGTGTGTTTGAGTAGTTATCTGAATGGTTTAGATTCACAACTGAACCCGGCAGGTGGCGCTATTGTCTAGATCCAAAAATAACCCGTGTAATGCCGGGGCGGATCATCTCGTTTCCAATTTTATTTAATTAACTTTTTTTGTAAATTATAGTCACCAGTGTCGTTATTATAATGTTAGACAACTCCTTTTCTGTTGATTGATTGAAATGATTTTTAACTTCCCGCTAAGAAAATTGAAAATTTTCAAAAATAAGGAAGTTAGTGGTTTCTCTTCAATTTTCGAAAATTGTGTTTTCATCATATCTCGTCGTTTTGAGATCCCAGGAAGCTATTCTGACTAATTTCACGCGGACGTCCGTACGGATATATGTACCTATGTATGTGTGTAAGTATATAAACCTTTCATAACTTTTGAACGTCTTGATCGATTGGGATGCGGCGTTCTAAAGATCTCAATGTGGAATAGATTTGGTGATAATATAAACTGATTCAGATGAGTAGATTTTGAGAAATCTTAAAAATAAAAATTTTGAAAAACTGTTTTTTTAAATGACTTTTAAATGACTTAACAGATCGATTTCAAAAACTAATGAACTCTTATTCAAAAACTGACGTCGAATACCGTCTGAAAAATAAAAATCGGTTCATTCGTTCGTGAGATATCGAAGGAGAAAGAATTTGAAAAAAAAAACGTTTATTTAACATAACTTCGAGATTTCGCAACCGAGCATATTTGTGCTTCTTACATTATTCGTAGGACTTAAAAAAAACTACGTAGAATACTGTTTTGAACATGGAAATCGATAATGATCTGTTCATGAGATACCGAAGAAGAAAGTTTTTGAAAAATTGTTTTTTTTTCTAAATTACTCCGATATTTCATATTCAATTTCATAATTTGGTAAAATTTGGAGCGCTTTGCATTTGAAAGCGGGATGTTCCAGGGATGGCCTACAGGGTCAAACAATTTTTTTCTATAGTCTCATTAGTTGTTGGCACCGATGGTTTTGCCCGGCGGTACAAGCTCATAATAAACGATGCCCTTCCAATCCCACCATACACACAGCATTACTTTATTGCCTGTTAATCCGGATTTCGCTAGTCTGTGGAGCTTGACTACCCTTTGACCATGCGTGGGAAAGACAACCCTCTCACAGAATACCAGCATAAAATAGTAGCTCGATGCTGCTGTGTTTCGTATGGTAAGTGTAGAGTACCGGAGACCCCTTTTACTGTAAACGAGGCATTCCATCTTAGTCCTCACGGGTGACTACGCATCTGCATTTTGATTCGTAACCGAGGATAGATGTAGATGTCTATGAACCACAACAGCCACTTACCATCAAGTGGACTGCGCACTCGTTTGTCACCCAAGTCTATATTAAAAAAATGGTATTTTTCGCACGCTCTTGTCGTAGGTAATCTACTTTTTATCACCAGTGATCAATTTCGTGATTGTGTATGGCCAGACTTTTTCAAAGGAATCGAAAATATTTTATGGTCAATCCTCAATTCCTAGGGTATGTTGTAAATACCAATATGCCGATCTTGCTCCATCTTTTCAAAAACGGCATCGACTTTATCAGTATGAGGGCGACCAGAGTGAGCTGCATGTTTGACATCATAATTTCCGGACTGACAACACTTGAACCAACTTTATGCTACTCTTACTGGAACTGCATTAGATTCATAAAAGTCATAAATTTTTTTTTCGTGGCTTGAGTTGCTTTTTTACTCTTTTTTGTAATAAAACTTCAGAATGTATCGAATTTTTTCTTTAGATTAACTCATTTTGGCGGAAAACAAACAATTGGAAATTGGCGGGAAAGTGTTTTTTACTTTTTAATTTTCTTTTTGTTAATATCCTATGTGTACTGATATTAAAACCAGCCAGATACAAAAAGTACAACCAAAGAGATTTTTCTTCAATTTTATACTAACAAAATACGATGAAACTTTTCCCCCGACCTATTATTATTGACTGATTGTTAAAATGGTCATGTATAATTCGGTTTCTTAATTTTGTTCTGTATTGCCACAGTGAATTACATTTTAATTTGTATATGTAGATGAGAAAAAACAATATTTATTTGTTTATTACTATAGAATTTACAGGTCGAACCCAATGCAAGAATATATCTGCGTAGTTTATTACTACAACCTAATAACGTTTGCTTCCCCGGTCCACGTCAATATCAGCCCACTAGAGTAAAGCCTCTTAAATATAAGCTGCTCTAATTAGGACCTTTGACGAGCAACGCTAATATCTTGCGATCGCCTCGTTAGAACAACTTCACTTGTTGGGATTTCTATACAAATATACCTCTTTGTCCCTTTTCGTTGTCCCTTTAAACGCGAGATGTTTTTTGCATGGTTCAGCGATTTGCAAATCAGCCGTTAATTGTGTTGAAATCGCAGTAATATACGTGGTAGAGCCATGCTGCACATGTCTGCACATGCTGCGTTTCGCATGGTAGGTGTAGAGAACTGGAGACCCTTTTTACTGGAAACGGGGAATACCACCTTAGTCCTTAGAAGTAACAACGCGTCTGCATTTTGATTCTTAGTCGGGGATAAATGTAGGTGTCTATCGGCCACAGAATCCAATTACTACCAGGTGGACTGTGCGCTCCTTCGCCACGCTTATTATATAAAAACCTTGTAAAATACTTGTTTCTAACTGTGTTCATAAAATGAAGCGATGCGTATGGTTTTTTTTAATGTATATTTACCGATTTCTAGTAATAGGCTGAGCTGATTTAATAATTTTAATCCGTTTTAGTCTTTTGTAGTCGGCTTTTACTTTTTATCTAAAGTTGATTTTATTAAAATATCAAATTAAATAGTTTCATCAAAAACTTCATCTCCTATTTCGTTACCCTAAGATTTGGTATTTTTCTCCAAATTTATTTCAGACCATCCCTGAACACTATTGAAAAAAGGAATAATAACTAATAGATATCGCATCATAAACGTACAAAAAACATACACTAAGCCTTTTTTAACCGACTTTAAAAAAGGAGGAGACACTCAATTCGACTCTCGATTGTATTTTTATGTGTTTTGTTATTAAACGGTTTTGATAATTCTTTTTTTATTTGAAAGCTAATGCTTTTCATTAGCGCCATAAAATTTTTATCAAGACCTGACCAGTCGTTTTGATTTACCCTAATAATAACGCGCATTCAATAGACTTCGATTGCATTGATGATGTTGTCATTTTATTTATATTGAAGTCGGTTGTACAATTTTTTTTGTATAACCGATTTTAATATAACTTATCACTTGTTTAAAATGGGCTTAAAGAAAATTGACAACTTCTACATATTATTTGTGGCTTTGATTCTTTTGGTAATGATCAGATAGAAGACGTTACAGCCAATGTGCTGTTTATGGCAGTTTTAAATAAATTTCGGTTTTTTTTTGTCCAAATGAAAACGTTAAACGACAGAATTATTCTATTGGAAAATATCAAAAAAAATATTATCACTATTCAGCCTCTTGTTCCACGTGGTGAATATGACTAGGTAAATTTTTCAAGAAATGCATTTTTGAAAAAAAAAATTAAGGAAACAAAATGGTGTTATGAAAACTAAACCTCGTAACTATTTATCAGCAGTAAAGATTATTTCAGTCTTACTAACCATTAAGAACACTACACTCTAAGCTGTTCTAAACTCTAAATTAACTTCAGATTCTACTTTAAATTGTTCCACTATACGAGTTCAACTTCGACCTAGAAGTTAATGAACATTTTGGCTGAGCAGCGATCTCGAGATTATGATATATCTTGCACCTATTGCGTGATGATATATAGATCTAAGCCGTGGTCTTTAACTGTTGGCCGTATAAGCTTATGGTAGCTCAGTGATCTATGGAAAGGGCTATGTTCGTAGTTTCTTTGCATGATAGAATAACTCGTAATAGAAGATATCATAGAAGAACTCGTAATAAAAATTAGTAGGGCTACTGCGTAGGATTCTCTAAAAGTTTTGCAAAACTCAAAATAAATATATATATATATGTAATTAAGTAACATTTTACTGCTCTTAAAAGTTATCTCCATTACATTTTAAACACTTTTTCATTCTTTTAAACTATTTTTAAAACATATGAACTACTCATCTGAGGCCATGTTTTTACGTGCTGGTTGAAAGTTATCACAGCCTCCTTAGGTTCCGTAAACGTCCTATCATCAAATCTTTGACTTTTAGGAAAATAATGAAATCTCATGGTTCAAGGTCTGGATTGTGTGCAGAATGGGTCACGAGCTCCACATTTTCAGTAGCCAAAAATGACTTTGTCTTGTTCGCGGTATGTGCCGAAGCATTTTAATGTCATGGTGCAAAATAGATCAATAACCTGAAGTGGCAATACCGGCCATATAGCGCGAGCATGCCGCGTACTTTGATGAAGATAAATCAGGTCCTTTGTTTTAAAAAATTAATGATTTTTTAAAAAAACTAATAATTGTTAGCAGTGTACTGGCGGTGTAAGAATATCTACTACGCCATATCTTTTCGTGAGTGTCGCAAGAGGCCGCAGAGGGAAATTGAAACAGGAGATAGACAGCAGCATCTTCCTGAACTCAAAATTATTAAAAAAAAAACTACGGTAGCCGAGCGTGGCAACTATGGCGAAATCCTAATGAGAGAAAATTATGGGACAATTTGTGTTGAAAAGAATGGTTGGAACAGTTTGCTTCTTAAAAATAAAAAAAAAATTCTTGTAGCGAGGAAAAATAACAAAGAGAATTTTTGTATTTCATTACTAATAATATTTGAATGGGAGAAAGTTTCGTACTGGATTTATTAACGGACAACGCAAATTTAATCACATAATTTGTGCACAGCGTGAAACAAAAAGGGTAAACGTTAGTCCTGTATTTCGCGAAACCCAAAATTGTTGCTTCTTTGGATTGACGATAAATTCATTTTATGTAATCTTTTGTAAATTGATTATATTATTTCTAAATTATTTTTTATAGATCTGTAATTTTATTTTGCACTTATTTTTACATAATACTAGCGATCTACCTCGGCTTCACACGGGTTATATCTGGATTCTACAACAGCGCCATCTACGGAGTCCAACTATGCCCATAATCTTCACGGAAGTGCAAGCAATATATTGGCAAAGTTTTAACACAATCTAATGAACGGTATGGCAGGGCATAAAATACAAATAAACAAATTTTAATTTTTATTTATTGGGCTAGAGTAATATGCACACCCGCAATTAACTTTAAACAAAGAACGCCACTTCTCATTATCTCGTTGTGATTATACTGCCTATCTTGCCTTTCAAATAATATGTACACTTCATTACTTTAAATATCTTGGCTTCTTGACTAATATTCATTCCTTGAAATTTTGTCTAAAGCATTTATTCCTTGGAGATTTGTCTAAAGCAATTGACTCTACCAATGCTGATTTAAATAGCATTTCAAACCAGTGTAAATTTTATAATTTAAGCTTTTACTAATATTAGTACTGGAAGATCAATTGCAACATTGAATGGGCTTAATTGCATATCATTTTTGTCTGTACCCTTAATTCGGACAATGATCAAGATATAATTCAGGTTAAAAACTTTTACGTTGACTACAATATGTCTTATAGCGTAGAGTTAGTTAATCTATTCAGTAGGTAAGATTTTCCCCTTACTAAATTTTTAATTTTAATACAATTAAGACAAGATAATTGTCATAGTACTATTGAAAAAATGTTTGCATTTTTAGCTTTATAAGTAGATTCTAAATTCTTGTTTTACTACATCTAAAATTGTGTCTGGTCAGTTTACTACTTTAGCTTTAGTCAGGAATAACCTGACTAGCCTGCTTATGCTGACATTTGTTATTTTGATTTTACACAATAACAATAATGTCCTCAGACTGAATTTCACGTTAGTCACGGCGACCATTCTCAACGAAGACTGTACTGTATGCGCCAGCGTTGCACCCTCTATTCCCTCACTCTCATACTACGATAGGATGGTAACCCGATACGACTGGAGAGAGATTAAGTGTAGTGGACTTCGAGAGGGAGAAGCACCGTCAACTTCCTGACTCCAGGCTGCTACTGAGAATTTTTTGACAAAAAACCCAATAACTGAATTTGGCCCGATATGGGTTTCGAATCCGGGACTTCACGATCAGCAATCGCGTTAACGACTACTATAACAACGAGGCAGGAATAAGAATAGTAGCTTAATAAATCTGAAAGCAATCCTCGATTTATATTTAAACAGTTAGATCTGTGGTTCTTGATCCCCTATTACAGAAGAATTATTATTTTTTACGTGGTAGAGCCACGCTGCATCTTTACTGGTATAGTTGTAACACGAATGGGTCGGTTCGACCGGAGAAGGACAAGGTTAAAACACAAAGTAAAATAGCAGCTTAACGCTATTGTGTTCGTGTGGTAAGTGTAGAGATCCGGAGACCCTTTTTACTGGAAACGAGGCATTCCATCTAAGTCCTAACGGTTGACAACGCATCTGCATTTTGATTCGTAAACGAGGATAGATGTGAATGATAGTGGTTACAACCACTATCATCCACATTTATCAACTACTTAACATCAGATGGACTACGTGCTCGTTTGCCATCTTTATCCTATGATAAAAAGGAGTATTTTTATTCTGTTCAATCCTTTTACTCCCCTTTATTTAATTTGTCCTGTATTTCTGCACATTCCTCCTTCTTTAGAAATTCTTTTCCTGTCTCTGCTATGCACCTGCTGCTTTTTGATTTTGCTGTAATCTTCTACAGTCTCTGCTTTTCTTTTTATAGTCGTCGCGCTGATTTTTTGACGTGATAGAGCCATGCTGCATACATGTTATGGTGAGTGTAGAGGACCGGACACCCTTTTGCTGGTAACGGGGTATTCCATTTTAGTATCTACGGGTGACAACGCATCTGCATTTTGATTCTTAATCGAGGATAGATGTAGATGTCTACACTTAAGCCAAAGCATCCACTTATCATCAGGTGGACTGTATGTCCGTTTATCACTTGTACTATAAATAACCGACCAAGTGCGAGTCGATCTCGTACTTGAATGGATCCGTACCATCGTAAAACACGTTTCTAGTAGGGTTTAAATTTAAAATTATTTTTATTTTTATAATTTGTTGTTATAGCGGCAACAGAAATACACATTCTGTGAAAATTTCAACTGTCTACCTATTACCGATTATGAGATACAGCCCGCTGACAGACAGACCGACGGACGGACGGAACGCGGAGGCGTAGTGACAAGGTTTATCGCTTATCCGGTACGGAACCCTAAAAAATCTACTTTTGTTCAGCACGTTAGTTGATGAAACAAGTTAGAGTGCTCGAATGGCATAGAAGTTTTTAATCTTCCACTATCAGCGTAATATTGAGCTTATCAATAGTAAGAAACCAGTTAAAAATAATTATAATTTTATTACTACGATATAATTAGGTATTTAATTGTAAAAAAGGTACTGATAGCTTCATTCGTGTGAATTTAAATGGTTGCGTGCAACGTAATTATGTATAGCGATATCGCTAAAAATCTGGCTAATGCCGGAAATGCATTAGGAAAATAATACACAGTATTGTCCAGTATACAGGGCGGGAATGTTATATACGTACACCAAAAATATGACTCTACGATAAACATGAAAGATGAATAAATCTAAGTTTTACAGTTAATCTGATCCTCCACTAAATATGGCTTGACGAAATGGTAGTTTCTCACCGAGCTGCACCATTGCCGAGTAGTAAGTACTTAATTTCTGAGTTAAGGCCTTTAGGGCTAAAGGCCTAACCTTTGATACGGGATACTGGTTTAAGCTCAAATGACGAGTCGGCTCTAAGATCTATAAATCGTAATTTTAGAGTAAACCTTCATAGTTATTCCGATTAAATTCATATCTTTTTATAATTTAAAATCATTAAATTTAATAAAAGAAAGCATGCTTCTTGACTTTTAAGGTTTGTTAGTAGATAAGCCGTGGTAGCTTAGAGGCTATGCACTTGCCGTAAATATGAGCAAACTGGGTTTGATCCCCACTGGAAAAAATTAAATTTTTAATTGTTTCTACCACCGATTTACCTTAAGCATGTCGGTGAAGAAAAACATCGGGAGGAAACCTGCAAGTTAGAGGACGTAACTACTTCGAGGACATGTGAAGTTTGCTAGCACGTATTGGACAAGCATGGACTCCATTAATAGAGGGTTATAAAGGCTGAGTACCCTGAGAGGGTAATCGTTACCATTACGGTAAGGAATACTCTCAGAAATGAGAGGACACCTGTGAAGTATGTAGGCTGTAACTTTAGTTCAGTTTTGTTTTGGCACTGCCTCTTTTTTCTAGTAGATTTGAACACGACTTCTGATCACAAGGACCCGGGTTCGAATCCTAGCACTATAATCCTGATTAAGACTGGTCAGTGTGACCGAAATTTGGTTTGGGAGGCGTTATTATTATTTAGTTTTATTTTACTAGTATCAGTAGATAATTTTTTTTCAAATAATTGCCTTAGTTACGTTTAAAGAAGTTTGATAGATACAAAGTTATACATTTGTTTTGAGAAGTAGGTGTGAATAATCTACTAGAAAAATTATCTACTAGGTTTGAAATATTCTAGTGCGAGTATGTAATATATTTTAATTTAAAAAAAAAACTAATTTTGCAAGTATAGCTTAGCGACTGCTTATCAACGTATTTTTATTTTGGGATAGGTATATCCTTTTCTACAAAATATAAAATAAGGATAAGGGTAATATATATATATATATATATATATATATATATATATATAAGCAATATAAGTAATATACAAGTATCCCACATGAACTTAATATCTTTATTATTAAGGCAATGCAAGCATTTTGCTCCCCCTGAAGAAAGTACCAATTTTTATAGCTAAAAGCTCCTTATCTTCTTTTCCACTCCAACAGTAAAGTCCGCAGAAACGAATATATTGCTGATCATTTAGAGACTTTGTCATAAATTTATGGATTATGTTGTAGTTGTAATATACCAACATAACCGTGGCGTAGTGAATTATAAATAATGTTGTTGTACATGCAAGTATCTACATAATATTGTATTAAATAATAACTAAAAGCATCACTTATGTATAATCGCAGCATCTTACTGGTAAATATTTTTATATTTGACAAACTTAAAACCCTAAACATTACATTGTTCAAAAGGAAATGGGCATTTTTGTTCGACAGTGGACTTTGGATAGGTTGTAACTAAACGGTTAATAGTAACATTACGTAATCAATAAAAGGAACCAGGCACGCAAGGTCCTCTTGAAAAGGAACCCAGCGGTCTTAAACTTTCGGGCTCTGGAACAGAAGGGAGGAATCGAGGCTTCTCTCGATCCGGGAATAAAACAGCAATTATCTTCAAACCGTTCCGTGAGAGAGTAATCACTTTCCCTGTCACTTCCCTACACTTTTTCTTTCTTCTTCTTATTGACTGCTGGTTTGATTCCCGAACTTCCTCGAAGGATTCCCGATAGAGATTTCATTATTAACATGATACTTTTTGACTTTATTTTTATTGTAAAAAAGTGTATTTGGCATAACATTTCTAACTTTCACATCAATTTTTTTGTTGAAATGTATGTAATAGTAACTATTTGTCTAATCATAGATTATAAAAATACTAAGCTATAACAGCTATATCTTATATACATAGGGCATCCTAATAGTGCCACAAAATCACACACAAAGGCACTCGTCATGTCAGAGATTATCTTTTATTCAAATGTTTTTATATGTGTACAAATGGTTCTCCGGTTGAGTTTGTATCCAAGAGATACTAGTCAGTCATCAGCTACATTAATTATACGCAAAAATTTATGAAATTTAAAAAAAAAACATGGCAGATCAGGGGTTAATCGCATACTGTATATTGCACAGTACGCGAACAACCCGGGTTCGACTCCGCCAGAATCTGTGCCATTTAATCATGTGTATGTCACGTGAAGCCTGCATGTATGAGAAATGAAAAAAAATCTGTCATGAAGTTTCCCAACGCGAATCGCGCACTGATTGTTAATTTACGTTTTTATACTCATAAAATAAGTATTAAGTTAAAAAATGTATTAGTCAATACAATATTTAAGGAGGTAACATTTCAACATGCTTAAATTAAATCAGACTAAATCATTAACGATTTACTAAATTTTATTATATTATTGCCATAACTGACTATAATCTATATAGAAAACCAATTAAAGTTTAAGCCAATTAAGTTTTAAAATAAAAAACTTTCACTATAACTAATGCATGAAATTGCATGCGCAGAGATTTTCCGTCACGTTGGAAAATTTGAGACTTGCGGTGGTGAGTGGGGATAGGATGTTGGTTGGTAGGGGTGGCAGTGGTGCGGGGGGAGGCTTGGATGTAAACACAAAGCTTCAGTAAAACCGGCAGTCACGTGGCGCGCCCGCCGGGGGCACATCACTCTTAAGGGTGATTTCCTGTGTGTTCATGATAACAAAAACAAAATAAACAAACTGAAAACGTTGTTATTTAATGTTCCAAAGAAATCATCCTTAAGGGTGATGCGCCCCAGAAATTTCTGTGTATAGCATATCTTATATATTATCACATATTAAATGTTTACGAACTGTATTGACTTAGAGTAATTATTGTATTAAATACAACAACCACTCTAAAGAATATCAATACAAAACATATCAAATTAAATTTAACATATCTAAGGCATATTGTATACTAGAATCTAGAAGTAGTGATGTGTGTATATTGTGTATATAAAGATGGGGTAAGTTATTTTTAATTTTGAAAACATATAATATATCACATTGTGTAACTGTGTTAATTTAAAAAAAAAAATTGATAAATTCTTATTTCCAAATAAATCAACTTAGTTTTTTTTTAAAATTTTTATTCTATAAAAAATAATTTTGCAAAGTTTTACACCATTTTGAGAACCCTCATAATGACATAATATATTTTTGTAGTAACTATGAGTTGATACTACGGAGATGAGGCTACAAGCAGCACCGTGCTTTGTGTCAGATTTACGCGCAGGTCTAGCAGCAGTGGGCTTGTGATGGACCTTTGTGACGCTAATAATAATTTAACTATTTCCCTGCCTCGTGAATCATATATGAACATTTCGGTTGCATATCTATTGTATCTATTACGCCGAAAGGAATACTATAAGTTCCAAAATTAAATGAATGGCCCAGTTCATGAAACCTCAAGTCCTTTTTTCTGTTTTGGTATTTTTGCACACAAATTTTTATTTTTGTCCTTGAAAATAAATTTTTAGATAAGTATGATTGTCAAAGAAAAATGTTTATGGAGTTCTTTAAAATAACGTCTTATAATCTAAATACTACATATAAGCTATTTGGACTCCTCCGCTTGATCTTCAGTTGCATAATCACCATAACATGTAGTTATTTCTACAATATTAGTATGAAAATCTTACAAATGACAAAATTAGAAAAATAATATAAGGACATGAAGATTTTAGAACATAGAAATTTGTTATAATAAACTCAATGGTCCAAAAATCTAAAGAAATTAAAAAAAAACAGTACGTAGGAATGTGTTAGAAATTAAATAAATAGACTAAACTATAGAAAATGAAGAGCTTTAACGGCCTGCTAGAGCATAAAATCCCTAATTGGACTTTTTTCACTTATTTAGGTCAACAAACAGTTTCATAACAAGAATTTGAACTTCTTGAACTGAGCCATTGAATAGTTTTCACATTTTGAAAAATTTCCTAAGGAATTAATGTTTTACATTCATTAAAAAGTCGAAGGAGTAATAAATATTTTTTTCACTCCATTTTATATTTTTCACATCATATTTATCGTGTTACTAAATCTCTGAGACCGTCTGAGAAATATACATATGAAAGAAGCTAAGGGATCATTAGCTTAAAAACTTTCTCAGTTATGTTTAATCCAGATAATAAAAAGCTTGGTAGCTACACTTTAGCTGCGGCATTGAGGGCTGCAGATTCCTTCTCGGATTAAGTATACATACACATATAAAATAACGTATAAAAGACACTCTAGACGTATTCAGAATTAATGTAAATTCGTTGCCTTCAATTAGTTCTATGTGGTGATGTATTAGACCTGAAGATATTGCTTACTGCACAAAAAGATAACATTGCATAACGGTGTGATGAAGTTCGAACTTACCAGATCTGACAACTTAAATTAACGTTAAGCATAATCTCGATTATTTTAAGGCTCATTGATTAATCCTAAATTCAGATGCCTATACTGGCACCACTGAATATGCAAATAATAATCCTTTTATTGTTGTTAATTTACCCAGTGCTTGATGGCGATGAGAAATGTCTTGAAAACTACTTGTCTAAGAAATTTAAAATAATACAAGGATATGAAATTAGTCAAAAAAAATTCCAGCTTCATGACCTAAATAGAGAGAAACCTGGGCACAGCTTTTATTTACCTACTCTAGGTTTAATGATTTTGCAAATTTCACACGTGCGAGAGCCACGTCGCTGCAGCTATATCATAGTTGTAGCACGAATGGGGCAGCTTGACAGAATACCAGTGTGTAATAGCAGCTTAACGCGGCTTTTTGAAATCGTTTTTACTGGAAACTAGGCATTCTATTTTACACGCATCTGTATTTTGATTCTTCTACTACTATACTATATTCTTTTTATACTATGTCTGCGTTTGTCACCCTAATTCTTGAACGTTTTAATCTTTTCTTTGACATTGAATTGTGCTTGATATTGATATTGTATAAAGACGCCATGTTTTGGAAGAGTAAGACTTTTTGTAGAGAAAATGCAGAAGAAAGAGTGAGTAGCGCGTTTAAGAAGGTTCGTAGTTAGAATCTTTAATCGAAACTTTCGGCGTGAAATAGAGGGCTTATTATTTTTTGGGTTTGAATTCTATCTTTTATAACGTAAAGATTTGACGAACCCGTAGCATTTTCCTTCACTGTACCGTAGAAAATCTTAAGGGTTCGTCAGTAGGGATCTTTAAGACTTAGACGGCATTACTTTTAGTACTGCCCGCTGGGCTTTTACAATTTCAAAAATTATTTTTCTTTTGATAGCCCCACCCCAGGTCAGTGTACAGTAAGATCTTGTTATGAAGTTAGGAGTTGCAAAAAGCGACTTATTAGCGATTAGCGATTATGGCTTTTTTAATAAAATTAGAAAATTTAAGGCTGCCGTAAAGGGCTAGCGGTACACTGAAACAATGCCTATTGAATACATATAACTTCATCACGTTTTAACATCAGTTTACAACAAAAAAAATGAAGTTTTTATACAAGAATACGTTTTGAAAATCGTAAAACCTTGTTGTTATTTAAATCCTTAAAAGTGACAGCTGAACGATCACAGAATGTTTAATTGTTGCACTTTTAATACCGGGCGGCGCGTTGAGATAAGGCATTATGAGATCTAAACAATAAAATTAAGATATAGTGCGCTGCGTTTAGATAGGGCTATACAGGGCGGCATGTTGAGTAAAAACATTATAAGAACTAAACAAAAAAATTGCTTAAGGAACTCTTGTTGCCTTGTTTTGAAGCAAATAGAAATTATAAACATCGATTAAAAAAAGGCTTCAGCTACGAATCAAACTACCTCATTTGGTAAAATAATGAGCAAAGGTATTATATTTTTTATACGTGGTAGAGCCATGCTGCAGTTATATTAGTAGTATAGTTGTAGCACGAATGGGTCAGCTAAACCGGGGAAGGACCACGCTCTCACAGAATACCAGCGTGAAATAGTAGCTTAATGCTGCTGTTTTCGTATAGTGAGTGTAAAGAAGCGGCGACCCTTTTTACTCGAAACGAGATATTCCATCTTGGTCCTCACGGGTGACAACGCATCTGCATTTTTATTCGTAATCGAGGATATGATGTCTATGGGCCACAGCCACAGCAGCCACTTACCATCAGGTGGACTGTGTGCTTGTTCACTCTGTCCTATAAAAAACATGTATATATTGATATTTTTACTATTAAGGATTAACTCTTGCAAAGAAACATAATCTATCAAATCAAAGGAAATCCTAGCCTGTTGCATTGCGAAAATGTACAAGCATTGCAGAAATACTACTTGGTGACACGAGTCCTTTTCTGTCTGGGAGTACGTCATGATGAGTACGACCCTCTTGCCTATTTCTGATGTCAAATAGCAGTGCTTACACTGCTGTCGTCCGGTGTAAGGTCGGAGAGCCAGTATAATTATAGACTGTGTGGCATTTCACATTATCCCTTAGAGGTGCCACATTAGTAGCCATCTTTGTTTAAAGTCGGCTGCAGGTGTCCTTGGACTGCAATAGTCGCTTACTTCAGGTGACTGTAAGTTTGTTTGTCATGACAGTTTTAGGCTTTTTAGGGTTCCGTAGTCAACTAGGAACCCTTATAGTTTCGCCATGTCTGTCTGTCCGTCTGTCCGTCCTCGCTTAATCTCTGTGACCGTTAGCACTAGAAAGCTGAAATTTGGTACCAATATGTGTATCCATCACGCCGACAAAGTGCTAAAATAAAAATTGGAAAAAAATGTTTTATTAGGGTAGCCCCCCTATATGTAAAGTGGGAAGTGATTTTTTTTTTAATTTCAACCCTTACGTGTTATATATTGTTGAAAAGGTATTTAAAAATTAATAGGGGTTTACTAAAATCATTTTTTGATAATGTCAATAATTTCGGAAATAATCGCTCCAAAAGTAAAAAACAATGTGTCCCCCCCCTCTAACTTTTGAACCATAGGTTTAGAAAATATGAAAAAAATCTGAAAGGTAGAACTTTATAAGAACTTTCTAGGAAAATCATTTTGAACTTGGATGGAAACAGTTTTTGTACAAAAAAGACAAAAAGTTGTACAAAACAATTTCTGGACTAAGTTTTAGTATGATCGTTTAAGCAAGCATTTTTTTTTAACTTCGTTTACATATTTTATTATCCTGAACGTATCTTTTTTCAAACAAAAAAAGAATTATTAAAATCGGTTCTCGCAATCCAAAATTACTATGTATTAATTAGTCTATGTATTAATTAGTAACCCAATTCCCCGAGAGATGGCGCTGTAGGTACTTATTACATTGGGTCGGGTATTATCGAATAGTTCGGTTGGTCTCTCCTTTGCATCGCCTACCGCGGAGCGTGCAATGTTGCACGCTCCATGTTCGCGCACGTACGCACTACCGGGAGCAGTTGCAGGAGCGCGGAGCGCTGCTGGAGCGCGAACATAATGGATTCCCACCTTTAAACTCATAAGTGGGAACGCTTATTGTGACGGACGGGAAACTACGGAACCCTACACTGAGCGTGGCCCGACACGCTCTTGGCCGGTTTTTTTGTATAATGTAAGAGAGGAATGTAACCAAGGACAATGTAACCGGGTTGTGTTATTTTTTAAGAAGTAGGAGATTTTGTTAAATTACCTGTTGGAAAACGTTTCATCTTACCATTCAGGGACATGAAAAAGTGAATGCAGGCGTTAATGGGTAGAGTACGGAGACGGTACGGAAAACTGAAAAGGAAAAGATTCTACAAGTTATAAGTGATGTTGTTTGTTTAACTGTACCAGGTTCTGGTGCTGGTAGGTTTTCCCGATTTTTTGAACGATGGCATCCAAAGAGTTCATGTCTCTATAAATGTTACTTCACCTTTAGAGCCTTGTGGAATATTTAGGAACGGTGGCAAAAGACTCGAAGGTATGAGTTCGATCCCTTGGGAGAGACGTAAAGAACTTGTATTCACTTTAGCAGCTTCTCATCTCAGGGGTGCTTTGTATAGTACCAGAGGCTGCTGAAGTAAGCAAGTGGTGCAAATATGAGTCACTGAAAGATGATTACGTACTTGTGTTATTTGCTGTAGAGACTATCTGTCTGTGGGGTTCACGTGCAGTAAAGTTCCTAAAGAAACTGTATCCGCGACTGGTCGTCGCTGCTGGTGATAAGAGGCCTCGAAGGCTAAGTATTGCCATTCAGCGAGGAAACGCAGCCAGCGCTCTTGGCACGGTACCACGGGGAGTAGGACTGTATGACAATTGTAGTTTTTATTTTGTTATTCTTATTATAGTTTTTAATATTGCATGTATTTCAATGTTATATAGATTAATTATTATACTACAAGGTTGTTAAAACGATTTAGTAGTTCGAGTTGAGAGTTATGGGGATTTTGGGTTCATTCACTCATTAATTCATAACAGCCTATCGAAAGACCACAGTTGAACACAGACCTCTCCTATAGTTTGCCTCCCCCATAGATTACCTTATTGCTAACCAAACCGCAGTCTTTTATTACTTTGACTTGTTAGTAGGAAGATATTGTTGCGTGTATCTTGTTTCTGTTGCCTCTTATGACATCAACGGAATCACACGGGGTGGCATGGATTTTTCTTCGCCGCCACTATACGGCATTTCGGATTTTGGATAATAGTCTCATATTAAAGTTTATACCTTTAAACAAGCAATTCTTGTATATATATATATATAATCGGAATCTTGGATACGGCTCCAACGATTTTCATAAAATTTAGTGTCCGGGGAGTTTCGAGGGCAATAAATCGATCTAGCTAGGATTTATTTTTAGAAAATGTCTTTTTGTCCGTGTTTTTAGGCAATGAAAAACTGCTACAATATCGTTAGAATAAGAAGGTAAATTTTGACAGTTTGTTCAAGATTACAATTAGCTTACGATTTTGTGATCGCCCAATATACCAAATATTGGGCGATCACAAAATCGTAATACCATGGTTCGAGCCCAGACCGACCGACAGACTTTTTTAAATTTTTTTTTCAAGTTCCTTTCTTTTTTGAGAAAATCTGTTTTTTCGAGCCCTTTTTTTAGTATTTTTTAAAAACACGAAAATTGAAATTAAACTAATTGCACTCATGATTTTTTATTCAAATAACCAGTTCAGTTTTTTCTATTATGTCGCTAAGATCAAAAAATATTATTTGTATTTCATCAGTATGTAATTTGTATCTAAATATAATTTCCAAAACACACGAATTAAAAAAAAACTGAGCGAAAAATACCGAGCAAAGCTCGGTCAACCTTGTACTTAAAGTTTAATATGTAGTAAGGTACAATTTGCTTTTTACCATTTGATTACTAAAACATTACTGAATATTTGATGTTAAGTCCTTTAATCTACTTATACGTAGAATCATCGAGACTAATGCAAGTCCATATTCGTATTTTTTAATAGAATTAGGGTGACAAACGAGCACACAGTTCTCCTAACTGTAAGTAGATCTTGTGACCCATAGACATCTACTTCTATCCTCGATTAAGATTCAACATGTAGATGAGTTGTCATCCATTAGGACTAACATGAGATGTCTGATTTTCAGTAAAAATTGGTATTTGGTTCTCTACCCTCGCTATACGAACTCACAGCAGCATTAAGCTGTTATTTTACGCTGGTATTAGGTGCCACTTTTCGAGTTTCATATAGAGGTCTTCCTCCAGCATGAAGTATGCTAGTTATGAATGCCTTGAGTTCCGTTATTTAATTCCAAAGTTTCCTACTCTCAGCTCAATATTTCCTTGTGGGGTATTTCGCGTTAAAATTTTTCCATCAAAACCATATAAGGCTTTTGAGATATTCCCTTATATTGCCATCACTTCTTTTTGGTGCGTGGTGAAGATTGGTGCAAAAACTGTATGGTGATCATTACGTTATTCTCGATGTGTTTGCGTATGCAAACACATCGAGAATAACGTAAGATGGCATACAAAACTCCGATGGAGATTATTTTAACCCATGGTCCAATGTTTACATGATTGTCACCAATATTTGCCAATACTCACGTTTGCCAGTTTAGCAACAAAAGGAACCATATTTTTATAAATAATTTAATTTTGTTGGCAAAACATTTCCTCTCCATCGCTTTTTACGATACTGACATTACTCTTAATGCACTTGCACGGCATGAAGATTGCAAGTATCAAGTTATTTAGTTCATTAAAGTCGATGGAGACAGGTGGCTCAGGACCGTGCTTTGTGGCATTACTTGGGGGAGTCCTATGTTCAGCATTGGACTTGCTGTGCTTGCCTGTAATGATGGATGGAGGGATAGAATGGAAATATTTTATAAATTTTTAGTTTTTGTTTTATATTGTGAAGAATATGATGTTCAAAACAATGTTAATTTTCCACAAGCCTCTGCAAAATGTTAAGCTTTCATTATAAACATTATGCTAAAAAAAATTATTTCCCTATACCATTGTACCAAAAATGGAAAAAATGCATATGCTTTTACATTTTTATTTGTTTTAATATAATGCCATTCGCAATTACATCAAATCTATTACGATATTATAAAAAGCTCTCTAGTTCCCCCTCTAAACATCCGAAACTAATTCAATAAAATGAACGCCCGAGAAAATTCTGCAACTAGTGTACGTCAGGAGTTGTTTATGTCGGCGAAACGTTAATAGAGTTATTAAATTTAGCGTTAATTTATTCAATTTCTGTCAGGCACCGAGACAATGGTAGCAAGGGGCGGAGCTTGCCGGGCGCCGCCCGCTCGCACACCTGTAATCGATACTATGTACCTGTTTAATTCATTCCGAATATTATACATGTATACAAATGCTCTTTGTTGTAAAGGCTATATTCAATTTGATGTACATTCGATACTAGTAACATTTTGTTACTGTTTTTGTTCGGTGATTCGCCATTACGAATAATGGAATGCTCTATTATTTGAAATATAGAGTTCTATTTTTATCATTTCATTCGCCCTTTAATATAGCTTTCAGATATAGTCCATGAATTCTTTTCTTTGTATTATATCACATAAAAATAGGCACATTGAAATGTACAATTGCTTCTTGCTTTTTTTGGGATAGGGTGACAAACGAGCACACAGTCCACCTGATGGTAAGTGGTTGCTGCGGCCCATAGACATCTACATCTATTCTCGATTACGAATCAAAATGAAGATGCGTTGTCACCCGTAAGGACTTGGATGGAATGCCTCGTTTCAAGTTAAAAAGGTCTCTAGTTCTGTACACTCACCATACGAAACACAGCAACATTAAGCTAATACTTAACGCTGGTATTCTGTGAGAGCGTGGTCCTTCCCCGGTCGAGCCGACTCATTTGTGCTACAAATGTACTAGTAATATACAAGCATCATGACTCTAACAAGTAGATTGATACTACGTAATTTCCTACGTACAGAAAAATAATATTATATTGCTGCATATCATATGGTAACATCAATTACGCCGCAGATCAATGGTACTTCATGTTGTAACGATACAAGAAGATAAGAATATATTCTTAGAAGTTTTAAACTGAATTTTATTGGGTCTCGAGCGAAAACAGCTTGATATACGTCCCCAAGGAGCGATCGGTGGGCAAACATCGCGATCCGGCGGAATCGAAGCTTTCGCCTATTTTATTTCTGTTTATTTCTTCTTAAAATACGGATGCTTTTGCAATTTCTAGTCTTTTCCTTATTTTTAAAAGATTTCCAGTAAGAAATACGAAGTTAAATGTAAATAATATATTTTTTTAATTTTTTTGCGAAGATCGATAAATAATTTAAAGTTTAAATATCTCGATTAGACCACGGTATCAGGACACCAAACAGCCCGGACCTTAGGTGACTACGCATATTACAAAGCATTTCAAATGCCTGGTACCCCAAATGAAGACAAAAATCCTTGCTTTGGTATTTAACAATAGCGCCCGTGGGCTATATGAAGGCTAGTTATAGTGAAAGATGAAGTATGCAGTTTAACGTGGTAGAGCCATGGTGCAGCCATTTCATGGTTTTAGCATGAATGGGTTGGTTCGAATAGGAAAGGATTCTCACAGAATACCATCGTAGATAAGCAGCTTGATGCTACTGTGTTTTGTATGGTGAGTGTAGAGAAGTGGAGACCCTTTTTTTACTGGAAAAGGGTATTCCATCATAGTCCTCAGGTGTGACATTGCGTTTGCATTTTGATTCTTAATAAAGGATATAATATGTAGATGTTTATAGATCATAGCATCCACTTACCATTCGGTGGACTGTGAGCTCGTTTGAAAACTTTATTCTATAAATTAATGTAAAATACTACGTAAAGTATAAACTCAACGTGAAAAATATACAGCGCTATATTAAGGCTTAGCTATTAAATGCCACGAATATGTCACAAAAGCTTCATCAAAAAGAGAGGATATTAGACGTTCTTAGTGCAGTTGAAGTGTTTTTCTCCTTTACTGTTCCTCCGACTAACCAAAGTAGAAGTAACGCACGGAAGAGGCCCTTCTAGTTGTAATAAGTAATGGAAGAATGATCTCTTTTTATCAAGATGCCTTCCGTACATAAACACTCACGCCTGTCACCCAGAGGGGTAGGCAGAGACTACAGACTTCCATTTGGCACGATCCCGACACACCTCTCTCGCCTCCTTCACATCCATACACCTACGCATACATGCTCATCGGTTAAGGGTACTCCTAATTTGGCCCGTTTTTAATAAATCGCCGATTTGGTCGATAAATTTTCGCCTAGGACGTCCCTTTCCGACTCTGCCATTCACTTCTGCAACATAAATTTTCTTTGTCACTCTTTCCTCATTCATTCTTTCCACATGACCTACCCACCGAAGCATTCCTTTCTTAATCCTGGTCACAACATCATCTTGCAAACCACACTCTTCTCTTATCACACAATTTCTCATCCTGTCACTCAGATTCAGCCCTAGCATATTCCTTAACGACCGCATTTCTACTGCGTTTATTCTACTCTCGTGCTTCTTCTGCCACACCCAGCTTTCACTACCATACGTTAAAGTAGAGACCAACACAGCATTATGAATTGCCATACGTGCCTTTTTTGACACATTTTGACTCCTTACAATACAGGGTAGGGCCCCATTTACTCTATTTCCTGCGTTCACTCGTCGTTCTATATCCTTATCATATCTCCCATCTCTACTAAATACGCAACCCAAATATAGAACCTTACCTACCTCCTTCCGTCTTTGATTTATATTATTTGTTATATTAAATATACTAGCTTTTACTTACGACTTCATTCGCTTAGAACTTGTAGGTCTATATTAGTGGTCAATGGAAATGTTTTAAAATAAAAATCACAATAAAAATCTATTAATCTTACGTCAAAAGGTCTTATCACTTTATCCTTCAACACTCATAATTTGGTTGTAAAATGGTTTAAAGTAAAAAATAATATTAAAATTGCAACAACTGCAAAAACAAGGGAAAGACAGGTACGTTGCCGCCCCGTTTTAAAAATAAGGAGGCTCTATTTGTCGCATCGGTCCAAAGCAAATTGTTGGAAAAAACTGATACCAAAAAGAAGTCGTACAGGGAAGAAAAATTGTGGGAAATAGCACCGTGGTGAGTGCCATGCATCTAGATTATCACAAATTTTGTTCAATGGTGGAATTAGGCAGCTGATATTAATCCAGACTAAGCTTCTGAACGCACCCTGTTGTAAATGCGACAGAAAATGCAAAGGAATGGAAAGTCTCTTCGCAGGGCCAGTGAATTGTGCCGGTCAGAAGGAACTCGATCACCGATAATTTGGACCGCTCTTCGCTGGATGCGGTCAATTAGAAGAAGCTGGCACTGGGGTGCTCAACTCAGAGATAAGAACTGTATTTCATGTAAGGCCGAATTTGCGTCTTGTAAAATTGCAAGCTGTGTGCCGGCACGAAGTACTGTTCCGCTTTACTAAGCAACCCGACTTAAACTAAGCCATATTATTTAATATGCTCAAAATAACTAGCACGTAAGTTAATTTGTTGTGAGTAGCTAAATGTAATGGAGATCAATAAAGGTGAACGTCTAACGGTTGCGAAAAATTCAATAAACTGTTTCTAAGTTATTTTCGGTTGAGTTCACAATTTTCTATATTAAATCGCCGGAGCGGCGCGGGCGGGTTGCTACGATACCTTAGAGGAGTTAATAAGTCATAAACAGCAAGTTAGAGGGGGATGGGTGCATTCATTTTGCCTTTTGTCAAAGTGAGAGGGGGCCAACCCCCAGGTAGCAGTGGTGATACGCAATCGTCTGGAAAAAGGCGCTTTGAGAAGAGCTATGAGGTGTCTCCATGCTGACTAATGTGATTTTTGAACGCAGTATTATATTAGTCAAGCTTCTAGTGATGAATATGTGGTACAAATATACATGTCATGTGAATTGTTTAAATGTAATCGTAGTTCTGATCTGTTTTGGTGCTTAAAATAAATGGTATTATTTTTTAATCGATTATGTACACAGAATTATGAACAAACTTACTGATATAAAGTAAAGTAAAGCGATAGTACCGTAATGGTGGGGTGCAGACCTCGATTTCAAAAGGTTGTAGGCTAGAATCCGCTATTAGACTACTGTCGTGAACCATTCCTAACTCATGCATTGTTATACACTGTTGTCTTAATTAGCATATGTTCATCCTGGATCTAAGCAACACATGTAACACTTATCTGGGAAAATATGTACTCCGCCCAGAAGAAGTGAAATTGCTCACGGCTATGCAACTCCTTCTATTCATTGAAGACATAGGGCTTAGCAGTGAACTATAGCCATAGCAGCGATCACAATAGATCTTTTAGGTAGCAGTGATACTGGTCCCTAGACCTGCATAGCTGTTCGCACATAATAAAAAAAAACTCATGCATTACAGCAGCTTAGTAGGAGTGGTTAAAGGCAGCATTAGCATTTCTACAATTTTTTCAAAATAAATCTATATAAATAAAAATGAATTGCCGCCTGTATTAAAGATCATCACTTGAGAACAGCTGGACTGGTTTTCATGAACTTTTTGTGTGTCTGATTAAGTCCCTGGATCGTTTAGATTCACAATTGGACCAGGAAGGTGGCGTTGTGGTCGAGATCCAAAAATAACCCGTGCGAAACTGTGGCGAATCTCAAGTCAATATTAAAATATTCAAAAAGGTTGAATGTGTGTTATTGAATAATAGAATGTAAGTAATATGTTTTTAGAAATAAGGATGATAAACGAGCACAGTTCACCTGATGGGGTGTGGTTGCCCATGCCTTAAGTCCCTCCCGGGTCGAGCTAAGCCAATCCTGCTGCAGCCACAATCACCGCAGTGTGACTTTACCATGTTTAAATTATAAAAGCTAAAAATTTATGAACTTCTTTTTTTTGTAAATTATTTAAAAGTGTTTTAATTGCACAAATTTCACCTATCAAATAGAGGAAATGCATAAAATACCTTCATTGAATAATACTTTAAGACACAAATTACATTTTCAGTATAAGAAAATCATTAGCTCTCATAATATTAATCTGAATTTAAATTGCACACAGACAAATATCCTGACACAGAATAATTATTGCGAGTCATACGAATAGTGGTTTGCCCTGTAGTTGCGATGTAAGAATACCCACTACCATATCTCATGAATAGAATAGAATCATTTTTTATTCAATATAGATTACAAGTACATCTTATTGAAAGTGATTTTACGTTACCACTGGTTCGAAAAAAACCTCTGTTCTGGGAAGAACCAGCACGAAACCCAGCGGGAGTTTGTCTTAAATAAATTTTACAATGTCAAGGGACACAAAATATTTGTGGTTGTCGTAAGAGGCAAAGGGGAAACAAATCAGGAGGGGGGTATCAAAAGTAAAAAAACTGCGGTTGTCATCCTGCAAATATCCCCCGTATGAGACAATTTATGGGGGAGGCCTATGTTCAGCAGTAAACTCTGATATGCTGTAATGGTACGGATACGAAAATACTTCTTCCGAGTTAAAAAACAACGTGTGCAATTCAAAATAAAAATAAAGAAGAGAATAAAAATGGTAATTCAAACAAAATATCACTGAACGCATCTATTATTTTATATTTAAATAATTATACTTTATAAGTAGTAGAGCCATGCTGCAGTCGGGGATGGACTACGCTCTCAAAGTATACCAGCGCAAAATAGCAGCCTAAGAGCCAATCCTCTTTATAATGCCGTTCATAGTTCGTTCTCTGTCCGATCTCGGTCTGTTCGATTATCAACTAATAAATATGTGTGTGCATTCATACTATCCGTAACATTCAAGTTTCGGTCGAATCCCATTCCGTTATAATAAATCAGACCGAGATCGGACCGAGAACGAAGTGTGAACGGCAAATGAGGATCGGCGACCGAAAGCACTTTTTACTGGATACGAGACGTTCTATCTTAGTTTTAGGGGTTATAACGTGTCTACATTTTGATTTTTAGTCGAACATAAATGTAGATGTCTATATGCCACAGTATTCATTTACCATCAGATGCACTATGCGCTCGTTTGTCACTCTTATTCTATAAAAAAAAATTGATTTCGCATAGCACAGCAATATTAAGTTGTATCGCGGATGTAGAGACTAAAGCATATGCATTGTAAAGAGGCGAGTTACAAAGGCCGATAAGAGCTGAGTGCGCTCTCTACTGGCGACTCGATCGCCGTTAAGTGCCCGCTGGATGCCTCTTTGCTAAGCTGTAAGCACAATGGGTGTGCTTACCCCATATCTCTGTAGTGTTTAAAAGTTGAAGTGAATGATCAATTTAACGAGGATAAACGACAATTACATTATTTAAAAAAATCTCAGGTACAGAGAGTCTAATACATTTATGTGTTTGAAACAGAAACAGAAACAGAAACTTTTTTTATTCAATGTAGATTATAACAATACTTATTGAAAGTTACGTTTTTAATTTACCACCGGTTCGCAAAAAAAACCTCTGTCCTGGGAAGAAGCAGCAAAAAACCCAGCGTAGAGCGAGAATAATTAGGAGTCGGACTTACAGAAAGAGAACGAAGTGTTTGCAGTTTATGTTCACTATCAAAAGAGTTAGAAGGATTAGAATATATATATATATATATATATATATATATATATATATATATATATATATATATATATATATATATATATATATATATTAGGTTTAATTTAAAGGACTACTGGGAGCATTATCGCTTAGAACAGATATTCTTAAAGTGGGTTCTGCGGAACTTAAGGGTAACGTAAAAAATCACCGGGGTCACGCGAAATTATTTATTTTTGCTTGTCAAATAATTTCACACTTAGGTATAAATATTATTTTGAAATGCGCATATTATGGGATGAGAAGAACCCATTACTGTTATGTAGGCACGTGAGTAATTAGTGAGAATAATATTATAAAATTTCAATAGCACTGTCTATGATAATACTTTATCATTGATGTGGGGTTCCATAAAATAAAAGGTATGATAATATTTTATCATTTGATGTGGGGTTCCATAAAATAAAAGGGATTTGTTGAGAGTCCCACTACCTTAAAAGTTTGAAAAGCCTTGGTATAGCATTTAAAATATTCATCCTTAATTTATAAAGGTTCTAAATTTAATCTCTTGTAATTAGATGATATGACTATTTTTGCGCCTAAGATTCTGTGTGCGTAAGTACTACTCTCTTACTTTTCTCTTCCACCAAATAGCAGTGCCTATATACTGCCGTGCTCCGACCTGAATGTTATAGAGAACCAGTAAAACTCCATGCTCAGATGTGACAAGGCATCTGTAACCTTCCTTATTTAAAGATGGCTGCATGTGTCCATGGTCTCTTTTTATATAATTATTAGTCTCTTCAGTTTCATTAAAATAAACCGCTCTGGTAAACTAAAATTTTTCCATGTCCTCATTTGTTGTTCAATATTTGTAATTGAATTGGAGTATGAGGATTGATGAAACATGCAGGTAGTTGATGGATAAAGGTCGCTTTACACTGTTTTTGCAGAAATCTGTGAGGTATGTTCGATAGTTGTTTTTTTTTAGGAAGGTTTACGTAATTGCGCGGACATTTACCTTATTACAGCCTGGAAAACATTATTGAGTATTGGATTTTCTGTGTCTGTGTGTCTTGGAGTACTTTCTCTACAACTATCGATATATTTTATAGGGAAATAATTGAACGTATCTATATAACAGGCGTTATAATACCTATACACCGCAAGTTGATAACTTCTGGTTGAATAGCAAAAAATACTGTCCGAAGTTAAGAAAAAATACATTTAACTTTTTTTACTAAAAAGACAACATTCTTTAGGTAGATCTATGACCATAACTGAGAGGAAGAGAGAGGGGTTAAAAAGACAAATATTGTGTTCCTTTACCTATTTCTTGAACACATTTAAGGATTGAGCACTTTTGATTGACTGAGATAACTAAAAAAGGCGACCGTTCAGATCCGTCTAACTACAGGCTTATCGCCATCATCTCCTTGATCTCCAAAATAGTGAAATCCATTATAAACTGCCAGCTCTTGCGGTACCTTGAGGATCACTAGCTGATTAGTGATTGCCAAAACGGTTTTGGTCGGGTTCGATCAGCAGGTGTTCTTCTGGTCTACCTGACTCATAAATAGGCGGAGGTAGTAGAGTTCAAAGAGGAGGCATTGGCCGTTAGTATGGACGTTGCGAAGACCTTCGATCAGGTTTGGCACAAAGCGCTTCTTTCGAAGCTCCCTTCCTATGGATTTCCCGAGAAATTGTGCAGTTGGATCACTATCTTTCTTGCAGATCGGAGCATCAAGGTCGTTTTAGACGGTGCATGCTTCGATCACAAGCCTATTAATGCTTGCGTTCCACAAGGCTGCGTGGTATCACCAACGCTGTTTCTTCTGCATATCAATGATATGCTGCAAACCGGTAAAATTCATTGCTATCTGGATGACACCACTAGTGATGTTCTGTACACCGGCCGTGCCAATATTTCTCGGAAATAAATCATTGAATATCGGGACGAACTTGTGTCTGAAGTCTTATCTGAACAAAGTCTCGGATTGGGGGCGACTAAATCTAGTCCAGTTTAACCCTCAGAAGATACAAGTTTGTGCGTTAACCGCTAAAAAGAACAACTTCGTCGTATCTCCTCAATTTCAAGGCACTCCCCTTGTTGCCTCAGCCGGAATTGGAATCCTCGAAGTGACGTGCAGTTTCGTGGTCACTTGGAAGAGAAGGCCAAATTGGCCTCTAAAAAGCTTGGCGTGCTCAGCAGAGCGGGACAGTATTTTATGTAAGCACATCGCTTGCAACTTTATAAAGCGCAGGTTCGGCGTCATATGAAATACCATTCTCATCTCTGTGCCGGGTCACACCAGTGCCAGCTCCTTCCACTTGACCACATCCAGCGCAGAGTGGTTAGAATCGTCGACGACCGAGTGCTTTCCGATTGGCTCGGTTCATTGGCACTGCGAAGAGATGTTGCATCTATTTGCATTTTCTTTCGCATCTACCACGGGGAGTGCTCTGAGGAATTGTTCGGAATAATTACAGCCGCTAAATTTCATAAACGCACATCGCGGTAAAACTCCCGATACCATCTACACTATCTGGATGCTTGGCGGTCCACCACTGTACGTTTCACTAGGAGTTATCTTCCGCGCACGACCTCTACGTGGAATAGTTTACCACAGGCTATTTTTACGGACCGATATGACTTAGGGACCTTCAAGAAAAGAGCTTATTCCTTTCTAAAAGGCAGGCAACACACCTGCAATTCACCTGGTGATGCATTTGTTCATGGGCGGCGGTAGTCACTTAACATTAGGTGAACCGTATGCTCGTTTGCCCCTTCTTCTATAAAATAAATAATAGAAATTACACTAAATTCTTAATTTGGTAAATAAAGCCCTACATAAATGGAAGAATGCGTATGCCCAGGATTGGGAAGTAAATAGGCTGTAACTTTTTTTAATATACAATTGGGTCACTCGTTTTCTCGTAGATCGAAGCATCAAAGTCATAGACGACGGCGCATGCTCGGACTTGAAGCCTTATATTTGTGAGTGTTGGTGTTCAATAAAGTTACGTGCTATCGCTCACCATGCTGCATATTATGCTGCAAACTGGCTCAGTGGCTATGCACTCGGTGTAAATTTCACAGTACGCAAACCACCCGGGTTTGATCCCCGCCTGCACCAATGAAATGATTCACTGCAATTTTAGTTGCTGGTTTATTACGTGCTCGACAATGAAGGAAAACATCGTGAGAAAATTTCATGTTTGAGAAATAAGAAAAAAAATATTTCGAAGACATGTGAAGTTCGCCGACACGCATTGGGGTAGCGCTGCGGACATTTCCTTGCCCTAAAATCCCTCTCAGAAATGTGAGGAGGCCTGTGCTCAGCCCATTGGGACTTACTCGTATTTAGGTTGTAACTTTAACTTTTCTACAGATGATACTGGTGATGCCTCATTCACAGGCTATGCCAATATTTTTCGTGAACAAAGTCTTGAATTCGGGTTGATAAAATATAGTTCAATTCATACTTCAGAAAACATAGGTTTGCGCATTTCCCGTTAAATTTACTTGTAGTCTCAGCTCTCCACTAAGTGCCTCAGCATTCCTCTTATTGATTTAGCCAGTAGCAGAATCTTTGGTGACGACATATTGAGGGACTTTCTGTTTTTACAATGGTAGAGCTACGCTGCAACTATATTATCGTTGCACCACTAATGGGTCGGCTCAACCGGGGTAGGACCACGTTCTCACACAATACCAGCGTCAAAATAGCAGCTTAATGCTGCTGTGTTTCATATGGTAAGTGTTGAGAACTGGAGACACTTCTTACTAAAGACGAGGCATTCCATCCCAGTCTTCAGGGGTGATAACGCATCTACATTTTGATTCTTAATTGAGGATTAATGTTGATGTTTATGGGCCACAGCATCTACTTACTGTGAGGTGACTGTGTGCTCGTTAGTGGTTAGTTACTCTTATTCTGTAAAACAAAAGCGCAGTCAGTCGAAAGAGTCAGAGAAAAAAGAGGAAAATAAAGAAAAGTCTCTAAAAATCTTGGTGTATTTGGAAGATAGCACACCGCATATAACTTGGCAAGGCACAATATTTGGTCTCACCTGGAATGCTCTTCTCTTTTTGGGGCTGGAGCGCTCTAGTACCAGGTCGTTACACTTGACCGTATATAGTGAAGAGCAGTTCGAATAATCGAAGACCGCTGGCCTACGCGCTACTACTTTTTGGAGTCTTTATTACCATTTTTGACCGATATAACGTATAGAAATTTAAGAAAACAGCTTTCAAAAATGCTTGCGAAACACGCGCAATTCTTCTGAAGTAGCACATGCTCATGAGCGTTGAGCGCAGATGCTCGTGAGTCATGAGCGGTACGTGAGTTCAGCTGAGCCGCATGAATTAATTTTTAGACGTAGTAGAGCCATGCTGTGGCTATATTAGTAGTATAGTTGTAGCACGAATGGGTCGGCTCGACCGGGGCGGACCACGCTCTCACAGAATACCAGTGTAAAATAGCAGCAGAATGCCGCTGTGTTTCGTATGGTGAGTGTAGAGAACCGAAGACCCTTTTTACTGGTAACGAGGCATTCCATCTTAGTTCTCAGGGTGACTATGTATCTGCATTTTTATTCGTAATCGAGGATCGTAGGTGTCTATGGACCCCAGCAACTATATACCATCAGGTGGACTGTGTGCTACCCTTATCCTAAAAAATAAATTTCGTTTCCCCCTCCCCTTCATAAAAAAGTTACATAGTTTGTAATGATTTCTTATATTTACGCGAAAACTACACACTTAAATAGTACTACTTTTTACGGATTTTAAGTACGGAATTGTGGGTAACCGCGGTTAACCACGACATTTGGACGTTGAACATCTAAGCCCACCCCGTGACCACGGGTGCTGTAAAGTGCTCGAACCGTCATGAATGTAAAAAATAATATAAGTACGCGATAAAATCTGTAAAAACCAGTATTATTTAAATGTGTCATGATTACTTTGGAGCTAGGGGTATCTTATCATAACTTTTTCTATGCCCATAATATCCACTTTCACTCATGTCCTGGGCCTAAATACGAAATCCAACCTATGTGCTGAATCTGAACAAAAATCACCTAACTTAAATAATCAACCAACCATAAAAATAGGAATTTTTATATGTTGATTGCCGAATGGATAGAGATGAAAATATCTGTTACAATCGTTAGGTAACTTGAGCTTAGTTCTAATGAAAACAGTCGAATTCATAATTTGATGTATGTATCTCAATATTTAAAACGTTGCTCAATCAGCGGTTTTAGAACTATTTAACCAAATTGCATTGCGCCCCTGCTGACGCTTCAGATTATGAAGGAACGCATTAATCATGAGAGCGGAGGGTGGCGCAGTTTGTCGAGCGATGTTAGCGCATAGATATTTATGTATGACATGGCTCATTCGGCTATTGTTTGGCACGCATTTTTGTAGCATGTTATTTTGCACAAATGTACTACGGCCCTTTTTACATAATTAATAATATACACACGTCCTAATAAAAGTACAAATTTAAGTACTAATTGTTCTTAAATTAATTGATGAGCAAAATAGTATAACTGTGGAGTAGTGTAATTTTTTTCAAATGATACTCCCACACTAAGATTTTCTTCTGTATCGTGAGGGCGGTATACAAACATAAATTGCACAAGGACCAACATACAGACCTGGAACAGTTATTCGTAGTCCACACAAGTACCTACTTGTTCCGTTCGGGATTCGAACCCGCGGCCAACAGCGGTGCGACAACAATAATGTATATTATATTTTAATGTTTGTATTAGTTGCAACCATCGATGATTAATTTTGTCTTAATTATCATCAGCCCGAATAAAGTGCCGTGTATGCGGTAATTAAAACGGCCTGAGAGAATTCCCTACTCCATATCATTCCGTAGATAATAACTCAAAATATAAAAAAAAACTGTAGTTAGCAATGATTCTAAGTATCTAGCTTAATAATATTGATATAACCAAAGCGAAACAAAGCTATATATACAGCAGAATTTTGTAAGTTCCCATTTTAAAACTAATTGATGGTAAGAGGCTATTGAAACCTGCTCAAAACCTCTAACGAAGTAGGATACAAATGCGTTGCCAGCCCATAAGACCAAGATAAGAAGAAATTGACGACTCCGTGGCGCAGTAGCTCAGCGATAAGTTACAGCGCTAAGGGCCGCGGGTTCGAATCCCGCACGGAGCAAGTGTTTGTATGGTCTACAAACAATTGTTCCGGGTCTGGTTGTTTGTCCTTGTGCAATTTATGTTTGTAAACTGCCTCCACGATACAGGAGAAAATCCAAGTGTGGAGGTAACGTTTTTAAAGAGAAGAATAAAAAGAAGAAGAAAGTAGATGAATTACCACACAGGCTGTGATTCTACTAGATATCTATATACCAGGTAGTTATAGGGACATATACCTGGATGGAAGTACTCTTAAGCGGAATGCAGTTATTACCTATCAAAAATATGCGGAAGGCATAAGAACTTTGCGGCACTATTATATTTATTATTTATTACGTTGTTTTTACACTATAAATGTAAAAATACTTTCGTTGATTTAAATTACAAGTTTATTATCATTTAGTTTTTTTATGGTTAGTGGTTGCTGTGGCCATCTAGACGTTATTCAAATATTTTTATTGAAAATTCAAGCACTTTGATTGTACTTATCCATAGGGGTAATATGTTAGAACACACCACTACAATGTCAATTAAATTTCCAGCTATACAGAAACTTTTTTATTCAATGTAGATTATAAAAAATACTTATTGAAAGTCATTTTTTTCATTTACCACTGGTTCGCAAAAAAACCTCTGTCCTAGGAAGTTAGGAACACAAGAAAAATTAGAAATTGCTTGGTAGCGATCACGCTTCTCAGGAGTTATTATCATCAATAAATTCCTTAATATTATAATAACCCTTTTTATACAATCTTATGCTACTATAATATTATGAGTAATGTCAATTTAATGACGAGTAATTTTGGCGATAAAATATCATAATCTGTGTCAGTTTAATGACCAACTATGATGCTATTATTTTTTAAATGTTGCTTTAATTTATGCCAATTGAATGGTGGCTGTATTTTGTGGCTGTATACATCTACATCTATCCTCGATTACGAATCAAAATGCAGATACGTTGTCACCGATGCGGACTAAGATGGATTGCCTCGTTTCTAGCAAAAAGGGTTTCTTTCTTTGGTTTGGTTCTATACACTCACTATACGAAACACAGCAGCATTAAGCTACTATTTTACGTTGATATTCTGTGAGACCGCGGTCTTTCCCCGGTCGAGCCGACCCATTCGTGCTACAACTATACTTATAATATAACTACAGTATGGCTCTACCACGTATAAAATGATTGACATGAACAAAGTGTTATCATACAGTCCTACTCATTACGGTATATTGCCAAGAACGAAGTTGCGTTTTCTTGCTTTCTTATTTTTTTATTTTTTATAGGACAACACAACAGATTATATCATGACTTAAAGCTATAACTTACAAAACTAATGGTGTGATACAAGACATAATCCTAATACGTATATATCACGGCATGCCAAGATTGAGAAACAAACATTTTATATAAAATTGCTTAAACTAACAGGCTTACAAATCCAACAAATCAAGAACTATAAATATAATGAATATCAATCGAAGGGGATGTCCTTGAGAATGTCTTTCAAAACATTTCTAAAGCGAACCAGGCTAGAGTTGAAGATGTCAAGGTTGGTCTTATAGTGACAGAAGAACCAGCTCTCTAATCACCACGATTGCAATTCAATGATACAGTTCCTTTAAAAACTTCACCGTACGTGGACCCCATGAACCCATAGTCTCTACAGTAAATGTCACAAATATGTAGTCATCTCTTAGAGATGTATATTTGGGCTACTTATTTGATTCAACCACCTCTGATGCCACCCCGGCACCTAATGAGGTACCCCTGAGGCAAGAGGTTATCATAGTATCTACGTACGAAAATTTTACACCAGGACTTTACCTACCTCCCACGGAATCAAAGTCGCATAGTCGGATCTTGTGCCGTCCCCTTCAAATATTCCACATGGGAACATTTATAAAAACAGTTAGAGAACTGTGACGACCCACCAGTACTTTTCTTTCATGAAAGTCCATGGAGACCAAACTTGTCGACGCCGCTACTATAGAGACACTGATGAAGAGTGACAGATAGCCGTTCCTAATCAGATTCCTATGATTATGCGAAACCTTTCCCCATGAAGTAATGTGCCGGGATTACTTGACAGTAAAGCATGAAAATTTTCGCTGGGTTATAGAATTTTCCATGTCTGCCTTACCTCCGCAGCAAAGCACAGGCCTAATTAAGGCCTAGTTAATAAGTAATTTAAATATTTATTACTAGACCTGTGCTTTGCTGCGGAATTTATGAAATAATTATACTGTATTAGTAATAAATTTAAAAATATTTGTTTTATCGATGTAAGAAATCTACTACCGTTCCAAAATTAGATTCCTCTGACCGCAGAAAAAAAGGTAAAGGAAAAACTCGGGTAGCTTCTTTTTTCCAATATGTTACATAAATAATTATAACTAGTCCACTATAGACAGTGCTTAAGTTCCACTAATGGAAGGAGTAAAGTACAAAATATGACAATGAGATGATGGCATAGCAGCTGTAGGTACACTGAACAGTTACAGCGTTTTGCTAAAATATTAAAGAAAAGTGTTCACAATGTAGGTACGTTTACTACCTTCACAACAATGCCCGAACGCATATGGCAAAATTTAACGTACAAGTATAATATTATAAAGTATAAAAGAATTTAATCCTAAGAATATTGAAAAGAACGGGAACATATTCTTTCGCATGAAAATAAAATGAGATCTTTTATTGTCGTCGATAAATCGTTGGATTATATTTTATTTTTAGTATAATATTTTTCAATAAATGCTTATTAAAGTAATTTTCACTTTATGTAAAGACTACAATGTGAGATGCTGGTATGAACTCGCAGATTATGGGACAGTTGCTTTACTCATTGTTGCTATTCGACGTATGATAAACATGCAGGTAATTTTGCAAATGTTATAATAAAATGCAAAATGCCTGGCCATACTTTATTAAAATGGTATGACTATCGATCTATATTAATACACTAGCTGGCTTGGCAGACATTGCCCTTTTTACGGTTTGTGGCGCGATAAATTTTACTCCGACTTTACTCCGGACATTTGTTATAATGTAAATATTAAATTTATTTACCACGCGACCACAGTTCCACCAATCGGATCATGATTTCCTTATTTCAATTTTTAACACTAAGTTAATTTACCTCGTGATTAATTAGCAATTTTGATCCATAAGTGTAGAACTAATAATTATTAATAATAAGACTTGACTATGGCGTCACCTATCGCATCCTAGCATAGCCATGCCATTGCCTCAACAAAACAATTATTCTATATAAATTTGACCTGAATCGGTTAAATCACAAGTTACCCGATCACTAAAAGTTAGGCACGATTATTTAATTAAAGAAGATCTATTTAATATTAAGAACAAGTTTGTTTATGAAACGTTAGCGGTGATCAGATATTAAATACTTTTATTCAATTAATTTGTTGTATTATGTAAGATTTTGGATTAATAATCTGTAGACTCGAGATATTATTATAAATTAATAAATCCTGTCAATATTTATATACTAATAAAGAAATATATGTATAAAATATTGTTCTAAAAATGTGACTGTACCATTTGTATTTAACTGATAAAAAAGGAACAGATATTACTTAAGTTGGCATATTTCCAATGCTCTTATATTCAGCCTAGAGATTTATGATGGAAAAAAAAGTTAAAACGGTCTGATGGGCAGATAACCTGCTTCAAGCGCGGTATTCAGTCGGCGTCGCCTTATGAATCATGGTTACCGGAGCTACGAACTTTAAAAAAAATTATACATGTTTATTTTATATACATTTATGCTTACTTAGAAAGTTAATTTTTATTTAAACATGGGGTGTGATTGTACACATAAAATGATCATTAAAGCTTTTCAATTTTTCCATTTTATTTATCATAATATATATATTACCTAAAAAAATGACACTTTTAATATAAACAAAAAACCGGCCTCAACAATCCATAAAAAATCCACATAATAGCTTGAAAAGGTAATGCCCTGACTTTAGAAACTATGTGGCAATATGTTTTAACTCTTTAAGTCGGTTTTTATTTCTTTTTATTGAATCTTCCTACATTTTTTCTATACCTCTTTGAATGGATTGTAAGTTAAAGGTTAACAAAATCAATTGTCCTTTAAACGATTAAACGCGTTAAAAACTTCATTCCCTATTTTTCCACTCTAAAGGGTGGAAGTTTTTCTTCAAATTTATATAATATCACTCCTGAAGCTCACACACTATAGCCTACAAGTCTACTCAAGATCCTTTCTTCCCCATATGTAGTCGGTTTCTCGAGTATATGGCCGGTCCATTGCCACTTAAGCTTACTGATCTGCTGCGCTTTGTCAGGAGTAGTAATAGTATTGAAAAGTATAAGAAACGGTAAAACTCATTTGAATCGGCGTCTAGCCGTTTCTGTTAAATCGTTAATCATAATATAACATACGCGTTGTATATAGAGCCTTCGCGTTTTTAAGCTCTATCTTATTTTAGGCTCTATCAAAATGGAAATATTATAAACTTTATCGCATCGTATACTGATGGTACCGTAAATTTACATAACATTTTAAATAAAAAATATAATTAAGGATTAAATCCTAAATTTAAAAAAAAAACACCGCCTCTTATCTCCCGTACAATAATAGAAATAATAATATAAGTTTATAAGAAAAGAAAGAAAAAAATGTCGTTACCATAGATTAATATCGAATGTGTATGCCATCGTTATAATACCATATCCATTACAAAATTCTGATAATAAATTGAGTCTGATTCAAAGGTTCGGGCTCGTTGGACCGGGGAAACTTCATTTGCGGGCTCCTCTGGCCGTGAAATGAAGTCGGCCCGATATTGCGCCGATATCATGTCGACCGAGATAACGGGACGGGGTAGATCTCCTATTTGTTCTATAACGAGTGATTTATACCTCTTGGTAAAATTTGCATAAAAGCTTTGCAATAAAATCTTTTGAAAATTATTTGTTATGTGCGTCTTCCTTTATTTCTGATAGGTGATTTGGAACTAGAATAACTAAGATTCTTAGGGAGATACAAATTCCTTCTATATATTTTTGAAGTGTAGGGTGACCCCTCACTAGATGGAGTGATGCCCTGGTAAGACGTGCAGGAAGTCGATGGATGCAGGTGGCTCAGGACCGTGGTTTGTAGCTTTCCTTGGTGGAGGCCTATGTTCAGCAGTGGAATTGTGAAGGGGTGTAATGATGATGATAATCATGATTTTAATTGAACACGTGATGAATGAACATTTAAAATTTTATGCAAATTCAGACAATTTCAGAAAAATAATTTGACGATAGTCGCACACTATGGAGTTTCACGGCTAGCATTTATTACCTGAGCTTTCATGGTTATCTTCAGCAACGAAATTTACTCTTAAACGCTCGCCATAAAATTTATTGTACTCAAGCAACCCCAGTTCAGTGTCCGCCGTCACCATTGCAATTGTTAATTACAGTTTTAAGTGCTGACATGCAATATACTCGTTGGTGATAAATAAATCGTGAAAGAAATCTGCAAAGAAAATATTTCAGTGACACGTGAAGACCGGTAACACGAATAGAAACAGCGTGTCGGACTAACTGCTCCATTACCCTCTCAGAAAGTGGACATTGGCTTTGATTTTACTTTTAAAAGAATTGAAAGAGCTAAAAAAATATTGAGGTTGAGGTTAGAAGTGTGTATTTCTATTAAAAAAAACACATTAAGTATTATTTATGTTTAATTATGTTATAAATAACGTTAAAAATGACGGAAAGTTTTGCGTTTAGAGTTTTTTTGTCATTTCACCTTTGTTTGTTGGCTTGAAATTGATATAAATATATTTATTTCGTTGTGCCTGTTATACATATGCACAAATGGGTCGGCACGACCGTAGAAGGACCATGTTCTCACAGAATATTGTTTTTCGTATCGCTAGTGTGGAGAACCGTTCGAACTTAGTTCTGAAGGATGAAAACGCATCAGAACGCAAAGATTGTTAAAATTTTTAACCAGTGAAATATTATCAAACAAAAATTAGCCCGTATAATATCAAAAGACCAACGTGAGAAAAATTGTGTTCGACTTGGGGATTAGTCGTACACAGCGTATAAAATCGGGAAAACTAAACACATTTAGGCAACTAAACACATAAAGGTTTTAAAATGGTACACAAAATTTGCAGATGTTTAATCAGAATCTTCGTCTTTTCATTTAAATAAAATAAATATCATGTCAGCCATAGAAAAATTTTTGTTTGGTAAATTCAAAATACTCATCATTTCCCATAATTTAGTGTCTAAGGAATTTGTGAGTAAATATCCCGTAATTATAAGAAAGCTTTACATATCTTATTATTTTTTAAAATTTAATTCATAAGGAAATTGTGCACGTATTCATGCAATAATTGCATGCAGCAAAAAATAATTGCACGTGAAACTAGAATCGTTGTACCTACTACACGTTTATTAATTTTAGTCTAATCTTTTTTCTCTCTAGGTCAATTTAGAGACCGATTAAAAATAAATTGAAAGAAATTATTTAAAGCATTCAAAAACTAAACATCAACTTTGCCACAGACTCCACACGCAGAGTTTGATACGTCACAGAGCATTTAATTTTTCATTAGTTTGAACAAGATGGACAACCAACCAATCTCTCAACTACAATTTAGCCTAAGTGGTATCCATTTGTAAATATTCGCTTAGACGCAATATTTTTTTCGACTCTCGAATCAAACCGCCCTACTAAAATAATGCAGGCGAAAACTTTTGTAATTTACATGTTTATATTGCGGCTAACGTTAGTTTAAATAATAAACATAAGATTAGCTGGCCAAATTTTGGTATATGTAATAATTTCATGGATCTTTAGTTGGAAAAATAATACACATGTAATGTGTACGTTCCCATTTCTAATGCGTATATCTAGTGATAATGAATTTTAACAAAATCCGTGCCGGAGCATTGATGGGGTTGATGTAAGCTCTATGTACTTTTGGACCTCCTGAAAATTTTCAGAAATGTTACATGACTCCGCCTCTCCAAAATACGGTTTGCTATTGGCTGCAGATTGTCTACTTCCGTTGAGTTATCGACCAATGGAGGTAGAGGCTACGCGCAGCCGTAGCTCTACGTCAGAGGCGCGCGGGGCGCTACGCCGTAGACAGAAGCTGCTACGGATCTGCTATGCCAGGGGACTGAAAAAATGTAAGTAGAATTCATTGAGCCACCAAATTATGTAATCACTGCTATCAACATTTTTGTGTCTTTATTCTTTTAGATAGTCAAAATGTCGAATATCTATGCATATATATGTATATATGCGGACAAAATTGTTTTATACGTACGAAAATACGCATAGTAATTTGAATAAAATATTATGTGTACACGTTATGTATTACTTTTTATATATAATGCTTATTACAATAGTAATAAAAACCATATCTAAATCCAAAACAGTCAGGCAGCCCTACTTGCCACTGAATGCCTATATTTAGTTTTGTGTGAACCTTTGTTACAGCAGAATGAATTTTTTAATTTTTAATTTAGCTACTTTTTACGCTGGTTAAATTTATTTCTACTAGCAAATAAGAAATACTTTTTATTAATTATGCTGCTTTTTAAAGTAAAACCGTATGCTACATTTTTTGGTTAATCAAACTAGAGAATTAAAGACAGGTATAACTTTATTTATTTGACTGTAAGGTTTACTTTCAGGTGTTAGCATAGTGTGAGAAAAATTTGATGTGGGACATCGGCCGTCAGCAATGCAGGGGCTCCAAGCCGCGAAAGAGAAGGCCTCAGGCCTCTTCGCCAACAAACCCCTCCTGTTCAAGTAAGTTGATTTCCTTGACTTTTATTAATGCGATATTAAAATTAAAATAAACAACAAAATTTAGCTCTCTGATCTAGTAAATATTCATTCCTAGTTTTGTAATGAACATCGAGAAAGAAGTAGATAAAATTAGTGATTTCCGCACTTACTTTCATAATTGTTATGTAATGAACATAATTAAGTCTATTGTTTCCAAATTTCAAAACCCTCAACATCAACGAAATAAGACCTTTATTTCGTTACTACGTTCTTACTTATTTTTATTTTACAATATTTTTTTTCATTTTGAGTCAAAATATAGTGTACAGGGCAGTATGAAGAAAATCTATAAAACACATTTATTTGAGATCCTTATTATCGATTAAGAATAAAATAAAAATGTTTTCAAAGATTTTGTAAAAATGTTTTACCAATATTCTCATTAAATCTTTACTAACTTAATACGGATCAACTCTTTAAAAGAAAATGAGAATTTGCACGTACGTCTTAAAAGTAAATTAAAGTTACAGCTTATATACGTTCCACTGCTGGGCACGGGCCTCCCCTCATATTTGAGAGGGTTTTAGGGCAAGGAAGTGTCCGCCGCGCTGCCCCAATGCGTGTTTGCGAATTTCACATGTCTTCGAAATATTTTTTTCTTATTTCTCAGACATGCAGCTTTCCTCACGATGTTTTCCTACAACGCCGAGCACGTGGTAAAACAGCACTTAAAAGCCGTGGTAGCTCAGATGGTTAACGCTCGCTGTAAATAAAACAGAACGCGAGTAACCCGTCGATCCCCGCCGGCACCAATGAATGTGTTAATTGCAATTTTTAAGTGCTGATTTACTTACGTCTTGTCTTGACTTAAGTCAAAAGGAGCAATTATTAAGATTATTCTTATTTTTCGTAAATTTAAAATTAATAAAAATTGTATGTTGGAGCTCAGGGGCTAAGTATACGCTGTAAAAATATCAAAGTACACGAACAACCCGGGTTCGATCCCCGCCGGCACTAAAGAAATTGTTAATTGCAATTTTAAGCGCTAATTTGTCACGTGCTCGGCGGTGTAGAAAAATATCGTGAGTAAACCTGCAAGTCGGAGAAATAAGAAAAAAATATTTCGAAGACCCTAAGTTCGTCAACACGCATTAGGAAAGCGCGACGGAAACTGCCCAAAAACCCTCTCAGAAACGAGAGAAGGCCTGTGCCCAGCAGTGAGACGTATATAAGCTGTTACTTTAAAAATAAAATGTAGGTGTGTATATAACATTTAAAACTTTTTCGAATAATGTTTTTTTTTAAATAAAATGTACCCTCTTATATAATTCAGCTTTTTTGTACGTATTTGTGTGTAACCAAAGCTTAAATAAATTCAAATAAATAAATATTATGTTTTAGTGTAACTCCGTTCTCTCCTCTTAAAAATGTCAATTATATTTATATATCAATCATATTTTGTTATTAAAGTTGGGAAGAATTACTTCGCTCCTATCCGGTCATTGAAACAAAATGATGTGACTTATCTAGTTTGAAGAGCACCTCCCGCCGTTCCTCAATTGCGTGCATTATCCCCGTCACCACTACCCTCAACACCACGACACTTGGTGATGTGTCTTTTTTAGTGTACTGGTGTTGGGAGGGAGGGCGAGAGGTACTCTTGAAACTAGGTAAGACATATCGTTATATTCATTAGTATTTCGTACGTATTTCATTTAGCGGATTTGAGCGAAGTATTTCTTACCAAATTTAATACAACGGATTTTCGCAAAGTAACACCTGATTCTATTAAATATACATATTTTTAAATCATGGAACAAGTGTTTGTATCGCCTACAAATAATTAGTATTCCAAATCTATCGGTACCGGAGAAAAATCTAGTGTAAAGTTTTTTTTAAGCAAACATTTTTTTATTTAAGTTTAATGAAGATATCATTTATTCTTTAATGCTGCTATCTTAGAATTTCCTTACGTTGATTTTATGGGACACATTAAAGATTCTCCTTTAATCTGCCACAATATGTTTCATACTTGATTGTTATTAAGAACTCTATTGATTGTTGCAAAATAAAAAGCTGTTATAAAGATCTATTTGCAAAATGAGGGTGAGGGTGGTCAAATTTTAGCTACAATAGATATTTTTCAAAATCGATGACGGGCAAACTTTCCCTTTTATAGTTTATATTTTTTCATACTGCCTAGTTTTTAACGCGTGACTGCAAGTTGTTCTTAGATTTGTATGAAAGTCAAACTAAAAGAATATTTTTTTTGGCCAAAACAAAAGCAAATTCTGTAAGAGTTACATTTTCACCCGAAAATCGGAATTGAAAATTTAAATTTACTATGTAAAACTGTATTTAAGTAAAACTAAGTATTTATTTATTTTAATACTAGGGTAGACAATAATTCTCATTTTTTTTATAAGAATTACACGTTTCTATTTTACACGGATTTATATAACGGAGACTTAGATAACTTTAAAATTATTAACTAGTTGATGAGATATCTAGATAAATAAATAAGTAAATTAGATATTAAACGGATTTCAGAAATATATGAGTAAAATTTTATTAGAGTAATCAAACATCAGGATGGAACAGTTGTACGAGAAATGCATTTTAAAAATGTTGAATATGTTAACCTTGTTATTCTCTCAAAAATAAAAAAAATATTAATTAGAAATTGGAAGAAGCAAGAGGTTAAAAACTTAAATTATTAATTAGAGCACAAATATAAACAAACCATTGAAATATTCAAACGTTATGATACTCTACGTTACGTTTTATACAGTAAATGAGGGATGCAAAAAGGCAGGTAGTATACAATAAATTTACCAAATCCAAAAGGCCAGTACAAGATATATGTGGTTGAGCGACGCTGCAGCTATATTACGGTTGCAGCACGAATGGATCGGCTCGACCGGGTAAGGACCACGCTCTCACAGAATTCCAGCATAAACTAATAGTTTAATACTGCAATGTTTTGTATGGTGAATATAGAGATCCGGAGACCCTTCTTTTACTGAAAACGAGGCATTTCATCTTAGTCCTCAGGGATAACAGCGCATCTGCATTTTGATCCTTAATTAAGGATCAATGTAGATGTCTATGGGCCACAGCATCCACTTACAGTCAGGTGGACTGTGTGCTCAATTTTCACCCTTAAAAAAACCAAGATATTTACAACAATATAAAAGCCATGTGGAGCTCCAGCAGAGTACCTAGTTTAGAAGAACGCATAATTTAAAATGGTCTTATAATTATAATTAAAATGTGATGCTGAAATGTGATTGCTCAATCTAGGAAAAATAAAGAAATTTTAAATACAAAAAGTTATGAAAACTTCTGATATGATCAAATACGATAAAAACAGATGAATATACAGTCTTGCTTGTGCTGGACCAATAGTGATTTTTCTCTGTTCTATTCGATTTACAAACTTTGATTTTAAGGGATGAAATGAAATCAAATTCCTTCAAAAATATAAACACGAACACAATACCACCTTTACCTGTATTATAAAATAACAAAATAAAAGGTGATTTAATTCTCAATTTCACATAAAATAAGTTTCCCAATACACTGATAAGAAAATACAACAGAAACAATCACTGGGTCAAGGAAAAGCGGAGAATCGAAGCAATTTTGATAGAAGCTGCGAGTCGATCGCCGATAATATTGACAGGCGGATAATACGTGTTGCAATAGAAATAAAATAAGGGTGGGGCACCGTGCCGTCTCCCGTGACTACTTTGTTATGCAGGGTCGACACATTTATGTGCTTATTTTTCTTAATGATCAAGATTTATTTTTTATAATAATAATAATAATAATAATATAATTTATTTAGTTTCAAACATATACACAAATTAACATAACATAATTATTTAATGGAATGAACTAAAAAGGCGTCTACTCAGTAGAAATGTTATAGAAACCACATAGTGGTAACTACAACTACTGATTTTCAGTAAACGCCAGAGACATAGGTGGAATAGAATAAACTTAACTTATTACACTAATCACAGGTTCCAACACTTATGAAAATACATACTTTACTTATATATAAAAAAACACACTTATAACAACAATTTAGAAATAAAAATAAAACTGTAAGCATTTAGGAAAAGGGCACAACAAAAAGCGCAAAAGTTTTTAACATAATGTTAATCTTTATAGTCGTTATTACCACTCTTTTAGCGTAACACTGTTGGACTGAGGTCTTAATACAGTCATGAGAATTTCGGGTCAGACTTAAAAGTGGAATTGAAAGTAACTTTACACCTGTCATAATCTGAGAATTTAATGTCAGGTTGAATGACTACTATTATATAAAAATATCCTTGAAGTATTTTTTTACCAATTATAAGTCAGTACTTGACCACAATCCCACCGGGTGGTGACGTAGCCTTAGATGGTAAATCGCAGTGTCTTAGGTAACAAAAGCCGATTCACTCCTGCCTTGAAGACGCCCAGATTGTATTCGGATGGAAAGATAGACGCCGGAAACTTATTCCACTCCCTTGCTGTACGCATTTTCTATTTGTTATATTATCCAGTCGACACGAGAACGTATTAAGTACTCGTAATCAACATTAAAAGCAAGACGCCGTTATAAATTTTTTAATTCTAACCTTTACGCTAACGGATAGAATAATACAACGGATAGATAGCATTAAAATATTGTATTGTTTTGCCGTGGTAGCTTAGGGGCTAAAGGCTCTCTGTAAATTTAAACAGTATGCGAGAAACGTGGGGTTTGATCCCCGCAAGAGTTAATGAAATTATTAGTCGTATTAAGTGCTGATTTACCTTTTTCTTGGCGTTTAAAAAAAGTGGAAAAAATAAGAAATCGTGAACTAACTTGCATGTCCGAGGAATTAAAATATTTAAAAGACATGCGAAGTCGAAGAAATTGTACTAATGTAAGCCGGCGGATTTATTGCTCCACTCGGCAATGAGAGGAAACCCGTTGCAGGCAGTGGTACCTTAACTTTATTTCTATATATTTTTTAATTCACTATAATCATTTAATTAAAAAGAAGAAGTTCACTTAAATATTTTATTAATTATACTTCTTATTCCGAGATTAATTATCGGAGGAAAGACAAAAAGCAGAAATAAGTAGGTAAGCTTAATTTTAATATAAATGGGTAAACAAACTACAGAAAACAAAGTGAGAGTATAGTTCTTTTTAACATGGTTAACATCATTGAGACATATCTTCTGCAAAGCAAATCGAGCGCGTTCAATAAATAATGCGATTATTCGGTAGCGGATTGCAACCCTAGATACATGCGACTGCTCAGCGCTGATAACAAACAGACATCATCCGGATTTGTGTCGTCATGCGAACCGACGATGTTTGTGGCGCGCTTCGATTCGCCTACGAACCTCAACTAAGCTCAGACATAAGAACAATATTTTTCCTATACGCATTTTATTTTACACATATCTTTTTATGCTTATTACATTGTACTTAGGTAAGTCAGGTTTATATAATTTTTATTTCTCATTTTATTGTGACCTTTGAACACTTTGAAAAAATGTCTGTGATGTGTTTTTTTATAACATTTTAATTGGTACATTCAAGGAAAAGCTCTTTCGCTTTAGTATTGAGTGACAATAAAAATGGCTAAATTTCTACAATTTAACTACAGACCAACTGTACAGTCATTTAAGTATTTCTTGGTTAAGAGATTAAGCATTTTTTAAAACAATATAACATATAACCATATATAATATATAACTATAAACAATAATCATATTACATCTCTCACTCTCTCCTTGTCGATACGTAGGTAGTCATTATATCTTAAACTTTGAGCGACCCAGTCTTCTAAATATAATGGCTATTTATATAATATATAATTGGTTTCCGGGAATGGTTTTAAGTATTTGGATGAAATGTTGTATGTATAATTATATATTTATATACGTGGTATAGGTATAGGTCGGCTCGACCGGGGAAGGACCACGCTCTCACAGAATACCAGAGTAAAATAGCAGCTTAATACCGCTGTGTTTCGTATGGTGAGTGTAGAGATCCGGAGACCCTTTTTTTACTAGGAACGAGGCATTCCATCTTAGTCCTCAGGGGTAACAACGCAACTGCGTTTTGATTCTTAGGCGAGGATAAATGTAGATGTCTATGGGCCACAGCATCCACTTACCTTCAGGTGAACTGTGTGCCCGTTTGTCACCCTTATTCTATATAAAATATATTATCGCAACTCTCAGTGAAGTTGGGTTGCCCAGGTACCTACTATGTAATATAGCAGCAGGAATACGTAGAATCCCCTGTTGTCCCATTAGAGTAGAAATCTACGGTGCTAACCTGCAGTAACTGCATATCTTACCATGAGGTGGACGCTATTTTTTAGGGTTCCGTAGTCAACTAGGAACCCTTATAGTTTCACCATGTCTGTCTGTCCGTCTGTCCGTCCTCGCTTATCACTGTGACCGTTAGCACTAGAAAACTGAAATTTGGTACAATATGTGTATCAATCACGCCGAAAAAGTGGTAAAATAAAAATTGGAAAAAAATGTTTTATTAGGGTAGCCCCCCTATGTAAAGTGGGAAGTGATTTTTTTTTTAATTTCAACCCTAACTGTACTGTTGGAAAGGTATTTAAAAATGAATAAGGGTTTACTAAAATCATTTCGGATTTTTTTGATAATGTCAATAATTTCGGAAATAATCGCTCCAAAAGTAAAAAACAATGTGCCCCCCCCCCCTCTAACTTTTGAACCATGAGTTTAGAAAATACGAAAAAAACTGAAAAGTAGAACTTTATAATATAGGAAAATCATTTTGAACTTGGATGGAAACAACAGTTTTTGTACAAACTCATAAGTGGGAACACTTATTGTGACGGACGGGAAACTACGGAACCCTACACTGAGCGTGGCCCGACACGCTCTTGGCCGCTTTTATATTTCTTTATTTATCCATTTAAAGTATGTGTGTATACCCGTATAGTCCGATTTTAGAATTAAGGATCTGACTAGACATTTCATTATGTGGCAGATAATTTACAACTACTACTTCTGTACTTACTACTTTAAACAATATCTGCTATAGTAGGTTAAGACGTTGCGGAAATTTATTTAATATATATTATAAATTGGGCACAAAATCACATGGGGGCAAATTATCGGCCGAATCATGAAATGACGGCGCATATATCATCATCAATCTGTTTCTTTGATTTCTTTTATTAATTAACGATATTTACAATCATTACTTAATTTTTTTAATAAAAGTCATTTATTGAAGTTACCCAACATAAGTTGGCAAATATATCTCTACGTATCTTGTATGAACCATCTATTAGGGCTTAAAGCTCATAAATTGCGTTACGAGCAAAGAGAAAGGGTAGCCGGTTCATTATTTAGTCTGTTTAAATCACTAAGTCCTTAAAAGACATTAGCAGGCTTTGTAGCGTTATCGCTACACACAAAAGAGATTTGAAACGCGCTGACAGGGGGAGGATACGTCAATTATTGTAGCTCCTAACGTTTAGCTTACGGTGCATTTGTACATTGTTGTCGTTGATTTGAAGTTTAAAAAATAATACCTATTAATATTTATCCATCGCTAAAATAGGGAAGACGCAATATTACGCTTTAAGTTCATCACGTTACGATTATCATCGATCGATCACGTTAGGTTATATCACTTTTAAGTACTCAGATATATAATTTTTTTTATTAAGAAAACCAACAGCTTTACAAATTATATGTCTTATAAAAATGTGTAATGTAGTAATGCCAATAACAGGTTTCCCTTTAATTAACAAATGGCACTGTAACAATCAAACTTTGTTTGTACTAAAGTTAACTATATAAATAAACCAAGGAATTCGAGGATGTCATCCGCTCAAACCTATCAATATCATAGATAGTTAAGTTAGTACTCCAAACTATACACGACACAAAACAGATCAAGTAAAGAAATACATTGTACATGTTTGCGAAAAATAATATATTCTTTAGTATAAGTTTTTTAATTAAGAAAAACATTTGTGATTTTATTTGTTATTCAATTGATTTTGTATAATATTATGAAGGCATTGCAACTTAACAATTAACTCGATTATAGTAGACTCCTCTAAATAACTCAAGTGAGACTCCTGACCTCAGAAATGATAGAATGCTCGTGTACATTAGTGGGACGTGTAAAGGCCAATATTTTACTTATGAGCCAATTTATATTTAATTCGTATTTTTTTAATATTTCCATTTATATAAATTTAAGAGCTTTAGATATTATTATGCTATCTGTACAGTCTATTAAGAGGGTAGACAGCTTAATATGTATACAGCACTCACGCTAATTGTTTCCGCCATTTGAATATTGCCAGCGACAATTACTCGATTGGTCCATTGCCCGGGGCCGCTGCTGCAAAATGGACCCCTAAATTAATTGCTCTTTGCCACTTTGTTTTATTTTACACTAAACAAAACCTACAATGAAAGCATTAAAAATCACTGTCGGTATTAATTTTAATTATTTAGACTTTTCTTGACATTAACACGCAATTTAAAGAAAAATATTACAATAGTTTGCTAATAACGTTCAATTATATCATAAACTTCTTTAAAATAAGGGGGCCAACGATTTTTCAACTATAATTATAAGCCAGGCTGCTCCCAAAAATGATAAAGCGCACACTAAAGCGTAACGGTAAAGTGGCTTAGCTGAACAAAATCTGTAACTTCTTGTCGTGAAGAAACCAATTTTGTTGTCAAAAGGAAAGAAGAATTATACGAAAAGTTGTGTCAAGTCACTTGCATTTTAATAACTACCATATAATATTATTTGAGCTTGAGTTTGAATACTATAAAAAATTTCATACTTTGAATTTGCCACAAGTAATGCGCTTATAATTTTCAAATAACAGTTTTAATTTTAAATGATAACTTTCGCATTTACTCACTAACGAAATGGGAATGAATGATGTTATATATCACATTTTTCAACAAAGATTTAGGATGCGTGCCATAATCATTCTCGCTTAGGCGTATTATGTATATGTATACTTATAATAAAACTGTAACTACGTCAGTCTTGTATATTTTTTTTATAAGATAGGGTGATAAACGAGCACACAGTCCACCTGATGGTAAGTGGTTGCTGTGGCCCATAGACATCTACATCTATCCTCGATTACAAATCAAAATGCAGATGCGTTGTCACCCGTGAGGACTAAGACGGAATGCCTCGTTTCCAGTAAAAAGGGTCTCCGGTTCTCTACACTCACCATACGAAATACAGCAGCATTAAGCTACTATTTCACGCTGGTATTCTGTGAGAGCGTGGTCCTTCCCCGGTTGAGCCGACCCATTCGTGCTACAACTATACTACTAATATAACTGCAGTATGGCTCTACCACGTATTACATATGTAGTTTTAAAATTTACATGGGATAATAAACAAAAAACACAAGTGCCAAAGTAAAATTTTATCATTGTTTATCTGTACGTAGGTATTTTTTTTTAAATTTGTATTTGAAATATTTATATGTACAATACTGTAATGTATAATACTCGCCGCGGCCGTTGGTGGCTTCTATAGTCAAACTTCTTCGTCAGTGTGCAACAGTCCAAGGACTGTTGCACACTGACGAAGAAGTCAGTGTGCAACAGTGTGCAACAGTCCTTGGACTGTTGCACACTGACAGACATGGGCCTCTCCTGTTATAGAGAAGATTTGCTTCCATCGTCACGCTTGGCATGTTGACACGTTTCACACTTGAACACCGCTGCTCGTCGCCCCTCTGCTATATCGTGATGGCGTACCGACACCTACTGAAAAGCTATAAGATTTATTTAGTATTTCCCATAGTTGAATCTTACAACTCACGGCATGGCACGTACTCGTATTAAGTTACTCGGACTTATTGTGTTATATTTAGCCTAAAGGCTTACATTATATTAAAACGAAACAGTGCGGTAGCAGCCTTTTGTTGTCATGTCATGAATTCGATAGCCAATTAGGTTTTGAAATGTAAACAAGCAATGATGCTTGGAGCATTGAACAAAATTTTATTATATTTGTACTAAGACTTTGTTTTTAATCCTTTGACATATTAAACTTAGTATTTTTTATCATTGCTCCTTTCATCATACAGTAATCAGTGTTGTCTGTCTTCTTTATGATAAAGTTGTTCTACTATATTCACCACGCAATTCAGACCATTTGGCGATCGCACTGCTTATACGGCTTGTACCTTAGACACCGTCGATCTAGTATATACAAGATGGTTATGTTACCATCTAACAGAGGCCACAACTAGTAACAAACAAGTAAACAATTATCCTCCATCGAGATTGATTACGTAAGTTCAGTTACGTAAGCGGTTGGGCGGTGGAAGTAGTTCTATCAGCCATTTTCTTTGTTTGCTCTGGAACACATCGACATTACGTGAATGGTGAGATTGATTGTCTTAAGCTACGATAACACAGCAATCCCTTAATTTTTTTCTTTATGTTGGTAAAAAAATTAAAATCAGTTGAAATTAAAAAGTTACAGCATATATACGTCCCACTGGGTACAACCCTTCTCTCATTCTGGCAGGTTTCCTCACGATCGACGTTTTCCTTCACCGCCGAGCACGTGATAAAACAGCACTTAATATTGCAATTAACAATTTCATTGGTGCCGACGGAGATCCGTGGTTGCTTGCGTACTCTGAAAACTAACCGCGTACTGCAAAAAATCCGTTGAAATAAATCAGCAATATTATATTTTTACCGTCGGTAGTTTATTAGCAATATCATCCATTGTTGAACCCTCCAAGGAGTCACAAGATGTAAGAAGGATGTCACAAGGCTGTTTCTTGGGTATAGACTTGTGCCTATAAGGCACAGCCTTGAGCCACACTATGAAACGAATTACACTTATTTAAAAAAATCAAAGGTGACAAAAATTAACACAGTACACCTCATGGTAAGTGAATGCTGTGGCCCATAGACATTTACATCTATCAACGTATATATATATATATATATATATATATATATATATATATATATATATATATATATATATATATATATACGTTGTCGCTCCTGAGGACTAAGATTTTTTCAGTAAAAGGGGCATGAAACACAGCAGTATTAAGCTACTATTTTGCGCTGGTATTCTGCGTGAGCTCCATTCGAGCCGACACATTTGTATTACAACTATTATACACCTGCAGCATGGTTCTACCACTTAAGTAAAATTTATGTTTTCTGTATAAAACTCCAAAGTGCAGTTGTGTGGTATCTGAAGGCTAAGGCAAGGTTACAGATTCGTTGTGAATTGTGAGATCTCCCGTGATCGATAGATCAGAGCGCCACGAAGTCTGTCCGTCGGGACGGCGCGGCGCCGAGCGCTGGGCGCCAGGGGGACGCGTCTGCTCAATAAATCTTATAAACAAAACTGTGTCTTTCAGAAAATTATATATTTGTTTTCACCACCGAGTAATTTCAGATGAGACTGCCGAAAGTTTCGACTAAAAGGTTTGTTTGGCTTATAATATGAAGTTGCTCGAAACTTTTTATAATATCATTAGTTTATATAGAGCCACACTGTGTGCCGCACGAATAGGTCGGTTCGACCGGGGAAGGTCAAAAAAAGTAAAGTAAAGTTACAGCCTATATACGTCCCACTGCTGAGCACAGGCCTCCCCTCATTTATGAGAGGGTTTTAGGGCGGGGAAGTGTCCGCCGCACTGCCCCAATGCGTGTTGGCGAACTTCACATCTCTTAGAAATATTTTTTATCTTATTCCTCAGACATGCAGGTTTCCTCACGATGTTTTCCTTCACCGCCAAGCACGTGGTAAATCAGCACTTAAAATTGTAATTAACTATTTCATTGGTGCCGGCGGGGATCGAACCCGGGTTACTCGCGTTCTGTTATATTACGGCGAGCGTTAACCATCTGAGCTACCACGGCTCAAAGGAGGGTCAAAGCTCTTTCAAAATAGCAGCATAATGTCGCAGTTTTTTTTAATGATTGGAACGGGATACCTGTTTTACTTATAATAAGATATTTAGTAAAGCTACGAGTACAATGTAGGTGAGTTATGGCTACAGTTTGAAAGGGTCGTGTTGACCGGAGAAGGAACGAAGGTATATATAGGTATGGAGGTGTTTTTTAAGGTATAACGTAACAAATAAGCACACATACAACAACTTCGTACGTGGTGGATCTACGGTGCAGCTATATTATGGTTGTGGCATGAATTGGTCGGACCAACCGGGGTAGGACCACGCTCTTATAGAACACTAGCATAAAATAGCAGCTTAACGCTGCTGTGTTTCGTATGGTGAATGTAGAGAACTGGAGAATATTTTTACTGGAAACGAGAGATTCCATCTTAGTCCTCAGTGATGATAACGCATCTGCATTTTGATTCTTAACCGAGAATAAAAATAGATGTCTATGGACCTCGCTATCCATTCGGTACCCAAAGAAATTAAATAACCTAGCGTAAGGACTCATTGATGATTTTTACAGTTCTCCCATGACAATGGATTTTATTTTAATTAAAAAATTCATAATATTTTGATGTTATATTTTGTAACAGGAGTATATTATTTCAATATGGCTGACAACATTGTCAGTCATAATGAGGTTGTTTTATGAAAGGACATGGTTTTAATTTGCGGTGTGGACGCGGATAGGGCGGGTCTCTGCCGGTATTAATCCAACTTCAAAGGCCTCGCTTAAATTACAAAACTCTAATGAGTGCGACTGCTAATATGTACAAAATGAACAGTACTGTTCTGTTAAAATTTAATTAGTGCACTGATTTAATATCACCTAATAATTGGTAAACATAAGAGCATATTATATTTTTTTCTTTTTAACATCAATCACTCAATTGACACTATTGGAGTGAAAAATTCAATACAAAATGTTCTATAGCATTAGCGTTCCCTTAATTTATCGATTTATGTCTTTGTATTAAAATTTCATTTTGTTGGTTCGAAAATATTTATATGAAATCAAAATGATTGCTTAGAATTGCACGAATATTATGTAATTGCAAATAGGTACAGGAGCTAATAGCTCTTTATCCGCACAGTCTGACTGCATACAAAGGGGTTTATCTACAACGCTATGAGTTTTGACGTACGGCATCTGGCTGCAGTAGACTAGAATCGGTCATTTTTCAAGTTCATTTTTCATTTTTGCAAGTTACCGTACTTGCAAAAATGATATGTCCTGCATAATTTAATGCTTTCGATCATTAGTCGCTTTAGATCAATAGACGACTAACGTCACCATGGTCCAAATCTTTTAAGGGCATGCGCATGATGCTCAATGACATCTCGTTGTGATAAGTCACTTTTCGGTTACCTACTTGCGATTTAGTATTTAACTTCAAAAGCGAATGAATTTTGGGTTTGAATCTTCGAATACTAACTGCATATAATATTTATCCAAAACACAAACTTGTTTCGGTTTAGGGTATACATATTTCAGTAGGTTAGTTGTTTGATCCTTCTGTTTATAAAATATAAATGGTAAATGTAGAGAACCGGATACCCATTTTGCTGGAAATGGAATGCCTCCATTTTAGTTCTCAAGGGTGACAAAGTATCTGCATTTTGATTCTTAATCCAGGATAAATGTAGATGTCTATGAGTCATAGCATCCACTATTACCATCAGGTGGACTGTGTGCCCATTCGTCACCCTTTTTCTACAAAAATTCCATACTAGGTCTTTTTAAAATATAATATTTGGCCTAGTGACTCCTTTAAAACCAAGTTAAGAAACATTATCTTTTCTACTAAATTCTACCGCCACCTTTCAACCCTTCCCGTCTTATTCGTTATTCTGTTTAGTCGTTAGTCCGTTTATTATTTACTTTTATTTTTTAGATAATAATATTATCTATATTGCACTCCACTGTTGGACCCCAAACTAGATACAGGACTATCCTAGTTTGGGGTCCAACGGAAAATATTGTATATCTTATCTTAAACATTGCTTAGATGCTCACTGTCCTTGCTTACATTTGTTAAATCTATATTTCAATAAAATTAATTATTATTATTATTGTTATTAATTAACTTTTAAAATATTTTTATTTCCTATTTAAGTTGTCTGGAAGAAATTGCTGTCTAGCAATAAGACCGCCTTTTGTTTCTCTCTTTGTTTGTTTCTTGTTATCTTATTTTTTTTATTAGTGTAGAATAAAGGGTATTGTACTGTATTGCAATACGTTTAAAAAAACGTAACTCAAGTCAATATTATGATATTAATATGAAAAATAAATTATGGCTTCCAACATTTTGTAACATAGATCATTACGCATACTTGTACCTTTCTTCTGGTAAATGCTTTGTGGAGTTATATTGCCATAGTTACCACGCTAAGCAGGCGGGTTGACAACCGTATTTTTTATTATTCAATCGTTGTCAGAAAAATGCTACTGCTCATCTCCTGGAATTATTTTCCTCTCTCGCTCTTTACGATACCCACGGTATAAATTGGGGTAGTTTATATTCTTACACCGCCACTATACGTTACAAATTATAGATAATGTAATCTGATACTCCCAAAATAGCTAGTAGTCTGGAATCAGCCTGGCGCCATTCTTTCAGTAGACATAGCGACGCCATGTATTTGATTGTTTGCACCTTTAAAACTTTTAATTTATTATTAAGAAGAATTTTCGATTTTATTATAAGATCAATTTTTTGTCATTAACTCCTAAAATTTTCACATACAATTTTACTTAAACTTTAATGTAGCTCTCTAAATAATTAAAATGTTATCGATATGTAATTCCATATTATTGAGAAAATTGAAATCAAGGTAGCAATTAGATGGTGAGATTTAACAATGCTGGTAATTAAATAAGTATTCAATAAGTAAATTAAAACACAGTGGTATACTGACTGTATGCTCTTATTATACTTATATTTAATGTTTGAAGCATGCTCAATCTGAGCAGTAAATGGCACTGTGATTGTAGCCATTTTTCTAGCCGATTTTTGATGAGATTATGTAAGGCTTAGGGCTAATTATCGCACCCCATCTATAATCGAACATATAGAGGCATCGGACTTCCTCACAAATAGCATTTTCATAATAAAGCTTATTTATAAATTAACAGAAAAAAAGAGATAGTGTCAAAAAAGTAGAATGCCGTTTTATTTTGGACCTGAAAAACAATAACGTTTGTTTTGAACGATTATTGACATCATCTGGGATATGAATTTGGAATTGATTTGCAAAACGTAATATTGAGTTGAGTTTAACTAAATATTATCTTTATAATTATATTTTTAAATGTGTAATTCTGTAAAGAAATCACCTTCTGAATTCATGACCTTACTCCAATAATTTGACAGAGCAAGAATTACCTGAATTTCTTACATATTATTCGTTCACGTTAGATTTTTCAAATTATTTGTCATACAAATAATTATGTAGTGATCGCAAAAGATAAAAATCGGTCGGCGCGAGAGCTAGTGAGCAAGGTGGTGAGGCTATATTTCTTAGTTAAATGCTTATGCACATGGACATTGTAATTGAAGACACTTTTACTTGATATTTTCAGCAAATAGCTGTAACTTTTCTATGTGCAGTTAGGCAGCATTTATAAGTCAGCAACCCAATCATAATAATCTTCCAATCAAATACTACACAACTTTTACTTGAGTATGTTTTGGTTTTGAGGTACGATTTGTGGTTGTGCTTTTATTAACTCACGGTCTTTTGCGTGTACCGTTACAGTAGAAGACCCATTCCTCCTATTCCCTCCCGTATTTAGACTGTCCAACAAGCTTGCAGTTCTATGGTAAAAGAGCAATTGCATACAGGAGTCTAAGCGTATTTACACTCGATGCTCTTTCTATATTGTGTTCAAAACAAAAAAAAATTCGTAGTATGTCTTAATCTGTTAGATGTCATGTTATAGAATGTAAAAAAGCTTCAGCGTGTTGAACAAAAGTAAGGAATATCTTCTACAAGCTGAAGAAATCTGTTATCATCTGAAATCGAGGGACGACTAAATCGAGGTTTGTTTTTTCGCGTTATTTCTTTGTTTAAGTGTGTCAAACCAATTGTACACTATTCTCTAGCTTATCTAAATTTCACTAAATGATTGGTATATTGGCATAAAGATGCACTAGAAGACTGGAAGAGAAGTCGTAAAGAATACAGTAATGTAATTTCTCAAGTGTAATATTTATATTATTCAAATTATAGTACTTCAAGCGTAATAATAATATTATAGCAAACACAAAACAAGACTGTACGATGAGAAGTTTTCTAGGCTACTAACTGATTAATATAGGAACTTTTAATTATATATCACTGAAAATAGCATTCACGTCTTTTTGTGAAATACTGCGAAATTTTATGAAACAACCTAATAAAATGTGGAGGATTGTTACGATATAAGACAAAATCACGTTTTTGTCCGTGCCGCCTCCACTAATGTTCCCCGTGTGCAAATATTTGAGTTCCCGAAGCCTTATCGATCAGACGAGCGATCAGGCTGAGGATCGCACTTCACGCCGCTTCCGTCACGTCTCGAGTGCTTGTAAGCGTTGGTGTGTGCGTTTTTGTGTTTAGCCTTTTACTATGATCCTCGACTCAGTATAAAACTCTAGTCTTTAAAATATGTATATTTAAAAATTTGTTTAAAATTTATAACCTAAGTTTCGAGAAATTCCTATAGATTTTAATTAATTCTTTTATAGAGAATATGAAGCCGTGAAATGTTTTATTCGGCAGCACACATTTTTAACGTCATTTACACTTTTAACTCACTAAGTAATATTACTCTATCAAGTGAAGCGTCGCTCAACATGAGCCTTTCTACTATATTGAACAACGACTAGATAACATGTACGGATGGATGCAAATAGTTGAAGACCGTGTTTTTAGGCAATCTATTGGAAAGGATTAGTGATTGTGATCAAATGACTTAACAAAAAAAGGATTTGTGAGGGCATTGTTTAATCCTAAAGCTTTTATTACAGTGCATTAATAGATAGTAGAGTAGATAATCAGTTAACAAATATTGAATAAATGAGGTGTGTGAATTTGCAAAGTTTTTCTCCAAGTTCCAGATTAAACAGTGCCCTGTTGATTGACAGAAGATGCTCTAGTGAACGTCTCATCTCAAAAAATAGATCTCATAATAATGTATCCATGTTTCACACCCTGGTAATAGAAGTCCGTATCATTTTCTTACCTAAATTGCCACATTCTGGTTTAAAGAGTATATAATTAAAAGTTAGTTAAAGTTACAGCATATATACGTCCCCCTGCTGGGCACAGGCCTCCACCATTTTCTGAGAGGGTTAAGACTATAAAGAGCCAGCATAAATATATGCTATAAGGATGTCCATCTAATTCCTTCTTTGTATAAAAAGATCGTAAACAGAAAACTATTTGGAGCTTATAACAGATATTTTCTTAAATATTTTTTGATAAAATTCAAATAAAAAGGTCCTATGATTTATTTACGATAAATTTATTATTTTTCAGAGTTATGAATTTAATTGACTTATTTTTTTTCGGAATTCATTCCATTAGTAACCAAATATAAAATCTTAAAAAACTACGATTAGTAGTGATTTATCACTGGCAAAACTGTCTCCATCCAGTGTTTTATATAAATACTGTCTAAGAAATAAAATGGGAAAATATTAGTGCTACACCGTGTTGGCGTCATCAGGGATGCTATCCGCTTTCGTATAATCGCGTGAAAACCATCCGTGCGTGCTTCCGCGAACATCCCCGATGCGCTACAAAAGCGAGGCAGCCCCTGTGCGAGTGCCCTGAAACTGTTGTTGCTGTATGCCTTCCAGGTGTAGTTGACCCACAGGTTGCAGATATAAAATGATTGGCAGTATGGCTTAAAAAGTGTAATGTTTACTTCACGAGTGCATCGAGAGAACCGCCGGGTCAGCGTGTTGCATCTAACAGTCAGCGCCCTTCATTCTCTTTCTAAATCTAAGTCATGGCTCAGTGATTTATAGACCCAATGCACAAGTAACCTGTTTTAGCGAAGTTCCCATTAATTTCAACTTCGGAATGGACAAGCATATATTATGTAGTTTATGTATAATTTGACGGCTGTTAGACGGGAGATGAGGCTGCAATCGTCAACAGATTTGACAGCATACAGGCAACTGAACAGACAGATCTCCAAATGCATGCGGCGAGACTTACGCAACTTTAATACTGCTCGTATTAAAGAAGCGATCGAGCGGAACCAGGGCTCCAAAGTCTTTGCCAGAGATCTGTCTGCCCGTAAGAGCCAACTGTCAAAGCTGAAGACTGAGCGTGGCAGCATCGTTTCCGGGACACCTGAGATTTTGAGTGAGATTGAGAGGTTCTATGGGCAGCTGTACACATCATCGTTGGAGCCACACGCAAGTGTGAGTAACGATCCAAGAGCAAGTCTTATCCGACACTATTCCGATGATATCCCGGACGTCAGTCTAAGCGAGATTAGAATGGCTCTCCAGCACCTTAAAAACGTCAGGGCCCCAGGCGAGGATGGAATTACAGCGGAGCTTCTGAAAGCGAGTGGAACACCGGTACTTGAAGTCCTTCAGAGGCTCTTCAATTCCGTCCTCCATGGTGGCACTACTCCAGAGGCGTGGAGCAGAAGTGCGGTGGTCTTGTTCTTTAAGAAAGGCGACACCGCTCTCTTGAAGAACTACAGACCGATTTCCCTTCTGAGCCGCGTCTACGTGCTGTTTTCGAGAGTCATTACGAATCGTCTCGCACGCAGACTCGACGACTTCCAGCCTCCCGAACAAGCCGGTTTCCGAAAAGGCTTCAGTACCATAGACCACATACATACCCTGCGGCAGATTGTACAGAAGACTGAAGAGTACAATTTGCCACTTTGCCTGGCGTATGTGGACTATGAGAAAGCCTTTGATTCCGTCGAAATTTGGGCGGTGCTGCAGTCCCTTCAGCGGTGCCAAGTTGACTGTCGGTATATCGAAGTGCTGAAGTGTTTGTACAGTAGGGCTACAATGGCTATCCGAGTACAGAACCAGAGCTCGAAACCTATCCAACTGCAGAGAGGTGTAAGACAGGGTGACGTTATATCCCCGAAACTCTTCACCGCTGCTTTGGAAGACGTTTTCAAGCTACTAGACTGGAAAGGATACGGTATTAACATCAATGGCGAGTACATCACTCACCTTCTATTTGCCGACGATATAGTCCTTATGGCAGAATCGCTGGAGGACTTAAGCACTATGCTCAATGACCTCAATAGTGCCTCCCAACGGATAGGTCTTAAGATGAACATGGACAAAACAAAGATCATGTTTAATGTCCATGTCACACCTATGCCGGTAGTTGTTGGGAGCACTATGCTCGAAGTTGTTGACGAGTACGTTTACCTGGGACAAATAGTCCGACTAGGTAAGTCCAACTTCGACCGAGAGGTCAATCGACGGATTCAACTCGGCTGGGCAGCGTTCGGGAAATTACGACATATCTTCTCGTCAGGTATACCTCAATCTCTAAAAACTAGATTGTACAACCTTGTGTTGCCAGTGATGACTTACGGATCTGAGACGTGGTCCTTCACTGCTGGCCGTATGAGGACGCTCAAGGTCGTTCAGCGAGCTATGGAGAGGGCTATGCTCGGAGTTTCTCTGCGTGATAGACTCAGAAATGAGGATATCCGCAGTAAAACCAGAGTGACCGACATAGCCCAACGGATTAGTAAGCTGAAGTGGCAATGGGCCGGCCATATAGCTCGAAGAACCGATAACCGATGGGGAAGAAAGGTTCTCGAGTGGCAGCCTCGTACCGGTAGGCGTAGTGTAGGGCGACCCCCCACTAGATGGAGTGACGACCTGGTAAGATATGCAGGAAGTCGATGGATGCAGGTGGCTCAGGACCGTGCTTTGTGGCATTACTTGGGGGAGGCCTATGTTCAGCAGTGGACTTGTGAAGGGCTGTAATGATGATGATGATGATGATGTATAATTTGATCTGACGTATTTTTACCATAACCATTTTTCGCCTTCTTCTTCACTCGTCCATATTATTGCTCTACTAGGCATAGATCTCTGGAATTGTAGGAAGGATTTGTAATAATCGCCACGCTTGGTAGGGGGATTAGCTAACACAGTACTAGATGTCTGGCATATTTATTTCTATTCCCTGTTACTGGCCAGAGTATTTAAACTATGTCATATAGGAGATGGTACACCGCCATCTGTCAGATACCATGGGGTATTTTTAGCTTTTTCTATAATAGTCTCTTAAGACACCCAAGTACCTAACAAAATGAAGCACGGAATTATTGAGTATATTTTAGTAACATTTGTCTTGTAAAATGTATAAGTCTTATTAAATGATATTAACTAAAATATAATTTAGGTCAAATGTAGCTGTTAAGGAGACGTTCAGAAACTCGATTGAATTTCCGGACGGTAACGATGTTGCGACCGAACGCCACCGGAAATACCGCTAATGCATGTCAATTGTTGTACCCCTAACTTTGTTACCAGGATATTTTCGAGGGTTAATATTTTAAGTAAAATATGCAAATAGCATTTTCCTAGTCCTAAACGATAGTAATAAAGCTAGATGTTTGAGTAATGCTATTCGTGAAAGTTTAGAAATATTTATTAGCTTGTTTGATATTTTGTTTACCATAATTAAAAAAGGCGTTTGAAATTCTGTGGCAGTATATTCTAATTCCTTGACACATTCCGGGTGCCTACAGGAGGTGAATTAAGAAAAGCCTTTGATTAACGGCGCTATACTTTTCTCGTATTTAAGCTAGTCCTCCATACTCCAAAATCATCCAGACTACTGCACTTGTCCACCAGTAGACTTTACGATTTAGTGCTTAGTTATTAAGACTAATACACCATTAAGCCATTCTTTCTGATATAATTGGATTTGATCGAACTTACAAAAAAAAAACATTAATAATGCTTTTAAAAATTTCATTTAAAATTTGAAACTAACTCTTGAAGAAAAAGAAAAATGTTTTCTTTTTCTCAAAGATATATATCCCAAAGATTGAACAAAGGGTTGCACTCGCAGATTGCTTAATGGACAGTGAAGGCTGTGATAGCGGCGTGATAAATCACCACCGTGATTACCGAGCCATTATCTAAAATCCAATCTCGGCGGCGACAACTTCGAGCCGGCAAAAGTGAAGTTGTTGACGACGTAATTGACACGGACGTAGGGAAGGCGTTACTCTGGTAATACGATGGGTGTTGCAATCTACTGAATGAAATTTAGACTTTTCGTAGATTGAATTAATAACATTTTTGTACTATAAATAAGCTTCGACTAACTATGGTTCTTACCGTGTCGTGGCGTTTTTTTTTATAGAAATAGGGTGACAAACGAGCACACAGTTCACCTGATGGCAAGTGGATGCTGTGACCCATAGGCATCTACATTTAACCTCAATTGAGAATCAAAATTTATTTTTTTAATCAATTGGCTTTACGGCTCAGGGTTCTAGCCCTTCTGAGCCTATCATTTCTTTCGGTATATCTTCATTTTTATATATTTTTTCATCACAATAATATTCCGATGCGTCACATTGCGAAGTTTTTGGGAGATTTTGACGACAGCTCAACCCAGCGGACTGTTGATGACGACAGCCTCTCAAGTTCATAAGGCGCCCAAGCGATCAAATTAACGTGAGGTTTATACCAACATCAAAGCAATTGTTTCGTCGTTTTCTCAAACAGTTCACACGTGCAGACACTTAATTCACAAAATCGCATCACTTTTACGAATTAAAATCCACTTCTAACCATTATTCAAGCGACAAAACAAGAGCAACAATCCGTCGACGGCCAAGTTCCCGCCAAAATTCGAATCAAAATTCAGAAGCGTTGTCACCCCCGAGGACTAAGATGGAATGCCTCGGTTCCAGTAAATCGAGTCTCTGGTTCACTACACTCACCATACGAAAAACAGCAGCATCAAGCTGCTATTTTACGCTGGTATTCTGTGAGAGCGTGGTCTTTCCCCGGTCAAGCTGACCCTTTCGTGCTACAATATAATATAGCTTCAGCGTGGCTCAACCACTCTAAATGTGTCTATGTATATGTATGTGTGTAAATATATCCGCTACCCCATATAATCATACGAGGCGACGGAGGAAAACAGACAGCTACAGCAACGGCCTCTTTCTAATAACGATTGAAAATTAAAAAAATTGCGTTTGCCAACCTGCTTGCCAAACGTGGCCACTATGGCAAATACTCCCCTATGTGACTATCTATGGAGGAAGCCTATGTTTAGCAGTGGATTTAGACTGCCACGGTAACTTAGCTGTTACATTTCTGAATCAGAATGCAGAATGCAGAACAGCTGGAGGTTGTTACCAGTGCTGGAACTTTATAGATTGGTTGCCTCTGTGTGGTCATGCCATTATTTTATTCCGTGGGTGACGTAAGAAAATACTTGGGGAAATGGCACTTTGGCCACTATTTTGGCGAAAATATTTGTATTTCTATCATTTATTTACTATATTATATTTATCATCATCATTACAGCCTTCACAAGTTCACAGCTGAACGTTAGCCTCTACTAAGGAATGACACAAAGCACGGTCCTGAGACACCCGCAGCAATCGACTTCCTGCATGTCTTACCGGGTAGTCGCACCATCTACTGCCACCCGAGAACCTTTCTTCCCCATCAGTTGTCGGTTCATCGAGCTATATGGTCATTGGCCACTTCAGCTTACTAATTCGTTGGGCTCTCTGCCGATTACTCTGATTCTAATTCGAATATCCTCGTTCTTAAGTCTATCGCGCAGAGAAACCTCGAGTGTAACCCTCTCCATATTTCGCTAAGCAACCTTGGGCTTCCTCATACGGCCGGCAGCGAAGAACCTCGTCTCAGATTCGTAGGTCATCATTAGCAAAGGGAAGCAGTGTCAAAGATGCTTCTGGTGTTGTGATTACCAGTCCTTACGCCAAATGTGGCAATAAGGACAAATAGTCAATGTTATAAAAAAGCTGTGTCTAAGTAGTTGGATAATTTCTTACGTGCTCAGTATATAATAAAAATATCGCGCCGAAACGTTGGAGGATATATAAAAAGTGTGCGAACTGCACTAAAGTTGTGTGAATGATGTTGAGGATTTTGGCTTAACGAGCTTTTATAAAGTAGATTTCAGACTACGCTATAATATAATAGCATATAGTATATAGCTCATAGCACAAAAATATCGCGCACCATACATTGTTATGGACACGTTCACACTGTACTGTACTAAATATAATTGACTTTGTATGGTGCGCGATATTGTTGTGCCATGAGCGATATAGGTACTATATACGCTTTATATTATAGCGTAGTCTGAAAACCACTTCATAGAATTTTAAAGATTCGTTTACGACCATCTAACTAATCTACTACCCAGTAGTTTAGTAACTACTTTACTCAATAAAAAGGTACTCGTATTGTAACTTTTATAATGATTTCTTATATTTACGAGTACACTACACATTGAATAATACTAATTTAGTGAATTTTATCGCATTAGATTAACATTCATTTTTAACCCCAATATTTCGAGCGCTTTTTTGGTCTATGGTCACGAGTGGGACAGAGGTGATTGACGTCTTGATGTTATTGTTCACCCGGAATATTTTTATCTTTTAACAACTGCGTAAATAGGATAAAATTCAATATAATATCGAGTAAACAACTCATGTGGCAGACGTTTCTAGAGCTTTGCAGCATCCAGTAACAAGCACTCGAAACGTCTGCAATAAAAATAATTTTAATTAATATTTAAACGGAAACTGATATTTTTATATCACTCATGCTTCAAGCACCCCATATCCAGTTAAAACACGATTTACAGTAATCTTAATTTACTTATTAAGTATTTCATAACTTAAAAAAATATTCGCGCAAAGAAACAAACTATTATGAATAGAAATATAACAAAAAGCTTACGAGGAAAGTAATAAAGTTAGTAATTGCAAACTCAAAATAAGTCCTACTCGCTAGTAACCGCGTTCCCCTAAATTAAGTTCCTTCACTGGAATACATATATTGCGCCCCAGATGGAGTCGATCAGCGGCAAACAAATAAGTGTACTGGTACAATCGAACCCATTTCGTATAAGCCCTTCAAGTGTCTCCTCAAAGCGAAGCCTGCAAATCGCTCCTTTGCAACTGCGTTAGTGTTAACAGCTTACAAAGACGGAGCGTCTAACATATGTAAATATATATGTGTAATTTACTCATATACATGTCTTAAAAAAACGCGAGTGATAGCGCAGTGGATAAAAGTTTGCTTGCGTTGCTATGAGTTATAGGTTCGATTCTCGCACGGATCAAGTATTTGAATTGTCTATAAATAATAATTCTGGGTCTGGCTGTTTGTTCATTTATGCCATCTGTGTATAAAGCATCAAAGACTCAAGGAAACTTCTTAGCGAGGACTCTCACAACAATAATACTTTTTCCAAAATCCTTGCCTCGGCTTTACCGGTGTAGGATCTATTATAGTGGCGTTATTGAGATTTAATATAAACAAGTACCATTTATTTTATAACTTTTTTAAGTAAACGTGTTAGATAAAAAGGGACTAGTACACTTCTGGCAATGCTCTCTATCAGTTTGTAATGTTTCATTACAATCGGTTCAGCCATTTTGAAGATTACCCTTATAGACAGACGGACGGACAGACTCAAAAAAATAGTTATTCGTGTCTTAATGGAATACAAATAACACTCTCACCTTACTATAAGGCAGTTATCTTGATAGTGCAGATATATACTTTAATATATATATATATATATATATATATATATATATATATATATATATATATATATATATATATATATTATCATATGTATGTGTATTATCAGATGTAGCGTTGAACTTTAGTTTACATTATCTTTTTTTAAAGAATATTAACAGTACTATAAACATTACTAATATTCCCCTTAACCTCTCGCGGTAAGCTTAAATTGCTTGTGTTACGAGTGGTTCACGCCAGTAATCGAATGGCGGATCCGAACCCACGAACTTTTTGAGTTCGCGGTCCGCGCTTTGCTATTAGGCTACTGACGCTTGTCAGCTTATCTTTTACTTATTACCTTCGTAAATGTGATCAAATAATGACCATAAAGAGCTTTTGTTTTATTAATCTTAATATTCCTGATGTGCTTCTTTGTTCTCTATGGGAATGTTTTTTTGTGTAAATGTCGATAAGTAATATAAAATACTGCAGGATCATTGGCTTTTAAAAATAGTTTTTTTTATACAAAAATAAAATATTTTTTATTTTCACGTATTTAAACAAAAGATGCGACATCATTACATCAAAGAAATAAAGAACTTTCTTTTCAGTTTTAGGGCAAGGAAATGTACGCTGGGATCCCCAAATGTGTGTTGGCGAACTTCATATCTCTTCGAAATATTTTTTTTTATTCCTCAGTCATGCAGGTATTCGCGTTTTAAATCAGCACTTAAAATTACAATTAACAATTTTATTGGTGCCGGCGGCGAACCCGGGTTGCTCGCGTACTGTGAAAGTTACAGCGAGCACTTAGCCCTTGAGCTACCACGGCTCACTTCACCGCTTCACTGTCTTAATATATTTCAGAGAGAATGTCTTGAGTGTCTGACTCTCACTTTCTTATTAGATGCCTACGTCATAAAAGGCAGATACTAATCTGCCTTTTATGACGTAGGCATCTAATAAGAAAGGATTTTTTTAAATTCTACCCCTAAGAGTGTGAAATAGGATGTTACATTTTGTATTAAACTTTTCATTTTACAGGGTGATTGAATTGCAACTTACTGAAAATTTTCTTTAAATAAAAAAAATGAAACATATTTAGCAATTTTAAGAGTACAGACCGAGCCGTTGGACGTAAACGTGTAAAATTGGGACATTAGCATTCCTTTACTTACGTAGGCCTGAGAAAGAACTTTGGAAAATTCTGCCGATGGGTGGGTAAATAGGATAAAATTAAAGGGTAAAGATAGACAAGCAAAGTAGGATTCAAGTAAGGACAGGAAATCATCATCATCATCATCATTACAGCCCTTCACAAGTCCACTGCTGAACGTAGGCCTCCCCCAAGCAATGCCACAAAGCACGGTCCTGAGCCACCTGCATCCATCGACTTCCTGCATGTCTTACCAGGTCGTCACTCCATCTAGTGGGGGGTCGCCCTACACTACGCCTACCGGTACGAGGCTGCCAATCGAGAACCTTTCTTTCCCATCGGTTATCGGTTCTTCGAGCTATATGGTCAGCCCATTGCCACTTCAGCTTACTAATCCGTTGGGCTATGTCGGTCACTCTGGTTTTACTGCGGATATCCTCATTTCTGAGTCTATCACGCAGAGAAACTCCGAGCATAGCTCTCTCCATAGCTCGCTGAGTGACCTTGAGCGTCCTCATACGGGCAAGTGAAGGACCACGTCTCAGATCCGTAAGTCATCACTGGCAACACGCACTGGTTGTACACTTTAGTTTTCAGAGATTGAGGTATACCTGACGAGAAGATGTGTCGTAATTTCCCGAAGCTGCCCAGCCGAGTTGAATCCGTCGATTGACCTCTCGGTCGAAGTTGCACTTACCAAGTCGGACTATTTGTCCCAGGTAAACTTACTCGTCAACAACTTCGAGCATAGTGCTTCCAACAACTACCGGCGTAGGTGTGACATGGGCATTAAACATGATCTTTGTTTTGTCCATGTTCATCTTAAGACCTATCCGTTGGGAAATATGGTAGAAAAATAAAAACCGGCAGTCGTTATTATTTCTAAATCTGGAAAAGTTTCCACCTGATAGCTAAAGCTCTTTGTACTATTTGGACAAGGTTAACACCGCGTGTAAAAAGACAGTGTATAATAAATGAATTTGACATGATTGATAATTCATAAATAATCTAGTTTTAGTTTATGATTTCCTAGTACGGTAAATTTTAAAGAACACAGCAAGGGCTTCTTATAGGCAAATCTTGAAATGTTTTTGTCATACATCAAAACGTATTGAAACGTTGGCTTAGTATTTAAATGGATTCCCATTTGTAGTCTCGGAACATGAAAATAGCGTGGCTCTTAAACAGAGAAGGGTGGCAACGTAGAGCTATGAAAGTATGTGACGTGTCTCTGCCGTTCAGTTGACTGTAGAAATTAGAAAACGTGCGTTTTATTGAAACTGATTCACTATTTTTAAATGTAACATAATACATTCAGTCACAAACCGTAATAATAACAGAATATAAAAAATATATATTAATAACCATCACAGGATAATTATAAATATCAACGTAGTCCTAGGTTTTCTTTTATATCAGGGGAGTTGTGTGGTGTACCTATGGCTAAAGTATTAATTTTAATTATACTTACTTACTTACTTACTTATCTTCACGCACAATCCCTAACGGGGTAGCCAGAGAGAACAGATCGCAAAGTGTCACGATCCTTACATATGCCTATTTTAATTATGATTACATTAATACTAAATATTCCCCAGCAAAGAAGAGAATTTTAATAAACTTTCTATAAAAGTAACAGATGAACGATTACATAAAGCAAGATAAAACAATTGGTAAAATTAAAAAAATTGTACATCCGACTTCAATACGACCAAATCACGAATACATTGATTGAAGTCAATTAAATACGCATTATTAAAGATAACTCAGAAACTACTGGTCATATCTTGATTAAATTTATACGGGACCACACGAGAAGTGCCAGCTTTCAGATAAAAAGTATCATCAAAATCGGTTTTCCCAGAAAAAAGTTACGAGGTAACACAAAAAAAATATAGTCGAATTGAATACCTCCTGCTTTTTGATGTCGGTGAAAATCATTAATAACTTTAAATTTTAACTTTAATATTTTATAAAATGGTTTTTAGAAGAAAGAAGCATGTAAAATATTACTTGGTATTTTGATAAATTTCTTTTCCGACACTTCTGTCACTTTAACAGTCTGTGCACCACGTACTTTTAAAGTATATTGCGTATCCTCATGCATACGTATAGAGAGGGGTTATTGTTGTTTTTCAAAGCCCATGCTAACGGTGGAAACATTTCGCCTAACTGAAAGGGGTTTCACTATGCCTCAACAGATTTGTGCGTATTGCACAAGATCTTTTAGATGCTGGGTGGTTTTTTAACTGCGGTCGGTTTTATTGCGAGTTTAGGAAGCATAAAAATGGAAATCAGATTTGTAACGTTCAGAATTATTGCTTTTTTACAATTTGCGGAGAAACACTTATTGCAGAAAGTGTCCCGAAATGACCATTTTATTTTTAATGTGTAGGTTTTATTAGTATGTCACGAATTTGTGTTGAAAGTATAAATTATTAAGTTTTATTAAATCAGTCTAGATGAGACAAACTGTCAATTATAAATACGAGTATCTTTATTCCTTTAGCCATCAAGCTCAATAGCTTTAACAAGTATTCCTTGAAGAGATAGTATCTATGGATGCAACTTAAATAAGCATTAAGGAACATTTCCAGACATCTACTAAGATAAGTTTCTCTTGATCCCCGGCCATTGTGATAGCCATCTGGAGAAAATTCAGTGAAAAGCCCGGGGTTCATTCGCCATTCATGGGGCGATTTGATTTACTTAAGATCTTTTGCTTGATACTGTCTATTAAGCGAGTGGTTCGCGAAAGAGGACGGTCGTTTATAGAAGAAAAATACAATGCGTCCGTTACCAAGATCGTTTTCTACGAGACGAATATAGATTATTATTCTACATTCATTAGTATTTTGTAAAAGTATTGAATCTACAAAAAATGTAGGTGAAAAACTTAATTATATTAGTATTTTAATAATAACTATAAAAATAGCACAAACGTAGTATAAAAGTAAAAATATAGTATTAATAAAGTTGGAAATTTTATTTCACCAATTTCTTTTTTAAAGATGTTAATATTATTCAGCTAAAATCCGTGTACAAAATAAGAACAGGAGCACGGCCCGTGTTTTTCAAGGCAAAATATTTTTATTTTTATTTTTATTTTTTATGCGTATCAATAAACAATTTTAAGATATTTATATTTAATATAATGGATTTTCTTAAAATAACGCCTGATTCTATTAATTTATATTTTGGTACGACGAGGTGGATATTTAAAGAAGCAATAAATTATAACTGTAATAGTAGTGGCAGAGACACACGAAAGCTTTAGCTGTTGCACGTACGAGCCGGCTCGAATCGAGGAGGTAGCACGACCTCACAGAATACCACCATGAGTGCAGGTAGCCGGTGGCTAAATAACCCCCCACCCCAACCCCCCGCCATCAACATGGTAGCGGAAATAAATGTAGGACTATCCCAGGAGGGTACCAGCCCCCCTGGAGAATGAGCATCCACGACCAAGTTGGTGCTCAGGCTGGCCCGCATATTTTCAGGGGGGGGGGGGGAGCAAAATTCTACTGAAAACAATTACTGCTTAGGGCAAGCTGAGCAACAAGACCAAGGAAACCGATTATACGCTATCCGTGAATTTCCGCAACATCAGGGGACTTGGACTCGGCGAAGCTGGCCTAGCTCTTTCTGATCGAGATGCAGGTGTCCTATCCGGCTGATACTGTGTATCTCTCCTACCCGGGGTACAACTTGGAATACTTCTTTGTACCTCGGGCTGGATTTTGCGTATACTTCAGAGAGGACATCTGTTCTCGACGCCTCGGCAGTCTTGAACAGACAATAGACAGCGATGACCATCCGCGCCTCTACGAGTGTCTCTACAGGTCCCATAGTGGTAATACTGAAACAGAACGACTCATCGACCACGTTCAAATGGCTACAAATTCCTTGCTACAGCAGATCTCATCCGTAGAGATCATGATCCTAGACGATTTTTGCGAGGTTGAGTCTATCAGCTGGTGATCTTTTGGGCTACTTGACGCATCGATGGGCGGAGGCAGTAGAGTCCAAGAGGGAGTCATCAGCCGTTAATTTTAACATTACGAAGGCCTTTGATCGGTTGGTACAAAGCGCTTCTTTAGAAGCTCCCTTCTCAAGAAATTGTGCAATTGGATCGCCAGCTTTCTTGCAGATCTGAGCGTCAAGATCCTTATAGACGGTGCATGCTCCGATTACAAGCCTATTAATGCTGGTGTTACACAAGGCTGCATGCTATCACTAACGCCGTTTCTTCTGCATATCAATGAAATGTTACAAACCGGTAATGTTCATTGCTATGCATGTAACAGCACTGGTAATGCTTTGTACACCGGCCTAACCAATATTTTTCGGGAAAACTTTGTCAAGTACCGGAAGAAACTTGTGTCTGAAGTTGAGTCTTTGCTGAACAAAGTCTCGGATTGGGGGTGACTAAATCTAATCCAGTTTAATCCTCAGTAGATACAAGTTTGCGCGTTTGCCGCTAAAAAGAACTTCTTTGTCGTTTCTCCTCAGTTTCAAGGCACTACTCTTGTTGCCTCTGCCGGTATCAAAATCCTCGGCGTCAATATATCGAATGACGTGCAGTTTCATGGTCGCTTGGAAGAGAAGGCCAAATTGGCTTCTGAAAAACTTGGCGTGCTCAGCAGAGTGGGACAGTATTTGATGCCGGCACACCGCCTGCAACTTTACAAGGCGCAGGTTCAGCCACACATGGAATACTGTTTCCATCTCAGGGCTGGGGCTCCCCAGTGCCTTCGAGCGAGTGCGGCTCGAATCGTCTAAAACCCAGTCCTTTCAGTTGGGCTTGATTCACTGGTGCTGCGAAGAGATGTTGCATTCCTTTCACTTCTACCACGGGGAATGCTCTGAGGAATTATTTGGATTAATCCCAACATCAGCAGCAAATTTCACGAATGCACACAAAAACAAAACAAAACTCCCGATACTAGCCATACCATCTGGATGCTTGGCAGTGCACCACTGCGTGTTTCACCAGGAGTTTTCTTCCGCGTACGACGTCTCTGTGGAATCGTTTACTACCGGCGATTTTTCCGGACCGATACGACTTAGAGAACTTCAAGAAAGGAGCTTACTCTTTTCTAAAAGGCCGGCAACACATTTGAAATTCCCCTGGTGTTGCAGTTGTTCATGGGTGGCGGTAGTCACTTACCGTCAGGTGAGCCGTATGCTCGTGTGCCCCTCTCCTATAAATTAAAGTATTTTTATTATTCTGTGCGAGCAGCTATGCGGGTCTTGAAAGACGAGTATCACCGCGACCTAAAAGATCTATTGTGATCGCTGCTATGGCTATAGTTAACTGCTAAGACCTATATCTTCAATCATCATCATTCATCATCATTACAGCCCCTCAAGTCAAATGCTGAACATAGGCCTCCCCCAAGTAATGCCACAAAGCACGGTCCTGAGCCACCTGCATCCATCGACTTCCTACATGTCTTACCAGGTCGTCACTCCATCTAGTGGGGGGTCGCCCTACACTACGCCTACCGGTACGAGACTGCCAATCGAGAACCTTTCTTCCCCATCGGTTATCGGTTCTTCGAACTATATACCAGGCTCGTTGCCACTTCAACTTACTAATCCATTGGGCTATGTCGGTCACTCTGGTTTTACTGCGGATATCCTCATTTATGAGTCTATCACGCAGAGAAACTCCAAGCATAGCTCTCTCCATAGCTCGCTGAGCGACCTTGAGCGTCCTCATACAGCCAGCAGTGAAGGACCACGTCTCAGATCCATAAGTTATCACTGGCAACACGCAGTGGTTGTACAATCTAGTTTTCAGAGATTGAGGTATACCTGACGAGAAGATGTGTCGTAATTTCCCGAACACTGCCCAGCCGAGTTGAATCCATCGATTGACCTCTCGGTCAAAGTTGGACTTACCTAGTCGGACTATTTGTCCCAGGTATACGGCTCGAATCTTAACTTGTACTGTTTTAATTCTCCCGTGCGAGCTCAGCAAGTTCATTGCCTACAATACCCGCATGATACGGAATCCATCTTAAAACGACCTTGTTGTTTCATCACATGCAGTCCCCAACTAGCTTCAAGTTCACTAAGTTTGATCTCAGCACTTGCACAGCATTGCTGCTTGGCTATCGTAGTTTATATAGATAATATGGTTAAATTAGTGTTTGCAGATAGCCCTCTCTACAAGATCAAGGAGCATTAGGCACAGAAGTGCATTGGAGACCGCTGCAGGGGATGATCGCATATCTCCAGTTCTTTGTAGCCTATTTAGTCTGTCCGCAGCCGTCTTTCGGTTGGCCTTATTACACAGAAGGTTTAAGTAAGAATCAAAAATAGGATCATACTGGGACGCAAACCTCAGTCGTTCCCAACCACACGACTGCACGTACCTAAAGAAATTTTAGCCTTATGACGTGAGAGTTCCACGTTAGTTTTTGGTCGATTTTTACTTGGTATGTACTTCTTTACCATTAATTTTTGGTATGACTAATTTGTCCAACCGTCTCTTTTTGGTAAAAGGTATTATAACAAGGTATTATCAGCATTGACTGATAAAATTTTATCCATATATTAGTTGTTTATGGTGTTTAGGGCTCTTTGTAAGATTAATTATAAAGTTCTTTGGCAAAAAAACCTCGCAATGATCATAAGGTCATCAGCGTAACCCAGTTTATCAATATGTAGGTCAGCCACTTTGTACAATAGTTGGTCAACCGGTGACAAAACACCTCCTTGTGGGCAGCCTCTTGTAGTTGCAACTTCAATCGAAGTTTGAAACAGCGCTATTTTGGCCTTTCTGTTTGAGAGTATCGACTTCAACCACCTGATGGTATGGTCAACACTTTTAGATGTCATGCCCCCAACCAGCAGTCATATGGGGCGACTGTTAAAAGCACCCTCAATATCTAAAATGGCACAAAGAGCTATTTCTTTATCCTACATTTCTTTTTCGACCACGTCAATAACATAGATCGGGGCTGTTTCTATAGATTTGCTTCTGCCATTAGCATGCTGGTTGTAATGTATGGGCCTCGAAACTAGAGCTACATCCTTAATATATCTCTCTATAACCTTTTCCAATGTCTTGAGAAGAAAAGGAAGATATTCTTATAGGTTTAAAGGACTTCAGTAAAAGTAGTAGTCCTTTTTACCAGCCTTAGGTATAAATAGAACTTTGGCGATTGTGCAACATTCTGGAATATATCTCTATTCAAAAATTGCCCTTTAGATTTTCACCGGATAAGGAAGGAGGATATCGATACCCTATGTAGTTGGATGGGAATTATTCCATCCTCCCCGCTTTTTATATGGCTTAAAGGAGTCAACAGCCCAATGTACCAGATTTGGCCTTATTATTTTTGCAGCCCTACACCAATTTTCATTACAAGACCTTCGTAGGGCTCTAAAAGAGTTCCATGCAAAAGTCTTCTGAGACCCTGGAAGATGGATTGACACTGGTAACTCCAATGTTTCTGTTTCACTAGTAGTGAAGTTACCATCTGGCTTTCTAAGAAACCCAATATGATTAGATTTAGCTTCCAATAGCATTATGTATATATAGTCTTACACTGTGAGGCAAAAACTCAACTCCCTCGCATAGCTTCCTCCACGATGCTCTCTTAGTTTTCCTAATATTTTTATTATATTCGGGTAGGGCTGCACTATAGATATCCAACTGTTTAGTTTCTTTGGCCCTATTGAATGATTTCCTGGTCTTTTCCCTAAGCTCCCTTAGCTTAGTGTTCTACAAAGGCAACTTTCCGTGTCTTGATTTTGACGGCACAACTGCCCTCAAAGACTTCATGGATACCTACGGTTACAGTCTCCGTCGTTAACTCCAGACCTTCAATGGTTTTGATACTTTTAGGAAATGTTTCCAAATTTCTCCTTAAACTATTGCTATAGACATCCCAGAATGTCACTTTTGGATCCCTAAAAGCAACAGTTTGATAAGTTGGTAATGCTTAAATTATAAATCTAATGTGTTTGTGATCATAGAAAGTCATGAAGTAACTCACCTCTTTCATTGACGTTAGTGCTTCCCCTGGTAGTGTTATTACCATTAGCATCACAACCCACCACAAGGTCAGGTGAGGACAAAGACGTCCTTTACTGGTGCTCTTGACCCACACCGCATCTTTCCCTCTGCCGCTCCAACCTCTCCTTCTTTTACCCCTGGCCTCCACCAGCGGAGGCCCGAGGCCCGAGGCGAGATCAGTGTCTTGAGTCTCAGTCACTCTCACTGACGACGTTTCAGGCTCACCCCCCGGAGTGGAGATCTGAAGTTGTGGAGGTTCACGCTTCATTCCTCGTCAGAGTCAGGCCTGATCTTAAAAGTTATCATTTTGAAACCAAGGACGACTCTGTTGCCTGCCACACAGATAGCCTTTGCCGATGGGTCGTCCAGAGAAAAGGTTACTAGGACCCCATTGTCCTCGTTCCTGCTGTGGAGAATTTTCCGGAGCTTTGTATGGAGCCCTTCATTTTGTATCCTTAACAGCACAGCCACCTCTTCTGAGAGTCAGCTTCGCTGCGGGGCAGTGAAACTGACTTAGACATTTCGCACTCAGGTATTATTGAGATCTCTGCCTTCAGCCAGGATTTCAGTTTTTCGACTTCACCAATCTTAAATCAAACAATCCACAATCCAGTCTTAGCTTTTTCAGGCACGTTACCAGAATCCAATCTGGCTTGTGGGTGAAACCCGAAAACTTCGGTCCCGCTCCTGGCTGCGCCCCACAGACTGTCTGATTTACGCTCATAAAATTTGAATTGCGAACTCCTACACACGCAGAGCAAGCTACTGCACTGAAGCTGAGCTACTTCTCTCTCGTTGCCAGCTTCACAGATTTCCTGGGCTGTTTTTTTAAAGACCCTCCTCAGATCGACTGCGTTTTTTTGCCTTCGGAACCGGGGGAGGTTTGGGCAGAGAAATTTTGATCCAGGGCTTCTAGCAGAGAGAGAGAGAGAGAGAGAGAGGGCTTCTTCGGTTTCTATACTGTGCTGCGTTTGTACTGCCCCACTAAGCTTGTAAGGCCTTGCAAACTTTTTCTTGTCCCTTCCTAGGTTCGTTTTTGATTGTGGTCCCGTTGCAGACGTGCTTTCCAGTTCACGGTTCGTTTCAGGTTGGGGCATTATGTTGCAGAGTATTAGCGAGGCTAAAAGAGCCTCTTTCAAACCTGCAGAGAGTTCCAATAAAGAAGAATTCAGCGTAAAATATCGATATTTTTCGTCTATTTTGTTTCCACGATTAGCTGCGCAAAGAAAATGGTCAGCCCTGTCAGAGCCCTGCATGCCGAAGGAAGTACAAAATACAACCGAATCACCTGGTATCGGGTAGGTACCGTTAGCGACCGGACTTCCCCCCAACCACGCATCCATCAGCACGGTACGCTTTACACCTTGTATTGGGTTAGGATAGGAAAAAGGGAGTGGGATAAAAAGAAAATAAAAAGTGGATAGTCTGAGTATTTCTACTTTATCTGCTTCCTATTGAACCAGACAAAATAACAGGTAGCAACCACGTGAAGGAAGAACTCCTTAGATTCGCCCAGGGGATCAACACAACCTGCGCTCGCCTCCGTAGCTATTTCGCCAAACTGCTCGTCGGACAAGACAACAGAATAGTTTTTAATCTAATCCTACTAACAATGTAAAAATTAGGAGTAGATCAACCCCCGCCCTAGAATCACAGTAGCTTAAAGACTTAAAAAAAACGTAACTTTCATAGTACCTGAGCAACCTTAATTTGATTCCCGCCCGAATCACTGAAATTATAAGCGATGATTTATGCAACGTATCTAAAGAAATTAGAGGAGACCTGTTCCCAGCAGTAAAACCTATGTTGGCTATACTTTATGCTTTATATGGCGGTATAAGAGGGTATATATATTATATGATTTCTATATACAACTCCTTTATTTGACCATACATCCTCGTCGTCATCAACTCGCGACAGACCACTGCTGGGTATTTTATAATTTGACTATTAAACAAAATCATAAAAACAAAATATTAATGCATGTGCTCTTATTTATAGTTACTTCTCTACCTCCTTGATTATCAAGCATATATATATTACAGCTGATTTTACTTTTCCTTTTTAGTAAAGTGTCGTAAAGGTAGGTGTAATCGAACTTAGGGTGGGTTAACGCGTGGTTCCGGGCGACCGAACGTACGATTTATAAAATGAGTTTGCGGTGCAACCCAGCCGTGATACCCCATTGGTTACGTCTCACTTCTTCATTAGTGATGTTAACCGGAAAATATTATATCGATATTTAAATATCTCTAAATAAAATAATATGAAGTATGTAGTTGTAGTAGAACTAGGTCACCTTGTCTACTTTGAAGTTAGTCTGGGTAAGTGCAACACTCGTAGCTATTTACGCCATCACTGCTGTGTTCCAGCAACCACTTCCCAACAAGTGAACTGTTAGTACGTTTATCACATTAGTTTTATTAAAAAAATTTGTTGACCCTGCAGGCCTGCTTTTTCCGTGTTTAATACAATTTTATATGTTATGCTTAACGAAATGTCATATTACTCCAGTCGTCATTTCTAAAAGAGCCTTGTGCTTTCTTAAGTGTACATCAAGCTGCTTGAGCAAATACAACAAATATATGCGCTTGCAATTAAGATGCTTGATCATTTCGGAACGTCTTCAAAGTCTCATTCTTCAATTAGTAACTTTTCGTGCAGTAGTAGTAAGATTAGTAGTTAAATTATTATATTAGTAGTAGTGTTCGCGTAAATATAAGAAATCATTATTTTTAATTAAAGTTTTAATTACTAACACTTTAAATATTTTTAACTTCCCGCTAAGAAAATTGTAAATTTTCAAAGATAGGGAAGTTATTGGTTTCACCCCGATTTTCGAAAATCGGGTTTTCATCAGATCTCGACGTTTTGAGCTCCCAGTAATCTATTCTGTCTAATTTCACGTGGACGTAATTATGTAAACCTTTCATAATTTTTGAACGTCTTGATCGATTGAGATGCGGTTGTTGATGCGGCGTTCTAAAGATCTCAATGTGGAATAGATTTGGTGATAGCATGAACTGATTCGGACGAGTAAATTTTGAGAAATCTCAAAAATAAAAATTTTGAAAAAATGTTTTTTAGAATAACTTTCAAACGACTTTATCGATCGATTTCAAAAACTAATCAGCTCTTAACCTCAAAAAATGACGTCGAATGCCAAATGCGAATCGAAGGAGAAAGAATTTAAAAAAAAAAGGTTTTTTAACATAACTTCGAGATTTCGCAACATAATTTGGTAAAATTTGGAATGCTCTGCGTTTGAAATTAGCGGGAAGTTCCAGGGATTGCGAATGATCTACAATGCTTGACTCAAACAAAAATGTTCAAGTATTTAACGAGCGACAAATGGCAGTGTACCCGACAAAACATTATAAATACAAATTTTACGCTAAGTGATGGCAACCCACAGTCCCAGTGTAGTGTATGGTCAAATCATTAAGTATTAGAGATTGGAGAAGATTCAACTACATATTAAGAAATCTCTGAACAGATCCTTTTTTATTTTATTTATATTAGTTTCATTAAAATATATTATAACTAAAAAGTTTTTATTATATTAACATTTACACTAATGGAAATATAATGGAAGAATACAAAAGATAATCTTTATTTTAATTAATTTTTTAAGGAAAAGCGACTAAGGACGCTGACATCGCCTTTGCAGCCTTTGCTATGCTTATTTGATTTTAAAAATTCGGTCTTTATTCTCCTCTGACCGGTTGATGTTTCGGCTTACTTGAAGAACGATAACATTACAGTATATAAAGAGAAAATATATTTGTAAAGTATTCGAAAATTAGAAAAATAAACGTAACTATTTTAGTCGCTATTATAAATATCTATCGATACTCAGCATAAATTCTGTTAAGGAACAACATTATTTTACGACATTTGTCGCGAGCCGTCACCATTTTTCCCTCGCTGCGCGGCCATCAGTGGAAAGTTAAAAGCATTGAAAGACATATCGCGAGTTCCTTCCCGACTCCATTGTTCTCTCGCCCTTTGTCCCGCGCCGAATGTTTTAATGTAATTGGCTTTGTGCTACATTTTTTTATTCGGTCGCTATATAGGTTGTACGGAGTCCATATGTGCACGGCTACTCTCTAATTAAATCTGTATTCATTTATGGAGTATTTTAGTTTAGATACATCACAAAAGCCCTTGAAGCAAAGTAATATATGCTTACAAGTTTTTAGCTTACTTAGTTCAATTCATACTCTACATAGTAAAAACTAATAATATAATACAAAGACTTCTTATCCCATTAGTAGTAAGTGATGAGAGATGAGATAGATATATTTTACCCTCCTCACTCACTACCCTGTCTGACTTCAGTAAGTGAGTTGGATATAAATTGGGGCATTGTCTGTGAAACTGGAGCATTCGCAAGACTACTAACGTTATTCTGCAATATCTAGCAATAATAAAAATTGATAGCAAATTCGTTCTTTCTTTTATTCGTCCAATAATTTTTGTAATACGTGGAAAGACAGAGATTGATTTGTAAATCCTCAAGAAGTTATTTAAAATACGGTTTCTAATCTTGAATGAATTCGTTCTACGCTTTCTCTTTCTTTGATAACCGACGTTTCATTCCGTCTCATCATTTACTGCTATACATTTCTGTCACTGAAACATAGGATCAATCCGGAGCATTATTCAGCACTAATTTGCAAAATAGGAAAAATATACTGTCGTGTTTTATTATCAGAATTCTCGTCATTGTCATCTAAAATTGACTGTTGGGCAAGCCTTTAATTGAAAAAGATGAATTATTCTTTGTATTATTCTTAAAGGTAGGTCGATAGCAGTACTAGACTACTCAAACTTTAGCGCATACTTGTATACTATTCACTAGTGATCCGCGCCTACTTCGCACGGTTGATTTCTGGACCTCGACAACAGCGCCACCTACCGGCTCAAAATGTAAATATAAACCATCAAACCCATCCAAACACATACAAAAAATTTCGTTAAAATCGGATTGGATGGTTTTAAAGTCTATAGAGGACATAAGTAGAAACTTTTTTGTGTTATATATAGATAAGTTATTACTAGTGCATGGAATATCAGTATTAGTGTTACCGATATTCTAACTAACCACTGTAAAGTGATAGGATAGATAGATTGGGATAGGAGATAGTCAACAAGAGAATATACTATGTACTGACACATCCTGAGTCCTAAGCTGTAACGCAACTGTTGCTTCAAATATAAATTTATTGCAGAAGGGACAGCGCAACAAGTCTAGAAAACCTTGTTCATATTCAAAAATGAGCGATTAAATCCATTCTGAGTATGTACTTGCTTGTATCCCTGTAATACGAGGGATGTAAGTTATGAATATGGATGTAGTGTATTAAAATAAACATTTGTTTAAATTTATTCATTACATTCCGTCAAATAAGTAAATACTAGTAGTGTATACTAGATCGAATCCGTAATTAATTTTACATAAGTGGAGCACAAGTAATAAGCCTACATGTAATATGAACATAACAGGAACAAAAGAAAGTAAAATATTGCAGAATCTCTCTTTGACAGAGGACAGAGGGAGCGTAGCACGCATTTCTGGCTAGTTTGATATCAGCTCCCGTGACGTCACTACCGTTTCCTTGCTTCATATAAAATACGACATTTCAAGTTAGTATTATATTAGTACTGAACAATTCTACTTTTTGTAAGTAATTTCTTAAAAAGTGAATTTGGTTGATATGAAAATTCTGCTAGTTGTTATCAAACGGAGCTTTTATCTCTTTTACATGATTTTTTCAAAATACATTTTAGTGAATTTCTATTATTATATTTTATTTGGAATATCCACAGGTGGTTTCTTTTACCGACGTGTTTCCCTTGAGAGTGATAATTGAAAACGGCCCTTTTATTGTTGAGGATAAGGTGGTAAATTGTTTAGGGCGCGACTAGGGTGTGAATCTTGATATAACCTGTTGATTCCTTACGAAGAAAACTACTAGGAAAATGTTCTGGCGTTGGCTGCTGTAAGTACTGGTTAACTAATTTAACATTTTTTTCGTATCAAATATACTTCTGCATTTAACTGATTATGTAGATAGTTATCTAAATGGAGGAGCTGGACACATATATCCCAGAACCGGTCAAAACCATGCCGATCGGAAAATTTAATAAATGCCAACTATAAAATATTAGAGTAGTTATTGTTTAAAATTTAACACCCTTTTATTGATCATCATCAAAAGTTTATTTACGCGTATTATTTCATATATTATGTGAATAATAAATGCAACATTTTATAAACTACATTTATTTTCGCTGTTATTTTGCTTTAAATTTAAAACGTCATTAATCAACAGGATTAGCACGTATTTTTACACACCATTTTGTAATATAGAAGAATATCGGAACAAAAAGCTACTAAAGAAATACTACAATAAGCTCGTGAGCAATTAAATCTAAAAATCAAGAATTCCATTTTTTTACCTTAATTAATTCAATCAGTACATTCTGATCATTTATATACAAATAATTACATAATTGTGTGCATAAGTATAATGGATAGCAAAACAACAATATTAATAAGTCTATATTGTGGGGATTCCTTAAATATATTTCCTTAGATATATTAATCATATGATCTTAGCTCCTTAATATTTTTTTTAAGGAATTACACCGATCTAGATGAATTTGAAAAGAAAAACATTGTATGAAACTGACTGTAACATTTTTATTTTTTTTTATAATCAAAAGTACAATACACCTAAATAATGACAAAAACAGCAAAAAACAGAACACTTGTAAAGGTTTTTCGTTTGATTCCATTAGTAAAAGATAATCTTTTACTGGTGATTTTATTAAGTTTGCAACAAAAAATGTGGTCCATAATAATTGTAGCTACTTCATCTTGGATTCACTATATACGATAGGAGTACACATCTCGGGAAATATGTTAACTTTGTATAATCAATATCCACTACCCCATATCACGATTGTCGTAAGAGGTGACAGAAGTACCTACAAAAAGACACTTGAAATAACGGTATTTTCTTGTGATAGGCTCTGATCCTATGTTATGGAGCGTAAATTACAACCTTTGCTGTGTAGTGTAAGTCCTCAGTTGGTGCTATGACTGAAGTTGGATACAATATACAAAGAGCGTGGTCTGTAACAGCGACGTAAGTTTAACCACTACGCTGTGTCATCCCATGAGTGTCGCGAGAGGCGACCGAGGGAAACCGGACCAGCAGATGGAGCAGCATCAGCCTAATAACAACTCAATATAATAATAAACCCCGTCTGCTAGTCGTGGCAATTATGGTGAAATCCCATGATATGAGAGATATGAAGTAATCTATGGTGGAGACATATGGTCACAAGTGGAATTTTAGATGGATCGGCGTTAAGTTAAGCTGATTAACTGGCAATCCCATGTTTTTAAGCTCTTTATATATCCATTTTCGTTTGGTAAAATAAGTAATAATTTTGTTTAATATTTTATTAATATATTACACAAAATCTACAGGATGAGTTATTTGATTTAACTTTCTTCGTTAAAGTTTATTTTCATAGTTATCCCAAATTAAGTTTAAGCAAGTAAATATAAAATTATCAATATCAAGGGACTTTAATTTCATTCAAATTCAATAGCAAAAGTCAATTTATCCTTCTTGATTTTAGCTAATACTTAACCTTTTCTAGAAATTTTATGCTTTATCAAATTTACTTTCAGTAGTATAGCAAATACCATAGCCATTTTATACGTATATAGATATATATATATATATATATATATATATATATATATATATATATATATATACGTATAAAATGGCTATGTATATATATAGTATTGTTACGAGCTTGAGGTTCGTGACAATAAAAATTGCCGATAGAATTACCTAAATTAACACTTTAATTCACTTTACACTAATTAAAGTTAAAAACACTAATAATTAAACACACTAATTCACTTTATTCCGCTCCGAAGCTTCGCTTGTGTCGCCAACTCCAATACTTCCTCGATCGCATCTTGCGGCGCCTATTTATATAAATTAGCAGCAAAATATCCAGAATATTCAAGTAAACACGCGCAAGGTACCGAGAGTTCGTGTTTCGACTTCAAGAAGTTTTCTGTTCGAGACTAGATGGCGCTAGTGCCGTCGACTGGAGCGCGTAACACTGCCCCCTCCTAAGACATGCTCGTCCCGAGCATTATCGGCCCCATAATAACGCGCCAGGCGATCCACATGGGCGACCTCGCGTCAGGCGCGTTACAGAAAGGCGCAAGAGGGACTCCTAGTCCCTCTTGCGCCTTTCTGTAACGGCTCCGCAATGTCTAGGGCTGTCCTATCCCATGGTGCACCAACAGTGCACAATTTCGATTCCCCTCTACTACGTGTCTGAGGTCCCTTCACAGCCGCACAACTTGTACATGTACGACACCAATCCTCGACATCGTCACGATAATGGACCCAGAAAAACTGTTCTCGGACCTTCAGTAGAGTTCGTTTAACTCCCAAATGTACTCTTTAACGACCATTATGGCACAGCTGTAGAACATTCGGCACTTTAGCTTTAGGGACAACCATTTGCAAACGACAGCTGTCTCCTCGACCATTGTCCCATTTACGGCACAGGACTCCATCCTGAAGCAGCAAGCTGTCCCATTGGGCCCAATAGCTTTTCGTGGTTGAACTCATTGCTGAGACGTCCCTCCACTTAGGCTTGGTAGCACGGGCCTTCATCCATCCCAGAATCGGCTTGATGTCCGTATCTTCCTGTTGTGCATGTCGTAGGCTGTCCTTCCATCCGTTGCTGAGGTGGTCTGTCCTGAGCATCCTCACGGATACCACTTCCTTACTCTCTTGCCTACTACAATGGTTGCAATCTACAGGAAAAGGTCTTCTTGACAATGCATCTGCGTTGCCGTGAGATTTCCCGCTGCAGTGTCTGATAGGAAAGTCGTATTCCTGCTGCTGCTGGGCGGTGCTGTTAGCTGCACTTCCTTTCTGAGACCGTTCACCTTTCCTTCCTAGGGTGTGCTTAGGGCAGCTGGACCAAAGATGGCCCCTTTCCCCACAGCCATAGCACCTAGGGCTGTATCCTTTATTGTGGTCGCGAACCGTAACTGCTGCAACCTCCCTAGCATGAGGTGAATGACGATCCTGTCGCCGCCAGGCAGTGCCGTTAGCTGCACTACCCTCCTGATATCGTTCACTTTCCCTTTCTGCGCTTCGCTTAGGGCAGCTGGATGGAAGATGGCCCTTTTCCCCACAGTCATAGCACCTTGGGCCGTATCCTTTGTTGCGGTCGCGAACTGTAGCTGCTGCAACCTCTCTGACGCGATGGGAACTATGATCCTGCCGCACGGCTTCCACTTCCAGTGCATTGGCCAAGGCGTCCTTAAGCGTCTCGTGGTGCCCGAGCCTCACAGCAGCTCTGACTTCCAGGTCGCGGATGCCGTCGACGAATGTCTGCACCAGGTTCCCTTCAATGAGTGCAGGTACAGACCGGTATGCTTTTCGCACCAGCTTCTCCACTTCTAGAGCCCACTGCTACAGGTTTTCGTTGATGTGCTGCACACGATCTTTAAGCTGCGCACGAAAGACGTGTTCCAGGTGAGCGTCGCCATATCTCGCCTCCAATGCCTCAAGGAGTTGCTCATAAGTCATTTCCTCACCGAGAGCTTCCAGAACTGTTAAGGCCTGGTCGCGCAGGCCTAGTGTGAGAGCAGTCATGGCCTGACTTTTATTCCAGCCGTTCGCCTTCATAACAGCCTCGAACTCGATCTTGTAGGCTGACCAGGTAGAGGTACCGTCAAACGGCGGCACTTTGAATCCACGTAGCGAAGGTGTTGTAGCTACTACGGGAGCTGTTGTTCCATCCCCAAGTTTGAGGTCGTCCAGCGTTTTCTTCACGTCAGCCATTACGTTGTCAACCCGATTGTTTACTTGGTCGATTCGGGTTTCGGCCTCCGACAGGCGGTTGTCATGTTGAGCAACCTTATCCTTCACCTCCCGTATCTCTTTTCCGAAGACAGCGTGAAGGGCCTTCATGAGGAGCATCTGCTCTTCCTTATCACGTTGTAGTTGCTCTTCTAAACGCTCTTGTCCGCTCTGCAACTGCTCTTTCAACTGACGGGCCTGCTCCTCCTGTCGGCGAGCCTGCTCCTCCTGTCGGCGAGCCTGCTCCTGCAGCATCACCATCAGAGCATCTAAGTCAGGTGCTGCAGATGTAGGAGCTACCGACGGGCCTGCAGCCGGTGGCTGGCCCTCCGACGTCTGCGGCGTTGCACCACCAAATCTTCGTTGGTCCGTCTCCTGCTGGCGTTGACTTCGGGTACGGACACCCTCCGTTTCCTCCTTAGGTAAAATCGGCATGATTTTATCCCACCTCTGACACCAATTGTTACGAGCTTGAGGTTCGTGACAATAAAAATTGCCGATAGAATTACCTAAATTAACACTTTAATTCACTTTACACTAATTAAAGTTAAAAACACTAATAATTAAACACACTAATTCACTTTATTCCGCTCCGAAGCTTCGCTTGTGTCGCCAACTCCAATACTTCCTCGATCGCATCTTGCGGCGCCTATTTATATATATTAGCAGCGAAATATCCAGAATATTCAAGTAAACACGCGCAAGGTACCGAGAGTTCGTGTTTCGACTTCAAGAAGTTTAGTTCTTCGGTTCGAGACTAGATGGCGCTAGTGCCGTCGACTGGAGCGCGTAACAGTATATATATACACATATATACATATATATCACGATGGTTAAGATTTAAAATTGGATCCAGTAGGTGGCGCTTTTGTCAAGACCCAGAAATTACTCGTGTGGAGCGGGGGCGTATCGTTAGTTCCACAATAAAGATAAATACGATATCTATGTATAAGATAAATATAATATTCATTTATAAATAATTGTAAAATGTATCATAATTTTCATTATCATCTTCACGAGTTCACAGCTGAACATAGGCCACCAGCAAAGAACGTCACATAGCGCGTAGTTGAGACACGGTGCAGCTTTATTATATTTATAACTCGATTGGGTTGGCTCGACCGGGGAAGGATCACACTCTCACAGAATAACAACGTAAAATAGCAGCTTAATACTGCTGCATTTCGTACGCTGAGTGTAGAGAACCTATTCTTATTTCCGGAAATGAGGCATTCGATCTTAGTCCTCAATGATGAGTACGCCTCAGCATTGTGATTCTTAATTGAAGATGGATGAAATTGAAGCGGTATCTATGGGCCACTGCGTTAACTAACCATCGCGTGGAATGTGTGCTCATTTATCACCATTGTTCTATAAATGAACATGGTTCTGAGTCATATGTGTGTTGTATTGTATATTTAATCTAATATAGCTTTGACATTCAAAAGGTTCATCTCTTCTGACATTTATCCGTTTTGCAATTTCACAGCATAAATAATTGAATATCTATTTATTATTTTTACAAATTAACTTAAAGTCAGGGGTTTTACAAGCTGCAGAGATATAAGAAAAAAATCTTTAGGAATAAAAACCAGGAGCCCATCTCCTCCTGCAGCGTCTTCCTAATGACTAAAATAATAAAAACTTCCGTTGCCAACCCATTTGCAAAGCGTGACAACTATGGCGAATATGAGACAATCTATGCGGGAGACATGTTCAACAGTGCCATTTTAATAGGCTGTCACAAAAACTGAAATATTATTCATAATGCAAGAAAAAATGCATTTTCTCTTTTGTTGTCGTAAACTCAAAAGGGTAAAAATTAAACCTTAAAAAAAGGTAAAACTGACTTCATAAAACATACATACATATAACATAAACACTCACGCCTGTCACCCAGAGGGGTAGGCAGAGACTATAGACTTCCATTTGGCACGATCCTGACACACCTCTCTCGCCTCCTTCACATCCATACACCTACACATACATGCTCGTCGGTTAAGGGTACTCCTAATTTGGCTCGTTTTCAATAAATCGCCAATTTGGTCGATTAATTTTCCTGACTGAAAACTGAAAACTTACTTTAATACAAATAAACAATAAAATAATGTCCATATTTCTTTTAAAGTTGTGATTTTAAATGTTGTACACTTTTTTATTTAGCACCGTCTTTAGATGTTATTATGTAGAAATTATTTCATTCCTCTTAGTTTTTAAATTTAAACTTAAATTTTTGTTAGACGTTTATTTTTTATTAGTTTAGAACGTCTCGTATCCACTTTCTTTCCATTTCTCTCCATAAACTCATAATATTACGGAATGGTTAGATGCTATTCAAATACATTACACTAAATTCTACCTTTGATTGCTTTTTATATCATTTGGTCTTCAATACACAATCAAATAATAGTTTGAGTTTTGACAGTAGTTCTTCATACATTTTCAATCTACATATATATATTTTTATTCCCTCAATAGGTTCAAAATTGTAAATTTTCAGTATGCAATACGATAAACATGTTGGTTTAATGAAGTCGCATTGATTCCATTGCAGTAGCAAAATTTTTCATAGTTGTTGTCACAAGTCTCGCTCACCGTGAGTTTGCACTGACGCGATTTTCACAAATAAACATGTTTTAAACACTGTTTTCTGTGTATCAAAATGTATCAAAAAGCGTTTGCATATATAAATAACATGTTGTAGTGAAATATGTTTGACAGTATTATTTATTATATATTTTAACTATATTATATTTTTATAACTACAGAAACAAAATGTTTGAAAACAAATTTGTAGAAATATTGTCATGTTGAAAGATAAGTTTGAATATCTGTTGAAAAATTTACACAGTTTTTGTAAGTGGGAATGCTGACATCAACAAAACATGTTGTGTGATTTATTTTATGCGATTTCTTTCATATTTAACATTACGTGTTGGATGTTTCTCAGTGAAAACGTACTGTCATATGTATAGAGAAACATACGCGTGTATGAGCAGCTTTGATTTGTCATAGTCATACTTTTATTTTATACGTTTTCCCATGTCCCCAACAGCCGTCTCGGGGGATTTTATTACGTCTCAGGTATGCCCAATTTATTTTTATGATGTGGCAGTTGATGTTCTGGCGTTATTTTCGGATAGTATTAAATAATCACGAGGAAAATCAAAGCTATTTTGTCTTCCACAATTGATGAAAGTGGATCTTTATATATCATGATATTGTTAGATCGAGGTATGAAATTATGCGAAGCTTGTAATTAGTTTCAGATTGTTAGAGAATACAAATTTTTTACCCGGGTTTGATCCGCGCCGGCCAATGAAATTGTTAAAGGCAATTTTAAGTGGTGATTTACCACGTGCTCGGTGCCTACACCACTATCCCACAGACAGCAAGTTACAAATAAACCAGTATAATTAGGTAGATTCGATTTATTAGGATCATAATGTATACGTTATATGTTTACATAGTAAACCCACGCTGCAGCTATTTTATTGTTGTAGCACAAATGGGTCACCTCGACTGGGGTTATGCGCTCTATATTATAAAAACGTACGCGGCTTTAGGGTAGCTCAAGGTAGAGCCATGCTGCAGCTTTGTTATGGATGGAGTAGGACCATGTTCTCACAGTATACCAGCGTAAAATAGCGGCTTAATCTTGCTGTCTTTCGTATGGCTAGTGTAGAGAACTGGAGACCCCTTTTTACTGGAAACAAGGCATTTCATCTTAATCCTCAGGGGTGATAACGTACCTACATTTTGATTCTTAATTGAGGATAAATGTAGATTTCTATGGGCCACAGCATCCACTTACCATTAGGTGGAATATGTGCTCGTTTGACACCCTTATTCTATAAAAAAATAAAGCAATTGCTAAGATATAATATAGTCGTTAATTTAAGTATATCTTTTAATACCTACCCCGCGTCCTAACTAGATACAAAATATTAGTAAAGCATTCTTTAAAGTTCACTTCTCAAAATGGAAACGTCTTTTTATTATTAGTTGCCTAATATTCTTCTGCCATATTGACGGAAAATCAATAGATGCTCAGGGACTTGCGATGCGAATATTAAAATTAGCTACACGATTGTTTCCGATTCTCGACAAAATTATATTTGATGAAAGAATGCTCAGGGGACATTCATTTGACATTCATTCGATTGCCCTCTTTTGTACAAATTGTAGATAATTTCTGTAAATAAAAAGAGTAATCAAATTGTCTCTATTTATTGTGAAACCTCTGTCATAAATCTTCTGTTAACTATAATGATATTGTTAAGTTGCTGTGTTTGTTAAAGTTGTAAAGCTTGAATTAGCGATCGGCAATTGAGGCACTCAATCATCAAGCAATTGAATCACTCCCCTTCGATTTGCCGACGATATAGTCCTTATGGCAGAATCGCTGGAGGACTTAAGCACTATGCTCAATGACCTCAATAGTGCCTCCCAACGGATAGGTCTTAAGATGAACATGGACAAAACAAAGATCATGTTTAATGTCCATGTCACACCTATGCCGGTAGTTGTTGGGAGCACTATGCTCGAAGTTGTTGACGAGTACGTTTACCTGGGACAAATAGTCCGACTAGGTAAGTCCAACTTCGACCGGGAGGTCAATCGATGGATTCAACTCGGCTGGGCAGCGTTCGGGAAATTACGACATATCTTCTCGTCAGGTATACCTCAATCTCTAAAAACTAGATTGTACAACCAGTGCGTGTTGCCAGTGATGACTTACGGATCTGAGACGTGGTCCTTCACTGCTGGCCGTATGAGGACGCTCAAGGTCGCTCAGCAAGCTATGGAGAGGGCTATGCTCGGAGTTTCTCTGCGTGATAGACTCAGAAATGAGGATATCCGCAGTAAAACCAGAGTGACCGACATAGCCCAACGGATTAGTAAGCTGAAGTGGCAATGGGCCGGCCATATAGCTCGAAGAACCGATAACCGATGGGGAAGAAAGGTTCTCGAGTGGCAGCCTCGTACCGGTAGGCGTAGTGTAGGGCGACCCCCCACTAGATGGAGTGACGACCTGGTAAGATATGTAGGAAGTCGACGGATGCAGGTGGCTCAGGACCGTGCTTTGTGGCATTACTTGGGGGAGGCCTATGTTCAGCAGTGGACTTGTGAAGGGCTGTAATGATGATGATGATGATGAATTGAGGCACGGCGGAAGGTGCTCTTCAAACTAGATAAGACACATAAGTTTATTTTAATATGCGAAGAAGTTAGTTAATCAATCTTGATATCTTTAAAATGTTTAAATAATAATAATTTTGGAATTGATCTTTGTGCGTATTAGTACTAGTACCTGGTTGACCGAGCTTTGCTCGGTATTTTTCGCTCGATTTTTTTTAATTGGTGTGTTTAGGAAATTATATTTAGATACAAATTCCATACAGATGAAATATAAATAATATTTTTTGATCTTAGCGACATAGCAGAAAAAACGGAACTGGTTATTTGAATAAAAAATCATGAGTGCAATTATTTTAATTTAAATTTTCGTGTTTTTAAAAAATACTAAAAAAAGGGCTCAAAAAAATAGATTTTCTCAAAAAAGAAAAAACTTGAAAAAAAAAATTAAAAAAATTCGGTCGGTCGATCTGGGCTCGAACAGGGGTTTTACGATCCTGTGACCGCTTAATATACCATTAAGCTATATATAATCATTAACAATCTCTCAAAATTTACCTTCTTATTCTAACGATATTGTAGCAGTTTTTCATTGCCTAAAAACACGGACAAAAAGACATTTTCTAAAAATAAATCCTAGCTAGATCGATTTTTTATCCCCGAAACTCCCTGGACACTAAATTTTATGAAAATCGTTGGAGCCGTTTCCGAGATCCCGATTATATATATATATATATATATATATATATATATATATATATATATATATATATATATATATATATATATATACAAGAATTGCTCGTTTAATAGTATAGGATTTTTGACTATACCCATATTTTGTAATTAATTTCGAATGTTTTCATTTTAATACATTTATAGTCAAATGAAGCAATTAGATTAACATTAAATAATTAAGATTAACACGATTATACATTTTTAAGGAGTATAAGTAGGAACATCTAAACTGTTTCCACAAATAACAATCTCAAATGCGTATTTTACACACTGTTGATTGAGAACCAGATATGCCAACCGATTAATGATGAAAAATCCATCCCGAAATGTTAATACTCAATTTCACGGAGAGATAAAGAACATAAGCATCGTAAGTGCAATATTATCGGTTCTGCAGCCACCAGCTTGGGCATATCCTCTAAATATGCTCACATGGCGAAGCATCAGAAAGCAACTGTGTACTGAAAAAGGCCTTTTATGCTTTAAAGCTTTTTAAAAGCAACTATTTTAATTTCAAACTAGCTATCCGCCCTGGCGTTGCTTTGATAGGATCTATAAAGTTATTACTATTGAGGCGTATTTAGATTTAAGATAATAAAATACCAAATATTTTAACAACTTATAGTTTAAAAACTGTAAGTTTATCGGATAAATAGCCTAGATCCCTCCTGGCATTTACTTTATAGTTTTAGTAGTATTTAGTTTGTAGTTTCATTACAAACGGTTCAGCCATTCTAAAGATTAGCTCGGAAAGGCAGAGAAAATTAAAAAAATGGTCAATTATTTCTTAATATAATGTAAATATGCTTCTGAAATTAATAGAATCCAGTTAATTTAATATTACAGACAAACACTTCAGTTTTGTATAGATATTAACATTTTTAATTTTACTTTATTTTCTCTGCCTTCCACCATACATATAACTAGACACTCGATCATTCTCCAACCTTTTTGTTTGTCAACTTACTACGCTTTCGAACCAAACCTGTGCATCATCGTTTGTCACGCGTACAGCGAAGGAGTGGAATAAATTGCCAGCATTTATCTTTCCATATCATTACAATGTGCCTTTAAGGCAAGAGTGAGGAGAGTGAGGAGGCTTTTGTTAAGTTAGTGCCCTTTACCATCTTCAGCAGCAACACCGCTTACTGTCAGGTGGGAGAAAGGATAAATACTGGCTTAGAAGAGTTAAAAAAAACACAAACACAAAAAACGAATATAAGAGCAAGAAGTTATTATCTACTATAAGCGCATATATGTAAATAACAGCATAACTACGGCACTGCATAGCCTATTTGTCTTAGGTAAATTCTAGGTACGTAGAGTTTACTCATAGAAATTAAAAACTGCAATACCTATTATTCTATTATATACAGTCTTCGAAAACTGGGTTAAATTGAATAACATTACATTATTGAAGCGACCGTTTTATTTTATCACTCTTCTCAGCCTTAAACGCATACAATTCATTCGTGCCCCGTGAAAAGCATTACACCCTAAACCCGGGTATTTGCGTAATTGATATTTACAACTAACCTGGATTTCAAAACGCTCTTACCGGGATTAAACGGGGATTTGTTAGGATCTTCCTTCGTCGAGTGTTTTCTTCAATTTATTTACAGCCTATAGAAAGCTTGCTGACATCACTTATAGTTCGAGTTCTGGCGTAAAAGTGTTTTATTGTTACGAATTATATATGAAGTATGGGTGTTTTCTTGTATTCTTTTTTGAAATAAAATAAAATATATCGCTATGCAAACTAAAATGGAGAGGAAAATGCTTCAAGACTGGATTTGAATTCTGGGTGTGATGCTATGATTCAAATAGTTTGTAGTATAAAAAGTCCTTCCTCTACAATCATAGATGTAGGTGGTCAACGAAGATTGTCAATGAAACTTAAAATAGAATACTGATTAGTTTAACGTATTTTGGTGTAGTATTCAAGGTTGTACAAACAATTTTGTAGAGTGGGCCGCTTCTGAACAAGATGGAATGACAACTTTGCAGCAATCGGCTAATAATAACATAATACGTAAAGCCTGAAAACTCACTGAGTGGCACATTTTTTAACTTATTGCTTCCAATTCTGAACTGATGTGACCTGGTTTTGATGAATAATCCAGAGGCACCCATTTCGTTCTTCTTGGCATGTAGATAGCGAACTAATTTTTTTAATTTAGATTCACCATCGATACCTGTGATGCTAACGACGTAATATAAGTAGTTCGTACACCCGCCGCCTTGTCCACAAGGCGTTAAATATACTAGTTTTAATGCATTGAGGTTTTTGCCATAGAAAACGATGATAAATAGCAGTAGCGTGTTGTTACTTCATACTGGTATTCTGTGAGAAAGTGGTCCTAAACTACAGCCATAATGCTTAGATCATAGTTCTTCTATGTAAAAAAAATATTGAGATGTTCCGCGGGTAATGAAACATAGACCTCCGTTTGTCTAGAATAGTTTAAAAAGTTAGACTACAATCACATCTTCCTATCATTATCTCTATCTCTTACTCTTAGTAATACTACTTGTGTAAGTAGTATTACTACAACAGATGTCATTTTTAAGTAGTAGTCTTATTGTCACATTTTATGTGCATGTAACAAAATCGGCGGGAACATTGTGAGCTAGGAAAATCAAGAAACAATAGAGGTCGATCCAAAACGTGAGAATCCCTCGAGCGGGCAGATTAGACCCCTACAAAGAGAATAAGAATCTACGAACCAAATATCATCGCAAATACGACACGATGTTTTGTTTGCCTTTTTTTTTATATTTTATAAACTCTCAAAGGAAATAGAATTTCATTTTTGGTAATATTTGATTCTTAAATTGCATTTTTCTTTTTTCAATTTAGTCGTGAAAATTTGGCTTTTTCTATCTTTGCTTTCTAATTCACTTACTATGTAGGTACATATATGTCGCAATCAAGTAGCTTAATTAGCCGTTCAGCCAACAGCTTAGCCTTTTTACTAAATGGCGGCGTTCAACAAGCGGCTTGAATGATATTCAGCCAATGTTTCAATATTTCACCTATCTTGTAATATAAAGACAGTGGGTTATGGTGCGGTTTTCTTTCTAAAGAATAATGGTGACAAACAATCACCACCTGGTGGTAATTCGATGCTGTGGACCAAAGACACCTACATGTATCCTCAATTAGGAATCAAAATGCACGTTCGTTGTCACCTTTGAGGGCTGAGATGGAATGCCTTGTTTCCAGTAAAAACGGTCTCTGATTATCTACACTCACCACACGAATCACAGCAACATTAAACCGCTATTTTACGCTGGTATACTGTGAGAGCATGGTCCTACTCCATCCATAACAAAGCTGCAGCATGGCTCTACCTTGAGCCACCCTAAAGCCGCGTCCGTTTATATAATATAGATCGCATAATTAGACACAGGCCAATGACATTACATGGCATGGTCACCTTCATAATTTCATTCTACAAGCTGGTGCCGTTTAGTAAAAAGTCTGTTGATTAAACGACTAAGTAAGCTACTTGGCTGCGACATAGACACTAATCATGAATTGATAGTTAAACTGTTATTTATAGTAAATTTATTTAAAAAATAAGTCTAAATTTTGATTAAGACATTAGAGAAGAAGAGAAAATTATCCAATATTGATAAGCGAAGAAACATGTATATTTTAAGATATATATGTACTTATCAATATTAGATTTTCTTTAGTATTGATAAAAGACATTTAGGGTATTAAATCTTCCAAAATGAAACGAATAATAATTTTATTCGTTCGCAATCTTCCTCATCCGATTTGGTCTGTATCCACGGTCATAAAATAAATCTGCCCATAAATAAAGAAAGAGACGCTAACAAGCGTCTCGGGTTCACCAAGTGATATTTCTTAGCTTACTTCGCCATTTTTGTCATAACTCTATTATGTTTCCCAGTGTCGAAATGTGAGATCGTTCGGTTGATTTATTTTTACCTCCGATGTTATTAATAGAGCGAGATATGTCGTTGTAAAGATTGTATTTTGACAGGTTTAGTTGAGTTCGAGTTATGCATAATAGTACTAAAAACTTAGATAGTCAGTTTCTTGTTTATAGAAAAAGTAATTAGCTTTTGCATTTAAATAAAGTAAAGTTACAGCCTAAATACGTCCCACTGCTGGGCGCAGGCTTCCTCTCATTTCTGAGAAGGTTTTAGGGCAAGGAAGTGTCCGCCGTGCTGCCCCAATGCGTGTTGGCTTACATGTGAAGTTACATGTCTATAAAATATTTCTTTCTTATTCCTCAGACATGCAGGTTTCCTCATGATGTTTTCGGGTATCGAATCCGGGTCACTCCCGTACTGTGAAATTTATAGCGACCGTTAAGCCCCTGAGCTAAAACGGCTCTTTTGCATTTAATATTGTAATATTAAATGCAATGGGGACATTTTTCCTACTGATGCTATTACTGTGAACTTGCATCTATAAGGATGAACGTTTTTAATAAATTTCTGGTCAGATTTTATAACACCAAACTAATACAATAACATCTATTCTAAGTAATACATTAGATAGGAAATGAAATGAAAATTCAAATTATAGCTATTACGAATAATCGTAAAGAAACTTCGAATCTACAAGCATATCCAGTTGTAAATTATTTACGATAAATGATGATCCTAAAATATCATCATGACCAATGACGTTACAAATATTTAATTTTGCACATAAGAAAGATTAGATGACAGATCAATACAATATAATAAAGTAGGTCTCAACAGCACGAGGAGTAGCGTCAAAGGTGCAAGAGCTTTGGGAATAAGGGCATCGATCCACCTGCTAAGTGTAGGGATAACAAGAAATCCTTCTAACAACGGTAATACCCGTGTACAGCTGCGTACTGTGACGGGCTGATGATGATGAAGAATACTGTATCCAGATGTATCCTCATCATCATCATAATCATTACAGCCCTTCACAAGTCCATTGCTGAACAAAGGCCTGCTCCAAGTAATGCCTTTGTGGCATTGTATACACTGTATCTGAGCCACCTGCATCCATCGACTTCCTGCATGTCTTACCAAGTCGTCACTCCATCTAGTGGGGGGTCGCCCTACACTACGCCTACTGGTACGGGGCTGCCACTCGAGAACCTTTTTTCCTCATCGGTTATCGGTTCTTCGAGCTATATGGCCGGCTCATTGCCACTTCAGCTTACTAATCCGTTGAGCCATGTCGGTTACTCCAGTTCTGCTGCAGATATCCTCATTTCTGAGCTTTTCACGCAGAGTAACCCCTAGCATAGCCCTCTCCATAGCTCACTGAGCGACCTCGAGCGTCCTCATACGGCCAGCAGTGAAGGACCACGTCTCAGATCCGTAAGTCATCACTGGCAACACGCACTGGTTGTACAGTTATATATAAAATGGTACCAGGTGTATAAATGACCTTAAATTGCGATGCCTCTTCATTGCTTTATTACATGGTAGAGCTACGCTGCTACTTTATTATAGTTGTAACACGAATGGGTAGGCTCGACTGCTCAATGTTGGTGTGTTTCGTATGGTTCGTGTAGAGAACCGGAGACCCTTTTTTCTGATAAAGAGGTATTCCATCTTAGTCCTCACGGGTGACAACGCATCTGCATTTTGATTCTTAATCGAGAATAAGTTTATGGGTCACAGCATCCACTTACCGTCACGTGGAATGTGTGCTCGTTTGTCATCCTAATCTATAAAACAAATCCTTTATCCTTAATACTTATCTTTTTTATTGTCAAAGTAAACGAAAACGTTGTTCAAGTGAACTCGAAATCATTTTTCTGTTATTAAATATTTTTCATAAGTTATAACCAAGAAAAATTAAAATGTGAAAATTTTTTCACCATTGAAATGACTTATTGTTCATAATATATTGTATGCCAGACATGCATTCGCGATCACGAGGTAGTCGGGAAACAAATTTATCCGACAATTGTAAATCAATTAGAGAGGGTGGGCTTCGTAGGGTGTAATAGCTACCCTCCCCTCCACGTATTTTACAGGGCCGGACTTTAAAAATATTTTGTAAGTAATATTTTGCGTTTGTACATATATTATACATGCAAAATAAATAAGTCAGTTGTTATTTACCTTTTAAAACAGTATATTCAATATTTCTATTACTAGTAAAGAAATAAAAAATAAAAAATTTGAATTAATTTCTTAAAAAAAGTTAAGAATTTCTTGAAGGCAACAAGTGCAAAACTTGAAATAAGTCATGAAACTGATATACAGAACAATAGGCGGCTTTATTAAAGACCCACTCATTTCTCGGGCTTTAATTAATTAATTAAGAAGTCCTAGCATTCCTCTCTGAGTACTATAGGTATTCATAGTGGGGAATGTTCGAGTGCATATTGTGATCTACGCAATACACCCCCTGAGCTCGCACCCTGCTCTTCACGTCTGATTCAGGACTGCTGTCTTCGAAAAGCCGAGAAAACTTGCATGGAACGACTCGAAATTAAACGTTTAGTCTCATCAGCGAATTTTTCTTCGATTTTCTTTTCATAGAAAGCTTAATTGCGAATTTTTAACGTAATTGCAATTGTTTTTTCTTTAATTATTTTTAGATTGATGTCAGAATGTATTATTATTCTCCGTGTAGGGGCAGCGTAAGAGAACCCATTAGCCCATGTCATCTCATTAGTGTCGTAAGAGCCGATCTCTGGACATCATAATTGTATGACTCAGTCTCGTTTTTCGTCGAACATCATAATTGTATGACTCAGTCTCATTTTTCGTCAAACCGTCGGGGCTTGATCACTTGGCTGGGCCACTTTCTGTGGAGTCACTTCTAGACCCGTGGTCGCTACTGGTCTCTTGGGATCCGTTGAGCTAATCCGAGTTTCCCTACTTTCACTGTTCACCGTTTTCTCTTGTGCCTAGTTTTGCGTTTAAGTCTCCCATTAACACCGTATATTTCTCAACTCATATATTTCCTTCACCTCCTCATCAGCATTTGCCGATGTTGGTGCGCAAACCTGTATGACCCATAGTTACTGCATACAGTAGCAAGAATAATAAAAGAATACTTAAATAAAGAACATAAAAGAAAATACTAATTACTAGATATAAGACTTAAAATTAATTATAGTATACATTATGGGGTGTAGATTTACTGTGACAAAACAATAATTACACCATTTTAAGTTACATCACATAATAACAGGCATCGTGTTTGGGGTGCATTAGCGGTACAATAAACTGAACGTACTGAGCGAGGGGACGTTCTATAGGAACAATTAACTTTTTGAAGGTAACGTTGGTAGTACCCAAATTTCATACATTTTCATTTTATGTGCGTATACAGAAACGTATAAAAAAACAAATCACTAGTTTTTATTTAAATTCAAGCTTACTTAAAATATTTTGTTCATTGATGCCGACGGGCATTGAACCCGGGTTGCTTTCGTACTGTAAAATTTAATTCGAACGCTTAGCTTTTAGGATACGGTTATTTTAAAATAAAAATTAATATTTCTGTTTCTTTACATACAATATGTGTTATAATATTCAGCATAATGAAGCTTTAGAATTTTTACTTAGTTGCATTTAAATATAACAAAACCTAACGTTGCAGTCGGCGTTTGAAACTTTCTCATTCAGGAAAACATGCGTATGACAATGAATTACAAAGGAAAAGTCAGTGGTGAAATACCGTATAGCATAGTAAATAGTTAATTACTTAATTGTTAAATGCAAAGGGTATTTAAACTATTTATAATATATTAATTGATAAATACTTACAGTATTTATTCATTGATTATACTACTGTAAATACATAATTATGAACATATTTCGGAAGTTAACTTTTACTGATATTTATCATCGATTAGTATACCCGCACAGAAGCACAGTGGTACCGTGTAACTTTCAACTTTCAATTTGTAAAGTCTGTCTACATGCGATTAAAATAAACCAATTTTTTACTTTGATAAAGCTTAATGTCGCTCAGCGAGCTATGGAGAAGACTCTGCTCGGAGGTTCTCTGCGTGATAGACTTAGAAATGATTACATTCGCAATAGAACCAGTGTAACCGATACAGCCCAACGGATCAGTAAGCTGAACTGCCAATGGACCGGCCATATAGCTTGAAGAACCGACACCCGATGCTGTAAGCGTAAGCGAAGTGTGGGGCGGTCCCCCACTAGATGGAGTGACGGCCTGGTAAGAGATGCAGGAAGTCGACGAATACAGGTGGCTCAGGATACTTTGCGGCAGCATACCTTTGGGGAAGCTCAACAATGGACTTGCGAATGGCTGTTATAATAATAATTTATTGGTTTGCTTTAGTGTATAATATGCTAAATATAAACCATTTGTAATTTAAAGTAACGTCAAAACAAGTTTCTTTTAGGATTATATCATGGAGTATAGAGGTAGATTATATTTAATGCTGGTGAGTTCAAAATTTAATTTAAAATAAAACTCTTGTTGATTTTAAATAATATAATAAGCGCTTGTAGCGTACGGACATGCCAATAATGGCACAACGATTCCCCGACTGATGTAACTGCTGACGCGGTGTCCCGGCCAGTCAGACCTAAACGCATTAACGCGGGGACGCCGGGCGTAGGGGGCACCAGCGTCGCGCGTCGTTTCCACTTGGTTATGCCTTTTATGCAACGATTCATTACCAGCGGCGTTTGAATGGGGAGAGTGAACAGATAGCCACATTTATTACTTTTGTCAGCGGAAAAATGAATTTACACGCCAGTAACCTTGATTTCATGACGGTATACAATGGTAAGCGGCGATATGATACATGAGCGAAATTATAATACGGTGTCATTGTATCTATGATTTTTATCCGTTATCATTATAGACTGGCAGAGAATGCCTTAAGACGTTAAGGCTGCCCTATGTAAACCCTTTTTAAAAGCAAGTATTATTTATTCGAATTGTATGATGTGTAATTTGTTTTCATATGTTATTATATATTTAAATCGGAAATAATTCTCATATTAAAAGAAAATCATAAACATTACCAGCTGTAACTGTACCTGTATTCATTATTATTAACACTCTCAAGATACTAAAAATATATATACATCATACGGAGTGTTGATTACCATATTAAAGTATTTTAAGACATGACATTTCGTTTGGTCTACGTGCAATTAAAAGCTTATTAAAAATAATAATAATAATAATAATAATATTCCACAACCATCACACATACATTATATTTATTTACAGTTAATTAAGGTCACTTGCTTTTGGTTTGGCAGACGTTCTAATCTGTCCGGTAGGTGGCCGAAGAGTTTCACTCTAAATTTATATACATAGTTACTACAAAATTTATTCACTTCATCTCATTAAATAACATGAAATATATTCACTCGACCTTGACGCCCCTATTCGAGCCCAGATCTTGTAATTTCTTCGTTGTTAGTAAACCAAAATAATAAATTATGGTTATTGAATCGCTTTGGTCCATAAATACAGAATTTTTAGTAACTTGACTGTATATGACGCTGTAGCGCCATCTATCTGATGCCAGCATAGCTATGAAACATCGTCTCAATAAAACAAATATTATGTAATAATTATGAAAGATTATTTTTACAAATGATATCTTTTAAAATCGGATTGATTATATACACTAGTGATTCTGTAATCATATTTTATTGTGCAATCATTTTTTCATATCAGAGCATCTTCCAAAACACAGGGCTTAAACATCGTGTTTCAGTGTTTCGCTAGCCAAAATTACACGTTCATAGATAAGATGACTAGAAAGGAGTCCCGAATACCGCTTGACTTTATTTGAAATTTAATTCAGGTGCATACAGATTAAAATATAAATACTGATAATTTATAGATACTGCGCTGTTGTTTCACAGTATTGTTTTTCACTCATTCAAAATTACTACAGTCTACTAGCTTAACCTCAGCTCAGCTCAGCTACAGCCCATCTCACAAGTCTACTGCTGAACATAGGCTTGCCATGAGGGGCTTCTAACTTTTTAGCCGACGTCACAAACATAGGAAGTTCACAATTCGACTTCGACACAACACACACACACACGTACACTGTTTACACTTCGCTGCAGTTATATAATTGTTGTAGCACAAATGGGTCGGCTCGATCACGGAAGGGCCACGCTCTCATAGAATATCACCGTAAAATAGCAGCTTAATGCTGCTGTGTCTTGTATGGTGAGTGAAGAGAACTGGAGCCCTCCATCGTAGTCCTCGGGGCTGGCAACGCATCTGCATTTTGATTCTTAATCGAAGCTAAATGTAGATGTTATAACAGCCTAGGATAACTATTAATATGCCCCCCCCCCCCACCGGTTTGTTTTGTCTGTGCTTGCCCATCCCATGAATATGTTTATTAGATTTTTATATTTTCCTAGCTTTTAGCATTAATTCAAATTTTCCTGATAGTTTAGTGTCGACCATAGCCCATGAAAAACTGCAACAGCAGGAAAATTTCAGCTGCTTTGCTCGTAAGCTCGTTTCTCGAAGGTCTCTAAGCCGTATCGGTCCAAAAACTGCCGGTGGTAGACGACTCCACCAAGAAATGTATAAATGGCACAGTCCTGGTGGACCGCCAAGCATCCAGATGGTGTGGATGCTACCGTGAGTTTTGTACCGATGAGCTTTGAGAAAACATAGCGGCTGGAATTAATCCAAAATAATAGACTAATTTCTAAGTACTTCCTGTGGAAAATACGATGGAAAATACAGTGGGATGCAACATCTAATTGCAGTGCCAGTGAAGCTTATCGGTCAGAAAGAAAACGGTCGTCGACGAGTCAGGCCATTCTACCCTAGATGCGGTCAAGGAAAAGGAGGTAGCACTGGGGTGTCTCAGTCCAGAGACTAGAGCAGTACTCTAAGTGATGGCAAATATACGCCTAGTAAAGTTGCGAACGGTGTGCCAGCATGAAATACTGTATCGCTTTGCTGAGCGTGCCAAGCTTTTTAGAGGCCAATTTAGCCTTCCTTACCAAGGGAGCGCGCAACTGTACGTCATTCGATATCATCGTGGCACCATGGGAAGTGCCTTGATAAGAAGATACGACAAATGGATCCCTTATAACGATAAATGCACAAACCTGTGTCTTCGGAAGTTTAAACTGGACTAGAGTCGTCCCCAATCCGAGATTTTATTAAATTATATTATATATATTTAAAATATATTATATTTAGGTTTATTAAAGATTCGACTTCAGACACAAGTTTGGTTCGATGACGTGATCCCAAAAAATATTAGGACGGCCGGTGTAAAAAAAGTGTAATACTCCTCTACTAGATGAAAGAGTGTACAAGCTTGATTGTGGATGTGGTCTGTCATCTACATTGGGTAAACAAAAAGATCTATAAAAACCCACGTAAAATAACATAAAGTTGACGTGAAACACCAACGCTCCGGGAACAGCAGTAAGTAATAATACCCTAGACATTTAGATAGACCATAAATCCTAGAGAAAGAACGTCGATTCCTGCCAAGGATGATACATGAGATTATTGAAATTAAAAAACATCTTAATTTTAATAGAAAAAGAGGCTGGGTACTACCACCTGCTTGGAATCCTATAATTACTAAAATTAAAACTAAACCCTGGCATACCACTGCAAAACTTCAAAGCACAGTAATTTTATTCTGCGTAAGTCAGACCAAAAGTAATAATAAAAAAAACTGAAGATACTCGGGGTTAACTCTGACGTCGATAACTCGATTCCTTTCCGTTTTCAATCGCATCAACCACGGGGAGTGTTCTGGGGAATTGTTCGGATTAGTTCCAGCCGCCAAATTCCTCGAACGCACATCGCGTCAAAATTCACGATACCATCCTCAATATCTTGATGCTTGGCGGTCCATCACTGTGCGTTTTACTAAGAGATTTATGGAATTGTTTGCCATCGGCGATTTTTCCGGACCGATACGACTTACGGACCTTCAAGAAAAGAGCTTACTGCTTTCTAAAACGCCGGCAACACACCTACAATTCCCCTGGTGTTGCGGTGGTTCATGGGCGGCGGTAGTCATTTACCATCAGGTGACCTGCATGTCGTTTGCCCCATCTTCTATAAAAAAAATAATAAAGAAAGAGCAACAAGTAAAATACTTGTGGTACTTACTCTATTATGTATTGGGAATATTATACCAAACTTTATTCTGTACATCAGTGGTGCTTGCAGAGGCAAGCTCAACGCCCCCTCGAACCTTGCGCCCTGGGCTCCAACCTAGTTAGCCTGTGGGTGAATCAGGCCCAGTGTAGATGTCTATGGGCCACAGTATCCACTTACCATCAGATATCTCTTTGTTACTCGTCTTAATCAATAACGTGTCATGACTGTTAGGAAATAACGTCATTTCCAGATTAATAGTCTTGCATAAATTGCTAGTAAATACTCATTTCTTTCGTACGTTACACAGGTGCGATCTTGCACGTCTCGCTATTAACACGGGCGATACATTTTAATCTCATTTCCTCTAGCGAAATACGTTCCTGTCGATCGTTTTAAATTATAGAGAAAATTGAAATAAAACATCATAGTGTCACGCGAACGAACCGTTATTTTTGCTATCTCCTATACTTTTAGGTATACATGTCCAGTTGAAAATTTTAAACTGTTTTAATAGAGCAAAAGACGTTTGGTAAATCCAAATGTGCATGCCTTAAGCACTCATGTTATACGTAATTTTTTAAGTATTTTATATACACACATAGTTTTCACAAATAACCTTATTACTATTACTTCTAATTTTCCAATAATTTTATGTCAAAAGTCATTAAAAAGTTTGGAAAATACAAAAGTTCGTGCACTTTTGTATTTTCCTCGTAATGCACATATGATCATGAAAATGTAGAAAAAAATTAAATCAATGATAGAAAATATTTATATTTTATTTTACCACGTTATTATTATTGAGATTCAATTTTTATATATTGTTAATTGAAAAAACTTTTAACAGAATTATCTTAAAACGATCAGAAGTCAACTTTAATATTACTTTAATTCTTAGGTATTTGTACTCAGGCATTATCGTAAAACTATTGTTTTTTACCTGACCCGTTAATAAAAAAAATTCTCATCAACTTTATATCGTTTTCAAAAAGTTTTTCATCTAGTCGTAACCATTATTTTAATTTAACATTCACCAAAGTACACCTTCAGGTCACTCCATAAAGTCCAAGACGTACAGGTACGTATAATTATATATAAATCCTACGTACATAGTTTTAGCTGAACAATATATTGTAATGAAAATCTGTGATTATAAAACTAACAATAATATCTTACGTTGGTCAAGTATATATAATGTATTTTGTATTTTTACAGCGGTCGATATTTTTCATCACGAGCCGCTGTAAACAAACGATATAGTAACCCACAAACGACGGCGGCTGAGTCCGTTGTGAGCCTGTGAGGCAAAATGTGTCTGTATTTAGTAAAGTATATTTTTACAAGGCCGCTCAAGCCGGAGCCGACCGAAAATTCCGGATTTTCTCAGACAAAAAAAATAATATTATAACTGAACAAAATAAAATTAAACAGCCATTTAAATTCCATGGCTTCGCACATGATAGATGAATAGATTAAAAAATAGATAGAGTTGTATAATTGATATTTTTAAAAGTTATCGCGTTTACCCCTCCATGCGGACGTGATAAATCTACACCATAAGACACTAAAATCACTTCTTTAATGTAAAAAATAGCAATTAAATTGATTAAAAAAAGTTCAACAATCATTTATGTTTCTCACAATGTACTTTTTATATCATTTATTTGTTTAATATGACTGTTAGATACAATGATTTCAAAAGGAAGGATAGGCCCATCTAAATATTTTACTCATAACTTTTTCATACAAGAAAAAGTAGCGCATCTGTCATAATACAAACGTCATATCAAAACACGACGTAACCAGGGTCGGATTTCGTAGTATAATTATCCTAATTGTATCATTATTTCATAGTTTGTAGTACATAGTATCGTAATAATACTAAGCGAAAATACCATAATTTTACCTAAAGGTCGACTTGTATTATTATTGGGTTCTTTTACATTTTAATATTAACCCTACGATGTCGAGAATTTCTGTATTGTACATGAGTACCGCGTTTTTTTAACAAAATTAGAATTAGCTTCCTTTCTGATTAATCGATTAAAAAGAAACATAAAACGTCAAACGTGATATAATTTTTTTTAAATAGTATAATTTTATTTTCCATGTACAATATTTTTGAGGGTTTACATCCAACCCTGGCCTAATCTTGGTAACGTAACTAAACTAACTAAAAATGCGTCTATATAATAATTTAATTGTAACAAAATTAATATAAGGTTATTTACCGATGATACGATATCCCATGTTTCTTTTATATCTTTGTATCGTAATTTTGAATTCTTTTACCACGCAACCGGACATATTTGTGACAGGCAATCTGTCAAAAAATCAAGTATGTCCTGCGCGCGCACTACTGTCGACCGATTCGCGTTAGCCCTAAACTGTAATTTTAGGGCCAACGCACTGGTGCGTTTTAGTTGTTCGGTCGGCCCGGTCCTTACGCTAGTAATATACAAGTCAATAGTTAGATGCGACAAAACATTGGATTCTTGATTTTTATGCGATTGTAAAACATACCTTCGCGCTTTGCGCTTAAGGCATGCAATATGAATATATTTAAATACTTGTACCGCATAACTAAAAATATTCATTATCTTGCTTTCGCACTTTATTGTCCTCTATAATTAAAAAGTTTTATGAAATAAAAAAAATTGTTAAAAATAAAGATGAAATGTAAAAACTTGGGAACGGTTCAATACAACTAGATTCCAAATCCCATATTATTGTTTTACTAATTCGGTCTGGAGTAGCTCAGCTGACTATCTTCTGTTCCTTTAAAGCAGAAAAAAGTCCGCCACTCGCCGTGGGCAGGACTCTGCTCAAGTTTGAAAAATAAGATATAGCACACGAAAAGGAGACCTGTGCCCAGTTGTGAAATGAATGTTGACTTCTAAGTCTTACATTAAGTAAGGTTTACAAGAAAAGTGTTTTTCTTAAGTACGTGTCTTTTATGTAAAGTAGCAATGTATGGTATTTACTACATCCCCGTTCTTATAATATCAAATACAATTTAGGTACGATAACCACTGAGCAATGTGACTGTCAATTTTGGTACATCAAGTACATGCTAGCATATTTAAAAAATATCCCACCAAAAACATGATTGTGAAAGGAGGCCGAGTTCGGTACAAAAGACGTTCGGGGCTGTCGACTTCGCTGCTAAGAGTTGGGTGGGTGCTAAATCGCAGCCTCCATAGGAATGTTTAACATGGATGGATGTGCTGAATCTGCAAGATGGAGAGTATGTACCTAGGTATAGAGGACTTGAGAGGGGTCTCGAAATGGTTTTTGTAAATATATACACTGCTAATGCAGTGAAAAAAATAGCGACGCTATTTTTTTCCGAGCTTGGCTGATTCACGACCGTGTATCTTGATTTTCAATTTTTAAAGGGAGAATAAAGATGAAAAAAATATTAAATTTAAGAAAAATCTTTAATTATTCAAACGAACATAACTATTGTAATTTTACATTAAAATACAAATCACAGTTCACAATCAACCAGTTCTTATTTTTGTTACAGAAATGCTCAATATGAGAACTTCCACGTGGAACAGAAGGGCTATGACCAAATGTATGATGGCGAGGATCTCGAAACGCCGCCATCGCCGGATAGACCGCCGCCACGACCAATAGGTTGGTAAATAATATTTTATTTAAATCATTAAAATTATAATTAAATAAGTTGATCCATTGAATAACAAAGCGTACATTAGCTGAATAAAATGTATAGTTTAATCACACATAACTTTTTATTCATTAAAGTAAAGTAAACAGGTTTCCTAGAGTTATTTGAAAGTAATTTTGCTTAATTAAACAAAATTTCCCAAAACAGGGATTAAAAAACTTTTATAAAATATAAATATTTGGCCTTTGCAATGAAATTGCTGTTTCGAAAGGGAAACTTGAAAAAAAAAACATTATTATTTAAAATATTTGCCTAAACTACCAAGTATTTATTAACACGTTCTCGTCATTTTACGGGCAGTTTGTTGATACCCTTGTTATAGAATTTTGTAGCACGAGATCCGATTAACTATACGCTTTAAAGGTGTTCTTTACGTCGCCTTCGTAATTGAAATTTTGCCTATTAAAAAAGTTATCTAAGCTTCGAAAAAAGTGGGGAGTCTGTTTTGGTAAGGTCTGGAATGCTGTAAGAGGAAAGGATCTTTAGTCCTGCTAATTCTACCCAGGTCTGTAGTGCAGCATGTGGCCAGGCTGGTAAAGGCGTTGTTATGTAGAAGCAATGGCGAAGAGAAATTCGCCAATTGCTGGGATGTTTGATTGCCAGCTTCTCCACCACCAATTGCAATTCTTGACAATGGTCAACAGTAACTGTGGCACAAGATGACTACAAGTAAAGTAAAGTAAAGTTATGACATATATACGCCCCACTGCTGGGCACAGGCAACCTCTAACTTCTGAGAGGGTTTTAGGGTAAGGAAGTGTCCGCCGCGCTGCCTCAGTGTGTGTTACATGTCACCTCAACGTCACATCTCTTCGAAATATTTTTTTTGTTTACACAGACATGCGGGTTTCCTCGTGATGATTTGCTTCACCAACGAGCACGTGATAAATCAGCACTTAAAGTTGCAATTAAAAACTTCACTGTTGTCGGCAGGGATCGAATCTAGGTTGCTTGCGTATTTTGAAATTTACAGCAAGAGCTCAGCCCCTGAGCTACCACGGCTCTATAGTAAACAGCTTCTTTTGGTTTAAATTTTGTTTCGGGCACCAATTGGCTTTTGGTATAATATCCAATATGTATGTGATGCAATTTGAATGATCTTCTCATATGTCAAGCTTTCTTATTTCACTTATTTGCCGCTAACGATTATTGTTGTATTGATGAATATGGTTTTGACACTTACATCAAAAGCCGATGGTAGCTAGTGTTGTTTGAGACGACTCCGCTTCTACTATCCGCCTTCAGTCCGTCCTTCTTCTCCAGGCGACTACGGGGTTCCTTTATGAGATCAATATTTCCTTAAATAACACATAGTTCATTTAGTTGTGCTAGGTCTGTAGACGTTATTGATTTTGCCTGCCGTTTGAAAAGCATTATTTCCATGTTTGTACTCACAATAAAAATAACACGAATTTTCTTTAAGTCCATGATTATAAATCTTGCGATATTGCAGAAAAAACAAAACCCAAAAAAAACAAATGAGTTTTTTTAAACTGATTTAAAAAAAAGAATAACATGTTTATTTGAATTAAGAATTCCAAGCCAAACTATCGTACATAGTTCAACAAAACGGCAATTTCGTTGGTAAAGGCCTAATATGTTTAAAATAGTTAGACTTATTATCAAAAGTTCTATTACAAAAATACTATGAAATATTTCCATAGACAAATATATACGCGCGGAGTGCCCCTGTCTAAGTGCGCGTTACACCGTGGCGCTGCTAGCATGTTTCGGGTTCAGTATCATGTTTGGCATGCGCTGTAACATGAGTATGGCTAAGCTTAAGATGGTTGAAAAGCATAACGTAAGTACTTAATTTTATATCCTTTAATTTTTTACAAAATATTTTTTAGTTTCGTTATGAAATAACATAAACTGGCTGAGAGGACCCACCCTCCATCACGACAATGCGAGTTCTCACACCTCACACAGAACAAAAGAGTTTTTAGAGCAAGAAAATATAGAATTATTAGACCATCCGCCGTACAGCCTCGACCTAAGCCCTAATGCAGGCAGGCCCTTTTCCTTCAACGGCCACAATTTCTATATTTTCCCTAAAATAAAGAATAAATTGTGCGTGAACAGAGAAACCATTAATCCAACAATCAGATGGGCAGCAGAGAGAACCCATTATCCCAACAATTAGATGGGCAAACATTTTATTGATTGATAGAGAGATTGCGCATACCCTGAATAAATCATTGAATCAATCTTTAAAAGGCTTAATGCAACTGTGGTGAATAAAAGTAAAAAGGCTCACAGAGTTTAAAAGTATTTGAATAATTCGTTCTTTTTTTATTTGTTTTTACCAGCTTGACACAGATCGTTGCTACTGGGCGTCTTCCATACAGCCCTTGACAAGTCCACTGCTGAACAATGCCAAAAAACACAATCCTAAGCCACCAGCATCCATCTACTTCTACCTACGTGAATCTTAGCTTAATCTCTCTTAATCTAATCTTATCAAAAAACCACCTGAACAGTGATGGAAAAAAGTATCGCCAATGCGAGAGACGACTGGCGATTTCTGTCAATGATAGGATTAGTTATAAGTGCTATAAATTACCATGTTCTTCTATTGTAGCACTTGCTTTCTTTATAGTGCCTGCTTATTGGACTTTTATGGAATTAAAATAATAATTTTGCGCTATAAACAAAGCAATAATGCTTACAGAAATATAATATTAGAAACAATTATCGTCAAGAGATTTTTTTTATATTTAATTGAATTTTCTAACAATAAGAATTATTTCAGAGCTCGGAAGGCGTTTACGAAAACACCCCGTTTAACTGGACAGTAGAAGTTGAATCTTCGATTGATTCTTCTTACTTTGCGGGTTACCTTATCACTCAACTACCAGGCGGCTTTCTCGCTGCCATGTATCCAGCGAATTGGATTTTCGGTGTGGCAATAGTAGCGTCATCTTTCTTTAATATGGCGATTCCTGGTGCCATGTCCATTGGACCCGCAGCCGTTGTTATGCTTAAAGTAGCTCAGGGGTTTGTTGAGGTAAGTAGAATTACTTAATGCATTTATCACTTCTTACACACTTTATAATTATGACCTGAAAATATAATGTATTTTTAGACATGATAATTTTAATATGTATAATAATTATTTAAAATACTACCATCACCGCTGAGCACGGGGAAAATGAACACTTTATATGGAAATAAACAATTTTAAGTGGGGGGGGGGAGGTAAGGCCGAATTTGGTTTGGCCTCGCAATATTTAAAGCGAGTCTAAACTTAAGCTACCTCGAATCTCTTACTTACTTACTTACTTATCTTCACGTGCAATCCCTAAGGGGGTAGCCAGAGAGAACAGATCGCCAAGTGCCACGATCCTTACATACCTCTTTCGCTTCTTTCATGTTCATTAACTTCTTCATACATGCACGTCTAGGTATCCGAGTACTCTTGACCTTCCCCTCTTCGAGTAATTTGCTCACATGGTCTTCGAAAGTTAGTCTCGGTCTACCTCGACACCTTTTAATATTTACTTTCGCGCTATATATTTTCTTCACCATTCGGTCATCACTCATTCGCTCAACGTGCTCAAACCATCGGAGTACGCCCCTATCAATTTTTGTGATAAGGTCATCTTTCAATCCTGCCATATTGCGAATCTCTTCGTTTCGCTTTCGGACGGCTATGGTAACGCTGCACATTTTACGAAGAGATCGCATCTCCACTGCATTCAACTTGCTTTTATGCTTCTTCTGGCATACCCAGGTTTCGCTGCCATATAACAAAGTCGGCACCAACACTGCGTTATGTATTGCAAGGCGTGCACTTTTCACTACGCCTTGCCTTTTGACTAACGCATTCAGGGCACCACTGACTTTGTTCCCGGCAGCGACACGCCTGTCCACATCTAAATCACATCTTCCATCCCGGCTTAAAGCACTCCCCAAGTATACAATTTCATTTACCTGTTCTAGACATCGTCTCGAATCTCAATCTTAAATTAATATGAAAATTAAAAGTAATCGTTGAATGGTCATATACTCCTGGTTACGTATCTTGGATATGTAGTATTTACTGTTACATTAATCATTCATGACGGCCTATCAAACGTCCACAGTTGAACGTAGGTCTCCTTTATAGATTGCCTCATACTGCCACAATATTTGCCACGCTTGCCACCGTTGGGGGGCGAGTTAGCAACCGCAGTTTTTTTATTATTTTGCGTTATTATTAGTAAGATGCTGCTGACCGTCTCATGCTTCATTTCTCTGTGTCGTCCTTTACGATACCCACGAGAGTATTAACTACAATCGTTTTCAAATTAAGTAGTAAAGGCTTCTTAAATTTACCCGAACACTACACATTGAATGAAACTAATTTTACGGATTTTATCGCGTTTAATTAACTTATTTTTACTTATATTTAATTCCTGAGGTTTCGGGTGCTTTACAGCACCCATGGTCACGGGGCGGGGGGGGGGTCTGAGATTTTTGACGTCCCAATGTCATAGTTCGTCCGGATACCTTTAATTTTTCATATTAATTTTTCGGTCCGATCTACGCAAAACGATCTTACAGTATCCTGAAGTCTTGCAGTGGTATGCTTAGGTTTGGGTTTAATTTTGTTAATTATAGGATCCCAAGCAGATGGCAGCACCCATCCATCTTCTCTATTGAAATTAGGATATTTTTTAATTTCAATAACGTCGCGCATCATCCATGGTAGGAATCGGTGTTCTTTTGCGAGGATTTGTGGTTTATCAAATTTGATATAATGGTGGGGACGACTGCAGACTTCCCGGAGTCTGTGAACGTGTTCAAGAAGTTCAAGAGCGAGACTATTGAAATTAAAAAAAATCAGTCAGTCAGTATATTTACAAGTTGTGTGATGTTCAATGCCAATACCTTTATTGCTTGTAACTTTCCACGAGCTACGATAGTCACTTATAATCAGATGGTCTGTAAGCTCGTTTAGAAGAATGAGAGGGATAAACGAGCACACAGTCCATCTAATGGTAAGAGGATGCTGTGGTACATAAACACCTACATCTATCATCGATAAAGAATCTTAAACGAAATGCCTCTTTACCAGTAAAGTATCTTAGGTTCTAAACACTCACTAACGAAACGTAGATAATCAAGCTGCTATTTTACGCTGGTATTCTGTAAAAGGGTTATCCTTCCCCGGTCGAGCCGACCCATTCGTGCTACTACCATAATATAGCTGCACCTAGCGTTGCCAGGCGTCCGAATAAAGCTGGACACAGTCAGGCTTTTTGGTTGCGTGTCCAGCCAAATTAGACGGTGTCCGGCTGTCCGGCTCTGGGTAGGCTTTTTAAATTTAACCATTTCTTTATATTTTTCATGTCCCTACATACATACTATAGCAATTATTGAAATTCATATTTTAATGAGTACTGAATGATTAATAATAAAGAAAACTGATTCATTCAATTGTTGTTATTTCATAAGAATTTAAGAAGATTTTATGGTAAATGATAAAGGACATTGTTTTACTTTAACACGAAATGTCGTTTTACTGAACGAAAAAATTAAAGGTGTCCGGTCTTTTTACCAAAACGTCCGGCTAAGCTCGCTGGTCTGTCCGGCTTTTAGGTTTTAAGACCTGGCAACCCCAGCTGCACCATGGCTTTACCAAGTTTAAGTTTGTACTGATTCTCAGTACCCTTCAGACACAGAACAGTGTAGAAACAGCTACTAGGGCGGCAGAAATGAAGAAGAGGATCGTACCCAGACGGTGTCCTAGGCAGTGAAATAATTCTATCTAGTAAACTAGCCACAGTTGGCTCAACTACTTACAAATATTTGTTGTTAAATAATATAAAATAAGCCTAATAGTTAAACACTTTTTAAAAAACAAACTGCGTTTATTTGGACATTATATACGGGTATATACGAACTTTAGCACAACTTTATTATAAGTTTAAGTGAAAGTGGTTGCTAACCAAATTTAAATCATTAATTCTAAATGGTCATTAAAAATGAAAAATAATTGTAGAAACCCAAAGATGATTCAAAGACCTATTCAATGATACGGCACTAGACATAATTCGTCGAGTTTTCCCTTTCTCACAAAATCTGGTTGTCGCCATATTGTATTGTGACTACTGTCATGTCTTTAGTGACGCTTACAAATCGATTCACGTAAGAATCATCAAAATCGGTCTCTAGAGCGCCACAAAGGAACAAACATACATATGTATATAGGCTGATAAACACATTACCCTCCTTTGCGTCGCGCAGCCGGGTAATAACGGTAGGAATGTGTATCATTAAAATTTCGCCCGCTAAGTGACATATACTTGAACGTGCACGCGCCACATGCTAAAATTTGTAACATTCAACATTCAGAACGTGATGTTGCATGATCGGGCTTATTACGGATGCTCAAAATTTTGCACTGTGATCCCTTTCAAATGTACTACTGATCATGCTTGTTCAGTCCTCTCCCCTTACTTTAAAACTTTAATCTAACTTAATTCACTATATCATAGAATCTTTATTATATGCAAACTGCTTGCAAATGCAAACAAATAGACCCTTTGTAAAGACGTTATAAAGCGTGAGCTATATAGTAACTAAAAGTGATTTACACACTGTTGATGAGCCGTTCATTAATTACGTGAAGCGATTTTGGTGATTTTTTCACCTTCCCTCTCCATCTAGTGAGATATGAATCGACCCTCCCACACGCCCCCCACCCCCCCAAATCATACGTCATGTTTTTCATACTATTGCGTATATTTAGTGTAAATACGTTAATCTGTAATGGCAATAAAATAATTGATTACCGAGTAGTGGCGGTGTAAGAATATTTTCTATCCCATATCATCCCGTTGGTCCCATAAGAGGCGACAAAAGGAAATAAATCAGGAAATTCGCAGTAGTGTCTTCTTAATAAAGACTTGAAATAAAAAACTTAAGTTGCCAAACCGCTTGCCAAGCGTGGCAACTATGGCAAATATCCCTCCTACGAGGCAATCTATGGGGAAGGCCTATGTTCAGCAGTGGACTGTAATAGGCTGTAACGGTAACATTAATCTGTGCTTGATTGCGTTGGGTTTATTAAAAAAAAAGATAATTTGTTTAATTATTTTTATATAATTTGTGGAGTTCGCATAACGGCGATAAGTATTATTGTGTAACTATGGGACGCCCCCTGAATGTGCCACACATAGACTAAATATAGAACAAATCTTGCTCGTATTATGAAGGTTATCTAACATATAATTATTTGCCAGTCTTGGCGGGAAAGCAAAAGCATGCCAACATTTCTAGAACATATTCTTTACTTTTATGCACAAGTGACAGAGTATTGGACACGTATGACCCCCAGTATGTACCCCAGACCCTTTTTTACTTTATTACTGGTAACTATACATTCTATCGTATTCTTTAAAGGTGACAACGCATTTGTGTTTTAATTTTCAATCGTTGATAATTCGTTGATATGTGATCATGAATCACTATCAGACTATGTGCTAGTTCTATAAAAAAAAACTGGAAGAATCTTTTCATGCAATTGTCACACGAATAAAATTTAGAAAGGTAAACGAAGTCACATTATGTGTCGATGTGTGTGTGGGTTTATACAGCCCTATGCTAACGACTTACTGTGTTCCCAGAGTATAACTTATGTCCTAGAAGTTATAGAAGTTAAAATATTAAACATTTTATATTCAATTATAAAAACATATAATTTATGAATGTATTTATATTTTATATATAATTTTTATAAAATTTTTATATTATATAAAATTTATAAAATTTTTATATAATATATAAATACATTCATAAATTATATGTTTTTATAATTGAATATAAAATGTTTAATATTTTAACTTCTATAACTTCTAGGACATAAGTTATACTCTGGGAACACAGTAAGTCGTTAGCATAGGGCTGTATAAACCCACACACACATCGAGAAGCTTAGTTTTTATATCGACAGATGGATTGAAACCTATTCGAAGTCGTACTTGAGCACCGTCAAAATCGCTTCCCCGTGTACAAAGCCTCTTTAGGATTACAGAGCTCTCGGTTGCCTCGGTTACGTATTTATTCGTCAACTTATCCCTGAGCTTAGCGAAATCATCAATAGCAAAGCTATCCTATTAAATCGGACTGATTATGAACAATATAATATAATATAGTTTATCCCATACAATACTTATGGTTTGATTGTGATTTTTAGATTAATTAAATAATACAAAGTTAGAAAGTTACAGATGTATTTCAATATACTCATACTCTAACAAGACCTATAAGAGGAAACTGCCCAAGTTGCTCCAAAGTCCGACAGATGTTCTTATTTGTAGTTGTAGTTTTTAGTGTAGGTTGTCAATTCTGTGATTTTCTGTTGTAGTTAACGTAACATTTCTATAGTCAATTAACCGATTTTGCTATTCGTTATGCAAAGGATTTTGAGGCGGTTTTCATCAACAGACAGAATGATTCAGGAGGAAGGTTTATATGTATAATACAAGCATATTATTACAAATTATATAATTCCTCTGAACGGAACTCCTCTTAAACGGCTGGACCGACTTTGATAAAATTATGTGTGTGTGATTAAGTTGATTAGAGAATAATTTAGATTCACAATCAGACCCGGTAGATGGCGTGGCTGTCTAGGTCTATAAATCAATTGTGCAAAGCCGGGACGGCTCCCTGGTTGAATAATATAATAAATAAAACCATTGTGCAGATTTTATTGTGTTTAATATTTTCCTAACATTTCGAGTGCTTACGAAGATATACTAATTATTTAATTAATTATTTGTATGGATCTCCAACCGTTGTACATATTAAATGACTTCTAACACATGCTTTACATCTATAAATTACTATATACTACCAATTATACGAGAACACATCATTCTAAAACATATATAGCGGTGCTTATAATTTGCCTATTTTAATGGTAGTTGGAACAAAATGAAGTTTTACGAACAAATGATAGTTAATAGTTTTCGTAACATAAATAAAAGTTAAGTTTAGCATAAAGTTGGTGTATAATTAATTTTCTAAATAGTCGTTACATTTTTTATAAAGTGTGAGCCCGTCACAACCAATGTCCAGTGTTGCTATGTTTTTTTACACATACATTGTACACGCGTGATATACGTGTTATTGGAGAATTCTGTCCAAGTTTTGTTCGAGTGCTGAGTGTCAGACCTTAAAGAAAGGACATGGGTTGCGAGGAGGTCTCCGAGGTACATTAATATTAAATATTGCTCAACAGCTCACTGTCATCAATTTCTGTTTTTTTTTTTTGCTCACTGTCATCAAATATGCGAAGATATTACAGGATATGTACTAAATATTAAATTAATTAATTAATTAGGTAATAATAACCATTATTTTAGGGTGTCACCTATCCATCTTGCCACGGTATCTGGAGGAATTGGGCGCCTCCTCTTGAGCGTTCTCGGCTGGCCACTCTTGCCTTCTGCGGGACCTATGCTGGTATTGTCATCGGCATGCCTTTATCTGGTCTGCTTAGCGATTATATATCCTGGCAAACACCATTTTACTTCTACGGCGTTTCTGGAGTTATCTGGTAAGGATCAATGTTTATTACGTCAAATACACTATTTCAGGAATGGCGAATGAAAGGCGCGCGTGCCATCGATTACACGTGACTAAATATTTTGGCCACCGGTCATATAGTTTACGAACGAGCGCGGCGGTAGCGGGCGAGTAGCACGCTCGTTTTGTTATTGTATGTACAGTACTAGTATACAGTACATACTACTACTGCTAATGACGCATGGTTCGTTTCATCATCATCATCACTACAGCCCTATCACAAATCCACGCCTCCCCCGAGGAATGCATAGTTCACTTACGCATAGCATAATAGTCGATTTCGTTGTCACAACTATATTTAAAAGTTTATTTGTGTAATATTTACGATTTTATAACCCTACTATAAGTTATTTGTCATCTAATCTGCAACAACAGAATTCACACTAATGTTACTTTAATTTGAATTACGCGTATAAATATCTCAACTCAAAACTTTTTATTTATTTTTTAGTATTATTATTTTCCCAATAATCACGAAGTCAAAATGATTTTACGATACGTCTGTGAGCTCATTCAACATCTCTTTAGAAAAATGGCACATTGATACATAAAGGTTCGCCACCCCTGAACTATTCGAATGTAAATTGTTATATTATATTATTATTTTCGTAATTTCAAGGTACTTTATGTGGTTGTGGTTGGTATTCGAGAAGCCTAGCAAGCATCCTCATATTTCGGGTAAGGAGTTAACCTATATCGAGCAATCCTTAGGCACGGCCGCGCAGGCCGCAATGCCCGATTTTTGGAATACGCCATGGAAAGCTTTTGCTACATCCCCACCGGTAAGTAAGTCTTATTTAATGTTCATGTTAAATGAGTCTAGTAACAAGATAACTAATACAAGTTTTTCTTTCAGGTGTACGCCATTATAGTGGCGAACTTCTGCAGGACATGGAATTTTTGTCTGCTGGTCATTTTCCAGTCCGCTTATTTTAAAACGAGATTTAATATGCCAATAACCGAGGTGCTCGCGATTTTTATATTTACGCATTCATAAACACTATTTAAATAAATTATTATCAAACTCACACCTGTCATTCTTTGCAGTCGGGTTTTGTAGGCGCAATACCTCATCTCATTATGACATCACTGGTTCCTATCGGGGGCATGATGGCTGATTATTTACGAAAAAATAATATTATGACAACAACCAGTGTTCGCAAACTGTTTAACTGTGGTGGATTTGGTCTTGAAGCTTTCTTCTTTGTTTTGGTAGCTTACGCTGATAATAAAGTAAGTAACGCTACTTTTAACGCATGATTTTATTCCATTGTATTTTTCACTCCCATTTCTTTATTTCATGTAGTACGTGGCAACCATAGAGCTGACTCTTGGCGTGGCGTGCAGTGGATTTGCTATATCAGGATATAACGTCAACCATTTGGACATCGCACCTAGATATGCATCCATCTTGATGGGTCTGTCTAACGGTATTGGTACAATTGCTGGTTTTATTGTACCAATCGTCATTAACAACATTACCAAAGACAAGGTAAGTAACTTTTTAACATGATTTATAATTATGTTTTTCTAAAAGATGGGACCTATCATAATATTAAACGTATTCCACCGGTAATCTCTTGATATGGTTATACTAGTCCTTCAGTCCCTTAGTCCCTATCATAGATATTCAAGAATAAATGCAATGGAGAGAAAGGATGAAAAGGTCGATAGGAAAGAAATGTCTTTTGTTAATGTAAATTAAACTATATGAAAACAAGTAGTTATCTTCAAGTTCACTTGTGCATTCAATTGAAAACTGTGAGTGACACACCCCCGCCATGTAATAGAGTTCCTAGCTTCTGTAGCTTGCGAAACAAAAAGTACATTCGGCCGTGGCTAATTTAAAAAAGGAAATCGGGCTCGATGTGGCGCGCATTCTGAATATTAAGTGGCTGCCTTTGTGGGTGCGCGACGATGCATTACACCGAACTGTATTTCGCGCTGAGCACTTTATTATCGTAACATTTTCTAACCGAAACGAAATTTCATCTGAACACCCGTTCTGTAGAGGGACACAAGTAAAATTATATTGGAGCTTTTATTTGTAAAAGACACTTTGCAATTTCTTAAAACCGTGTGGCCTTAAAACCGTGTGGCCGTGTATTGGCGGCTGAGAATATCCACTACCCCATATCTTCCCGTGGGTGTCGTAAGAGGCGACAGAGGGAGACAGGCAGGAGATGGGCAGCAGCATCTTCCTGATAACAACTGCGGTTGAAAGGTTCTCGAGTGGCAGCCTCGTACCGGTAGGCGTAGTGTAGGGCGACCCCCCACTAGATGGAGTGACGACCTGATAAGACATGCAGGAAGTCGATGGATGCAGGTGGCTCAGCACCGTGCTTTGTGGCGTTACTTGGGGAGGTCTATGTTCAGCAGTGGACTTGTGAAGGGCTGTAATGATGATGATGATGAATTTCTTAAAACTACTTTTTACATACATATAACATAAACACTCATGCCTGTCACCCAGAGGGGTAGGCAAAGACTAGGTACAGACTTCCATTTAGCACGATCCTGACATACCTCTCTCGCCTCTTCCACATCCATATACCTACGCATACATGCTCGTTGTTTAAGGGTACCTACTCTTAATTTGGGCCATTTTTAATATATCGCCAATTTGATCGACAAACTTTCGCCTAGGACGTCCCTTTCCGACTCTTCCATTCACTTCTGCAACATATATTTGCTTTGTCAGTTTTTGTCAGTTTTTTTTTTACCATTTATAGAATATAATAATAAGTTTAAAACAACTTTATAGTCTATTTTAAATAAAACACCTAACCAACTAAATAGTTTTATTAACTATCTCCATTAACAGGAAAATCTCGAAAAAGCAATAACTGAATGGCGTGCTGTCTTTCTAATGGGAGCGACGGTCCACTTTATTGGTATAACATTTTACGCGATATTTGCATCCGGCGAGCTACAACCATGGGCCGAGCCCACGCCGCAATACGAAAGTCCCATGAAACCTTTGGACCATGAGACTACATTCGTAAGTATTCTTAAGAGATATTTATTTAGATATTATAATTATAATTAGTTTGAAGGCCAATATTGAAATGCATAGTTTTAGTACGCATGTTATCCTTACTTACTAATCTTCACGCACAATCCCTAACGGGGTAGCCAGGGAGAACAGATCGCCAAGTGTCACGATCCTTACATACCTCTTTCGCTTCTTTCAGGTTCATTAACTTCTTCATACATGCACGTCTAGGTATCCGAGTAATCTTGACCTTCCCCTCTTCGTGTAATTTGCTCACATGGTCTTCGAAAGTTAGTCTCGGTCTACCTCGACACCTTTTAATATTTACTTTCGCGCTATATATTTTCTTCACCATTCGGTATTCACTCATTCACTCAACGTGCCCAAACCATCGGAGTACGCCCCTATCAATTTTTGTGATAAGGTCATCTTTCAATCCTGCCATATTGCGAATCTATTCGTTTCGCTTTCGGTTGGCTATGGTAACGCCGCACATTTTACGAAGAGATCGCATCTCCACTGCATTCAACTTGCTTTTACGCTTCTTCTGGCATACCCAGGTTTCGCTGCCATATAACAAAGTCGGCACCAACACTACGCCTTGCCTTTTGACTAACGCATTCAGGGCACCATTGACTTTGTTCCCGGCAGCGACACGCCTGTCTACATCTAAATTATATCTTCCATCCCGGCTGAAAGCACTCCCCAAGTATACAATTTCATTTACCTATTCTAGACATTCCTGATTTACCCATACTTCACATTTCGTTCTCTCTTCGTCCTTTTCAAATACCAGATGTTATCCCTAAAATGGAATAATGCATGAAAGGATTCACGTTTACTCTTTTTCAATTTTGACTTTTATAGGTGACTCACATAATAATACATCAACATAATTTTTAAGGCCACTGCTAGACTTAGGCCATTTTGCACGTTAAATATTCGCCATTTCGTGTAAGATATGCTGTTGCTTAGAGTGCTGTGCAGACGGTTTTATATAAACCCTATATTTGTGCTCTACTCTTGTCACTTGACACTTGGGTTCAACAATGATGGATTTCAGTCATGGGTCACTATATCTGTTTACGCATCTTATAACAAATGTCGTCAAAAAGTTGCCAACTAGTGATGTCAAGATGAGAAGAAGAAAGTAAGATTTTCATATTATGTACGAAACGGTTATTTATTCAGAATTGTGGAAAATATATTCATAGACACATTAATGCATTTTAGAATTATGTGGGTATATGTATATGCCGACAAATTTATATTTTTACACTAAATTAGCAGATATACACTGCGCAACCACACGACACATTATTTTAGAATTTTAAATATTGTCTAAATAAAGATATAAACAGAGCAACACGTCTTTCATTAATACTTTCCAATAAAATAATTTAATTTAATCTTCTTCATTCTTTGTTAGTATATTCCTGATAGTACTACCTACATATGTTTAATTTTTATTTTTCCAGTATAAAAATATTATTGTTGTATCTAATCCGGTTCATTGTAATAATTTTTATACTCAATATTTTTTTTAATTGCTGTATGTATGCCTCGGCGGTGCACGTGTACTGTAATTATAGCAGCGCACCGCCTGGCGAGGTCGCCATGGAATATCAGAGGTGGACCAAAGAGGTGGTAAATAAGCTGGTACTTTAAATACTAAAACAATGTGTCCAACCAATCTCTATAGTGGATGACCTTTTTTACCGTCTGGAAAAAATAGGGAGTAACATGTGAACGGAGTAGAAGCCTATGGCACTGATATTTTACAAAAAATAAAAACAAAAATATTGAATCTATACATATAATACATGTAATAAAACAGTAACGAAAGAAAAACTGTACATTGAGAATTTTCGAGAAAAAATTAGTGGCTTTTGTTAGAAAAACGTAACTGATGATAAAAAGTGACTTTTTACAATTTTTGTCTGTTTGTCTGTGTGTATGGTATGGCTTCACACCAAAACTACTGGATAGATTGAATTGAAATTAAGCAAAAATGTTCTTTGTTACATATTATCACGCCGTATGTTATAGGAGGTAAGCAATATTGATTTTAAAAAGACTTGAGCCTTATAATGGAATTACAAAACACTCTGCATAGTGTCAACCCATACGTTACCGATTTCAAAACCGCTCTGGAATCGGTGCCTGAACACGAGCGCGATAATTTTAAATTCGTTATTAGCGCTGGCAAAAGACCGACCGCAGCCCATCCAGGACGATATAACGCACCAACGTTAAACGAGGTAGCCATCCTCTTGGTTGACCAGTATTGCGACAAAAGAGACATTGTTTTACGCACACGTGATGATCGCCTACAGCGTATCAGCGAGACACATCGCGCTTATGATACCCTACACTATCCCCTAATGTTTTGTCGCGGAGAGGATGGCTATCACTTTGCCGTATACAATGTAGACCCGCAGACAGGTGCCCCAAATTATAACAAAAAGACTTCCGCCCTCCAGTTTTACAGTTACATGATTCAGCTCCGTTCCAACGACAACTCTCATCTCCATTATTACCGTGCACTCTTTAGTCAATTTCTGGTAGATGAGTATGCGAAAATTGAAACGGAGCGGTTAGTGTTCATTAGAACGAATCAACGGAAACTAAGGGCGGAAAACTACGTGCACCTAAGGGACGCCATGCGAGAGGACTCTAACGCGGAAAATATTGGACGGATGGTGATACTCCCTTCTACCTTTACGGGAGATCGACACAGGACGCATTCTGTTACGTGCGCAAGTACGGTCGACCGGACCTCTTCATCACCATCACTACCAACCCTAAGTGGCCCGAAATAACCAGCGAGCTCTTAGCAGGGCAGGTGCCACATGACAGGCACGACTTGATTTCTCGGGTGTTTCATTTAAAATTAAAGTGCCTGATGGATCTTCTCACAAAAGAAAAACTATTTGGTGCTACCAGATGCCACATGTATTCGGTAGAGTGGCAAAAACGCGGCTTGCCCCATGCGCATTTGCTTTTGTGGTTGAAAGATCAAATCAGGCCCAACGAGATCGATGATGTCATAAGTGCTGAGCTACCAGATCCCAACGTTGACCCCGTTCTGTATCAAATTGTAAAGGGTCACATGGTGCATGGTCCTTGCGGAACCCTAAATCGCAATTCTCCTTGCATGATGGACGGACGGTGCTCAAAAAGGTTCCCGAAGCGATTTAGCAGCGAAACACTTACAGGTGAGGATGGATACCCTTCATACCGGCGTCGATCTCCTGCTGAGGGTGGCAGTCATGCCGAGTTAACTATGCGTGGCCAGGCAGTCGAGATCGACAACAGGTGGATAGTTCCATACTCGCCTGTACTTTCCAGGACGTTCAGTACCCACATTAACGTCGAGTCGTGCGCAAGCGTACGGTCGATTAAATACATCTGTAAATACGTCAACAAAGTAGTGACCAGGCAACGTTCGCTTTACAGAGTACTGACAGGGATGAAGTGACCAAGTACCAGTCTGGTCGCTACATCAGCACTTCTGAGGCGGTTTGGCAGATACTGCCCTTCTCCATACATGACAGGCATCTAACAGTCACGCATTTAGATGTCCATTTAGAGAATGGCCAGCGCATTTATTTTGACCCTGATAACGTTGCAGCGAGATTGGAAAATCCGCGCCAAACCATTCTGTTGGCCTTTTTCAGACTATGTGAAGGGGACAAATTTGCTAGATCACTCACCTATGATGAGGTGCCGTCGTACTACACGTAAGGAGGTGAATTGAATCGACGTAGACGCGGACACGCCGTGGACGGGTTTCCGGGACTTTTTAAGGACACCGCATTGGGACGGGTTTACACTGTGCACCCAAATAATGGCGAGTGCTATTATTTGCGAATGTTACTGCACATAGTGCGGGGCCCAACATCATTTGCGTTTCTAAGGACAGTCGATGACATTCAGTATCCCACATACCGCGCTGCTGCGTAGCACGCCACCTTCTCGACGGTGATCAGCACTGGGACAACGCACTTGAGGAGGCCAACATTAGTGACAGTCCCAGTCGTTTGCGACATCTGTTTGCCGTCATGTTGGTGTTCTGCGGTATTGCAAATCCGCTTCTGTTGTGGGAGAAATATCGGCATATTCTGTCCGAAGACTTCCTAAGAGCTCCGAGATGCACTACTGGAGATAATACTGAGGCAACTGATGAGCACGTTCTAAACAGTTGCCTTAGTTCACTTCAAGACATGGCCATTTCGATCGGCGGCAGTTCTCTGGTGGATTATGGGCTACCGTCTCCACAACATCTGGATGTACAAGAGCGTGGAAACAGAGAGTACAACTCTGAAATAAATTATGATCCAAGAGCTATGAGTACCGTCGTCAATGACCATGCCTGTAAGTTTACCTCAGAGCAAAAGCAAATTTTCGACACCATCCTTGAAAGTGTTGGGTTCGGCCAAGGTAAAATGTTTTTCTTGGATGCTCCTGGTGGAACATGGAAAACATTTGTCACCGCTGGCACTCTCGCAGAGGTCAGGAGGCAAGGCAAGATTGCCATTGCAGTAGCATCGTCAGGAATCGCCGCAACACTGCTTCCTGGTGGCAAAACAGCGCACGCAATGTTTAAGATTCCCATAGATTTAGAGAGTAATGAAACACCTGTTTGTGGAGTGTCACGCAACGGTGACAAAGGGCACGTGCTTAAAGATTGCTCCTTAATCGTGTGAGATGAATGCACTATGGCGAACAGAAAAGCAGTAGAGGCGGTAAACAGGGCTTTGCAGGACATCTGCAGGAACCAGCAAATGATGGGTGGCGTTACAGATCTGTTTAGCGGCGATTTCCGACAAACGCTGTCTGTGGTGACGCGAGGAACTAGGGCTGATGAGGTGAATGCTTCGTTGAAATGCTCTTTCTTATGGCCACATATTCATAGGTTGCGCTTAACGATGAATATGAGAGCACAGCTTGGCGGGAATGTACACGATCCAGAATTTTCTGATGTTCTCTTAAAATTGGGTAAGGGAACGTTACCAGTAGACAGTGGCCAGGTGGTTCTACCTGAGATACTTGGGAGAGTGGTGTCCATCTTAGAAGATTTGATTCGCCTGGTGTACGGGGACATCAATAGGATACCGAACCAAGATAATTCTTGGGTGTGTGAACGAGCCATTTTAACACCCAAAAACGACCAAGCTTCTACGATCAATGAATGCATTCTCGCCGAAATTGAGGGAAATGAAGTGATCTACACTTCAATAAACACTGTGGTCGACCGAGATGACGCTACACATTACCCCGTAGAATTTCTCAATTCCCTCAGTGCAAGTGCACTGCCAGCGCACACCATTAAGCTAAAGGTCGGTGTCCCAATTATGCTTCTTCGGTATCTCACTCACTCACACGGTTGTGGTGTCGGCGAAACAGTGTTTATACCACGTATACCACTGATTCCCCACAATTACCCCTTTTAATTCAAGCGCGTGCAGTTTCCTGTGAGCGTGTGCTTCGCCATGACAATAAATAAGTCGCAGGGGCAGGCACTGAAGGCTGCGGGTGTCGACCTCAGGACGAGCTGCTTTTCACACGGACAATTGTACGTGGCTTGCTCCCGCGTCACCAGTCCTGACTCGCTGTACATATTGAATGAGACCGAGGGAAAAACAACGAACGATGTTTACACAGAAGTATTACAGTAAATTACAACACTTCTGTTATTCGACGTTACCAAAATTTCCTTATTAACCTGACGTCTTTTACCAGTAAATTAACTACATAACTTTCATATTTGAGTTTACTAAGCTAAATAGTTTTTGAGGTAGGTATCTAAGCATTAGTATAAGTATGGGATGCGTCTTTTGAGTGTTTCTGTAAATCTACAAACTATCACTAACTATTATTAAAATAAAAATAGAATAAAAATAGTTATGCGATACGTGGGCAAAGCCACGTGTACAGCTATAGTTTATAAAGTATTTTTTTGTAGTGCGTTCCGCACCGGATCGGTGAAATATACGGGATGAAAAGTTTTTTGTTGTATAGGTGTTAAGTCTAGGCAACATATAGGCTATAATTTATTTTGGAAAATGGAACACCTGATGCAGAACCGCAACAGACCAGCTAAAGTATAAGAGATATAAAAATGGTGCCATAGTAAAAAATATTCCATGTGAAGAGTATTTTCTGCTGTGCGAATAAATTTTAAGATCTGGAACACCTGTTGTGGAACTCCAAAGTCCAGCAACATTATAATATATATAGGAATGACGTCTTAGCAAAAGTTGTTTAGTCTGATGGGCATTTCCTGTTGACTTACAAAAATGAAAGATCTGGAACGTCTCGAATTGTTTGGCGCATCACGTTGTTTTCCCGTCCCCGGGCTCTTTGAATTTGATTTTGACGACCCCGTTGTCGCTGGCATAAGCAACAGGATCCGCGTAAGAAGTCGCGGGCAGAAGCTAGTTAAATAAATAAATTAATTAAGATCTATCGAAATTCAAATCATATCCCGCCTACTTTACGAACGGCAATAAAACAATAAACTTAGTAGGCATCTTAGACCTTTTCACTTCGCAGCGTCACAGGCTCAAGGGCAAAGGGCTAAAAGTAATTGTTCAAAAAAATTTCAAAAGTTTAATTCAAAACTTTTGATAAATTTTTATATTATATATATATATATATATATATATATATATATATATATATATATATATATATATATATATATATATATATAGTAGATAAAATTAGTAGATTAGTAGATAAAAATCTAGTGTTTTTCGTTAGCCTCGCTAAAACTCGAAAATGGTTCGACTGATTTTGGTAAAATCAAATTGAATGCGCTGTTGTGGAGATCTAGAAATCACACATGCAAAGCTGGGGCGCATCGCTTGTTTTTTTAAATAAATATAAAAAATGTATTCTAATGTATCTATCAAATATAATTTCTATGAGATGGAAATGACGTGTCTTTGTTTTTTAGACGGAGCAACCATCAGCACCTCTAAAGGGCACAGAAGCTCCTGGCTATGGTGCCATTGCTGCACCGCCTCCGCGTCCTCCAGCGCCTCAACAACACGTCCCCAACAATCCTTTCGTCTCTGGAGCTTTCTACCAAGCCGAACCCGTTCAACCACCAGCCCATGATTACGAACAGACAAGTGAAGATGGCACTTATTAATAAATTTAGTACTCCTGTTTTAAACATACCTTGTTTATAAACTTAATGTTGAACGTCTTCTGACGACTTGGTTCAAAGCTCCCGACTTTTTTATAGATAGGTAGAAAAATTACATAAATTATTGTTCTAACTGTGGTTAGCTTGTAATATCGTTATCACTCATATGCATACATATTACAATATCTTTAATAAATATGTTTTGTGAAAACTGCTGCGCGGTTTTGTAATTCTAGTGGGAATCGTTTGCCGGTCAGAATTACTCATCTACTGCATTATAGTTTTTACATTATGATAATATTTTGTACTATAAAAGCTCTCGTAAACGAGCTAGTTTTATTGCAATTTATAGCTGCAATTAAACAGCCGTCAAGTTGGTGTCATAGGGCTACGGAGTATAATATCGCTTAGGCTATAGCTTCAATGTCGCTTTACGTTATTAACGAAAAATGATGGGCAATTGAAAAAATATTTCCCGATTACATTGCAGCAAAAGTTTCGCTGGCAATATTGCTGACCTATGATATTTAGCAAGATGCAATTTCTAAAGCCCGTTTACGAGCCCTTTTCAAGAAGATGTAAATATAAAAAGGCACCCGCTTTTATGAGGTTGATTGGTAATTGGTTATTCAATACTGACATTTACACAATTCAACGAAACTAAACATCAACATCAAAACGAAGCCTAAGACGATTCCCACCAAAGTTACATAATTGCACTGCTGGTCGTTGATAGTTATTAAGTACTTAGCAAGATTTTTGTTGTTTGTTTATGTATGAACATAATTGTTACTCTTACCTCTAGATGTATCTAAGCTACATAAGAAATTACTTTTATTCTTAACAACTCTTTATACTTAGTGTACAAATGTATATACAGTACATTGGCATATCATCCAAATATGTTTACATATTGATTATTAATTAATATTTATATTTTACGTGTTTACGTTAAATCTTTTGCATTATTTATGTCATTTTCATGAGGTAAAGTACGTTTGAAAGATGTTTAACTAATCCTTACCTTCTACATTTTTATACGCATACCATTTTCGTCCTTGTTGTCACGCCTCATGAAATTGTTGTATAATGTTTATAATATTATATCCAAGAAATTATTTAATTCTAGAACTGATATTGTACGTACTTCAGATTGAAATTAAATATATAAATGTAACATAGTTGTAGCGATTTGAATAAAATGTTAAAGTGATAGGGAATGAATGTTATCATTCTTTTTTTAAATAATATATTTGCATTTAAAGCTTTTATCAGTATATTTGTTAATGTAGTAGTCATCATCAATTAGTCGCATATAGTATTCAAAGGTAAACATTACATTACAGAAGAAGCTATTAAAGTTCTTATATTTTTTAAAAGCACACCGCTAAGGATAAAAAAAGCTTATTTTCTTTGTATATCTGCACATTTCCCAATTCACCTTTAAGTAACCTATGTATATAAATTTAAACTTACCTATTGATATAGATTATCCTCCCGTCGATAGTTAAAGTTACGAATAGCAAAGGATAATATTAATTTTAGGTTACGAAAGAGTTGTATCCTTTAAAGTAATAGCTCCACGTATGGAATGCTTCATGCAATTTAGATATAAATTAACATTTAATTATGTTATGGTTGCTTGAGATAAAAAAAATCTAATATAAGATTATATTATATGATATTACACGATTCTATTATATTTTAAAATCAATGTAATCAATCTAAAAATATATGAAGAATTTAAAAGAACAAAAAAAACGTAATTTTAATAATATTCTTTTGAAAATATTCTAACTGTAAGTTTCATTATAACATTTATGTAATGTAGATTTTTTTCTTGAGTGGTATCACCAACAAATAAATTTAAGATTTATAATTGACAAAAAGTTTATTAATTTCAATTAATAAGTAAGTAGATATTATTTTCTTTATTTTTACGTTTTATTAATAACGTTCATTTTAGGTGATGTTTTACGCATATTGCTTTTAAGTAAATGATTTCTCTACATTCCGAACTGAACAGAATTGTAACGTATTCTAATATAATATACTTTTAAATTAATTTAATATTGTGTATAAAATTATAATATAGTAATCTACTATAAACAAGTAGGGTAATGTATCTACATAATATTACTATTATATATTGTCATTAAATATATTATTGCAATAAAATTTCTTATAACATATAAATGACATGCGAATTTCTTGTTATTAGTATATATATTTTATGCGTTTCGTTTTTGATGTTCGTACTTGTTCCACTTATTTTCTCTGTTTAACTTGTAGTATATTTTTTATTAATAATAACAGTACTTAAATTGATTTAAAAATAACGTAAGAACTTTTTGCATTTAAGTTGGCGTTACAACATTGTGTTGCAGTAATTGTTTTAAAAGTAAAATTTAAAGACTTAAGCAGATTTATTTTAGATCCACCAGTTAAATATGAATGTAATATGGAATAGTTGGTATATAAAAAAAAGAATATTTGACAATAATCAGACAATAATTTTTACTTAAAATATACCTATGACCAATTTATTTCTGTTGTCACTTGTTATTGAATTGCACGTAAACTAAATAAGAATATTGACCTTCTTATAGACATCCGTAAGTACAAGACGGATAGTATATATTCTACAGTTTCTTAAAACTCTCTTCCGTGTGACAGATTTGTATAATTTGGTATAGTTAGTTTCATTATATCCATATATCATAATAACGTCTGCTTTGTAAAATTAATTGAAGAATGAGCGAATGTCAGATAAGTTCGATCAACGATTACATTAAAAATATTAAACATATTTTACTAAATTAGGTAGAGCATCTCAAAACTATATTATATTGTTTACCAATAATATTTAGTAGTTTGAACCTAAAAGCACTAAAGCTTTTCTATGATAAAGATTTTTCCCCAAAGATATTTTATTCCTAAATTCATATTGCAGAGTAAGAAAATGGATTCATTTTACACACTAAAATTGCAATTTATTATTACTATTATAAAAAATAGTTGAAATTAATTTCTTATTTATTTTAAAATTAAGTTATAATAAAATAGGTTCTATTGATATAAAAAGCTGAAAATGCTATAATTAAACTAGTAAGTTATTTACTAAACGATATTTTAAAAAAAAAGTATCTCATTTGATGAAAATTGTTGGACATAGGTGAGAATTATCACAATATTGATATCGTCATTTTAACGCATCGCTTGAATTTGTTTAAAAACATCCGCGCCTAAAAGTTTAATTGAACTGCTAAAACAGCCACTGTTAGAAATGATAAAATAAATAATAAATAAAGAACATTTTTTTCATGTTATTTTAGTGGATAGATTAAATAGTAATATAAACAAAAAATTGATTCAATGTATCTCTACGCCGTCAATTCTGTTGTATAAAGGGATTTTAAAATAACTTTAAAAAAGAGTGTAGCAATCTGTGTTCGTCAGTTAAATCTAAAATTATTTTACATAACGTGACGTCACTTTTCATTTTTATTTTCATTATATATTAAATCACTTCATCGACTATTTTAGGCTTCCTTAAAATAACGAAATTTGCAACATTGTATCTGTTCTTGGTCATATATATTTGTGATTTATTAATGTGCGCATTAAGTGACACATTTTATTTCAAAATATTTTAGACAGGTTTCCTATGAAAAACAAAATTCACGCATGAATATTTAATAAGAGAAAATCATCACTTCGCAGCTTATATCTTACTTACCACATAGCAAACATGGAGATGAAGAAGATGGAGATACGTTGGTGAATATTTTTTATTTCCCGACAACCTACTTGACAATTAAGTTTTTTCGGTATTAAAAGCAAATAATTGCGATCATCAGTTATTATCAAGTAGTATCAACAAATTACTAGTGAAATTTAAACTTAATATTGAATGTGCGCCCACTGATGTGTTTCGGTCTGAAGGATAGGAGGGTCAGTATAAGTACAATATGTGGTGCATAATACCTAAGTTCTAAGCAATCAACCATGTGTGAGCTTCTTCGTAGGAACTACGTTGCAGTTGTCCATACTCTGCAATGATCATTTACCACCGCGCGAACTGGTAGCTCCTTTGTCACTCTAAGGTTATAAAAATGCTTTACCCTGAACTCCAACATAGTTAAATGTTTACGCATACATAATGAGCATAGTTCCTAAGGCATGGCCTGAAGTTGAGCATCAATTTAGCGCGAACAACTTATTTTAAATTACGGTTTTGTTGAACTCTAAAGTGATGATAATTTTCACAATGTCCAAATGGTGAAAAGGGTAACGGATCCCCCATCACTCGTTATCGTGCACCATTGTAACATTTGTGTAGATAGTCAGTACAAATGTAATAATTGTAAACATATTTAAGTCAATACGATAACTGGCAGGTATATATATTCGTAGCTATCGTATAATTATGACTTATTATTAAGCCAAACTTTAGAATAATAATGCTTTATTCATACCCTCTACAAATATACTTTTATTTAAACAGTGACCAACACTGTCGGAGTTACAATAATTTTTAAATCCAAAAAACATATTCGAATCACAAAGCCTTTTTGAAATTCAAATATGTTTTTAGTGTTTTAATTATTGTAAGCCGATGGTGGTCTATGGTAAAAAATAAAACATATCTAAGCGTTGCATCGTTGCGCCCGTTTGAGCACGAAACAGAGTATATAATCACATTTAACTGGTTCTTTAGACTACATTTTTGTTTCGTATTGGATCGTGAAGTTGATTTAACGTTAAAAAGCACTAATAAGGTAGCAGAGGTGTCCCGTGATGGCCGGAATTATATGCATGATTTTTTTAAATAATTATACTACTGTCTAACAAGTAGTTGTAAAATATCTACTGGTAAAGATATTATAGTTATTAAAATAGTGATATTAGAAAGCTTTCGGCAGTATAATTTATATAACTAATTGTTATTATTGAGATATTCTATTATGTTCTCGTGTGGTTGGGTCATGTATACATATAAAATGTATAAAACGTACTAGAAACATTAAAAGATGCTATAAAACATACACATAATATAATTTATGCAATGAAATACCTTTACTATAAACATACAAATAGAATAAAGTGTCTGTAATATGGAAAAAACTGTCTTCTATTGAGTCCAGGGAGTGATTTTTATGCTATTAAGATGTAATAAATCGTTTCTAAAATGTTTGTCTGTCTGCCCAGGCTAACTTTCGGAAGGCTGAACTGACTATGCTGAAACTCGGGAACAGGTAGATAGAAATGCCAAGAGTGCTCTAGGCTACATTTTGTCCGAAAACCACGGTGGCACATAAATGATTTATTATTTATCATCAAAAACCATTTGTTATATCAGTTTCAAGGATACAATAAATGTTTCAATAAAACTTTATTGATTTGCAATGTTACACAAGAACGATCGTTACACTAATGTTTTGATGCAAAATCGACTTTTAACTTTATTTTTTCTCACAATATGTGAATAAATATTAAAGCATAAACGTGAAAGGAACTGTATTACATCAAATTGATAGATCTCCGATTTTAATCCTAATAATTTCCCATAAAGCACATAGTTTAAATTATAACCACAAAAACTGAACTTAAAGTGGTCTTTCCATACTTAAAATATTTGTCCAAAGTGTGACCACTACTTAAATTATTGTCAATAATCAGCTCGTGTAGTGGCGGAGTAACAATACCCACTACCCCATATCGTCCCACGGGTTGAAAGAAGTGAAAATGGAAACAAACCTGGAGACGCGCAACAGGGTCCTTCTAATAGTCCAGTCCAGTCCAGTTGGTAAAAATCCCCCTTTATAAAGCCATCTATTTATATTCAGCAACAGACTTTAATGAGCTGTGAAAAATGGATGAAAAAACGTGTATTAGTGAAACCCGGTCTTTGCTCTCTCTATAAAAGCTATTTCATTGCAAAACCGTTTTCTCTGGATATGTTTTTATTGTCCCCTTAAGTATTGATCAAAGTATAGTGTCAGCGATTATTATCTAAAATTTGTGGTACTTACTGAGTAATTTTTCGACCAAATATTGTTCCAGTAAACGAAAGGATTGTTATATTTCGGTAATAGATATATTTGTTTAAGCTCTACGCGGCCATGGGTAAAAGCTAGGAATTAAATATATATGTATATATAACCCAACCAGACGGAAGCGGGCTTTACATCAAGCTTAAATGATGTACTTATGTTTGTGTATCGTATTAATAAAAATGTGTTATTGTGCTTTGATTTGTTATAATAAGATATTTACGCACAATTCTGCAGATATTTAATATAACAGCTTGCTGTAAATATTAAATGGTGTAACTGAAGTAATTTTAGACTATTATGTCCGTATATAACCACATTTATAACATTATCCTGCCATTGACTTCTTAATTCTACTCAAAAGTCTAGTTTTGATATTTATTCAATGTATGTTTGGCATACATTATTGTAGGGCGCCGAGTAAGAGAGTACAGATTATAGTGACTTTTTGACACTGAATCGACGTGTATTGTGAACATAAGTCATTTTGGTTCGTAACTTTGTTAATAACTTGAAGTGAATCAATCAGCTGGTTCAAAAGTTACACGATAACTAACAGACGCACCAACAATTTTAATATGTCTGAATTCTGTTATACTCTTTTACCATTCAACCATGGTCTAAGATTATACTAAATCTTACCCGTTAATATTGTTCGATTCTAGTCCAATCTTAAATTAGAGGATTCTAATCTGCAGGTATACATTTAAAGTAAACAACTTTGTGTTTATAAAGTTCTCAATTAGTTATTTATGTACTTGAAGACAGAACCAAATTGTGGACAGATTTCTTTTTAAATTTGTATTCTATGATAAGAATTTTAGTAGATAATAATATAATTAACAATAGGATTATCACATAAAATTAATAAATATGATATGATATGATATTAATAATAATGAAAATCATTGAAATCAAATCAATATCTAAGTAAATAATGAATTAGTATAGTTTAAAAGGGGTGATCTCACTCTATAAGGCTGTGTTGACAATAAAGCTTTGATATGGAGCATGTAGCCTGTAACTCTTATAATATAATTAATACAGTGTATGAAATATGTGTAAATAATAAATATGACAATATATGAAACATTTTAGTCTTTATAAATTGTGATATTAAAATGTATAAGAGATAAGCTTCGCTTTTAACAATTTTTGTTGAATTTCTTTTAATCGGCTTTTACCAATCCGACAATCATTATAATATATACGCTTTTTTTCTACAATCATGTTTATATTTTTTCGGATTATTTATATTTTATATGTATAGCTTTAATAACTAAGTAGAGAATCATTTTCGCTCCCGTTTCCTAAAGTTGCAAAAATAGAACAGCGAATTTCATAAGGAAAAAATCAATGAACATACGATATTCTGAAGAACCTTTGGATTTTAATTTCATAATTATTAGTTCTTAAAGGAATGTAAGTTGCAGCTATTATGTATTTTATTTTTCCCGAACATAATTACGAAAAATTTTTAAAACATTATTATTTCTATAAATAGTACACATTTTATTACACTATTTTTGTAGCTATATTTTATTTTTTAAATAATGTAATGTAGGTTAGCGAAGTAAAATAAAGTTAAAATACTTCTAACAAAGTTGACAATAATTTTTAAACTATCATTTTTAGGATGTCACGATTATATTTTCGGTTCATTTTAAGTTAAATAAACAAAATTATAATAAATCTGTTTAATAAAAGTTAAATGTTTTGTTTACTCTTTACGAGTTATTATATATTTTAAATGTGTTTGTCGATAAAAAGTAATTGTAAATTGAGTGTAAATTGAACTTAGTAAATACCTACGGATAGTTGTATTTAAGCCGTAAGTATTCTTGCAAGAAGAACTGATTTGTCAATTACTGATTAGTATCATGCTTAGGGATTTGCTTTTAATATCCTAATGCTGTAGATATTTTGTGTCGCTTTCATGATTTCTGGTGAAAACACATATTAACAGGTTACGAGGTTTGCTTTTAAAAGTAACTGGTATCTAATTAGTTAAACAATGTTTAGGTTATTTTTTCTTGTTGTATATAATTATTGCTTTCACAATATTATACGAGTATTTAGCACAAAGTAAATCCGGATCAAAACATCATATTATTTTATTTTACGAACTTTAAAATAAGAATAACACAATCATTGTAACTTAAGTAAGCGTCATGTGCTTGAGATATTTATTAATTTATCGTAAGTTAGAAGAAGAACCCGTTTTCATATAAAAGTAATGTTGAACAACATTGTGTCAGTTGCGAATTCAGTTTAAATTATTTTTGAACCAATGTGACACTACTGGTAACTCCGCAGTTTTGTTAGGGAATGATCGAGCTGGTAATTTATACTTCTTTTTCAGTTATTAATATAGAATGTGAAGAGATGAACATAATTTAAATATAGAATAAAAAATGAACGTGACATTAACCTAAAGAAATATACTACCTACCCTTATAATTTCTATTACTAATCTACTTCGAAATTTTGTTTTTGGATCTAATTATGAACGTCAAAAGCTCTTGTTTAATGTTACTATTGCTTTATGGAGGAGATAAGTAAGATGGATTCTTAACGGTACATTCGTTTGCCTACTTTTGCAGTATGTCTTTATTTTTTTTGTATTGCATTTTATCTCAATACATGATTTGGATCTGCCACTATGGCACAACAAAAAATAATTGTGAATTGAATGCCACTATGGCGTATAATAAGTGACAATAAGACAAGTAACCTAAGTACTTTTACCAAGGGATTTCACTTTTTCTAGGTGTACAACTATCTAGATTTTCACTCCGGAAAATAACAAGGTTGACTTGCTTCGATGGTCACCATTATTTAAAAACGCTTTTTTAAACAATCATACTTTCATTAGCAAACAGTACAGTGTGTCAGTAATTGAATTTGCAATTTCATTGACACATTTGTGATAGGTGGGTTTGATGACAATAACCGTATTTTACGCAAGTAAAAGAATGGAATGACAAAATATTGGTGGAAATAATTAATAAATTAATTAAACTTATCATTTACTTATCGTATTAAATCGTATAAAAATCGTATCGTATAAAAATTATATTTTATAAAATTTCTTTACTTTTTTTACCTTTTTTTTTACAATTATATGCTCAAATTTATGGGATAATATTAAATCCCTTTCGTTGACAGGCGTGAGTGTTCAGTTTTATTAGTATGGTCCCCACTTATACAATATTTTTGTCTCATCCAACAGTTAAGCAGTTATTTATATTATATACTTTATGTAATATTTTAAAATGTGTATATAAGTCACGAGAGTATAAATTTCTTTTCCTGTAGTAGAAATCAATATTACAAGTTGTAATTAAATTTGCAGTTTCAAGTTGGCCTATAACATAGCTTCTCATTAAATATTAGTAATGTAAGTTATATAAAGATAAATTGTACATTATGATATCCGTAAAATCAAGTGACACTAAAGAAAGTTAGTGTAAAAATTTAAGTCTTTAATGTTAAGATAGTTTAATAAGATGGCTTAAGTAATCTTATTTATATTTTTTGTTAGGTACTATTTTCATTATTTTTACTTCTGTGATTTATATTTCGTGTTAGTCACATTTTTAATTGATGATTGCAACATAAAATATTATATGCATTTAACCTCGAGAGTCCGGAGAATTTTTTTCCAAAATTCAACTTTTTTATATACATATTTGTTTTAGGAGCATATCAAAGTGTCTGGAAATGTATTGTAACTGAGACCGAATGACCTCAGATGATCATCATCATCATCATCATTACAGCCCTTCACAAGTCCACTGCTGAACATAGGCCTCCCCCAAGCAATGCCACAAAGTATGGTCCTGAGCCACCTGCATCCATCGACTTCCTGCATGTCTTACCAGGTCGTCACTCCATCTAGTGGGGGGTCGCCCTATACTTCGCCTACCGGTACGAGGCTGCCACTCGAGAAGCTTTTTTCCCCATGATAACCAAAAATTAAATGGCTGTAATGAATTTTGAGTAAATATTTAAGATTTTCATATTAAGGAAGAATATGTCATTTATTTATTTTAATTTTTTTAAATAATGTGATATTTAATTTATTTTTCCAAATACATTCGTGGTTAAAAAAGTAAGAAACATATTATTTCTAAAATATTTTTATTGAAAATTTTTCATAATTTGTTCAAAAGTAGTATAGTACTTAATAAACATAGTATGTTATGCATGAGTATATCTTGCAATACTATGTTTAAGTTTATGAATTATTTTTATTATTATTATTAAGTTGACAAAATATTGTTTATTTTCTTGTTTACTTATAATATTGTATTAACCATTTCGTATGTACCAAAAGTAAGATATTTTAAACAACTTTGGTGTAATGCGATCGCCATTCTACCAGTCGGTGAGGCGATTATGATAAAGTAGCTAAAGAAAAGGAATATAAATATTATTTCCAATTCTGTCAATGTATAAAATACATAGCTTATGATATCATATACAATACATACTTTAGACTTATTTACTTATTTTTTAAATCAAAATAGATTAAATATTATATTTTATAAGTAACTGATCTTAATGATATCTAGTATTATATAGATTAATAATAATAATACTTAGAAATTACTTATATACAGGATACTACTTACTTTTATCTCAGGAATTTCTGATATAATCTACTATTAACAAATAACACTTGTATTATTTGCCTAATAGAAATAAATTGTAAAACACCATAAAGTGATAGATCAGTTTGTTCATATTTTGCACAGAGTCGTTGCTCTGTTAGTATCTTACAAGTTTAAAAAACTTCGTGCATGCTTTTACAAGGAGAAAATAATTGTTGTTTATTTATTTGTTATTTAGTCGGTGTAGTAACTACATATTTATATGTAACTTCGAATTCTAAGGGAAATGTGCAGTTCAAGTACTATAGTTTTCGATTTATTAGCGACGTTTTAAGTTTTTGGGCCATTATGAAAACGGATAAATTTCACTTGTTATTTTTATGGAGTTGTTAAGTAAGATTTTATATTTCGTAATTGCGTCTTCGTATCAAATTTTAATATACATTCTAAATGGAATAAGTTTCAAAAGCTAAGTTCAAATAAAATTTTTACTCTCATAAATTTACGTGAGCTGTTTCGTCTTTCGTTTACTTAATATATTGTACATAATATTCTCTTAAGTAAATATAAATAAGTAATGCATAATCTAATTACTTAAAATAAAAAAGGATTGTTTGAAATTTTGAATTATAAAAATTAAAGCGGTGTGCTTTGTTTAATGATTTCACATTATTATTACTCTTATTATTACTTATTATTAAATTAAGTTTTTAATAATAATATACTATATTATTATTACTTAAAACTTAAAGGCTATGAAAGTATACCTAAAGTATTTTGTTATATAGAGACGATTTAACCTCATTGTTTCATGTTGTTAGCTGTTAAACTTTTTGTTTTTTATTTATTTTATAAATAAGCACTAGTACTTTGTTTGTATATTTTTATAGAATAAAGATAACAAATGAGCGCACAGTCCACCTGATGGTAAGTGGATACTGTGGCTTATAAATATGGCTCTACATTTAACCTCGATTAAGAATCAAAACGCAGATTCGTTGTCATTCCTGAGGACTAAAATGGAATGCCTCGTTTCCAGTAAGAAAGGGTCTCCAGATCTTTACACTCACCATAAGAAATACAGAAGTATTAATCTACTATTTTACGTTGGTAGTCTATGAGAGCGTGGTCCTTCCCCGGTCGAGCCGACCCATTCGTGCTACAACCATAATATAGCTGCAGCGTGATTCTACCACGTATAAAAACAATCTACAAAGTATAATATATAAATTGTACACAACATATTATACATCATTATCTGTGCGAACTTTCAGTAGTTGTAAAGCGTCAACTACGTATCATACAATTATACGTCTACGATATAATATATAAGTGACTATGTAAAACCACGGTATAAAACATATATAATACATACAAAGTTAAAATCTCATGCGAATCAATTATTTGGAAAGCAAGCGAAATAACTATATCGTATTCTAATAAATATATCATTTATTGATGCCATACGAATCGAGGAGCAACTAATACAATAAAATAGAAGGTCAGAGGTACATTACTTGTTTCATTAGAAAACCAATAAATCTAAAAGCTTGTATTGTATCTGTATCTATAGAAAGTTTTTATTTATTTATTTCTTTTTGCATTCAGCGTAACAAAAGGAATAAAAAGGGTAGAATTAATGTTTCAGGCATCCTCCAGCATTCAGCGCGATATAGAAAAAAATGTTTTATTATAAATACGCAAAATAATACATATGCAATTTATCTAATTAATACATACAAACATAAAACAATATACTTTAAATACCAACCGAGTGTTTTCATACTTACTTCATTGTCAAAATTTATTATATTATACATAATATATAACTATGTGTACGTATCCATAAAGTAATCGCTTTAAAACGATTACAAAAAATGTAAAGCTATGGTATGGCTTAATGTTTAAAGCTATGAGGAGTTCGACTGTTCATCATTTTTAAAATTACAATACATTTTCTGTGTTAATAATGATGACATTACTTTCCCTAATATATGTTTGAAAACTTTAAATGTGTTTTATTTATACAATTTAAACCAGTTAATGAACTTAATATGACATAAAAGAATATCCATCACTACTCTCGTCACATGGGTGTCCTAAGACGCGAGTATAGAAAATGCTAAAACGTTTTCTTTCCTTTGGTGGACGACGGTATGATTATAATATTAACACCAGACATAAATATAGTAAAGTTTCTGGGACTACTGTCATGAATCCGCCTGTCAAATATGAAATTTATGGCAAACTCTGCAAGGCAAGGTCTGTTTAGTAAAATATTTTTATGTTTCAAAACGATCCTCTAATCTATTAAATTGAAATTAAAAAAATGTTATCGCATATTATATCGCTTTGTTGCGTCTATATTTTATATTTTTTGTTGGAGTTATTTCCTATACTGACGAAAAATAAATGAAATGAAAAATATTTTATTTGACAGTTGGCACTTTTACAAATAATTTAGCAGCGTAGACTTATAGTTCTACTGTTTAGCAGTGATTCTCACACTAAGCGTGCACCTGTATAGCGAGAGCCATGCATGTGCTTTGCACTTATTTTCTTATATTAATTTGGTCAACTCAGAAGTAAATCGTCAGATTTTTTGGCATTACAGGAATTGCGATGCGACGCCCCTGGATAAATTTCCTAACACAGATTACCCCCTGTTAGGAAGAAAAAGTAGATGCTATGGCCAACCTACAATATAAAATTTAGATGCGTTGTCACTCCTAAGGACTAAAATAGAATACCTCGTTTCCAGTAAAATGGGTATCCGGTTCTCTACACTCACCATACGAAACACAACAGCATTAAGCTGCTATTTTACGCTGGTATTCTGCGAGAGCGTGGTCCTACCCCGGTTGAGCCGACCCTCCTATAACCGGTCGAGCTGACTCTATTTTAGCTCTCAGGAGTTATAACGTATCTGCTTTATAATTTTTAATCGGGAATAGTTAACGTACATGTCAACGAGTCACAGCACCCACTTACCATCGTTTGAACTGTACGTTCCTTTGTCACCATTACTTTTAAAAGAAAGCGTACTGCATTGTAGTGGAATATTTTCCAGCGCCCATCTTTCTATATAAATAAAAAGTAAAATTTCTTCAAGACAAGAGCGAAATAGCATGGACTTTTGTTAAGCTAAATAAGTGTTTTTTTTTTCATCTATGGCTGCTTCACCACATACCATCATGTGGAATTGTTAAGCATTGGCATATAATAAATTAAGAAAAAAATATTTCGTTACTTTTTACTATTTTATGTTAAGAAAAAATAAATAAGAAGAGCCAGGCATAGGTTAATGACTATTGCGTGGTCACAACCGTTAAAAGTTGTACTGTCCGGCTGAAGTTCTCTGGTGACCTGTCTGAAACTATGATCCGGAATTATATAATATTTATAAGCTCTACAGACTACCTGTTATCGCTAGTCCGGTCTTATCAAGGCAAATGTTCTTTACAATTTAGGGCGATTAGATAATTTAATTGATAGACTGATGATTATAAAGATGAAATTATATGACGACATTAGCGCAATTCTAAGATAAGCTTCTCCGTTATTGAAGTGATATTAAATAACAACACGGTTGCAGTTTAATAAATAATATATTAACCTTATGCCAAAATACAATTACACCAGAAACATATTCTACTACATTTGCTACTAATTCACTAACTATAGTACAAAATAAATCGGTCTGACGCATGTCATACTTGCAGAATTATGTTCCGCGCAATGAAGGCCTAAATGATTAGATTCTTTGAACAGTCTAGTAGAACTTTTGTTGCAGAAAATTTTGGCTCGTCCTAGTATATCAATTTTTTAATGTTCGTAACTTTTTAGATTTTTCTAAACAGTCGTTTTTTAATATGGTTAACAATAATTTTCAAATAAACATTAAAAATAAAAATAAAAAATAAAACGGCAAAAAAAAAAACACAACATTCATAAAATACTTCATTATAAGGTGGCAAGAAAAAAAATCCATAATTTTATGTAGCTATCTACTCGTAATGAAAATGTTATGTTCACATACAAACCTAGTATATTGTTTCTTGTACAAAAGAAAGCTAATACGAGAACACACTGTCTATAAAATAAGATCGCAGTTGAAATCATTTTCAAACTTTTTCTTATATTTTGTATAATGTGTGTTTGCGTGCATCCTCAAAGTTTTCACTTTTCTTAAAGCGTGCAGTAAATTTACTGCAAGTGCTACTGTGACCACACAAATTATTTATAATCTAACATAAAAATATAGTAGTAAAGCTATCCTTGTTCATTCAATTCAACCGAAAAAGAAACCAAAGTAAAAAATTACAACATAAGGAATACCGATATAACAATAACCTAATCATATAAGGCAGACGAAATATGACACTATTGTTGAATTATTACACATGTAGTCGTTGGAATTGGTTTCAATGAACTAGTTGTTATTTTTAATTAATAACTGAACCTCTAAAATCAACTGTATGGTGTGACTGATCTTAAGCGTCTCGATTTTCCAGGAAATCCTCGAGCATAAGGTGGTTTTGCATTTGTTGTCACGTAGTAGACGCCTCTTGCCCTGTAAAATGATCCATAAAATAATGTATTAATTGCGCGACATAGCAAGACCGTTTAGAAAAATAAATAATAAATAAAGATGAATAATTTTACTTCTTCTTTTTTATTGAAAATTTGTGATTGCTGACATCTTACCCCGTCCACCCATTAAGAGCCCAGTCTTTCAGAGCAAAACAGAAAAATTGCGTTCTGGTGACACATCTACACCCTCCCTGCCCCGCCACTTCATGTACCGCCACCGCAGTTATCTTTCTGGCCGTAGCGTGGAAAGTTGCTCTACTAAGATTTTCCAGTATCAATTTATCTAATATACAGGATTATTGATAATTAGCTAACAAATTTTCACATACAGATTTTCTACCTCGTATCTATTTTTGTTCCATGCTTTTATTACAAAATTCGTTACACAAAAAAAATATATTTTAAGTTTGTATAATTTTTGTTGTTTTGTTGAAAAGGTTTCTAAAAGATAATCATCTAGAACCTGTATAACATGTACTCGTATTATTGATTATCGAAAATCCGTCAAGTACGTCAAGTAGTTCTAAATACTAAAATAGATTAAAAAAAACTCAAAATAATTTCTATATAAGTACAAACAGTCCACTATCACACATATTTATAGTTTCTCATTAAAGTATAATGTAACTTTGTATAGCATTTACCTATATGCATGAATTACTATTCTTGTACAGCAGCATCGACGGACGACTTAGCGCTTTTTTTTAATTTATTCGCAATGGCTTGAATGATGTATGGAGGGTCTTTGATTGGCATCGAGCGTTCCATGCGAGAATCAATTAGCTCAGGAAGCTAAAGAGGAAGAAAAATGACGTCCAATTTTTTTTAGATTTTGACGTTTCTGTGATCAGCATGACAATTTGCGAACATTGCGCTAAGTCTCCTATTTGACGTCCGTATATTGGACGTCGTAAGCAGTTTGACGCCACATTATATCCAAAATTGGCCATAGTGGGCGTACAATAAATTACGGGATGCTGAGGATATTACTTAATAGTTTACTTGTAGTCTACGTGTATTACTGAATAGTTTTCGTATCTAAAAATGTCATTAACTCGACATCAGCAGCTACCGGTAACAAGGAAATCTCTAGTTGAAAATCAAAAAGACGAAATTTTCCTTATGACACTTAAAAATTAAATTAAAAAAGTATTTCTATAAAAACATAATGTACTTTTTTTTAAAAAAAAGGACATTAACCACTCGTGGTAAGCTTAAATTGCTTGTGTTACGAGTGGTTCACGCTAGTAGTCGAATGGTGGATTCGAACCCACGACCTTTTTGAGTTCGCGGTCCGCTCCCTGCCATTAGGCTACTGTCGCTTGTAAACAAAACATCATGTGCAATCCAAAAATGTATAATACTTCTATATTTCCTTGAAGAACTTACATAATATGTAGGTTTTACCTATTTTACTATAATAAAATCTGGGTACAAATATGCAACTCATTTATAAACTATTCTTAAAAGTACCTACCTAATTATATACCTAATATTTAACCAAGTGCTCACACATATGCACGTTGTTAACTATTTTACTATGAAACACAAAAAAACTTACCTTTGAATTCTATTTCTGTTCATTGCTTCAACGTTTGATTTCAATTTTCGTTTTCTGGTACAAGCATATTTTTTACGTTTATGGTCCATATCGAAATTAAAAGTTATAAAACAAATACAAAATGATTTATAAACCCTTAAAGAATTATATGCAAAAAATAATAAAGTAGAGAAACTTTCAATTCGTAACAATGCGCAACCAAGATTAGGGAAAGAGAGAGAAAGAGGAATGTTAGAGCGAGAGGAAGTGCAAAAATTTGGCACAGACAAGACGTCTGAACGCTACAGCCGCTCAGCGGCTACTAAGGAATATTGCCCGCAATTATTGTTTATAAAGTCAATATTTTATAGGTCGATCGAAATAATTATTAATTTTGAAATAAAGTGGTTTAAATTATTATTTTTTAATATTTGTCTAATTAAACACCTGCCCTTGAGAAAAAAATAATTATAGCATAAATATTTTCAGCTATTGCTATGAAACAAATAGTTTTTTATGAGGCGAAAACAGCGAAATTTAACGAAATTGAGACCTCTTATTTAAGACAATGAAAGATATTTAGAAAAAAAGAAACAGCGCATTTTGGAGATGAAGATGTTTAGCTATTAACGCGCTGAATAGATTTCGCCTTTTTATTATCGATTGCCTTATAATGGTACACGAACAAAGCTCGAAATTGCGTTGGGTGCGAGAGAGCTCTATTTACCGTTTGATTTATCTAACATAGACCACATAGATGAACCAAAAAAAAAAAATTTAGCCATTACTTATAATCTGGGTATTTATGTGTTATCAAAATATTTTACTCTGAAACAATAATTTGCTGTAAAAAAAGAAATCAAAGTGGCGCTAATGATTCGATGTGAGTCAACTTTAAAAGACTGTAGCCTCTATTTTCTTTATAATAACGACTAAATATGAAAAACTGCGGTTACCAACCTGATTGCCAAGCATGGCAGTTATGGCAAATATTTCACTATGAGGGAGGCCTATGTTCATCAGTAGACTAATAGGCTGTAACGGTACAACAAACTGCCTGTCCAGCGCGGTGATGGTGAGTACAAATCTTTCAAACTATGCATGCTATTTGGAATTTTTCCCATGAAGTCTATATCTAGCATTTATTACAAAAAGACTGTAAAAGAAGAAATGATAAAAGGGAAAGGATTCCATATATTAGTTAATTTGACATTTTTGGTAACACCGCCATCTTTTAAGTTTTGTATATATTAACGCTAGGAAATGTTTAGTACATTTTTAGTGATGTTATTACTTTAACATAGATGGCGCATGTATTGTATTTTGATATTGTAATTTAGTAGCAAAGTTATTTTATATCCAACTTTGTCAATATCTTAAAACATTGATGTTCTTAAGAAACTTTCGTACGGTGGCAGCGTAAGAGGTAATATAGTATATTCTAGACAGATTTTATTCTAAATCAGAATTAGCATGTTTCAGAATTCTCAATTTTCAGAATTCGGATCCTACATATTTAGCACCGTCAATAACGTAATTCGAATCCGTCTTAAACTGGTACAGGTATCTAAAAAGACAAAGATTCAAACGAGTGATTCTAAATTCAAATTAAAAATTTACTAAACTTTGAAACTGAACTAAAGTTTAATTGAGCGTAAGAAGCTAACTATATCTTTTTTCGTATTACAATATATTATGCAAATTGTAAACAAAATTCTTTGTTTCATTTGTTTGTGCCATAGTTGCCATGATTCGCAGGCGGGGCGGTAACCGCAGCTTATTTTCATTTTTTAGTTGTGAATAGAAAAAATCACCTGCTCATCTCCTGGTTTACCGTAAGAGGCAAACCTGGCTCCCCTGGTTTGCATCTTACTTAATTTTTTATGCAAAAAAGAATATTTTTCACGTCCGATCACTTTTCGTTTACCACAAGTATTTCATTTTTAACCTCTGATTTAATTACTTACTATTATTTTTGCAATTGTATATATAATTTAATATATTTTATTTGAAATCCAAAGGTAGGTATCTAACGACTTCGCTGATCAAACTAAAAGATTTGAGTACTAATTCTCAATTAGACTCTTCTTCGCAACTTGAAAACATCGTATGATTGTATTTTTTTTTCCTATTCATAATTTGGTCGACATAACAGACGATTGGTATGTTGATCTGATTATTTTTTTATATTCAATTTAACCCATAAATCGAGTTTATATCAAGTGAAAATAATTTCCCTATAACTTCTTTTTTAGAAGAAGATACATGTGAATACAATTACGTGTATCTTCTTCTTCATCACCAGCCTGCAAAAGTCTACTGTTGGACTGGGCCTCTCTAAGATCTAAATATTATACGTCTGGCATCAAAGAGATGATAAGTATCGGAAGCTATGATATATTTCTTTCCACAGCTGCCTCTTAGAACACCCGCGTGATGAAATGGAGTGAAACATTATCCTACGCCACCACTAAACGACTACATGCATATATAAAAGTATGTACATGCCTATAATATATGTTTTATTAAATATTGAAGTTAGCAAAAGCTTTAAATGAATGACCAAGTAAGCGAAGCCACATGAACAACCAGTTAGTTTTAAATTTCTACTAATGATAGTAATCACTTTTAATAAAATTTTCTTAACAGCGCAATTCAGTAAATGATATTATCATGGAATACACCATTGAATAATACACTGTGCAATATTTGGCATCGTGCTTTGTCGTTTTACGTATCATAAAAACATAAATTTAGAAAACGAAGGTATGAATATAGCTTTAACTATCTTTATCTGAGTAGGTATTACCTGTGTGTAAGATGTTCACCCATAAGAACATATTCGGTGTCCTTGGGCTCGCACCAGCCGATGAGGTATGAGAAAAGGTTTGGACATGGCCCTGCCCAGAAACCAACAGGGCTATTTATTGACTCTATAAAGTACGGAGTCACTTTTGTGTGGTCGCACGACAGTGTTTCTAAAAGAGGAAAATTGTGATTATTATCTGATATTTTTGTAGACAAAACATATATTTACCTCAATTAATTTTAAGCTAGGCGCTTGTTAAGTACTGGTTCACAGTTAGTGCAGATTATTTATTAAGAAATGTTTAAAGTAATATTCAAAAGAGTAATATTAAATGATGAGAAATTTTAAAGAGTCAAACTTTGCTGGATTTAAAAATATAAAAAATGTTATGTATAACTTAATTTGAAGGGTTCGATCCTCTCTTCCACATTCGCGTTTCGCTACACTCAACGCCATCTCTATCATAAAGGAGCAACTACGAAAACCACACCAATGTAAATATCTCGAGATGTTTCGCTTCAAAAATAAGCATCACCTAGCAGACTATAATTAATTATAGTAATAAGAAATGATTTTCAGAACAATTTTCTGTATTCTGGGCATACACAATAAATATTATCATCTTATATAAGTTTATCATCATCATAAATTCTAAGATGGTATAGTTGTTATTATCACAGATCGCACTGTATATTTCTATAAAAAATATAATTCTTTAAAAAAATATTCGGATTTAAAAATAAAATTTCGGCTCTTATGCGTTGAAAGCAATATAAGAAAAAGTGATTTTATTTTACCCTAACACAAAATTAATAGTTGAATAAAATTATATTTACGGATCATATTGCCTTTCAATTTAAATTATGCTATTGAAAATTTTGGTAGATTGGCAAGACACCCAAATCTATTAATTTGAGTGTTGTAAGACTAGAAAGTTTTTAAACGGCAAATCTTTTCGATACACTAACCAGCTTGAAAAATAACTAAATAAATATTAATATCAATCATTATTCATTTTTTATCTTTGTAATTTAAAAAAACCTTACGGAATATAGTGTCATGAGCGCACCCAGGCTGGCTAGAACCTCCATTGACATAAAAGTCCGCGTGTCCATTAGGTCCCCATTGTCCCAGAATTCCCGCACCCGTGTGTAGAATATCCACAAATAAAGCATCGGTATGATCTAGATCTCGGGAGCGATTGTTTCCCATATAAAAGAAAATAGTGGGGTCCAAACCTGCAAATGACAAATTTTCATTAAAATTTTCCGAAAAAATTATTGATATAATAAAATATAAGTCTACCGGCATTTTTTTCTCTTATTCGGGATAACATACAACTGTACAATATAATCCTATCACTAAATACTATATAAAATATACCCACATGCCTGCATAATATAATATACATATACACATAGCTACATATACTAATATAAGTACAACAATTCAATTAGATATTTTTTTTATAGAAGAGGGGGCAAACGAGCATGCGGCACACTTGATGTTAAGTGACTACCGCCGCCCATGATCAACCGCAATACCAGGGGAATTGCAGGTGCGTTGCCGGTCCTTTAGAAAGGAGTAAGCTCTTTTCTTGAAGGTCCCCAGGTCGTATCGGTCCGGAAAAATCACCGGTAATAAACTATTCCACAGAGAGGTTGTACGCGGAAGAAAACTCCTTTTGAAACGTACAGTGGTGGACCGTCAAGCATCCAGATGGTGTGGATGGTATCGGGACGTTTGCCGCGTAGTGCGTTTACGAAATTTGGCGGCTGGGATTAATCCGAACAATTCCCCAGAGCACTCCCCGTGGTATATGCGAAAGAAAATACAAAGACATGCAACATCTCTTCGCAGCGCCAGTGAATCGAGCCGATCGGAAAGCACTCGGTCGTCGACGATTCGAGCCGCTCTGCGCTGGATGCGGTCAAGTAGAAGGAGCTGGTACTGGGGAGCCCCAGCCCAGAGATGGGAACAGTATTCCATGTGCGGCCGAACCTACGCATTGTAAAGTTGCAGGCGGTGTGCCGGCATGAAATACTGTCCCGCTCTGCTGATCATGCCAAGCTTTTTAGAGGCCAATTTGGCCTTCTCTTCCAAGTGACCACGAAACTGCACGTCACTCGATATGTCGACGCCGAGGATTCCAATACTGGCTGCGGTAACAAGGGGAGTGCCTAGAAACTGAGGAGATACGACAAATGGGTTCTTTTTAGCGGTTAACGCGCAAACTTGTGTCTTCTGGGGGTTAAACTGGACTAGATTTAGTGGTCCACAATCCAAGACTCTGTTCAGAAAAGACATGACTTCAGACACAAGTTTGTCTCGGCACTCGGAGACGTTTTCCCGAGAAATATTCTTATTAGTTATATAGATATTAGTAAGACATGCTGGAATTCGATAGATGCAGGTGGTTTCTATCGACACGAATTATATAGGGAGGTAAGTTAGGCACTTGCTTTGTGGCATCGCTTGGGGGAGGCATATGTTCAGCATTGGACTTGTGAAGGGCTGTAATGATGATTATAACGATGATTAAAATATTAAAAAATTAATTTCTGTGATGAATCTTAAAAGTGAATGACGCCGCATTAATAGATCCAAGTATTATGGTATTTTATAGTGCCTCTTCAGTAATATATGATGTCTAGAATTCCGCATAATATATATATATATATATATATATATATATATATATATATATATATATATATATATATATATATATATATATATATATATATATATATATATATTATGCGGAATTCTAGACAATTTAAGTACTCTAAAACTATTATATTGCTATATAATACATTGGTGAGGAGTATTCTGGAATACTGTCCTCAAGTCTGGAATCCATTTTATGAAGTACACAAGCACCGTATTGAAAAAATTCAAAAGCGATTTTGTGCTTTTTATGTCAACACACAAAGAAATCACATTTATTAAATTCATACGATGACAAACTTAAATATTTTAAAATTACAACTGTCAAAAATAGCTGTACATACTTCTTAATACACCTACCCTCAGGCACCTATATACATCTAATGTGTAGGTATATGAAATTAAATAAATATCGCGCAACAACTTTTACTAACAATTAATTTATCTCTTTACTCATTACAGCTTGTTTCAAAAGAAAGTCAAAACGTGAACATAGATATCCTCACAGAGGAGAAGTTTGCCACAGTTGCCATGTCTGGCAGATGAGTTCGCTTTTACCAGATGCTGATGCCCTTCTCAGGTTTCAGTTTCCCTCCGTCTATATAATTTTATACTGCCTATACGTTGCAGTCATCTGGTTGAATCTGCTATTTGATTGAATGACTAGAGCGTTCATTGAATGACGACATTTAATTGAATGACTAGGCCGAACATTGATTGAACAAGCGTCACTCAACGTCCGACTAGTAAGCGGATTGTAACATAGCCCTTTGAACAGAGCGGACGTAAAATCAGTCAGGTGATTTAAATTATATATTTATATATAAATATACGCGGCTTTGGGGTGGCCCAAGGGCCATCCCAGCCGCACCCTAACCTACTGTCGCTGATATTACGGTATAGTTGCAATGACTGCCTCGTTGATCTAGTGGTTGTAGTAGTGCGACTGCTGATCGTGAGGTCCTGGGTTCAAATCCCGGTTTGAGCCAAAAATATATATATACAGCGGCTGAATATCATTCAGTCAAGACGTTGAACGTTACATTCAACGAGTTGAGTTGTCCTTTAGTCATTCCATTAAATGTCATCATTCAATGAACGCGCTACTCAACGTCCTCATCATTCATTCAAATAGCAGATTCAAACAGACGACTGCGATATATATAATTTCATGAGCCGTGATAGCTCAGGGGCTAAGCACTCGTTGTAAACTTCACAGCACGCGAGCAACCCGGGTTCGATCCCTGCTGATTTACCACATGTTCAGCGGTAAAGAAAAACATCGTGAGAAAAACTGCATGTCTGACAAATAAGAAATAAAATATTTCGAAGACATGTGATGTTCACCAACACGCATTGGGACAGTGCGGCAGATATTTCCTTGTCCTAAAACTTTCTCATAAATGATAGGAAACCCGTGCCCAGCTGTGGAACTTATATAGGCTGTACCTTTAACTTTTAACTTAATATAAATTCATAAACATTTTTACCAGTTATCCGCCCTAATTTTCCCTCGTTCAGATGATTTGCGACGAGTCCAAGGATGTGTGCTCCAACGCTGTAACCGATCGTATGGATTCTTTCCGGAGCTACAGCCTTCACGGGATGGTATTGCAAGTAGTCCACAAGCTGTGCTATACACATGCTTGCAAAGCGAGGAGCCCACTCTATCTAGAAAATAAAATTAATTATTATTTTGTAGGTAAAAAGGAAACACCATCCATCCGTTCACTATTTCTTACAATTACTTACATCAAACGTTATAAAATGTTAATTAAATTTACTTTAGCGACATCTTGTGATAAAATATGAAATATTTTAGTTTTACACATCAAAAGTATAAGAATAATGTTTGGAGTACTTTAACATTTTTTATAATCTTTGTTTTCTAATGTTCTTAGTAGAAATAAAAGTATTAAAATAGCTTTGATTTGAAAAGAAATCTTTATTAGACAACCAATATTGTTGCCACTTAAAAAAATAATTGTAAGTTGGGAAAGGAAAAAATAACTTTCAGCTTTGATTTAAAATAATGGACATTTGTTTAAGATAAACGTTAAATTTTTTGTACTGTGGCGTGAGAGAATAAATATCCCATTCCGCACATGGAACTGAGATCGTGGAAGTGGGAGAAAGATTTCGTAGCTTCGGCATGATGGATGCGTAGCCGTTCTATTTACGCCAGACGTATAAGACCAGCGGCGGGGAGCAGTATCGAAGATGCGAGATGACTGGTTCTGTAATCTGTATATCAAGCGTGGTAACTATTGCATTTTCCGTGAGAGACCGATTTCCAGCTCTAGACTTCGGATAGATGAGGTAAAAGAAAGAAAAAAGTTTAACAACCTGACTCAGGCAAGGTTCTCTGACTAGGGTGCCGTAGTCAACTATGATAATGTTGTAATTTCCTCGTGTGAAATACGCTTTCCTCATATCTGTACTAGGTGACAGGTTTCTGCCACCACCGAAGCCATGCACGACGATTTTCGTTGGATGCTTCGTATTAAATCTTGAATATGTCAGCGAATTGTTGTCTAAGGTGTTAAGTAATTCTCCCTTTTCTTGAGTACTTCTGGAAATTTACAAATTATGCTAATTAATTATATGTTTGTTTCTTAGCTTAAACATTTGTTAATGTTAAAGTGACAGTAGTCCTATTAATAAACGAGGAATTGAACGAACTCTGAATTTAACCAGGTTGCTCATGATATTAAAATTAAAATTAAAAGTGTTGATACAGTTTTTACGTCTTAGAACGCTTATAATTTTGTCGATTTACGAATCCATTCTTAACTTGATGTATTGTGTATTGCTATCGTATCGTTTGTGCACAGTGTGCACAATCGTATTTGACGGCTCCGTGGCCCAGTGGCTTAGCAATGAGTGGCTGCGCTGGGAGTCGCGGGTTCGAATCCCGCACGGAACAAGTATTTGTATGGCCCACAAATAATTGTTCCGGGTCTGGATGTTTGTCCTTGTGCAATTTATGTTTGTAAACTGCCTCCACGATACAGGAGAAAATCCTAGTGTTAAGTCGTTTAAAAAAACAAGTTTAATATTATTTTGGTTTATTGTCTTATTGATCAAGAACCGTGTAGTGGCGGTGTAATAATATCCATAGTCCCACATCATCCCGTGGGAAGGAAAAGGAAACGGATCAGATTGGCAGTGGTTCCTAATACAGACTAACGGTTGCCGATCTGCTTGCGAAGCGTTGCTGGTATTCGGTTTTTTGTATAAAATAAGGGTGGCAAACGAGCACACAGTCCAACAGATGGTGTGGATGAAGTGAATGCTGTGACCTATAGATATCAACATCCATCCGCGATTAAGCATCAAAACGAAGATGTGCTGTCACCCCTGAGGATCAAGATGGAATGCTTTGTATCCAGCAGAAAAAGGGTGTCCGGATCTCTACACTCACCGTACGAAATACAGCAGCATCAAGCTGCTGTTTTACGCTGTTATTCTGTGAGAACGTGGTCCTTCCCCGGTCGAGCCGACCCACTCGTGCTACGACCATAATATAGCTGCAGCGTGGCTTTACCACTGAACTATACCCCTCCCCCCCATGAAGTAATTTATTGCGAAGGCCTTTGTTCGGCAGTGTATCGAAAACGGACCAGTAAAGACAAAAATATAGTATTACAGAACCTTTACTGTTTTTTTATATAAAATTTAAGTGACTTACGAACTTACAGTCTATCTAATGTTAAAAAGAACTTACCGATGTCTTTCACATCTTATGACTAAGATGTAATGCCTCACAACCTGAAATTATGGTAGCTGTCTATATCCTTCGGACAAGAACATAGAAGTACACGCACTGCTGCTTGACGGCAGGAGTAGGCAAGAGGATGGTGGCCGCCCAGAGGGACTCTTAGACAGAAAAGGATTTCTACCACCCTGTAAACCCACTGTTTAGTATTTTTCAAGTTCCCGCTAAGAAAATTGAAAATTTTCAAAAATAGGGAATTTATTACTTTCACCCCGATTTTCGAAAATCAATTTTTCATCAGATCTCGACGTTTTGAGATCCCAGGAAGCTATTCTAACTAATTTCACGTGGACATCCGTACGGATGTATGTACGTGTGTGTGTGTGTGTGTGTGTGTGTGTGTGTGTGTGTGTGTGTGTGTGTGTGTGTGTGTGTGTGTGTGTGTGTGTGTGTGTGTGTGTGTGTGTAAGTATGTAAACGTTTCATAACTTTTGAACGTCTTGATCGATTAAGATGCGGTTTGCGGCGTTCTAAAGATCTCAATGTGGATTTGGTAATAATATAAACTGATTCGGACGAGTAGATTTTGATAAATCTCAAAAAATAAAATTTTAAAAAACTGTTTTTTTAATAAGTTTTCAACGGCTTTGCCGATCGATTTCAAAAACTAATCAGCTCTTAAATGCCGAATGCCGTTTGGAAAATAAAAATCGGTTCATTCATTCGTGGTAGTCGATTCCACAAGCAAGTTGGGCGAGGAAGAAAACTTCTTTTAAATCGCACAGTGATGAACCGCCGGCCATCCATGTGGTATGGATGGCATCCTTCAATGTTTGTCTTTCAATATTTGCCGAAAGAAATGATAGGATCCGAAGAGCTAGAACCCATAGCGGTATCAGTACGGAATAACAAGAACGGTGGAGTACGACGATACTGGCGATGGCGCCACAGCGCTGTACATAGCTGGTCTCGCGGAGTTCTTGTGGCTTGGACTATACTCACATTTAGGCATATATCCCTTCTTATAAAAAATTTCTGATTATATATATGTCTCAACAAGCACTCCGATACGATACCTTGTATAGAGGAAAAACTGCATTTGTGGATGAGGGCATCTGAATGGTGGCGGAATGCAGGACGTTGTGTTAAACAGATCACGGACCGACTGCGGTTTCTTCTCCCGATCATCCTTTTGTTGTGTTTTTGAAACTGTAAGAACAAATACGTATGTACGTTAATTTATTTCATTCATTTTAAAAAAACCTAAACATTCACGCCTGTCACCCAGGCACAGACTACAGACTTTCATTTGGCACGATCCTGACATACCTTTTTCGCCTCCTCCACATCCATATACGTACGCATACATGCTCCTGGGTTAAGGGTACTCTTAATTAGGCCCGTTTTCAATATATCGCCAATTTGGTCGATAAACTTTCGCCTAGGACGTCCCTTTCCGACTCTACCGTTCACTTCTGCAACATAAATTTGCTTTGTCACTCTTTCCTCATTCATTCTTTCCACGTGACCAAACCACCGAAGTATTCCTTTCTTAATCTTGGTCACAACATCATCTTGCAAACCACACTCTTCTCTTATCACACAATTTCTTCTCACCCTGTCATTCAGATTCAGCCCTAACATACTCCTTAACGACCGCATTTGTACCGCGTTTATTCTACTAGCGTGCTTCTTCTTCCCACACACCCAACTTTCACTACCATACGTTAAAGTAGGGATTAGGGACTAATACAGCATTGTGAATGGCCATACGTGCCTTTTTTGACACATTCTAACTTTTCACAATAGAGTGTAGGGCCCAATTTATTATTTTACGGTTTTATTTGTTTTGCGCGGAACTCTAATTCTATTCCAAAAAGAAGCTAAGTTACTCCCAATAACATCAGCTAGTTGTCAGTGAAAGTTCCGTCAAAATTGCTCCAGCCGTTTCGGTGATTAGCCGGAACAGACAGACAGACAGACAGACAAACATTTTAAAAATTGTGTTTTTGTTACAAGTACCGTATATACTTTTATATGCATTTAGTAATAGCATTCTCTGTCTAAGAGTAAAAGGCTGTTATTTTGACATTACAAACAGACATTTTTTTATTTAGCTGGCTTTACGGCTCTGGATTCTAGCTCTTCTGATCCTATCATTTCTTTCGGAATCTTCATTTTTATATATTTTTTTCTTCACAATATGCTGATGCGTAACATTGCGAAGTGGGAGATTATGACGACATCTCAACCCAGCAGACAGTCACTCAAGTTCATAAGGCGCCCAAGCGATCAAATTAACTTGATTGAAACGAGGTGAGGACATCAAAGCACTTCGACGGTTTCTCTAATAGTTCACACGCGCAGACACTTAATTCACAAAATCGCTTTACAACTTTTACGAATCAAAACCCACTTCAAACCATTATTCAAGCGACAATCCATCGACGGCCAAGTTCCCGCTAAAACTCCAGACAATTCAAGTTTATTTATTGGTACAGATTAATAACGAGGCTGAGTGCTGTAAAATACTCCTCTGAATATATGCAATAGATAATTATAGCATTATAAGACCTTTATTACACTAATTGGTTAGCTGTTATTAGTCCAACAATTATTTGGCCTTAATTAATTTTCTTTATGGCCTTTATATGTTCATAATTATAATAAGTTGTTTTAACATCCTTGTATAAGAATTATTAAAACTTATTCGCATAGATAGTTGTTAATGTGATATTATCTATCAACATTCAGTTAGAATTCTTAGAAGATCACAAATAACTTTAGAAATTACTAACATTAAGTAATGAAATGACTAATGTTGATCAGGATATGATATGATGCATTCGAATTACAAAATCATTAGCTATGGGTGATATTGCATAATAGATACTAAGTTAATGCGAATTTCTCTTTTTGTGGCTGATGGTATAAGGTACGTTAGGGTAATACAAGCGACAGTATCCTAATGGCAGGGCGCGGACCGCGTACTCAAAAGGTCGTGGGTTCGAATCCACCATTCGACTACTGGCGTGAACCACTCTTATTACAAGCAATTTAGGCTTACCACGAGTGGTTAAGGGGAATATTAGTAATGTTTATAGCATTGTTAATATTCTTTAAAAAAAATATGGTCACCTTAAACTCTGCCTCCCTATAAAACCAAAACTAGTAGGACAGAGGCAAAAACACAAAGTCGTGTACTACAACTAATATATTAAGAAAAAATAGCAAACAAGCTTTGGCAATAATTAAGAACACTTCGAAAAATCTACTTAAAAAAACTAACACCACACCATACTAAAATCGACTAAAATATTTACTATAATGTCAACTGTCAAAATTGCGTCGATAAAGCATCGCCCTTTTGACTTTTTAATATTTGGTTGACCAATGAAGAGTTATCGTATCACAAAGCCATCTATGCAAACAAGGCTGTCGTTTTTGAGTTACAAGAAAGTGTCCATATTAACCGGATGACCCTATTAATCTCACGTACTTCACAGCTTTGATTAATTAAAGTACAATTATTGTGTTTCGACGAAACTTATTGTTTGCACCAACAAGTATATTCCAAAACTAAAAAACAAGAGTGTAATTTTCAAAACTAAAAACCAAGTGTGAGAGTTCGTATTGCCAGTGATGACATACGAATCTAAGACGTGGTTTTTAGCCACTGGCTATATGAGAAAGTTCGAGGTCGCTCAGTGAGCTACGGAGCGGTTCAGGCTCGGAGTTTTACTGCGTGATGGAATTCAACATAATATCCGCAGTAGAATGAGAGAAATGGACATAGCCCAATGGATCAGTAAGCTGAAGTAGCAATGGGCCCGCCATTAGCTCATAGAACCGACAACTGTTGGTTGTCGCAATCGCAGCTGAGTGGACCGATATATAAAACAACTTTTCACTTAATTTATACAACACACAACGTGAGACATAAGTTTGAACTGAGGTTAGTAGGTTCTTCTGCGCTGCCGCTATACGGCAAATTATATACTGGTGTGATTGTATTATGTAAGCACAATTACACAAAAGTTTGCACTCACCATACGAATCATAACAGCATTGAACTGCTATTATTCGCTGGTATTCTATAAGAGCGTGGTCCTTCCCTGGTCGAGCTGACCCATTCGTGCTACAACCGTAATATAGCTGCAACGTCGCTCTACCGTATGTATAATGAGCTGCCTAAGTGTTGCCTTAATAAAAGGAACGTTTAAGGAAATTGATTAATTGCATGAGGAATTTTACAACAAATGTTACTTAATCATTTTCATCATTACAGCCCTTCACAAGTCCACTGCAGAACGTAGGACCTCCCCCAAGGAAGCCACAAAGCACGGTCCTGAGCCAACCCAGCTAGCCAAGTGTAGTGACAATATACCCCCCATGAGCAACGACAGAAATATGCCTTACACGTATTAAAACGTTCCATAAAGTAAATTCTTTAATAAATTGAACAATTATTGTCATAGACATTTACAATAACTTTGCGCTAAATGGTGCTTTCAGGTGAATTCATCAATGCAATAGAACATCAGAATAAAAATACGTCTAACGAATAAAATATTCCCATCTTGATAGTATGTATCTAATGATATAAGTTCTTATTACTTAGCAATAAAAATTTAGCAAAATGGTTGGTTTCCTTTGAAATTATCTGTTTTACGTCTATATAAAAAGATGTAGGCATAATTTGGCAATAAACGTTTTCAATTCTCAAAAACTCAACAAAATTTGGTTTTAGAGATTCTATTCCATTGTCATCAGAAATATTAATTTGGATAGGATACTTAAAACTATATGACAGACAATTCAGGTAAGTTCTCAGTCACTGTAGCGAAGGGACTCTGCATGTTTTCATAAACAGAAGGTGTACATAATTTGTAGTATTAAAAAAGACACTGTTTATTTTGTATGTGACAAAGTAATGCATGTTACTTTGTCTACGTAATAGTTTCACAAAAGGTAATGTGCCGGCGTAAAACAATCGGAGCAAAACACGTTTAATGTTAATTTCTTAAAGTTTCTTCATTCTGGTGCTGCACAATTAAGTTTCCGATTGCGTAATTTGATGAAGAGATAAGTATATTATGTGCTAATATTGTAATTTGGAAAATAGCGGTAGGGTAAGAGTACGAATACGAGATCCGAGATCGACTGAAAAGGCTTGGGGCCCGATAGTACGGATATTATAACAATTTGTCTCATATAAGTTAATAGGATGTTAACGGAATTGTGACAGCGGAGTAACCCATTTATGCCTTACTTCATATTGCCTCGTCGCCCTTGGGTTAACTTGGTTGCCCCAAATACTTAAAAACACAAGACTTAACATTACCACACAGCCAAGAGGCACGCGCGGATGTTCTTATACAAAAAAAAAATTGAGGAAAGTACTTTCTTACATTAAAAAAATCACACTGTCTAGAGAGATATAGAACTTCCCACATTGCATTTACTTTCCCGTCACATTTTTCATCCACGCCCAGCTGTTAAGGGTAAACGTTTTCTAATTAATTTGAAACTAAACTATAAACAATATTGTTAGCAACGAGGGTAAAAAATAAAATGAAATATGGAGATATGATGTTAGAACTGTAGTCTCCCACCCGTTCTGGCGGTATTAAGAATCGCGCAGGTGAGTAAGAGGGATCAGTCGGTATTCTACAAGTCTCACTGTCGTTATTATGACCGTTGGTGTAAAACATTACCTCTACACTAAGATTCTGTCTAAGTAAGACAAGTGTCTTGGTTCTGTTCGTTGTGGTAGTTATTCTAGTGTAAGTCGGGAAGATCGTGTTGCTGAGTAGCTGCGCTGTGTTACTTTGAGATGGGTAGTATTGTTGTTGGTTTGCATACTTTGGTGTTATCATGTAATTATGTCCTTCATGTTACACCAGTGTATGATTGTGACGGGGAAATAATATTACGGTTGTTCGAACTGTATTTGCTCTATACTGAATGTGTAGTGCAGTACGCTGTCTTAATTCTGATAATGATTAATTGCATAATCAAGAGAACAGGTTGAACACAGGCTCTCACACCTTTAGTTATTTATAATAATTAACCTCTAGAATAATTTCAAATAGTAAAGAAAGTTTGTACCGGTAATATTATATCGAGTGATAATGTACCGAGTAATATACTTTTATTTTAAATATTATAAATTATTTGCAAAATAAGCAGTTATAATTCGTAATATATGGCCATCACAGGGGCGTCGATAAGGTGCTTTAGCCTAGGGCGCTGTTGATATTAAATCGGCCTCTGTGGGTACCTTGTTCATACCCTATAAATACAAATTTCAGCGCAACGCTCTATGTACGCAATGTGCTGAGTAAAAATGGTACATCATGGCCGACGATTACTAAAGAGCATTCACTTTGCCGTAATTTACTACGTGGTCACAGGTATTGTGTCAGCATAATGTGGAAAAACGCTGCTCTTAACAAATGGTTTACAAAGAGCAACGAAAAAATATTCCCAGGCAGGAAAAGCAAAAGGAAAAATAAATAAATTACAAATTATCACTTGTCCCCACACTGGGAATTTCTCCTGTATCTCACGATAGAGGCATTTTACATACATAAGTTGTACATGGACGAACAACCACACTAGAAAAAAAAATGATTTAATGTTAATACAAACTCCGTGTCCGTGCAAATATCAAACATGTCGACGATCGCTGCAGCAGATCGCTTGGTCACTGCGCTAAAGACCCGTTAAATACTTCGAAACTGTATTCTTGGACGATTTTGACCACGGTAACCCTTGCAACTATTATAGGGAGTTATTAATTGTAATATAGTAGTGTCAAATATTTAAAAAGAACAACATAGTTGCTTGTGTGATGTGAGATTATGCGATATAGACATAGACATAGACATAGACAAGCATTTATTCAGCAACTTACACTCATACAGTTTTGATACAGAAAATGAAATAATACATAAAAACATCAAAGATAAAAGTAAATAACAAAAAACAGTCGTAAAATGATCCAATTGCATGAGTGATGTGATGCTGAAAAGGGCACTGACTCAACATAATGCTATCGCAGGATTGCGGTAGCGTTGGTTTTCAGCAATGCCCATTGAGGTTGGACTCGCCTGCGAGGATAGTATGTTCGCTTTATTTCTATTTTCGAGAAAGATGTTATCAAAATAATAAAATAAAATAATGGTAATGAAAAAGGATGGGAACTTTATTTATGCAGTAGGTATATATAAATGTATATAATAAATAATATAATGAGCATTTACAATAAAACAATATAGATATTTATATTATACTATGAAAATATAATGCAGCTATTTTATCCGCCCTAAATGTTAACGTGACAAAAATATTCTTTTACTTTTACCTTGAAAAGGCTGATGGTATTTAGTTGGCGGATAGGTGGGGGCAAGTTGTTCCAGCATTTAGTAGCTGCACATCGGAAACTACCACGGAATGCTGCCGTTGTGTGTTTTGGTATTGAAAGGACATTTGATTTTGTTCGAATGTCCTTAAAATTACCGTCCTTGCGCCATTTTAGTTTTTCTAATAGATACCCGGGCTTTTTGTTTTGAAAGACACCGAACATTAGTGTTGCTAAATGTAGTGCTCTTAATTAGGACATTCTTAATAACTTTGATTTATTTAAATAGGGACTGACGTGCGTTCGTGGGGGAATGTGGTGTATATACCTGGCACAAGCATTTTGGATCCTCTGAATTATCGAAAGTAGGCTCGCATCCACTTGATGTAGTATCACAGTACCATTCAGTGATCATGTTAGACGGCGTTGAGATAAAATTATAACATACAGCTATAATTATAACATTCCGACGTGAAAGGTTAACCTGTAATAAAATAAATGAAATATATTACCTACGTGGTAGAACGTTATAATGGGAATTGCCTCGTTGGTCTAGTGGTTGTAGTAGTGCAACTGCTGATCATGAGGCCCTGGGTTCGAATCCCGGGTCGGGCCAACAAAAACAATTATATAATATTGAGCTTTTCCGTCAAAGAAATTCTTAAAAGCTGCCCGGAGTCAGGAAGTTAGCGGTGTCTCACCCCCGTGCCTCGGAAAGCACGTAAAGCCGTAGGTCCTGCCAGAGTTGGTTGGCAGGTTGGTGCGGTCAGAGCCATATTGCAGCTATACCTGCTATGATCTAGGATCACAGCACGAATATGTTGGCTCGGAAAGTTTTGTAAAATAATCAATAAAAACTCTGTGGGGGACAATAACTTACTGTAAACGCTAATAAAGTGTTCTACGTTAGTTAATTTAATATATTTTACTGTTTAGCAAAGTATTTATGAACATTGTTAGGTATTTCAGCTAACACGTGGTAGAGCCACGCTGTAGTTTTGTTATGGCTGCAATGGATCGGCTCCATCTGGGAAGCACTGTGCTCTCACAGAATACCAGTGTAAAATAGCAGCTTAGTAGCTGTTTCGTATGGTGATTGTAGACAACTGCAAGAAAATATTTACTTAAAACAAGGCATTCCATCTGAGTCGTCAGGGGTGACAACACATCACACATTTTGATTCCTCATAGAGGATAGATGTAAATGTCTATAAACCCCAGAATTCACTTACCATCAGGGGGATTGTGTATTCGCTTGTCACCCTCATTCTATTAAAAAAAATAGCTGCACTATGTAATAAAAGAGATCACATTGATCAAATAAACGGCAAGGTTTTTGTTTTATTGCATACATAAATTGTTAGAGTCACTTAATTATGACACAATTATGATATTGTTTTTTTTTTGGAAATTACGGTTAGATACAAATTACATACTGATGAAACACGGATAATATTTTTTGATCTTATGGACATAATAGAAAAAACTGAACTGGTTACTTGAATAAAAAATCATGAGTGCAATTAGTTTAATTAAATATTAGTATTTTTAAAAAAAAATAAAAAAGGGCTCGAAATAATAGATTTTCTCACAAAAGAAGGGAACTTGAAAAAAAAGGAAAAAAAGTCGGACCAAATACAGGACGCAAACCAAGGCATTACGATTTCGCGACCGCTCGATATCCATCTGAGCTATTGCGATCGTTAAACACAGTGTCAAAATTTACCTTCTTATATTGTAGCAGTTTTCCATTGCCTGAAAACACGGACAAAAATTTTCTAAATTTTATGAAAATCGTTGGAGCCGTTTCCGAGATTTCGATTATATATATATATATATATATATATATATATATATATATATATATATATATATATATATATATATATATATATATATATATATATATATATACAAGAATTGCCCGTTTAAAGTTATGGGATATGGAAGGGCGGATTCACCTGGTACAGTCATTATTTGCTTAAAAGGAGAATCCGGCCACTAATGTCTGTAAACCAATTCTATTTGCTGAAATAAATTTTATTATTATTATTGCAAAATAACGCATCCCCAATACAATGACGCAAGAATCGTTTTCCAAGATTAGATAACACTCTCACAGATCGGTTACGACAATCCATTATAAAATTGTCTTTTCGTGAATCGCAACATTTACCTTATAAGGATCTACCCTAAATGGACTGAGAACATAAACGATTCACAGCGTCGACAGGTCACAAGAACTTTCACTTCTGATGATTCATACTTAATACTTTCTTGTCATATCTGACAGTAGGCGTTATATAATATAAAAACCTCAGAGTACACTTGCCATATATAAAACAAAAAAATTAAAAATGTATGTATAAACATATAATTATACCCTTAAAATACTTATTCATAACTAGAGTTACGATCGTTATTCACCAAATTGTAAATGATCACAACTAATGAGAATTCATAACTCTTCTCCATCATACCTCTGACCAACAAATAAAAAATGAAATATTATAAAATTATGCACTTACGCATACATAGGCGTCTAAAATCAATTGCAACCATCAACAAGTGTACGTTTACTTTTACGTGCTGACAAATAAGAAAAGAATAAAAATATGTGCCTGTCAAGAAGTTGAGCACGGTTTTGTTAGAACTTGAAATGCACGCAGTGCTCCGCCCATCTTTATTTTCACAACAAGTCTACTACAAGTGTCTAGTTACTAGGCCAATTCAGTTGAAGAATGTATATGCCACAATCGCCACGTTCGACCGTCGGTTTAGCGACGAAGTACCAACTACAACAGCAACTCCGTATTAACGTATAACTATAATAACCTTCTCTTACAACCATATCGTTTACATTATACCGCCGTCTATCGGAACCTATGAGTTCTTTCTACTATTTACCGTTGTACGCCTTTAACAACACTTGAGATGTTATAATATGGTTAACTTATACCGCCAGCACTCGGCTATACTTACATCATCTCTAAACTAAGAAGCTTAAAGATACGTTGTTATCCCTTTTGTACGTGGTAAAGCTACGCTGTAGCTCTATTATGATTCTAGCACGAATGGATCGGCTCTACCGGGGTACGATCACTCTCTCACTGAATACAGGTGATGGAGAGTGTAGAGAACCGACGACCCATTTTACTGGTAACCTCATTTCCAGTAAAAATTCTGGCTTTGTCCTGTGAGGTGACAACGCATCTACATTTTGATTCTTAATTAAGGATAGATGTAGATATCTTTGGGTCAACTATATTAAAGTTATAGTAAGAATGGGTCGGCTCGACCGGGCTATGCCACCAGGACCATGCCCTCACAGGATATCTGCGTAAAATAGCAGCGCAGTGCTGCTGTGTTTCGTATGGATCACCGGTTCTCTACACTCAACACAACAGCCTTAAGCTGCTTTTTTACGCTCGTATTCTGTGAGAGCGTGGTCCTACCTCAGTCAAGCCAACCCATTCGTGCTACAACTATTGTAGCTGCAGCGTGTCTTTACCACGTAAAGTAGTATAGTGATATAACCGTGGCACGACCGCGGTCTGCCTTCTCTTTGGTCGCTAGATCACAACCACCATTAAATTGATTACGAACGTATTACCCGTTTTGTCGCTGCTCCCTCAAGATATTATCCATCATTCATTAATTTAATACAGCCAATCAAAATTCCACCGCTGTTTCTAGTAAATCAGAACATAGGTGTGTACTTATTCTCATATTTGGCATTGAATAAAGATACCAAAGATGACCACTTGACATTTCTATATCCACGCTTGAATTATACGCAACATCTTTTGATAGAATATTCTATTTTTGCCTTATTCGAAAATTTAATAAGAAAAAGCGAGAGAAGTAAGTATATCGACTCAATTTATGTTGATTGTCTATGCAATAAATGCTGTAATTACTCTAAGTTAAAAATGTAAATAAAAAAAAAACAAAAGAAAAAACAAACTACGACGGTAAAATTCTTAGTAATTCGTAACGTCAAGGTAAATTAAAATTGTTCTACTGATATTAATCAATGAAAAGGGACTATATTATTTTTCTTTTTTAATTTAACGTGCCGTGTGAGCTTTAAGAGTCGTGTCACGTCATCGTTTAATTCGAGATGAAAATGTTAAGAACCGTGGGCATGTTAGAAAATGGTACTATTCAACGCGTCGTTGCTGAGGCTCTACACACCAGTCAGAAGGTCAATATCAAAATGACCACAGGTAAAAATATCAAGGTGACCACAGGTCACGTTATCGCAGTACTGGAGATGTGGCTGAACGGCACACGGGTAGAAATATCGTGCTACTACGCAGAGACTGGATCGATTTCTCCAAATGACCGCCAGAAGACAACCCAATATCATAGCGATGCAACTACTACAAAGACTGCAGGAGGATCACCAGCTGCTAAGCGACCAAACCGTGTGAAGGAGGTTTCATGAAGTTAGTCTTCATGCTTTAAGAGCGTTACGTGTTCCAGCATTGCGACGTGGCAATCTCGGTCGGCGACTTTCGTGGGCTCGGGAGCATTTACCATGGTGTGACGAACAATGGTCTTTGGTGCTGTTTATCGATGAGTCCCGGTTAGGGTTTCATCCGGATTCACGAAGAACACACGTTTTGAGAACTCCAGGGGGAGTTAGCCGTCTACGGCACCCTGAGGAGGTCCACTCATACCAAGGCGGGACAATCATTGTGTGGGCACGAATTCGTCTTGTTGGACGAACCCAGCTCGTTTGGATCCAAGGCAACATGACTGCACAAAAATATTACGAGGAGATAGTAGAGCCTGTTATTGTCCCACACAGAATCCAAATAGAACAGAAATTTCTACTAATGCACGATAATGCTCCTTCCCATACCACGTGGCTGTTGTCGGTCCCTCTACGAGATCACGATATTCAAGTTTTTGATTATGGATTTAAATCTTATCGAGCATGCCTGGAACATGTTACAAGGAAAAGCTTTGAAAGATTTCCCGCGAAATTTGACGACGAAACAACACCTTTACTGCATAGAATAATAGTTGCATAGAACATGAGACCTCATGCCGTAGCAAGATATTGACAGTAAAATTTTTAAGGATGAACAATCGATATCGATGTGTAATTAATTAATGTAGGAGGTGGCAACACTGATTATGAATAATTAGATTTTATAAGATTTATTTCATTTTAATTAAAATTAATAGTTTTATAAGAATAAATTGTTTTTTTTATTACACTAGTTGTCTATGGCGATTACAAAAATTAACATTTTTATTTAAAACCAAAAAATTACGAAATGGTTTTTATTTTTATTAAATACCTTAAAATAACCTATCATTCTTCCATTTAATATATCGGAATAATTTCTTATATTTACGCGAACACTACACATTTATATAAAACTAGTTTTTACGGATTTTATCGCGTATATTAACTTTTTTATATTCTTGACGTCAGCCCCCCCCCCCCCACCGTGGTTCACCAATCACCATGGGTGCTGTAAAGAGCTCGAAAGGTCGGGAATATAAAAAAAAACTTTTTAAAAAGATATTTGTTGAAATATCAAATATCCCTAGATTCTGTTGATGTGTTTAGTTTATGTCTAATGGTTTTGCGTTTCGTTTACATACGGCTATTACGAAAACAGGGAATACGCGCGATCGCATAACTCAATTACACAAACGTATGTTATTAAGTATTAAACGCATATATTGATGCAATCGGCAACAAAGACATTTGTTACTTTGATTGTATGTCACGTTGCAACGCAGAGGTCAATTGTTTCATTATTTTCGAAGACCTCTCCAATAGATTTTTTTTATTTGGAGGTTATGTTGCGTTAATCAAAATAAACCTCAATGACCTAAGTAACGCTTCGCATTAGTATATCAAAGAGCCTTGTCTCCCGACACCGACACGCCTATACTATACATATTTTTGTATAGAAAATCGTTGAAATTTATATTTGTAATATATATTTACAATAACGGTTAAAAATTAACATCGCATCTTTGTCAACACAGTGCAGCGTTGCTTATTGTAGCTTTAGTGTTTCAGGAAATGACATCTACTTTATTATGCCTGAAACTATGCCTCTAACAATGAAATTTTTAATATGACAATTTTTTTAAAGTGAATTGTACATGAAGCATAGTACTTGGAATTTTTAGCAGACGTCATCATCGTCATTACAGCCCTTCACAAGTCCACTGCTGAACATAGGCCTTCCCCGAGGAATGCCTCAAAACACGGTCCTGAGCCTCCCGCATCCATCGACATTTAGCAGACGCAAAATAGAGATTTTTGGTCTATCGAGCTGGAGTGCGTGACGATTAATTCGTGCGGTGATAGCACAAAAGAACTCATCACCTCAAATCGTTCCATGGGTGTCGTAAGTTCATTAGTGGCGAGTATGGGAAGATTCTAGAAAGATCTCATGGTTTCCGATAGATGGCTGTGTAACAATCTTGTTTATCAATAATATCTCCATACCGGCGAAAGAAAGCTGCGTCAAAGGTACAATACATCTAGTCCTCCGAATGCATGTCCACCCGCCGAGAGTGGTAATTAAGGTAAATATTCCCTAAATAAAAATGAATAAGTAAATATTATTAGAATGGGCGAGGCCCAGGTTCAGCAGTTGATATTTACAGTCTGATGAAAAAGAAGAAGAATTGTGTATCATTAACAAGAATTAAGTTGTACAATAAGCTTATGATTAATGTTTTAGAGGTGTTTTATAGTTTTTCCAAGAAGAAGAACATACAGTCAGTTATCGCGTTTGATGTTGTCCTAAAAGCCGACATAAACAATAAAATTGCTAGGGTTGTCACGAAAGTAAGTAGTAAAAAATATACGTATTTTTTATTCCACATTTAAGCAACTTAAATAACTAAATCTGAAAATTGGTGCTCAAAAATAATAAAAATAGCTATAGTATAGTATAAGCAAAAAAAAAAACTAACTATAAGAAACAGTCAACTTGCGAATAAAATATAAGCAGTTTGTATATAACGTATCTTTGAGTAATAACAACCTATTTAACACTATATTTTTTGGTTCGAATACATGTTTAAAATAAGTGGAAGCTTTCAAGTTGCATAAAGTAAAATAAAGTTACAGCCTATATACGTCCCACTGCTGGGCACAGGCCTCCTCTCATTTCTGAGAGGGTTTTAGGGAAAGGAATAGACCGCCACGCTGTCCCAGTGCGTGTTGGCGAACTTCACATGTCTTCTAAATATTTTTTTTCTTATTTCTCAGACATGCAGGTTTCCTCACGATGTTTTCCTTCACCGCCGAGCACGTGGTAAATCAGCACTTAAAATTGCAATTAACAATTTCATTGGTGCCGGCCAGGATCGAACTCTGGTTGCTCGCGTACTGTGAAATTTACAGCGAGTGCTAACCATCTGAGCTACCACGGCTCTATCTATATCAAGTTGCATACAAGGTGAATAGACAAATATTCATAAAGATTATCGTCGAATTAAGTTAATGTTGGCGATTTTATTGAGATTTTTATCTTGAATATTTATAAAGAGTCGCTAGAATTTCTCACACACTAAAAAGAGATTCCCGCTGGATTCCATAATTAAAAAAAAATGGTTAGCATTAATTGGGCGAGTTAGTTGGAATTCAAAGAAGAACTCAAAAATTTGCAACCTACATTATCTTGAAGGTGTAAAAGAACAAGAAAAATAAAAACCATTTTGTTAAATATTGTTCAAGATTCAAAATTTAAGAAGAATATCAATAGATCTGTGAGATTAAGTTGCACTTGCTGCAGTCAGTCCATATATGGGTAACCGTGTTTTTAACATACCGAGATTGAGAGAACAGAGAGTGCATCTGTATGCTCAGACACTTGGGACGCTTTAAAATTCCCAGTGTTTCACCAATTGGCTTGTCTCTGTTAAGATCATTATGTTTTTAAAATTCATGCAGCTAAAATGATAATAAGTTTATTATTACTTTATATTTCCCAGAGAACTACTTACTTACAGATGAAAGAAAGAGTAGACTCATCGTATGTTAATCGGGACATTACCCATCCACCTTTGAAATCACAAGATTAAAAATAAGTAATTAACTTACACCAAGAAAAAAAGCAATTAAAACAAATATTTAACAATAAAATTAGAGGTTTATTTTGAACTTAGACTTAAATATTAATATAAATATAATACTTTAGGTAAGTAACCTTGTAGGAACCAGTTAAATAAGATTGTTTTATTTAAAGGCCAATAAGTTATATGAAAAAATATAAGTAATACTTATATGCAAAATAAAGCAACTATTAAGTATTCGGTGTCCCCGTTTTTTTTTTTTTTTTCTTACCAACAAAACATTTTCTAAGTCCTTTTAAGCATCTATCTCCAAAGGTCATAGCTCGAAAATATAATTTTCTGATCAGATTCTTGTTGAAAATTGTTTAAGTTATATTATTATATATATATTAGTATATTTTTGATTAAAATTCAATAAAAGGCAGGTAGTTGTGGTAAAAGAATATCCACTACCCCATATCGTGTCATTGGTGCCGTAAGAGGTGACAGAGGGAATTGAAGCAGGTGATGATCAGTAGCACCTTTCTGATAATAACTCAAAATAATAAGATTACGGGGAAGAACCCGCTCGCTAAGCGTGGCAACTATGGCACAATCCTCCCTATGAGGCGAACCATGGGAAGGCATATGTCTGAAGGCATAAGCAGTGGACTTTACAGGCTGTGATAGATGATGGATGATGGAAAAGGCAGGCAGGTACAACTAGTTCCCGGGAACATATTATTTGAATATTCTTTAATTATTTTAGAACGTTCACTATCAAGTTAATTTTTAAAGAAGTAGCTTGTACGAAAGTTATTTTAGTTTCGTGCACTAAATTATTTTTTTAATCTTTTTCGTGCTCCCTTAACAATCATTTTTCGATAGTCATTTTAAGTAAAATGTACATCACTAGCTAACGCGTACAATAACAAATCAAAATTTGTCATGTCTTTTGTTCTGTCAGGTCGTCTATACGCAATGATCTTATATGTAAAAGATCATTGCATATACGATGTTTTACATATAAGATCACTGTCTATACGCCAGTATATTTTGTCTATGAACAAGACAACCTTAGTCTTTCGGGAGTGCTCCGCCCGTGATTCACTCCGCTTCGCACGATTACCCTGTGCCTTCGATGACTGACTGGCATCTTCAAAAGGTAACAACTAGAATGTCGTCACTATAACTTTTATTCCCTATTCTCCACCCATAAAGCTAGAATTTTTGGCTTAAATTTATATAAGACCACCCCTGAAATATGGAGTAATTAATAAAAAGAAAATCATTTAAATCGGTATAGCTGTTTTCGAGAAATCGGTGAAGATACATAAAAACATATTCGCTTCAAATATAGCTCAATCTCGTTTCTTTGAGCTCGGTTTAAAAGTAAGCGTGAAGCCTTTTTAATTAACTGCCTCAACGACTTATAAAATTTGATCAAAATTTATTGAAATAAATTACAAGGAATTAATTATTTTAATGCCATCTTACTATTGCATTTGTTGTAGCATTAATAGTTACCGGAAATGACACGAAAAGAGAATGACTTTTATAACAAGACAGTACTTGATAGCTACATAATTAAAATAATATTCTGTAAAAGGCCCACTTTAGCGGCCAACATAGTGCTACTCTAATTTGACTTAAAGAGGATACTAGAGCAGAGAAGGGTTCACCACGCTGCTTTAATTTACGAAAAAGAACAATTTTTCTTTCGATATTTTCTGTCTCAGCTGATGACGTTTTAAACCACCGCGTAAATAATATGCGAATGCGATATAAGTTAGGAGTTTATTTAATTTTAATATTAAATCTTAAACGATTTGTTGATACTTTAAATTAATTAAATGTTTTATTTGAATTGTATTGTGTCAAAATTTGCGCTGCATAATATTTAGCGCATTATGAATTTCATAAAAATAGATTTACATTATAAGAATAATATGGCTTATATAATACATTTTTAGTAATAATGACAAAATAATTTAGGAATTTAAGATACCTTTAATATTATTCCGAATACAGCTACGACAATTATTCATTGCCGAGAACCTTTTTTATCTAATGCTGGATATAAGCCTCTTCGAGAACTCACCAACTGACCTGCATGGCGCAAAAGATTTGTCCATACTTAACGCGCCGGACATACCACGGGCCAATTACCAGTGTGTTAGATTTGAGCTTGTTTTTTTTCCAATGGATATACCGCCTTTTGTCGGTTGCTGGAACTTCGCCAATTCATTAAAAGGATATAGCAGAGAAAGAGTTAATTTGAATCAGCGGAAAATTTTAAAACATTCAAACATACAAACTTAGAGAAATAAATAACGATGTAAACAGTAAATTGCATATACCTGGTAACGTCAGACATCTCAGACATCACCCGTTCACCAAGATACTAGCATTTAAAGTGTATGTTCTGTAGAAGATCTGTGGGGATCTATAATAATAAAAATAATCACGATAACATGTGAAGTACTTCTTCTTCTTCCTTGCCTTTTCCCTTTATTTGGGGTCAGCTCTCCTTGTTTTTATGCGCCAAGATATTCTATGTTGAGTTGTCTGTCTCAAGCTGTGCTGTGTGCTCGTTCCAGATCCTTGGTTACGGTTATCCACCACGTGGTTAATGGGTATCCTCTGTCTTTCTTTTTCTCTGATTTCCTCCTCATGTAGCCTCCGATGTACTCTTGAGCACTTCATCGAGCCTTGTTACGCCTGCTGACCATCGCAGCATTTTTATTAAATTCGTGTGCAATGTTTTTTTTTTTTCGTGGCCCTCCTTGCCGTCTAGCATTCCGCACCATATAACATGGCACGGATTTTATGACTTTGATTGTAAATGTGATCTCTCGTATATAAGCAAACAAATTTATGTATAAAAACCCGCGTAAAAACATATAGCAGACGTAAAACACCAACCCCCGGGAAGTCTGCAGTTTGTGATCAAACCCCAGACGGCCCCCGATATTACATCGGATTTGATAGACCAAAAATTGTCGTGAAAGAACATCGATTCCTAACAAGGTTAATACGTGAGGCTATTGAAATTAAAAAACATCCTAATTTCAATAAAGAAAGAGGCTGGGTACTACCACCTGCTTGGGATCCTGTAATTAATAAAGTTAAAACTAAATCTACGTACACCACTGCAAGACTCAATGTAGTCAATGGAAAGGCGTGCTAAGAGGTTTACTGGTGACCCGAATCAGGTGAAATTCAATCTTACCAGCCTCAAAGTCGCAAAGTAGCCAGCCTTTCAGTATTGTAAGGATGCATTTTGGAGAGTGTGTGCAGGGATTGCATAATTTAATTCCTCCCTCTCTCTTCCACCATCGGACTACCCGACGTTCGGCCAGTTTTCATCCTTTCCTTGTAGACTTACTAAGCATTCGAACCAAACGGTTTACTTCATCATTCGTCATGCGTACAGCAAAGGAGTGGAATAAGTTACCAGCACCTGCCTTTCTGTCCGATTACAATGTGGGCGTCTTCAAGGCAAAAGTGAAAAGTCAATGCGCTTCACCATCTCAGGCTACTTCACCACTTACCATTAGGTAGGATTATAGTCAGGCGAAGGCTTAGAATAGTAAAAAGAAAAAAGACTTCAAGATACAATAAGTTAATTCTGCGTAGATCGGACTAAAATAATAATTTAAAATCCGAAGGTACTCCGCGGGTTAACTTTAATATAATGTAAAAGTAGTTTTATTCGATGTGTAGTGTCCATCGTAGATTTAGCATAAATTGACGTTAGAATAGATTGGCTATGCAAAAGAGAAAGAGCATAGTGTACGCGTGTGTTAGAGCGAGTAAAATAGACGAGACCGTTCTCGTACACGCTATCGGTCTGTATTAACATGGCGTCATTCGTGATTAAAATGAATCCTGCTTTAGTTTGCAAAATCTCAGGTTTTGAAGTGCAAAATAGTATTTAATTGACGTAATTAATGATGACTAGATCCATAGTACCTAAATATAACCTATATATCACCTCAGACAAAAATCCCTCATTATTATATATTTTACCCGTAGGTACGATTGAAATATTCAGCTGTCTAAATGTTGTATTTTTGAGCAGGCAAAAACATTTGTACACAAATGGATGGGAATTATTTTTAAAAATTATCAAATTTTGAAAAATTTATGTTACGAATATATAGGATACGAATTAAAAATAATCACAAATATGTTAAATCCTGCTACTTCTAACCTCTCTTTTGTAGAGATCACAGGATACTAAGGTGATACTACGCATGTAGAGATTGACACTATCGATAACATCTAATCGATATAATTCTAACCGGCAAAGGTACGCCTAGCATGCAGGCTTACACAACCTTACCTTAACCTTAACTTACACCTTAGCTTACACCTTTAATTTTTAGGATTCCGTAGCTCAATATTCTTCTTACTGTATACAAAAAAAAAATAGAAATAAGGTGACAAATGAACACACAGTTTACTAATGGTAAGTGAATGCCGAGGCAGATGTTCATAAAATATGGAAGTTCCATAAAAATGTTTAAAAATAATAAATAGACAAGAATGGAGTCCCAAAAGAAAATATTTGACGATATTCAGCTAGTACTTGGAAGAATAAATATTTTACTCGTATAGGTGCATTAATGGAAAAACTACAACATAATCCAACTATAAACACTTATTAATAAAACTACTTATTCAAACTTATTTTAATTTTTATTAGAATAAAATACGCTGCAAAATTGCAAATCACCTTTATTTAGAGTTAACAATATTTTTAAAATAAATTAGTTCTCTTTGAAGACATATATTTATAAATAGGTTTGAATATGTTTTTCAATGTTTCAGAAATTGATATCGTAGTCGTCTTTAATACCTTTTTAGTACACGTTTCCTATCACAGTTTGGTTTTAGTTATTAACTTTTAATTTACATATACATTGTAACATGCACGTTTCTTTCAGTTACTTTTAATTAACAATTTTTGGATTTTATATATGAAATTAAGTAGTAGGACTTAATTTATATGTGGGAGTTCGTACCTACCTAGTGCCGGTATAAATACAGGCTAGCATCAGTCCTTACAGCTCATTCCGCCTGTGGCATCGCTTCCGAGCGGTAGCATCCAGGTAGTCCGCGCTTTCGTTCCTGTACGGTAGTGCTCTCCCGCTCTCGCGCCTCCGCTGTCCCGCTCGCGCTGTACAACGCCGACGCAGTGCTCAGTCCGCCGGCGGCATCGTTCTCGGACGGTCGCCTCCTGGTGGTCCGCGCTCCCGTACAGTACGGTAGTGCTGTCTCGCTCTCACGCGCCTCCGCTGTCCTGCTCACGCGGAACAGCGTCGAGGCTGCCGGTGAGTCACTTCTCGCTACAGCTCTTGCCCCCCTGTCTTCGGGCAGGGAGGTGACTGACCTCCGCTTTTCATTTTCATTTTCACTTTTCATTTCATTTTCAATTTTTTTTTGTATTGTCTCTTTTATTTTATTGTTGTTCGTGCATATTATTATTACGTGTATTGTCTTGTATTACGTGTCGCGTCCAAGTCCCTGTTCTCTCAGTTACCGAGCTTAGCTCTTCAGCACAAATATGGCCTCCAGCTTCACTGAGTCCCTAGCCGCCCTCATTACCCAATATGGGTTAAATGGCAATGAGACGGTCCTCGCCGCCATCGCCACCATCGCCGCCCAGGCTCCCCTCCCTGCCCCTCAGGCACACCTTCCGCCGCCAGTACTAGCATCATACCTCGAAACGAGGAACTCCTTTGCCCCCCTTCAATCTGCCCCCTTAGAGATGGAGTACGCATGCTCCGAATCCTCGGCGCCGACCTCCCGGAAGAGGCCCGCCACTACCTCAGGCTTCGGCTCATCGGAGTCCTCTGACTCCGACGGAACCGGGGAGTCCACTTTCACCACCGTCACCTCCAAGCGCAACGGTAAGCGCGCCGCGTTAAAACGCACCCCCGCTATTTCAGCGGCCCCTGCCGCTCCTACAACCTCCGCAGCCCTCGACGCTGCCCCCGTCCCACTGATGTCACTAGACATCCCCACACCTTCCAAACCAGTCTCTCGTTGTGCCCCAGTCCTGGCCAAGAAGCAAGTCCCGCCCCCTGTCTTCCTAAGAGACAAGGCAAAATTCACCCACTTGTCAAAAACCTGCTACGACGCAGGTAATCTGTACGATCATGCCGTCAACCTCGGGGAGGCGATCAAAATCATCCCTAGCTCGATCGAGGACTTCCGCCAAATCACCCGACTATTCACAGCCGAAAGGGTCTCTTACCACACGTACGCTCTCCCTGAAGAGCGTAAAGTCAGGGCCGTCATCCGAGGCGTCCCCTTTGAGTTCTCTAACGAGGAAATCCTTGAGGACCTTAAGTCCCAAGGTTTCCCCGTAGAAGCAGTGCACAAAATGCACAACAGAACGGGCAAGAGATACAACCTTGCCTTAGTAATACTAACGAACGTGCCGGAGGCTAAAGCATCTTCCGGCAGGTACGCACAGTGTGTGGCCTGTCGAGGGTGAAGGTAGAGCCCCCACATAGGCCCGGTTTCCCGGCGCAGTGCCACCGCTGCCAACTTTATGGCCATGCGGCGGCCAACTGCTCCGCCCCACCCAGGTGCGTAAAGTGCCTCGAACCACATAACACGAAAGAGTGTCCCCGGCCCAAAGACGCCGATTCCCCGCCCGCATGTGTCCTGTGCAAGCAGACAGGACACCCGGCCAATTATAAGGGTTGCCCCCGCGCACCTCAACCTCGCCCTAGTAGGCAAGCTCCACCGCCGGTCAATGACCGCTCATTCCCGGCCCTCCAACAACGGCCCCGTCAGGGCCCTTCTCAGCCTATCCAGGGCTTCTCTCGACCCTCTCAGGGTCCCCCTAGGCCCCCTCAGGGCATAATTCGGCCCCTACGGGCTTCTCCAACCCAATGCAGCCTCCAGTCTTTCCCTGGGGGCCCAAAAAGGCTGACCCACCGCGGTTAACCTCCTACGCCCACGAGGCAGAGCCCACACCCGAAGATTACAACACTCTATATTCCGCTATTAGGAATATTGATGTTAGGGAGATCACCGTTGTAGCACGCAAACTGCGCGCGGCGAAGTCCCCCCAAGAACGTCTCCTCGTTCTTGCAGAACACAACAATCTTCTGCTAGCGTTGTAAGTTAAGTTAACTTAATTAACTTAACTTAAATGACTGAGCAAATTACTTTACCAAGATCTCACGGTCGTATCAAACCAAAGGAAGGGTTTATCGCTTGTATCATTTAATATTCGCGGCTTGCGAAATAACCTACCAGAGCTTAAGCTCTTTCTTCGGAATCGTGAAGTCGATTTCCTTCTCCTACAGGAAACTAATCTCAAAACCAAGGACGCTAAAGACCTTTCTATTAAAAACTTCTCTCTTCTTCGTAACGACAGACCCGACCGTCGAGGCGGCGGAACGCCCATCTATTACAAGAAGACACTTCATTGCTCGCCCATTTCTACTCCGCAGCTTACCAACATGGAAGCCACGGTATGCAGGATAGCTATGACTGGACATCAGTCCATCCTCATAGCCTCCTGTTACATCCCTTCAGGAACCCAGCCCCCCAAAAAAGATTTTGAGGCTATTTTATCTTTAGGCAATTCAGTCATTATGATTGGAGATTTTAACTCTAAGCATACTGAATGGAATGGAGAAATACCAAGAGTTCAACAGACCTCTGTACATTGCTTTTATTGATTATGCTAAAGCGTTTGACACGATTTCTCAAAACGCTATCTGGGAAGCAATGAAAAAATACCACATAAATGAAAACTATGTAAGAGTACTAAAGAACATCTATGAGGGCAGCGTAAGCCACGACAAACTGGAAATACGAGGTCTCGACATACCGATCTGTCGAGGAGTGAGACAAGGGGACCCTCTCTCACCCAAACTGTTCATAATGGTTCTACAATACATTTTTGACAATCTCAACTGGCGTCTTCAACGAGAACTCCGCTTCCGCCTCTCTGAATTTCGAGACCTCGAAAAGAGTGAATTCATGGAGAATATCTCTCCATCTCATACAGCGTACTATCAGATGGCCAGAGCCCTCCGCATAGACGCTATCACCCACACTCCCCTCTCTCCCGTCCCGACGGCACGGTTGCCTTCGAGGACGAGGAAAAGGCTGAGTGCTTTGCAGATAGCATTGCCGCTCAATGCTCGCCTAGCTCTCAACCCGTCGACCCCTCACACGTCCAGGCAGTGGAGGATGAGGTCCGCCGCCGGAACTCACCCCCCACGACCTCCGAATCTATCTCTGTGTCCAATGATGAGATTTCATTCCTCATCAAAGGACTTAAGCCTAAAAAGGCTCCGGGCGCGGATGGCATCTCCAACCAAGCCCTGAAACACTTTCCTGAGCAGGTGTTAACCTTTTTATCTATTATCTTCAACGCCTGCTTCAACCTTAGTTACTTTCCCACTACGTGGAAAGAGGCAACTGTGATTGGAATTCCCAAGCGAGGCAAGCCTCTCAACCTCCCCTCCAGCCATCGCCCCATTAGCCTCCTCAAGGCAATGGGCAAGCTCTTCGAAAGAGTCATCCAAACACGGATGAGGCGCTATCTGTTTCCCACAGACGGTGACCCTCTCATCATTCCCCACCAATTCGGTTTCCGAACCCAACACTCATGCCCCCAACAAGTTCACCGTATTGTGAAATATATCCTCAGCGGTTTCTATCCTCGTCGTCATAAGACCATCGCGGTCTTTTTCGACATAGCTAAAGCTTTCGATAGAGTCTGGCATACAGGCCTTATCTACAAACTATACAAGATAGGTCTCCCCGATCGCCTAGTACGTCTCGTGGCCTCTTACCTAGAGTATCGTACCTTTCGTTTTAGACACGAAGGCACGCTATCCTCACAGCGAACTATCAAGGCTGGTGTCCCTCAGGGCTCAGTGCTTGCTCCTCTGCTGTACATCCTGTTCACTAACGACATTCCCATCCCGTCGAAAGGTGTTCAACTCTCCCTCTTCGCAGACGACACTGCTATCTACTGCAAAGGCGTCTCTCTGCCCTTCATACGGAACAAGATCCAAAAGTCAGTCGATGACCTAGGAGCTTGGTTCAAAAAATGGCGCATCGATGTGAACCCGGAGAAGAGCTCCGCCGTTCACTTTGACTATAAACGACGCCGTCTTAAAAACACCCCTCCAATACGTATGCTAGGGACCCCTGTCCCCTGGCATACGACCGCCAAATATTTAGGTGTCACTCTAGACACAGGGCTCACTTTTAGGCCCCACGTCAAACGAGTCACCCGTCACGCATGGTTTTATCTGAGTAGGCTCAACAGTATGTTGGGCAGACACAGTAAAATGTCCCTTCGAAACAAGCGTACCCTTTATAAGGTCTGTAAAAAAAAAAAACACAAATCAGTCCTTAGACGTGACAACGACTTAGCCTTTTTGTTTGAAGTTAGTCGCAAGTGTCCATGGGATGCAGTAGCCACTTATCATCAACAGGTTGGTCGTCACTTCGTTGGTTACTTCAATTTTATAAAAAAAAACGTTGACTAATGAATAATTATATAGTTGACTTTCTATAACATATATTTTTGGAATATCGAGAACATTCCGAATTAAACCTTTTTTTGGACACCAAATACGGTATTGAAATATTCGTTTCATTGTTGGCATTATACGTATATTACGTTCGCAATAAGCCGGTATAGTAGTTTTGATGTGACTTCATACAGACACGATTCCTAATTTGTCAAAGTACAATGAGTAGTTTAGAAGATCTGAGGGAACAGATGAACATACATACCTAAATAGCCTTCTAAAATCGTTACCACAGTAGTCTGGTAAATAATATAGTGTAGGTCTGGTAAATAAATAAATACGCTTAGATAATTTGCGACAAATCGAGGACACGAATATACATCAATCGGTATCGATAATTTAAGGTTAGGCAGATGGTGCATGCTACAGCACTATTTGTCTCCCAAACATGCACATTTCACGCACACTGGAGTATTTAGATTTTGGTCTCATCCTAATAACTCCAACGCCAATTTAATGTATACTATATCTATGGTATTTGTATGATTATAAGAAACCAGTTTCATATAATCAACTTTAGTTACAATATAACTTCAAATAAATAACTTTATAATAACTTCCATTTTATGATAAGCATTGTACTACAAGCAACATTACAATTATATATAGCAGAAATTAATTGCAAAAAATATTCGATAAACACTTACATACAATTATATTCTATTAAGGGTGTGATTATGATTTCATACTCCAATAAACCAGCACAATACATGTATCCGGCAGCTGTTTCGTTTTCAACGTATACACTAGTTTGCACGCTATAACTATTTGTAATTTGTAAGGGTATAATTACTACGAGAGAGAGAATTATCACGGATTGGATTGTTCTTATAGGTTTGACCACGTAATGACGGTGTAAGAATGTCCACTATCCCATATCATCTGTGGATGTAGTAAGATGCAACAGATAGAAACAAATCAGGAAATGGGCAACAGCATCTTCCTAATAACGACTAAAAATAGAAAGGCTGTTATTGCTACCGCTAATCCCCTTGCTAAGCGTGGCAATTATACCAAATATCCCTTTAAAAGATAATCTATTGCGGAAGCCTATGTTAAGCAGTGGATTTTGATAAGTTGTAAGGTAACGATAGGTTTGACAAACCAGCACACAATGCATGTGTTGGCAATAGTTCATGTGGTTCAAAGACACCCTCATTTGTCGTCGGTGAAGAATCAGAATGCAGATGCGTTAAAACTAAGATTGAATGTCTCATTGTCAGGTAAAAGGGTCCTGCTGTTATATACGCTAGCATACTGCGAGAGCGTGAGGGAGTAATTCACTCACCATAACAAATGCAAAGTGGCCCATGGCTAATAGCAGCACACTTTTAATAAAATAAAAGTTAAATTTAAAGTTACTGCCTACGTATACGTCCCACTACTGGGCAAATGCCTCATCTCTCAAGTAGCACAGATGATTAGTGTTCTAAAATAACAGTAAATAGAAGTAAATATAGAGGACTCCTTTCATTTATGATGGTGTTATGAAACTAATTATCCGCCGTTCTTCGTTCACTTCAGTGCATGTTGGCGGACTTCCCATGATCAAATAATTGTTTTCATTCGATTCCTCACAATTTTTTCTTTAGAGCACTTGAAATGACAACAATTTCATTCGCACCGTTGGAGATCGAACCCAGATTCCACGCGTACATTAAAATTTACGTCGTGCGCACCTCTAAGCTACCGAAACTTATCATATAAAAGTGACAAATGATACCAGGATGGAAGGAAGCTACTTCAGCACATGTACTTTTGCAACCGGCTTTATTGTCATTTCGAAGGACCAAGGCAGAATAAAATGTAGCATTTTCGTTTCGTTTAGTTTCATATGAGCCGTGGTGGCTCACATGGTTAGCACTCGGTGTAAATTTCACGGTACGCGAGTGACCCGGGTTCAATCCCCGTGACATCAGTGAAATTGTTAATTTCAATTTTAGCTGCTAATTTATCACGTGCTTGACGGCCAAGGAAAACATCGTGAGGAAACCTGCATGTCTGAGGAACAAGAAAAAAAATATTTCGAAGACATGTGAAGTTCGCCAACACGCATTGGGGCAGCGCGGTTAACATTACCTAGACCTAAACCCTCTCAAAAAGGAGAAGAGGCCTGTTCCCAGGAGTGGGGCGTATATGGTCTTTAACTTTAGTTTTGTATGGTGGAGACGTGGTAGCTAAGTTTGCCTTAAGTTATGAAAGTTCACAGAAGTCGAATAACCCCACTTCTTCAGTCTGATTTACCATGTAAAGAACAATGTAACCGTGTAATGGCGGTGTAAGAGAACAATGTAACCGTGTAATGGCGGCGTAAGAGAACAATGTAACCGTGTAATGGCGGTGTAAGAGAACAATGTAACCGTGTAATGGCGGTGTAAGAGAACAATGTAACCGTGTAATGGCGGTGTAAGAGAACAATGTAACCGTGTAATGGCGGTGTAAGAGAACAATGTAACCGTGTAATGGCGGTGTAAGAGAACAATGTAACCGTGTAATGGCGGTGTAAGAGAACAATGTAACCGTGTAATGGCGGTGTAAGAGAACAATGTAACCGTGTAATGGCGGCGTAAGAGAACAATGTAACCGTGTAAAGGCGGCGTAAGAGAACAATGTAACCGTGTAATGGCGGTGTAAGAGAACAATGTAACCGTGTAATGGCGGTGTAAGAGAACAATGTAACCGTGTAATGGCGGTGTAAGAGAACAATGTAACCGTGTAATGGCGGTGTAAGAGAACAATGTAACCGTGTAATGGCGGTGTAAGAGAACAATGTAACCGTGTAATGGCGGTGTAAGAGAACAATGTAACCGTGTAATGGCGGTGTAAGAGAACAATGTAACCGTGTAATGGCGGTGTAAGAGAACAATGTAACCGTGTAATGGCGGTGTAAGAGAACAATGTAACCGTGTAATGGCGGTGTAAGAGAACAATGTAACCGTGTAATGGCGGTGTAGGAGAACAATGTAACCGTGTAATGGCGGTGTAAGAGAACAATGTAACCGTGTAATGGCGGTGTAAGAGAACAATGTAACCGTGTAATGGCGGCGTAAGAGAACAATGTAACCGTGTAATGGCGGCGTAAGAGAACAATGTAACCGTGTAATGGCGGTGTAAGAGAACAATGTAACCGTGTAATGGCGGTGTAAGAGAACAATGTAACCGTGTAATGGCGGTGTAGGAGAACAATGTAACCGTGTAATGGCGGTGTAAGAGAACAATGTAACCGTGTAATGGCGGCGTAAGAGAACAATGTAACCGTGTAATGGCGGCGTAAGAGAACAATGTAACCGTGTAATGGCGGCGTAAGAGAACAATGTAACCGTGTAATGGCGGTGTAAGAGAACAATGTAACCGTGTAATGGCGGTGTAAGAGAACAATGTAACCGTGTAATGGCGGTGTAAGAGAACAATGTAACCGTGTAATGGCGGTGTAAGAGAACAATGTAACCGTGTAATGGCGGTGTAAGAGAACAATGTAACCGTGTAATGGCGGTGTAAGAGAACAATGTAACCGTGTAATGGCGGTGTAAGAGAACAATGTAACCGTGTAATGGCGGTGTAAGAGAACAATGTAACCGTGTAATGGCGGTGTAAGAGAACAATGTAACCGTGTAATGGCGGTGTAAGAGAACAATGTAACCGTGTAATGGCGGTGTAAGAGAACAATGTAACCGTGTAATGGCGGTGTAAGAGAACAATGTAACCGTGTAATGGCGGTTTAAGAGAACAATGTAACCGTGTAATGGCGGTGTAAGAGAACAATGTAACCGTGTAATGGCGGCGTAAGAGAACAATGTAACCGTGTAATGGCGGCGTAAGAGAACAATGTAACCGTGTAATGGCGGTGTAAGAGAACAATGTAACCGTGTAATGGCGGTGTAAGAGAACAATGTAACCGTGTAATGGCGGTGTAAGAGAACAATGTAACCGTGTAATGGCGGTGTAAGAGAACAATGTAACCGTGTAATGGCGGTGTAAGAGAACAATGTAACCGTGTAATGGCGGTGTAGGAGAACAATGTAACCGTGTAATGGCGGTGTAAGAGAACAATGTAACCGTGTAATGGCGGTGTAAGAGAACAATGTAACCGTGTAATGGCGGCGTAAGAGAACAATGTAACCGTGTAATGGCGGCGTAAGAGAACAATGTAACCGTGTAATGGCGGTGTAAGAGAACAATGTAACCGTGTAATGGCGGTGTAAGAGAACAATGTAACCGTGTAATGGCGGTGTAAGAGAACAATGTAACCGTGTAATGGCGGTGTAAGAGAACAATGTAACCGTGTAATGGCGGTGTAAGAGAACAATGTAACCGTGTAATGGCGGTGTAAGAGAACAATGTAACCGTGTAATGGCGGTGTAAGAGAACAATGTAACCGTGTAATGGCGGTGTAAGAGAACAATGTAACCGTGTAATGGCGGTGTAGGAGAACAATGTAACCGTGTAATGGCGGTGTAAGAGAACAATGTAACCGTGTAATGGCGGTGTAAGAGAACAATGTAACCGTGTAATGGCGGCGTAAGAGAACAATGTAACCGTGTAATGGCGGCGTAAGAGAACAATGTAACCGTGTAATGGCGGTGTAAGAGAACAATGTAACCGTGTAATGGCGGTGTAAGAGAACAATGTAACCGTGTAATGGCGGTGTAACAGAACAATGTAACCGTGTAATGGCGGTGTAAGAGAACAATGTAACCGTGTAATGGCGGTGTAAGAGAACAATGTAACCGTGTAATGGCGGCGTAAGAGAACAATGTAACCGTGTAATGGCGGCGTAAGAGAACAATGTAACCGTGTAATGGCGGCGTAAGAGAACAATGTAACCGTGTAATGGCGGTGTAAGAGAACAATGTAACCGTGTAATGGCGGTGTAAGAGAACAATGTAACCGTGTAATGGCGGTGTAAGAGAACAATGTAACCGTGTAATGGCGGTGTAAGAGAACAATGTAACCGTGTAATGGCGGTGTAAGAGAACAATGTAACCGTGTAATGGCGGCGTAAGAGAACAATGTAACCGTGTAATGGCGGCGTAAGAGAACAATGTAACCGTGTAATGGCGGCGTAAGAGAACAATGTAACCGTGTAATGGCGGTGTAAGAGAACAATGTAACCGTGTAATGGCGGTGTAAGAGAACAATGTAACCGTGTAATGGCGGTGTAAGAGTATCCACTACCCCATGTCGTTCCGTTGGTATCGTAAGAGGTTACATAAGGAATCTCAAACATTAGATCAACAGCAGCATCTTCCTAATACCCTCTATATAATAATAAACTGAGCTTATCCTCGCTATGGGGCACTCTATGGGGATATCTATGGGGATATGGCCTATATTCAGCAATGAACTTTTATAAGCTGTAATAGATGAATGGAATATCATAAAGGAACTTGAAGGATTTTTTTTATTTGTCTCAGTTTACACATGTTATTAAAAAATACAAATAGAAATCATCACAAACTTAACTTAGAAACATACAGTAACATAACAGTAATGAGACAAACTGGCCTGTGACTCAGCTATGTGGTGATTTTAGGTCACCGCTGGTATTCTGCCGCAGCCGATTCGAATTCTATGTGAAGTTCACCAATTTGCACTGGAGCATGGAATATTTATTGCTTTAAAACACTCTCAGAAATGAGAGGTGCCCTTTTTCCAGCAGAGGAATTTATGTCAATTTTCTTTGTTTTTACTTAGCGGGATGATTAAAGAGAGACCCAGTCACTGACAACAAGGCTCTGGGATAACGCGGCCTGGGTGCATGAACTATGTTGAAAGCTATCATACTTGGGCTTTATCCACTATATTAACGGATTTACTTTCAAAAAACTTCAAAAGTGTAACAAGACGATGTAATTGATTATATATTTCTGTTTTTATTGAATAATGCATTTATAAGAACCTTGATGCTAACCTTCACGTCGATTTACGCATAAATAAGTATATTTGAAAGTATTTATGAACTTATGTGCTAACTTGTTGTTACGTAAGACCATATGCGACTAAATTGAGTTTTTGTGTAATTTCTAGAAACTTTTATTAAAAGTAAAATAAATTAAACGTTATACATGAGTATTAAATGTCAACAGTTTTAATATCATTAAAATAACAAACAACTGCACAATAAGAGTAAAAAGACTGCGTAAATATTAATTTTTTTATATAAATTTGATATAGATATTATTGTAGTTTAAATTAAAACTGTTGACATTTAATGCGCATGTAAACAGTTTAATTTATTTTTACTTAACAAATGTGTATGGAAGTTACACACAAACTTAATTTAGTTGAATATGCATTTACATTCATTTATTAATTGATTACTGCCTATCTAAAGTCCACGGCTAAACGGGCCTACGCCTGCCTCGTAAATTGTCTCGCTGGGGGGATTCCGTCATATTTGCCAAGACACGTAACACTTATCTCTTGTCAAACTTAAAATATTGCCTGTCACTGTGGTTAATGTCATCATCAAGCATTGAGTTCATTTACTAATCATTCACTGACTCACTCTTTTTATTTTTAAAATAAGTGGGTTGCCATAGCGCAAGCGTTAATGCCGGCGTAAGGAATGTATTGTTAGTCCGAGGTTACTCTAGGTTTATTAATAACACTGTAATAACGAAGTAAATAGTCGGTTACTCTTAGATTAGCTAGTCCAAGTGTAACTTCGAATTAAGCTTGGAATAAGCAATATTTATTAATAAGACAGTTAGGGCGCAATTACACTCGGTGGCTAACCCTTATTTGGGTGCACGAAAGACGTTACTCGAATTCGGGCATTATTTACATGTTTTACTCGTCGTTGAAGCTCTCTTCGTTGGAAGAAATCTAAAACGAAAGCTGGAATAGATTGTGCGAAGACGGGCGTACTCGACTTCGTTCATTTACACTTAGACTTTTGTCCGAATTCCATAGGCAATCGAATACGAGCTAACGACCAAGTATTTAGTATAATTGCGCCATAACAGTTTGATATGTCAAACTAACTGTACATAGTTACAGTAGTACAGGGCAGTGGATATTCCCAGGTTGCCACTACACAACCTGCATAATCACGGTATCAAATATATGCACCTTGCTAATTAGTGGAAGAGACTATGTCTATATATAAATTAGACTTTATATTAAAATATTAGATATTCGAGAATTTCTAACCTAAATGAAATTAGATAAAATGTATTTCTTTCTTGTTATGTCGTAAGTTTAATTTGTTAACAGTATTTTATTTATCTACTACCATTTCAGAATGGCTGAGAAATAAAAATTGCTAAGGAAATAGTTAAGAAAAAAGCAAAGTCCAAAGTCAAACTTATGCTGTAAAGCAGGAGGTGATATCAGTTCTATCCTTACCAATTCATCAGCCCAGTCCAGCCTGATGGAAATAAATGAACAGTTTAATGTTTATGTCTTTAGTTGCTGTAATGTTAAAAGGTCTGCACCCAGCAGTGAGTTTATGGGCGTTATTTTTTAACAAGTTATACGTAAATTACATACTATTTGCGATATCCATTGAAAGCAATTCAAGCATTAAATAACTTACATTCTTGATAAATACTTGGAGTGTGGCGCACGGTATCCACTAATGTTATACCTATTCCTATTTTAACTTAAGACATTATTAAACAGAAAAGATATTCAGTCCGTTCATTACACACTAAGCCCCGAAAAGCTAGTAAGGAAATAGATGGAAAGATCGCATGCTGTATGGCGGATGGCGGATTTGAACGACGTTAACTTTAGAAGTTTTTGAGTGTGTCCCTGAGTCATTGTATTACTGTCGCTTGTATCCATTCTACTTCATAACATTCTACTACCGTGTGACCTAGTGAGCAGTGACCAATTTTTAGGGTTCCGTAGTCAACTAGGAACCCTTATAGTTTCGCCATGTCTGTCTGTCCGTCTGTCCGTCCTCGCTTAATCTCTGTGACCGTTAGCACTAGAAAGCTGAAATTTGGTACCAATATGTGTATCAATCACGACGACAAAGTGGTAAAATAAAAATTGGAAAAAAATGTTTTATTAGGGTAGCCCCCCTATATGTAAAGTGGGAAGTGATTTTTTTTAATTTCAACCCTAACGTGTGATATATTTGGTACCAATATGTGTATCAATCACGACGACAAAGTGGTAAAATAAAAATTGGAAAAAAATGTTTTATTAGGGTAGCCCCCCTATATGTAAAGTGGGAAGTGATTTTTTTTAATTTCAACCCTAACGTGTGATATATTGTTGGAAAAGTATTTAAAAATGAATAGGGGTTTACTAAAATCATTTTTTGATAATGTCAAAAACTTCGGAAATAATCGCTCCAAAAGTAAAAAACAATGTGTCCCCCCCCCCTCTAACTTTTGAACCATAAGTTTAGAAAATATGAAAAAAATCTGAAAAGTAGAAATTTATAAGGACTTTCTAGGAAAATCATTTTGAACTTGGATGGAAACAACAGTTTTTGTACAAACTCATAAGTGGGAACATTTATTGTGACGACGGGAAACTACGGAACCCTACACTGAGCGTGGCGCGACACCCTCTTGGCCGGTTTTTGAAATTTTAGAAATTGTTTTTCTGTATCGTAAGTGTCTTAGCTTCTCCTAAAATGCAATCTTCGATCTCATCGTATTGGTACATCAAATTCGAGTAGTTTTGGACGAGTATTTTTTTAAATGATCATATTCATTTTGATTTAGGTTTAAAATAATTGGAGTCATAAGCAAATAAACATACAATATCACGATTACCCCCTATTAGATAGAGTCAGTTATCAATAAAAAACAAGAAACAGAAGAGGGCTCAGAATCGAGCTCTCACTAACACCTGTTGAATATCATCAACCAGGGAAAACTCTTGATGTTGATAACGAGTTTTAGAAGCGAAGATACTTAAATTCAGAAAGTTTTTTTGGCTTAGTCTTACCTACAAAAAGTTAGATTTTTTATGATATTTTAATTTAAATTAATGTTTTGGTTCACATAAATTGCATTACAAAATAATTATATCATAAAAAATTATTTATTCGTCCTTTATAATTATTTTATACTTATTGACTTTGATCCGTTGAGTATATAACGATCAATAACGGTAATATTAATGACGCTTATTCAAATAATCGGTCAATAGGACATCGTCAAAATTGCGTTTACAAAATTTAAAATTCGTACAATATCAATTTGTAATACAGGTAGACATTAATGGCACATTACTATTACAATGTTATCGCAAATACGTCATTATTAACAATCTTACAAAACTTGTTTATAATATCCGCGAGTTGTCATACAATTAACGCACGAAAGAGCAAGACTTCGCGGTTATGCAAGTCGAATGTCGGGCGAACGTTTAACGTAACATTCGGAAGCGACGCGCCTTGTACATACGTGCGAGCAGCGGTATATTACGGAACTCAATTCACGTTTTGAGGAACCGTTGTCAACTTATCATGTTTGTTTAATACTTAATACGATCCATACCAATAACTTTTTTATTGGTCTTAGGTTTCATATTATACGTTTTGTTAGCAATAATAATTCACTTAATCTAAAACTCTAGTAGTATGTTCAATAGGGCGTGTTGAAAATGCATATAAATTTTACTACAATGCTTGTGTTAGGAGCGCTTCATCACAGTAGTTTAATAACGGATTCGAACTAATAACTTATCAAGTATGCCCGTATCCTTTGGCATTAGACTACGCATCCGCTTTATCTTCATAATATAAGAACAAAATTAGGTTTCAATGATCAGTTAAAGTTTTCTTAAATATGTTACGATTCGATTAAATATGTACTAGGTACTAAATTAAGGCAGTATTTCTGCTATCCAATTGTAAAAAAAAATATTAGAAAATTAGTGCGTCGTATTGCTAGATAATTTTTAAACAAATAAGCACGAGTAGCAAACAAAATCTCACCGTTAGTGTATATACATAATATTTACAACATCACTTACAGCTTTGATCCTTATAATGTTTATGTAAATTAATAAACAAATGAATATGTTAAATATTAATTTGACAATGGAACGTTTGCTTTAATAATTATTAATAAATTAAACTATTGAAAATTATGTTGTAAATAATACTCTGTGTATTAACATTAAAATATCTTACCAGAAAATTGAATAGCTGTTACTCCGAGTAAAAACAACCATTGTACATTTGTCACCATATTCGCACTTTTTCACTTTAACGCCACCAATATAAATAAATTACCCATTTATTTAAAAAAAAAACTTTAATTTATTTAAGTTCCTTAGCGAGAAAATCACGTAAAATTATCACAATTTATGTTCCAATATTTAAATTTGCAACAAGTATGACCTTATAAATTTATCGATATCTGGTACGTGAATATGCAAGACAACCCTTCACAACGTACTCCACGTGCGTATTCTGTGCTGGAACTGAGAGCGAAAGTGGCTGCCGGCTCGTGTTGACCCTCGCCTTACGTAGGGTCCCCTCTTATAAATTAAAAGACGTTGCAAATTCCGACACAAAGATTACTTCAATAGTAGATACTTAGAGCCGACTTTAAAAAGATATGCGCGAATAGTTTGTTAGCTTCATGATTATGATAAAGGTTAAGCAACTGCCGATATACTCGCGTATATATATATATATATATATAGTAAGTTTTGAATGTTGTTTAAAATATTGTTTTTTTTTTATGCGGGAATGTCAGAACTTCTTTCGATGTCACTTTCATCTATACGCAGTATACTCTGCTGACAGTCAGTCAGCAGAGTATACTGCGTATTATACTGCATTAAAACGTGAAGCGCATATCTCACAGACTAAGGATTATAAAAGGGCCATTGCGACGGTGGACGCTCTGCGTTTATCAACCTGTCTGCTTAGCGTAGTGATTAAGGATAAACGTGATGGAACATGACTAAATAGTCCTTTTAAAGTTGGCGTTTCAGCACCAGTGATAGTATGTCATCATTCATCATCACCATTACAGCCTATTAAGAGACTATCACTGAATTAGACCTCCACCAGTGACAGTATGTCATCATTCATCATCACCATTACAGCTTATTAAGAGACTATCGCTGAATTAGACCTCCACCAGTGACAGTATGTCATCATTCATCATCACCATTACAGCCTATTAAGAGACTATCACTGAATTAGACCTCCACCAGTGACAGTATGTCATCATTCATCATCACCAATAAGGCCTATTAAGAGACTACCACTGAATTATACCTCCACCAGTGACAGTATGTCATCATTCATCATCACCATTACAGCCTATTAAGAGACTATCACTGAATTAGACCTCCACCAGTGACAGTATGTTACCATCATCATCACCATTACAGCCTATTAAGAGACTATCACTGAATTAGACCTCCACCAGTGACAGTATGTCATCATTCATCATCACCATTAAAGCCTATTAAGAGACTACCACTGAATTATACCTCCACCAGTGACAGTATGTCATCATTCATCATCACCATTACAGCCTATTAAGAGACTATCACTGAATTAGACCTCCACCAGTGACAGTATGTCATCATTCATCATCACCATTAAAGCCTATTAAGAGACTACCACTGAATTATACCTCCACCAGTGACAGTATGTCATCATTCATCATCACCATTACAGCCTATTAAGAGACTACCACTGAATTAGACCTCCACTATTTCTGCTGCCCATCTCCTGTTTTTTCCGTCTCTCGTTCTGTCGCATCTTAAGACATCAACAGGATGATATTGGATAGGATTGTCGTACACCATCACTACCATAAACACCACTATAGGGGTGGCAAACGAACGCACAGTCCAACTGATGGTAAGTGGATGCTGTGACCCACAGACATCTAGATTTATCCTCGATTAAGAATTAAAATGCAGATTCGTTATCAACCCTGAGGACTAAGATGGAATGCCTCGTTTCCAGTAAAGAGGCTCTCCGGTTCTTTCACCACACGAAACGTAGCATTAGCTGCTATTTTACACTGGTAAGAGACCCGGTCGAGCCGACCCATTCGTGCTATAACCATAATATAGCTGCAGCGTGGCGCTACCACTTATACAGTATGTTCATCAGTGAAATTATATATTCTAAAGATTAACCTTCTAATATAGATTTAATACAATCAATGTACAAAAAGGAAAGCGTTTTGTACAGTTTTATTTAGACTAGCAAACCGCTCCGGCTACGCCTGGATAGAATTCATTAATGTGGCGAAATTTCGATTATAATAATCCCATTTATTTTACCAATTTTTCTTCCTTTTTGAATCTCCAAGTTTCTGTTAAAACTATAGCCTAGATCAATCATGACATTGCTCTCGGTCTGTTCGTGAAGTTATATTACAATCGGTTCAGCCATTCCAAACATTCGCTCGGACAGCTCAATAAAGCGGAAATCTCAGAGAACACCAGCGTAAAGTAGTAGCTTAATGCTTCTGTGTTTCATATGGTGAGTGCAGAGAACCGGAGACCCATTTTACTGGAAATGAGGCATTACATCTTAGTCCTCACGGGTGAGCATTTAAAATTGCAATTAAAAATTTCTATGGTGCCGGCGGGGATAGAACCCAGGTTGCCAGGTTGTTTGTTTATATAGGATAAGGTGACAAACGAGCACACAATACACCAGATGGTTAGTGGTTGCTGTGGCGCATAGACAGCTACATCTATCCTCGATTACAAATCAAATTGCAGATGCGTTGTCACCTATGTGGAAAAAGATGGAATGCTTCGTTTACAGTAAAAAGGGTCGCCGGTTCTCTACCCTCACCATACGAAATACAGCGGCATTGTGCTTCTATTTGACGCTGGTATTCTGTAAGAGCGTGGTCCTTCCCCGGTCGAGCCGACTCATTCGTGCTACAACTAAACTACTATATAACTGCAGCATGGCTCTACCACGTATAAAATTGAAACTAACAGCGAGCACTTAGACCCTGAGCTACCACGGCTCTATTTATGTGTAGAGAAAAATATTTATGTGTAAAGATAAATTTATAAAAGTAATAAGTTGCTATTTTACGTAGACGCGGATTTAACTACAGTTAAATTTATAATTGAGGTAAATAACAGTTCATAGCATATTTAAATTCGAAAGTCTCTACAAGGAATCTACAAGGAAAACAGGTACTACTGTGAAACTTAGCCATAATTTACGTAACCACAACCGTAATACGGTCGCTTATTAGTAAAATATATATATATATATATATATATATATATATATATATATATATATATATATATATATATATATATTATATATACATATAATAACCACGTGCGGACTTCAAAGAAAGAAGGTTATTAATGCCTTATCACCTCTGAGGACTACGATGGAATGCTTCCTCATAGTCTGTGATCATGCTGACTCTCTACTTTTCGAACCGGGAGACAGCAGAGTTATTACTGCTATTTGGCTGCAGATATAGGAAAGAGTGTCGTGGTATTCTATGCAGTCGCAGGAGTCCTACGACCTAGTAAATTTATATTAGACTAGCTGTTCCTCGCGATTTCACCCGCGGTAATTTAGGGTTTTCATTTTTTTGCGCGATACCCTTGTTCTAAATTAAAGTAGCTTAATTTACTCCTCATAACATCAGCTATATGCCAGTGAAAGTACCGTTAAAATCGATCTAGCCGTTTCGAAGATTAGCTTGAACTGACATACAGACACAATCTTTTTAATAATTTTCTTTTCGTTATAAGTACCGTATATATATTCATTAAAATTTAGTAAACGCGTCAACTTTATTTATAGTTTACATATGTTTAAATTCAATTTTTAGAATAAATAAAAACATATTTTACCTTTGCTGATAGTATCATAGGGATATAAATATAAACATAAAAACATTAACAGTGCTACCATAACAAAAGAAACTACACTACAAAATAATATTTATGTGAGAAATGATAGCCATAGTAACTGTACGTTACAGTAAATAAAGCAAAAAGTTTTTAATATTACATTTAAATTCGTGACTGAATGTAGGTACTTGCGTACCACGAACTTACGTAGTCATAAATTTTTCAAACCACAAATTAAATTTTCAGTTTTGAATTAATTAATTTCTTAATGATGTCAAAGGATCACAGTGCTTCACGGTGTAAAAGCATATGTTGCAATTAATTTAATATACTTTAGTGTATACTAAAAAAATTGGTTGAACCTGCAGGCCATCCCTGGAACTTCCCGCTAGTTTCAAATGCGAAGCTCTCCAAATTTCACCAAATTATGACGTTGAATATGTAATATCGGAATAATTAAAAAAAAATTAATTTTTCTTTAACGATGTCTCACGAACGAATCAACCGATTTTGACCATACCGGCGGCGATCGATGTGGTTTTTAAAGGTCAAAAGGTGATTAGTTTTTGCAATCGATCGGCAAAGCCGTTTAAAAGTTATTCCAAAAAAACTGTTTCTCAAAATTTTTATTTTTGAGCTTTCTCAAAATCTACCCGTCCAAATTAGTTAAAACTCATAGGAAATCTTAGTTTGGTGAAACACTGAAAATCCGCTTAGTTCATTTCAATCGGTCAAGACGTTCACACACACACACACACACACACACACACACACACACACACACACACACACACACACACACACACACACACACACACACACACACACACACACGCAAACACACACATACACACACACACACACACACACACACACACACACACACACACACACACACACACACACACACACACACATCGGCACGCACGTACGCACTCACGCAGGTACGCACGCACGCACGCATGAACGCACGCACGCACGCATTCACGCACGCATTCACGCACGCACATACGCACGCAGGCACGCACACACGCAGGCACGCACGCACGCAGGCACGCACGCACGCATGCACCTACGCATGCACACACACACACACACACACACACACACACACACACACACACACACAAAATTTTCAATTTTCTTAGCGGTAAGTTAAAAAAAAGAACAAATAAAACAAACTATTTAAAGGAACAATTGGCAGCTTTATCGCTGTTAGGCTAGTCGCGCACTGGTAATTAATTTTGTCACTACTGTTTCGTCACTCATATCAAGTCCGTGGATATGTATGGAGATGCGCGCATGTTACGACGTAAGCACAACCTCTGCAATGTTGTCTACCAGACAACATAACAAACAGAGGATAATATAATGACCTGTGAGAAAGGGTAAGCGTAAGTTATTAGAAAATACGACATAAATATAATTATATAATATACTCGATAAATACATACATTTACAATTACAAAGTCATAGACATACATACACAGGATCAGAAAGTAGTAAAAAAGTAAGTAATATAAAATCCTGGAGAAATAAGTAGAAAAAAAGAGGAAAAATAAGTAGTAGGTACTTAAGTAAGTATTAAATAAGTTTTTAATACCTTATTAGTATTATACTATAACTTACACTTAACCAAGTGGTTAACTTAGTTGAGATGTTTATACAACAGATTCTGACTTATAATCATCCTCATCTTACTTATTGTAATGACGAAAGCTTGTCGTTGGGTTTTCCCACTGCTTGTTTCCTACATGATTTGCCAGTAATGCAAAACTCATCAAGCGGTTTGGCAATTACAATTAAACACTAGTCGCTGCATCCCATCACCGGTGTGTATTTTATTTCTGTTATGCTCAACAGAAAAAGTTTCTTTATTTATTTCACTCTATCAAAATCTACTGTAAATAGAGCAGTGAGCAACAAACCGGTTGTCGTAATTGTGTTTCTAAATAAAACTGTTTTAATATTTTGTATTGTTTGTATGTTAATTCTTAAATTAAATAATGCATTTTTAAAATTAACCAACTTTATTTTTTAACTATACACAAGAAAAATAAAAATGAAGAAAAATTCGAATGGAAACAACGAATTCACACTGATAAACAAATGGTTTCGCTGATGTCAATTTTTCTTTAGTAGGGGGTATTGTCCCCTCTGGCTTTTATTACACATACCATCCTTTTTTTCATGCATTGTATCAACTTTTTGATGGTAGATTGGGGTATGTTTTCCCATTCATCCAATCAAGCCGCTTCCAGATGTTGCATGTTCTCCGGAGCTGGATTTCGTTGTCTTACTCATCGTTTTAGCTCGTCTCATAAAAATGTGTTATGGAATTATGGTCTGGACTTCGTGCTATTCAGTCCAATACCTGTATCACCACTTCTCGTAAGTAATCTCTAGCACACATCGCAGTGTGGCGACGCGCATTATCGTGCACTAATTTAAAGCCTGAGTATGGCACTACATGCTCTTCAATAATGTCAGTGATGTACGAATCAGCCGTCACAGTTCATATATCTACAATAACAGCTCTGTATAGGCTTCTAAGCTTATACCTCCCCAGAACAAAATTAACCCACCTCCAAAGCTTACCCTTTCAGGCATCATTCATATGGCACATTGTGCATATCGTTCTTCTGTTCTCCAATATAATCTTTTGCGACCATCAGGACCATATATATATATATATATATATATATATATATATATATATATATATATATATATATATATATATATATATATATATATATATATATGTAAGACTCATCAGAAAAGAGTACTTGCCGCCATTGTGCCATAGTTCAGTCACAGTGTTCACAAGCAAATTTAACCTTGCTGCCTTATGAGCTGTGATAAGTTTTAGACCTGTTGCGGGTAAGTATGGTTTTAAACCACGTTCTTTAAGGCGTCTTCTTATTGCGCTATCACTTAGAGTGACACCTTGGACATCTCTGAACAGATGCTGCTATTCTACTCCAGAACGATGACGATTTCTAAGGCTTGCTGACACTACAAATCGATCATCCCGTTCAGATTTCTTTTTTCTTTGACCTAACCCAGGTCCTCTAATGTAGCCACCTTCCCAGTCTGCATATACCTTTTGCAGACATATTGAATCGTTGATCGACTTATTTCAAATTCTCGAGCGACATTTCGCTGGCTCATTCCAATTTGTAACAACGTTACGATTCGAACAACTTCTGATTCGCGTAAGTCCATATTTATCAGTGAAAAGGAAGTGGGAGGCACAGAACTTAAATCAGTAATACGAATTTAAAGATAGTTTTAACTAGCGTCCTAGAGACAGGACATTAGACATAAAAGAATAAAGGTGTGGATACCTAAAAAAACTGATTAATGACATTGACACACACACTTGATAATTTTATCAAAATATATGTACTGAAGGAAAAAGAAGAATGCAAATGAACGTTCAAAAATGTATTATTTATTTTAGTTTTTAAAGAGACCGTAATTATTGAATAAATCATAAAAATAGGAGGGGTCTTATTTTTTTTATAGGGTAGGGTGGCAAACGAGCACACAGTCCACCTGATGGTAAGTGGTTGCTGCGGCCCGTAGACATTTACATGTATCCTCAATTACAAAACAAAATACAGATGCGTTGTCACCCATGAGGACTAAGATGAAATGCCTCGTTTCCAGTAAAAGAGGTCTCCGGTTCTCTACACTCACCATACGAAATACAGCAGCATTAAGCTGCTATTTCACGCTGGTATTCTGTGAGAGCGTGGTCCTTCCCCGGTCGAGCCGACCTATTCGTGCTACAACTATACTACTAATATAACTGCAGCATGGCTCTACCACGTGTGATTGATGTGATTGATGTTATTTGATTGCCCACTGGTATATAAGCCTCCATATAGATTGCCCTTGAGGGGGAATTTTGCCATTGTTTCTATGCTTGATAGGCGAGTTGACGACCGGAGTTTTTTTTTAATTTTCACTTTGTTATAAGGAAGACACTGCTATCCATCTCCTGGTCTGTGTCCTACGGACAGTAATGAATGAAATATACCAAGAATACCCAACTGCAAGCGTATCTTTTATATCAATTTGCAAAACAAGTGTCGATTTATAAAGCAAAGACATAGGGGACGTTACGCGAGAAAAGACTGATTTTAGTGTTAGACATCGCTGCTAGCGATATTCAGAAATTCATTTAAAATAAAAATAAAACGCTTAATTTAGCTCATACGTAATACAACTAAAACTTTTTCACATCATTTCGCAGGAATCCCACTCTCACAAAAATGGTCACGTAAGGTAATAAATAACGTAGTCGTGGTAAAAGTTGAAATCGTATTCTGTTCTAATTATCACAAAAGAGTTTTAACATTTTCGAAAGTTAAAATAACCTCTTTATACATTTACACTAAGAAAGAAATATTATTCTTCAAACCAATGCTTATTAGCATGTGTGTTTCAAAACACTGTAGTCTGCGTTCAAAGTATTACAACAGTGTCAAACGGTCGAACGATTTTGGATTGGCCAATTCAAGGATGTCCGAAGCACAAGGTGCTGGTTTCTTATTGTAAATTAGTAACTTGAAATATGACACAACAACGAATAAATTGAGGATGAATGTCAGGACATTAGGAAAGTCACAATGGCTGCCTAGACGCCTTAACGTCCGATGATTACTAATATTGCTGAGATACGGGTCTAATACCCAGTTCATAAATGAGAGATTTCTCATGTTTACTATATGGTTATCAATAACGACTATTATTTATATGGGATATTTCTATTGTGTTCACATGTAGTTGGGATACATTAATACTTATAAAAATAAATAAACATACCCTATAAACACGAATAAAACATACAGCTAATAAAATATAATCATTAAAGTATAATTAAATAAATAGATAAAACCCAACTAAGCTGAAGCTTTCGGCAGGGGAGACCAAACGACCGAAGGTTAGGGGGAATGGGAAAGAAATCAGCGGACGATGTGAGCAGTTTCGAGGAGCACCACCTTCTGCATTTGAGCCCAAAGCAGTCCGTAACGGAGCCTCAATCGCCTAAGACTCTGTCAGACTCTTAGGTATTAACCTATTTCCACAAACGACTACAGGAAAAATTTCCGCCTTTATTTATTTTTGTTTTGTTTTTTTATTTATATTTTGTTTTGTTTTGGCTTTCACGAGGTTCTCCTCATATGAAATGGTAATTTCAACCAAAAATACAATAAAAATGATGTTGATTTGTAGCTAAGGCATAACACAAAATTTAAGTTTCAGCAACAAAATAATATAATAAAATAGTGTTCTGTTCCGGAGACCCTTTTTACTGGAAATAAGGCATTTCATCTTAGTCCTCACAGGTGACAACGCATTTGCATTTTGATTCGTAATCGGGTATAGACGTAAATTTCTATGGGCCACAGCAACTATCAGGTGGATTGTGTGCTCGTTAGTTACTCTTACCCCATAAAAAGGATATAAAGGGTATAAATACCAGCCATCCGCCCCGGTTTCGCACGAGAGATTTCTGGATCTCAACAACAGCGCCACCTACCGGGTCCAATTGTGAATCTGAACCATTCTCGAATCAACTGAATCACACACACAAAATTTCATCAAAATTGGTCCAACCGTTTAGGAGGAGTTCAGTCTCATAAACACGGACAGAAGAATTATGTACATATAAAGGTTATATAATATAATTAACGTGTGTAAAAAACATCATTTTAGTGTGTAAGAAAAAAATGAAGATATTAAGCACAAAAATATATGAAACACATTTGAATATTACTTTTTAGTTCAGCACGAACAGTTTCCCGTTTACATTTCATTTCCTTGTTTGGTCTTACAATATTGTGTTACTAAACTATATTATATACTGTACCTAACTACGTTGACCTGATTAAATATACGCACTAAGAACTCCAGAGGGTAAATTTAAATCCGATCTGTCGTGAAATTTTATAGTTAGAAAGGATTATTTTTATGGTCCAGAATAAATAATTAGTAATACGTTATTAATTATAGTTACAAGGTATTATGATTATGGTAAGAATGGATAAATAAAAAATCCCTACTTACTTACACTTAGCGGTCAGCCGCCGTAGTCCGGCCGAGTCTACATCACCTGAAGATGCCTCGTGTAGAGGCGAAACACGTGTCGTATTGTCGTCGATGGTGTGCCCGTCCTGGAATAGTGGTGTTGGAAGTAGTGGTGCCGGGAGTATTGGTGTTGGGAGTAGTGGTGTTGGGACTAGTGGTGACGGAATTAGTGCACGCAATTGAGGGAGGGCAGGAGGTGCTCTTCAAGTAAGACACATCATTGTATTTAGTTAGCGGAAGGTTGCAAATTAATCAATATTTTTATTAAAAAATCCCTGTTAATGTTTTTAACATAAATACAAATTTCTGATTAAATCTAAGAAAAAGTGGTAGTTTTATTGCCCTGTACTCACGGAAACTACATGGTAAACTAGTTTGTTTGAATTTATAGAAATGCGGAAGCAGTCTGCAACAAAAAGTTAATTACTACCACTGGTATTTCTGGTCCTTAGACAAAAAGTCTAATAATCGAGAACTTTGCGAGTAATATCATTCTCTTCATCAGATAGCAACAGTCCACAGCTGGACATGAGTCTCTGGCGTTACCCTCGATTGTTCGATTGTATCTAAGATTTTATTTATTAACATGTCACATAGCGTTTAACACGGGTAGAGCCATGCTGCAGTTATATTAGTGGTATAGTTGTAGCACGAATGGGTCGGCTCGACCGGGGAAGGACCACGCTCTCACAGAATACCAGCGTGAAATAGTAGCTTAATGCTGCTGTATTTCGTATGGTGAGTGTAGAGAACCGGAGACCCTTTTTACTGGAAGCGAGGCATTCCATCTTGGTCCTCACGGGTGACAACGCATCTGCATTTTGATTCGTAGTCGAGGATAGATGTAGATGTCTATGGGCCACAGCAACCACTTACCATCAGGTGGAATGTGTGCTCGTTTGTCACCCTATCCTATAAAAAAAAGCTACATCTTTGGACACCTACGGGATGAAAAGGTTTGGTGAATTTTCATACGACGTCACCACAGGGTACATAATCTTTCGTGTGATTGCGGTGAAATTGATTTATTTTAGCTACAAGTAATATTCTACGGTAATTATCTGTTTCCTTTTTTTTACTGTTGTTAGTGTTAAAATTGTGAATAGTTAGCCGGAATATATATATATATATATATATATATATATATATATATATATATATATATATATATATATATATATATATATATATATATATATATATATATATATATATATATAGTACCCGGTTGACCGAGCTTTGCTCGGTATTTTTCGCTCGATTTTTTTAATTCATGTGTTTTGGAAATTATATTTACATACAAATTACATACTGATGAAATATAAATAACATTTTTTGATCTTAGCGACATAACAGAAAAAACGGAACTGGTTATTTGAATAAAAAATCATGAGTGCAATTATTTTAATTTAAATTTTCGTGTTTTTAAAAAATACTAAAAAAGGGGCTCGAAAAAATAGATTTTCTCAAAAAAGAAAAGAACATGAAAAAAAAATTAAAAAAAGTCGGTCGGTCGGTCTGGGCTCGAACCGGGGTTCTAAGATTCTGTGACCGACCATTATACCAATTAAGCTATTTATAATCACTGACAATCCGTCAAAATTTACCTTCTTATACTAACGATATTGTAGCAGTTTTTCATTGCCTAAAAACACGGACAAAAAGACATTTTCTAAAAATAAATCCTAGCTAGATCGATTTATTATCCCCGAAACTCCCTGGACACCAAATTTTATGAAAATCGTTGGAGCCGTTTCCGAGATCCCGATTATATATATATATATATATATATTTATATACAAGAATTGCTCGTTTAATAGTATATATATATATATATATATATATATATATATATATATATATATATATATATATATATATTATTTTTTAATATTAATTTATGTATATTTAGCACATATCGGAAAGCTGGCTTAAGCCAGAACTCTCGGCAAGTCTATTTCCAGGTCATATTTTAATTCGTTACGACCGCACTAGTAAAATGGGTGAAGGTGTCACTATATATCTACGTAGTGTATCTACGTAGTTCAATGGAATACATTGTTATCAAAGTTAATGTCACGCGTGTTAAAGTGTTTTTGAAGGTGTTTACTGTCCACCTCAAGTGGACTACTTCTCCGATTTAGAAGAAAATTTGTTGCCCTCCAGTTCTGCCTACACACATCACGTTACCATGAGAGACTTTAACACTGACTTATGGCGGGTTTCTTTCAAATCTTGCAAACTGAGGCATAATTTAATTATTTTACCTCTAAATGTAACACATCAATACTTCCACTCTGCTAACACCTGAATCGACCTTATGGCCGCCTCCTCCGTTGAACATATTGTCAATTATAGATAATTCCTTGCATCTGGATTTTCACGGCATGAGCTGTTTTATCTGTCATATAAAATAAAGTTTCCTAAGCTTTTATCCGTATCTATCGTTATTCGAAGTCTCACTAGACTATATATAGACAAGCTTAAGTGTAATGCGGATGCTATTAACTGGTTAAAGGTGTATACTGTTTCCACAGTTGATGAAAAAGTCAACTTCTTTAACAACAACATATTAGGACTAAGCGTGTCAATCGACTTAAGCGTCCTCCATGGATCCCGACTGGGGTAAGAATGACCATAACAAAACGCGATAGAATGTTTCAAGCTTTTAAGGAGAATCGCACGGATATAAAGTGACAAGCATATAAAGCTGCGAGAAATCGGTGCAATCAGATGGTGAGAGCGATGTATCCATGAACAAGTACTTAAGTCATCTTCTGATGATACATGGAAGTTTCTCAATACGCTTGGATATGGAAAATCTCAGTTTTACTATTACAGCATCACCTTTACTCCTCATTTTAATCGTCATTTTCTGTCTTCTCATATAGTTTCTGATAATGCTAATGAGATAGTCATTTATATCTTCCTTGCCTACTTATTCTTATGAAATTTTCACTTTCTCTCCTGTAGACAAAGATAAATTACGCAGAGCACTTTCTTCTATTAAATCGAAAATCATTGGTTGTGATGATGTAAGTAGGCTAATGGTTTCGCACGTGTTGGATACTGTTTTATCTTTTCTACTCATATCATTAACTTTTCGTTCACGAATGATGCTTTTCCAACTCTCTGGAGTAAAGCTCTAATTATTTCTATTCCTAAATCCACTGATTGCAGCGCTATATCCAATTTCAGACCAATTTCTACCCCGAATTATCTCTCTAAGGTTCTGGAAGCTGTTGCTCATAAGCAGATTTCTGTTTTGTTTGGTTTCCACCCTGATTATTCTACAAACTCTTCTCAAGGTGACGGAAGATATTCGAGAGGGGATGGAAAAATCAAAACTGACCATTCTCATCTTAAGTGATTTTTCTAACGCATTTAATTCTGTTGATCATGAAATCTTGTTAGCTTTTCTTTGTCATCATATCTTCGAGAGCGTCAACAGGCTATGCGTACTGGACATATACTATCGGACTTGTGTGATGTGTCTACAGGCGTTCCTCAAGGCGGTATAATCTCTCCTCTTCTGTTTTCCATTTTTATCAATCAAATCACATTAAATCTCAAGTGCTCTTACCATTTGTATGCCGATGACCTGCAGTTAAATGTGCAATTGGAAGCCTCAAATATCTTTAATGCTATCTCATTATTAAATGACGACTTGAAATACATTTCCAAATGGTCCAATGTGTATGGCATAAACGTGAACCCGTCTAAATGCCAAACGTTAATTTTAGCTAGCCCAAAATTATTATCTAAATTAGATGTTCCGACTCTAACAACAAATATGTTTATTAATGTCATACCATTCTTTTCCCGTCCAAAAAACCTTGGTCTATATTTTCTTGTATGGTTCCTCTTGGTTGCTTCACATGACACAAATATATACAAATGGAGGAGAGTGGCTACTGGAACTGAAAACTACTGGAACTCTGCGATTTCTATATCGATTAAAAAACTTTGTTTTCACCAATACTGAGATTTTACTTGTATTCATTCTACTGATAATTAATTACGTCGATGAGTAGTGCTCAAACCTTTCTCAGCATCATCGTTGGTGGAGCCACGTGTCTAAGGCTGCCGAAGTCTAGTTCCCCGGTCGAACCTTAAACCTATTACGCGAGATATTAATCTAAGTGGACTGTATCTACTAAATGATTCTACGCTTATATAACGTCGACTATAGCGCGCGGTACAATGCACTCGCTCTTCCTTTAAACTAAAACTATTATTTTGCCAAATCGATGAAAAAGAATCCTGCCTGTGTCATGTGTGACGTGCGTCAATCAAACACGGTGTTCTGGCCAGTACTGAATTTATTTTAATTTTACAATTATCATTACATCCTTCTCCCTCAAATTTACAAATAGTTTCCTTCGCAAAGAATTTACTTATCGGACATAGGTACACAGTAATTATACTTAAGTAATAAAATCATTAAACACCAACATTAGTAATGTAAAAATTAAATACTGAAATAATCCTACATCTTCCTTCTTTTTTTTTTACACACACCCAGTTGTTTGCATATCTTTATAAGATGAACCATGATGCACCAGTTTATGTTGTTTGTCCATATCTATTAGGTGGTTTCACTGACCTCCCGGATCGTGTAATATAATTATTATTAACAGTATTTTCTCTATATGTTGAGTACATATTTTGGTTGTTATAAGATACACTGGCATTAACGTCATCATATTCGAAGTTATAGTTAGGAGTGTCGTGTCTGTTTGGCGAATCTTTTATTATATGTTTCCTATTTCTAACTATTTTACTACCAGTAACTAATTCAATTTCATATGAGCGGTCTCTTATTTTTCTTGTAATAATCCCGGATATCAACTTTCGTTTATTTACGTCTAGTAACACTTTTACATTCTGCCCGACATTTAATTTTTGCAAATTTTTTGCATTGCGATCATAATACATCTTCTGTTTTAGTTGTTTTTCTTTTAATTTACTTAAAATATTTTTTTGTGTTTTAGGTTTTAAAAATTTTGTAGACATAGGTAATATACTTCTCAATTTTCTACTCTGTAATAATTCCGCCGGAGAAGGCAAGTTTTCATCTAAAGGAGTGTTTAAATATTCTAATAAAGCCAACCTATAATCCTGCCTTTCCGCGGTAGACTTCAGAATTATATTCTTTATTGTTTGAACGGTCCGTTCAACTTGTCCGTTTGATAGGGCGTAACGCGGCGATGAAGTTATGTGTGTGAAATACCATTCTGATGAAAACTGTTTAAAATCACTCGATGTAAATTGTGGACCACAGTCAGTCATGACTATATAGGGTATACCCTGTCTGCAAAATATATTTTTTAAAGATGTAATAACAGAAAATGAATGAGTTGACTGCAATTCGACCAATTCAAAAAATTTGCTATAATAATCAATTAATAACAAATAATTTTGGTCTTTAACTTGAAATAAATCTACTCCTATTTTTGCCCACGGTCTATCCGGTATTTCATGACATCGTAATTGTTCCTTTTGATTATTTCGTCTAAATGATAAGCATATTTGACAATTTAACACCATATTTTTTAAGTCATTATTTAGCCCTGGCCAAAATAGAATTTCTCTCGCTCTTAGTTTGCATTTCTCAAGACCCATATGACCTATATGAAGTTTGTTCAAAAATTCTTTTCTTAATATTTTAGGAACAATAATTCTCTCATTTTTCCAAACTAACCCATGTGCAAAAGATAAATCCTCTTTATAGTTCCAATACGGTTTAATTATATCATCCACTTCTCCTTTGACACTTGGCCAGCCTTTTAGCACATACTTCTTTAATTTTATTAATTCGTTATCAGTTTCCGTGTATTTTTGCAATTGCACAAACTGAACGTCTGTAATGTCGTCGGTGACTCTTGAGACGGCCTGTCGTTGTACCGCACACACCTCATCATGCAGCGAATCGGAACTCGGATAAAGTGCGCTTAGCACTGTCGGTTCGTATGCACGTGATAACGCATCGGCTATGTACAAGTGTTTGCCCGGTTTATATACTAGTTTGAATGTATAACGCTGTAATCTTAACAACATCCGCTGCAAACGTGCTGGTGAATCGACGATGGGCTTTTTAATAATGCTCGCCAGAGGTTTATGATCTGTTTCTATCGTAATATCAGTTCTACCATAAATATAAGCGTGAAATCTCTCGCAAGCAAATACACAAGCATACAATTCTTTTTCTATTTGTGCGTATCTTTGTTCAGCTTTGTTTAACGCTCTTGACGCGTAGCATACCGTTAAACCATTTTGCATTAAGCACGCGCCCAAACCACTTTTGCTCGCATCTACCGATATAATCACAGGAATATTTAAATTATAATACTGTAATACAGGACTGCTGGACAAACAGGTTTTCAGTTCTTTTAAACATTTTTCATGATTTTCGTTCCAATGCCACTCAGTGTCTTTTTGTAAAAGTTCTCTAAATAAGAGTGTGTTGTTTGATAAGTTTGGAACAAACGTACCTATATAAGTTACAAGACCTAATAGTCTTTCAATATCCTTCTTATTTTGAGGTTTTGGCATATTAAGTATTGCTGATATATGAGAATCGTCAGGATATAACCCCTTTTCAGTTATTTTATGACCTAAATATTTTATTTCCTTTAAACCAAACCGGCATTTGCTTTTGTTCAACTTTAAATTAATCTTTCTACACCGTTCCAGAACTTTTTTAAGTCTCCTATCGTGCTCTTCTTTGTTGGAACCGAAAACCAATAAATCATCAATATACATGCATACCCCTTCAATATCATCAAAATTTTCATGTATTTTTTTGTGAAATACTTCTGAAGCCGAACAGATCCCATATGGCATTCGCAAAAATTTGTACCGACCAAAAGGAGTATTGAACATACAATAATCACTGGTGTCATCTAACTGTACCTGCCAGAACCCTGATGACGCGTCTAGTGTACTAAATATTTTTGCTCCTGATAGTTTTGAGACAATTTCATCAAGAGTTGGAAGCCTAAAGTGTTCCCGTCGAATGGCATTGTTTAATTCTTTAGGGTCTAAACAAATGCGTAAGTCGCCGTTGGCTTTTTTAACTATTGTTATGCTATTGACCCAGTCAGATGGGCCCTCAACCTTAGAAATAATTTGCTGTGACTCCATTTCATCCAATTTTCTTTTAAACTCATCCCTAATTGCGAATGGTAGCTTTCGTGGAGCATGCACTACGGGTACACTATTCTGCTTTAAGCGTATTGTATACTTACCCGGTAAACATCCTAAGCCCTTAAATACGTCCTCATAATCTTTAATAAATAACGGTTCATTATTTTTATCCTCTTGCACAGACATGACACGCCTAACCACGTCCAATTCTATACATGCGTACTTGCCTAGTATAGGAATAGAGTCTACGTCAACTACAATAAATTCCAAAATATACAAATTATTTTTATAACTAACCCGTAAATTTATTTTACCAACTACGTGTATATGGCCACCCGAGTAACTACTCAGTTTTGTACTACTTTTCAATACATCGTGTTTTGTAATCCCTATACTTGATAAAAATTTTATAGGCAAGACATTGACATCCGCACCGGTATCAATTTTAAAGCATATTTGTTTATGATTAATTAATAAATTTACATTCCAGTCAATATGGCTTTCTAATAAATTTATTACCTGTTCATCCGATTCTTCTATATAATATACATCACACACTCGTGCAAAATGATTCATCTTTGAACAGCGTACACACCGTTTACCAAATGCAGGACACTCGTATTTCTTATGTACATTCCCGCAATTAATGCACTTGTCCTTTAGCGGGGTATAACCTTGGCGGTATGGTGGTGCTGGTCCGCTCCGCCAGCCGCTCCAGCTGCCGCTCGCGCCCGTAGCGTGCGCCGGGCTCCGCCAGCTGCCCGTACTCGAGATGGCTCCGCGCGCTGCACCCTTGTTGCCCCGACCCCGATTGTCACTTGGTTCATTTCTTTGGTTATCCCGTGATGGGTTTAAAACTTTATGTACGTATATCCTCTCTTTCTCTATTCAAATTTCTGACCTCATAAATTGGCTCTTCACGTCTTATATTTTCCGAGTGAACCTTCGAAATTATCGCCGCACGACATATGTCCAATGCAGTTTTTAATGTTAAATTATCTTCCCTTAATAAACTTTCCCGTATACTCGCACTAGTCACAGCACAGACCAGTCTATCCTTTATTAGACTATCAGATAATTCTCCAAATTCGCATGTCTGAGACAATTTACGCAACTCAAATACATATTGATCGATCGTTTCATTTTGTTTTTGATCTCGTGTGAAAAACTTATGCCGCTCAACGGTAACGTTTCTTGTAGTTTTAAAATGTTGGTCTAGTGTTGTTAAGACACCCTCAGCTGTTGCGTATTTTTCCGAAGACTGGTCTAAAATGTCTCGACACTGTTCTCTAAGCACATGTAGTAATATATTTAGTTGGATGGATACATTTTTCTTATCAATCTCGCAGGCTTTACAATATATAATATAACTATTGCGCCATTTTGTCCAACTTTCACTTAAACTTCCAGAGGACGAATCAATTGCATTTCTATCAAAACAAAATGGAGGTGGCGGCGTTAAGACACTTTCCATTTTTAATACGTGCACTCGTAATTATTACTATTACACCAATAATAAACGAATTAATGTTATTAAATTATAATATATTTATCTCATTAATAACAAATCTTTGCTCCATTTTAAAATTTAAATTACCGACTGCGCCATGTCATGTGTGACGTGCGTCAATCAGACATGGTGTTCTGGCCAGTACTGAATTTATTTTAATTTTACAATTATCATTACAGCCTGATTAGGAGAAAACAAAATTGGAGCGGGTTAAACAATTATATCAAGCAGGCAGTATTATTAGGAATATTGACTCACCGGGGTTTCTTCTAATCTGTTGAGCACTATAGCTGCGACTTCTGGAACTTCTTCTGGAACACTCCGGAGAGAGGCGGTGCGCGACTATATCTCACACGAGGTGAGGCGGGTTTCCTGGAGCTCGACTGCTTCCAGGCTAAAGCGGTTTCTACTAGCGGTGTGGTTCCAACAACGAGCGCGGCGGGAAGAGCCTGCGCGTCGGTCGCGCGTGCCTTATATATCTTCGGTTCCGATGATTACGTGACATTCTAGAATCATCTTCTTTCCCCTTCCACCCCACCACCCCGATGTGTCGATAGGAGGGTATGAATGATATCGTTTGGAAAGGGATAACGATTCGGCAAGTCAAACTAAATACCTACCGTCAAAATAAATAAATACGAATGGTTTTCCGCGCAACCATCTCCCCGCCCTTGAAGGATTTCCTTCAAAATTAACTAAACAACTAGAGCTAAGATCAAACTAACAAATAACTAACTAACGCTAAGATTACCTTAATTCAACTACAATTTCTAATCTAGAAAGCTAATTTAAATTATGGAAGAGGCAAGGGGCACAAACGGACAACAGGACGCAGGTAAGACCCAACCGACGCTTAACGCGAGCTATCCTAATTAATCCGTCGGAACCGGGAAAGACCTCTTCGACAATTCCTAACGGCCAGTGGAGAGGCGGCGTATTCTCTTTGGTGAGTACAACTACAGTTCCTACAGCTAAAGGCTCAGTTGCTGTATTCCATTTTTGCCGAGACTGCAAAGTATGCAAGTATTCCATCCTCCATCGTTTCCAAAACGATTGCACTAACCGATCTAATAATTTGTGGCGTGCGGAAATGCTAAGTCTGTTCTCATCCATATCTGCGGCGGGCAAATACTTTAAAGGCGTTAAATTCAAAAAATGTGCTGGAGTTAGAGCCAGCGGTTCCGAGGGGTCACTAGACAACGTACGACAAAGTGGGCGGCTATTCATTACGCATTCAATTTGAGCGAGCACCGTACTTAGCTCTTCGAAGGACAAAATTTGATCTCCTATTACTCATTATAAGTGATTCTTTAGGCTCTTAATATTAGTCTCCCAATTGCTCGAAATCTCGAAATCTTTTAAATGCACCCATAAAGCCTGCTGTGCTTAGATCACCAACGAGTTCTATATGCACCGCTCGAGTAGTTAGACATACGAAAATGCAGACGTAAGCCTTTGTGGATCTTATACCACGCCCGCGAGTGAGCGTGACCTTAAACGCACCAGCGAAATCAGACCCGGTGTGCGTGAAGGGCTTTACCGATTGTATTACTCTACAAGATCTAAGTTCCGCCATTTCCGGAAATGACGGCTTGGGGCGTGCCCGAAAGCAAGCTATACATCTGTGCACCCGATTGCGTATTAAACTACGTGCAGAAAGAATCCAATAATTCTGACGTAAAATCGACATCAACAAGTCGGGGCCAGCGTGCGAGTTCAATTTATGATGGTAATCGACTAATAAGTTCATGATATGGTCTTTACGCGGTAAAACTATAGGGTCCCGTTGGTCGAAACTCAATTGCGAGTTGGACAAGCGTCCACCTACCCTTACAATCCCATCCTGTAAAAATGGCTTAAGGCGTTGAAAGGCGCGACTACAAGCTCTATTCGATTGTAATCTTGTAATTTCTTCAGAGAAGTGCGCACGTTGAAGTTCACGTAATACTAGCGACTCGGCATAGTTGTAATCGGATGCTAAGACATACGAACGTGGCGGTAAAGCTTCGCGAATCGACAAACGAAAATTACGCTTCGCAATAATTTCGACCAAGAGGACAAGCGGTTCGCCAAAGCAATGATTGGAGAAACCTCGCTCGAAACGTTCGCCACTAGAGCGTGTCTCTTCTCTTCCGACGGTTGTGACACTGACGAAGGTTCGAAATCGGTTATTGGCCATTACGAGGGATCCAAGTGAACCCAAGAGGGTCCATGGAACCAAAGCGGGTGGTCCATTATTTGCATCGGGGTGAGTCCACGGGATAGACAATCGGCGGGGTTTTCCGTACCGGACACGTGATAAAAGTTCCGCGTTTCTAACTCGTCTTGGATCTTGGCCTCTCGGTTCGCGACAAACGTATCCCAACGGTGGGGTGAAGAATGAACCCAGCATAAGCCGACGGTGGAGTCGGAAAAGGCAAATATCCTTTCTATGTGAACTCTATCCTTACATGCGCTGATAACTGCGGTAATAAGCTTGGTGAGTACTAATATTGCGCAAAGCTCTAAGCGCGCCAGAGAGACAACCTTACGGGGGGAGACTCTCGACTTAGAACTAATGAGGCTAATCGAATTTCTACCATTATTCTGGATGTGGAAATATACAACGCCCCCGTAAGCCTTCTCGCTGGCGTCTGCAAACTCAACGACCGTTATGACGCTATTTCTATCGACGTTTATATGACGCGGTATTTTAACTTCTCTTAGTAAAGGAAGTTCCCCTCCAAAACGCTGCCACAACCGAACAATACTGTCAGGCGGCGAGTCATCCCAGTCGCATTCAAATAACCAAAGTTGTTTAATCAAAAGCTTAGCGTATAATACCACCGGAGCTACGAAACCCATGGCGTCCCATAATCTAGCAACGCATGACAGTATTGTGCGCTTTGTGCATTTCTCTACGGGCGGATTTACCTTAAGGCTAAACACGTCGGACTCTGGTGACCAACACAGACCGAGCACCTTGTGTGTATCAGAATCATCGAATTCCATTTTCGCCGAAAGACGGTGTGATAGTGGGATTGTATCTAAAACCGGACGCGAATTACTAGTCCACTTCACAAGATCGAATTGACCCGATTTCATGAGCTTTATAACCTCGGCGGTGGTTAGGGTTGCTTCCTCCACGCTATCGACCGAGTACACAAAATCATCCATATATAATCCGCTCTCAATTGCCCTCTTAGCTTTAGGATAAGAGGGACCTTCATCGTGAGCGAGCTGTCTCACCGTGCGTAACGCATGAAATGGGCTCGACTTTAAATCGAAACAAACGCGGTTAAATTGAAACACCATTAGAGGTTCCTTTGGGTTGAAACGATATAAAATGCGTTGGAATCTACGGTCGCATTCACGGACCCCTATGCAAAGAAACATTTGGCGAATATCGGCGGATAGTGCTATACTAAACAAACGAAAATTGGCTATTATATTAAATAAACTGCCCTGTAAATTTTGCCCACTATAGAGGATATCGTTAAGCGACAGGTGAGTGCTAGTTTTAGCACTAGCGTCGAGCACTACACTTAACTTAGATGTAAGTTTGTCCTCCCTAATGACCCCGTGGTGTGGTATGAAATACGACGGTGTGTCTTCGTAGTTATCTAATTTCGAAGCCACAAGTGATATGTAACCTTCTCTTATATATTCGTTAATGACGCCGTCGTAACCTTCCTTTAACTGAGGTGAAGCGAGCATCCTACGCTCCAAGCTGTAGAAACGTTTTTCCGCCATTTGACGCGAATCGCCGAGAGATAAAACATCTCCTTTAAAGGGTAGCGCTACACTATATCTACCGTCGCGATCACGAACGGTCGTGCGGACGTAAATTTCCTCGCATAACCTGTCATCTGAGCTAGCTATGGGTGGGACGTTCACCTCCTCCATCTCCCAAAATTTGCGGACTAACGACTCGAGCGGTTCGACAGCCATACCACAATAAGAGGTTGCCGAAATACTATCTATGATGGGGGCGGAGCCAATGATAACATAGCCCAATACGGTTTCCAGTGCGTAAGGCGCGGTATGCGAGGAGTTGCCCCTGACCTTATTGTTTAACAAAAGATGAGCCAAAAGCGATGCTCCAATGAGCATGTCTATGTTTCCAGGAACGGCGTAAGTGTCGTCCGCCAGAGTCAAATTCTTAAATTCAATCATTGCCGAGGTGTCAACCGAAACGGTTGGCAACCGTTCAGTGACCCTATCTACTACTAGTGCATTTATATCAAAGTTAACATTACGATCTATCCGAGAATAAAATTTTAAATTTATATATCCCTGTGTCGCTTTACTAGTACCTCCGATGCCTTTAATTACAGGACATGAAAGTGACCTATTTATTACTAAGCCTAAGCGCTGACAACATTGTCGCGTTATAAAGCTATTTTGGGCTCCGCTGTCCAGCAGTGCACGGACGCTTTGTTCGTTTCCACGCGAATCCCTAACCAAAATACGTGCCGTACCCAGTAACACGGTTGAAGGAGGTTGTGCTCCCATATTTGCCAATGAGCACAGAGCGACTCCTCTTGTTTGTCTATCTCTATTTAGATTAATGGTTGACTGGGAGAGAATGCCTTATGAAATTAAGTCCGCCATATGTACAACTTTATGCATGAATGTTTAAATAAAAAAGGTTGACTGAAAATCCTGAATTTCAACACCCACTGTAGATTTATAGAAAAATCTCTACACAGATCTAAGATTTTTAGTACTACAATCTCCATATTGCCTGTTTAACCTAATGAATGGTTATATAGCAACACGGGCCACCGGTGGATCGAAGGGGAGTAGCCATAGCGTTTTTTCCCAATATAGAAATGTCTGTCATTTTTTGCGGGGGAAAATCTGCGCACACAAAAACAATCATCTATCGTTACGAAACTCACATAGCACACACACACACACACACACACACATACACACACACACACACACACACACACACACACACACACACGCGCACACACACGCGCACACACGCACACACGCACGCACGCACTTCCACAGGTCGACCGTCGTGGCCAAAGTCTTCGACGGTTTCTCTCCCGAGGCGAAACTCTTTCATCCAATTTTTCACTGTGCTATAGGAGGGGGCAGACTCCTTATACACGCCATCCAATCGTTCTTTTATTTGGGCAGGGGATAAACCTTCTTTAAACAGAAACTTTATGACACTTCGATACTCAGTTTTCGACATTTTGAAAAAATACGCGACTCTCGTTATTCAAATGCCTGTTAAACTAAAACTAAGCATTTCATGTCGATGCATGTTTCTTATATTAAGTGCACGATAAACGTACTATTTAATGCAACACAACATGTAGCGACATGTCGCGTTGAACTATATCAGGCCAGTTCATTATGGGACCGCCTGGTAGCTGGCCCATTTTCACTACTGGTTGCTTATCTGTTAGGCCTACGTCGGTTTCTCCAGTACCACTGCGTTTAATATTAGTACTAACATATCTGAAGGCACGGTAGTGCCCCCGCCAAGTCGAGCAAAAAAGCGGCACGGCCGTACCATACTTTTCACGAAGCAATTCAGGCCATTTTCAACCCCCAATAACTTCGTAGTGGATAAAACTAGAAGTCTGAATTTTCAATAACCAAGTAGGAATTGCATAAACATGATATATTTCAAAGTTTCTTAATTTTGTCACTCACTGACTGACCGATCATCAAAACTCTAAGACACTTCTAGCAGACATAGAGGCTTTAAATTTGGAATACAATATGGATTTACTGTATAAATTAAGGAAAAACTAAAATATTTTTTAATTAGGTCCAGTTTTCTAGATACACCAACTGCATAAATAACTTTGTAATATCATATAAATATATAGAATTACAAAGTTACGTTTGCAGTGTATGAATCAGTGTACTTGTATATGTATAATAGATGTAGATAGGTATGTTGTTGGTATTCAAGAAGTAGAAGGTACCGGAAAGGAAAAAGTAAGACTATCTACAAAAAGAAATAGATGCCATCAAAAACATAAATTGTAAAAAAACTAAGTCTCGCAACTCAATTCTTCTACCGTAAAAAGTTATTATATTAAATTAGATTGCTTAGTGCGATACACAATGTATCTCACAAGTAATACATATTATATTAAATTAGATTGCTTAGTGCGATAGCGAAGTCAATATATATATTTAAAACATAAAAGATTTTTAACATTGACATTTCTTAACGTTCAGCTTTCTAACTGGCGTGTCTTCGAGTATATAAATTTATACATTTCCGCAGTATCGATGATGTGTTTGTATATAGTTCCATTCTGGAAGCAATTCTTACAAACGATTATGTGGTTTTGTGTTTCTTGGTTTTACTTTCCGAGGCACAGGGTGTTGTAACACCGCTAACATCCTGACTCCGAGCTGTCAAGAAGGATTTTCTGTCAGAAAAACCCAATTTTTCAAAAAAATAACAATAACTCCACACTACAATATTGTAACAAGATAAATGAATATTTGTAGGCCGTAATATTCTTGCATTGCATTGAAATTATTATTCATTAATTCAATGCTGCTTATCAAAAATCCTCTGCTAAACATAGGCTCTTCTATAAATTGCCTTATAGGCCGGATGATGCCTTTGTTTGCTATAGTTGCTAAGCCTGGCAAGTAGGTTGGCAACTGTTTTTTTTTAACGTTTGCTGTTGTTATCGGCAAGATGTAGCATATCTCCTGCTATATTTCTCCCTGTTTATTTTTTACGCTGCCACTTTACAGTTAGCCTTTTCAGCAATACTATTTTTCCTATTTTTCCTCTCCTCCAATTGTTCCCAATATTTCTAACATGTGGTGGCCGTGACTCCATTTTGTACCCTATGGGATTCGTAAGATGTGAATATGAGACATGCTAAAAATATCTTATGGCTTTCGACAGATGACGGTATAACAATAACTTATACGCCAGATGTAAAATACCCAGATCAATCGAAAACTACAAGACCTTCTAGGCCTCGTGGTCTCCGATAATAATTTCGATAATAAATTATGTAACACTAAGAATTTCTCCTGTTACGTGATATTCTTTAACATATATCAAATGTAGGTGAAAACTTGGCCCTAGCCAAACGCTTCGTCTCAGCGTATCGAATCTTTTATATAATTAACCTTAGATAATCTCTAGCTTCTAAGTCTCTATTTTCTAAGGGAAAGAAAGTTGAAGTACTTAATTCGATAAACTTGATAAATTATATTTTCATTTAAAAGTTATCTATCATTATATTTATGTAATGTCAAATTTATTACTTGTAGGTATTAGTATTACTAATCTTGATGACAGGTCATGTGAGCGACGCCGACGGAATAACAGCGCTGCAGCAATAATGCTGCAGCATAATGCTCAGTCTGTGACCTTTGGCTTTGACTAATATGACTTGTGTGTATTACTATACTATCTGTGCCTGATGACTGCTCATAAGCTTGTAATAACAGTGCTGCAGTATGTGTGTGTATTAGTGTATTTTAAGGCGATGAATAAAGCTTCCTTCTTCTTTCTTCTTTATAAATAATCGCAATGTCAAATTTCTTAACTTATATGTAGTAGTAGAACTATGCCTTATGACTGCTCGTAAGCTTGTAAGAGGAGCCGAAGGAATAACAGCGCTGCATAATTATGAGTCGGTGGCCTTTTCATAGCTGCCATTCAAAAAATTCATTATTTTATATAAAATTCTCGTACATTTTATGTAGGTACGTGTATTTTTTGTAGGGATGAATAGTTTCCAAATGGCTACAAAACAAGAGGTTGTTTCTGGGGCAGACCGAATCACCTTTACAGTCAGCCTCTTTCGTTGTGTACCAATCATTGTGTGTGTTTTAATCTGAGTTTGTAAGTCGAAACTAAATAAAAAACTTGGTTTTTGAAATGTTCACAATTTATTGTAAAATACCATTGACCGTATTTTCAACATTTTATTTTAATTTATAGTGGAAGTTGTTTTGTTGTTCCTTCCGAGACTATAAGGTGGTTCAGCGTTTGTGTTGAAGAAGTATAAGCCGGATGCGCTGAAATTTTAAAATGTTTAAGATTTTATTATATTCTTTACCTAAACTTATTCTTTTGTTTACATATTCCATTATATGTATTTTTCAACATATTCTATTTAAAATTATTTAATTACGAACTAAAAGTAAGTTAGACCTTTTAAGCATGTTGAATATGCAGATTAATATATATATATATATATATATATATATATATATATATATATATATATATATATATATATATATATTGGCAAAGTACCACCGACTGACTGACTCATCTCGAGATATTTCTATACCTACAACCGATTTGACAACTACCCCATATCATCCCGTGGTTGAAGTAAGAGACGATTAAGGGTAAAGAAACAGGAGTTTTATATATTAATAACAACTTGAAATAATAAAAAATAGCTACTATGACGACACTTCTGTACCTATAAGGTATAGTTACAAATAAATGGCTTTCAAAACAATCATAAAATAATAGATACAATAATCTTCCTCTTATTTTTTTGTTATTAATCTATAAAAGTCCTCTTTGAACATTCGCCTCTTATAAAGATTAATATTAATAACCTATTAATATCTTTTTATTATCTATAAACACTGTTTTTGTTCCCAATTTACAAAAACTTTTTTATTAAAATGACTGCTGCCAAAGCCCATTTGATTGTTACTATTAGTATATAAGCTCCTTTTAATATTAACAAAATAATAAAACGTTACTTAAATCGTGATTATATTTTTATTGCTAGCTGGAAACTATGGAAACCTTAAAATAATGTCTCAATCCCACGAGATCACGTTGATTGCGAGATTGTCATTATTGGTGTCGTGAGATCTCGACTTGATGAAAATCTCACGAGATTGCATTCCATCATCCTAATTCTTGCTTATTCGTATCCATCTTTGTGCTTAGTTTGCGATACCGTCGTTGATTTAAGTGATGTATCAGAAGATACACTCTATCTTGTAAACAAATAATTCGTGTCATTCCACGAATGATAGTTCCAGGATATCGACGAAACGAGTCGAATATTCGAAATAAGATTGTTGGATACGTTGAGTGGTATGTACAGTTTTCGTCAAAGAAAACGTGACAAAATTAAAATAAAAAAGAAAGTATGGAAGTGTTTCGGTACCCGCGCTTGGACATATAATACGCGGGGTATAAGGAATCGATACTGTTTCGCTTGAACGGATCATGTAACGACTGGTCGGTCGTTGAGAGATTTACATTGTAATTTTACTATTGATTGGGCAAACATTATATATTAAATTCTTTGTTTTTCATATGATGACATCCTAGCTGTTTCACCATAGCTACATCGCATATGTACTATCGGAAATTCACTAGGAAATAGGAATGATAAAAAGTTATAAATTGAAAAAATGTCTCATAGACTTTGTAACGTCTAACAGATGGTTGTATGCCACCCGGTTCAGTGACGGAAACAGCGTCACAGTTATGAAACTTCTCATACATCGATCATCGCATTTAAATTTAACCGAGGCAAAATTTTACTAATGAAGCGGCCTTTAATCAACAATAGTCTGTTTCAGTGTAAGCAGATAAAAATGATTATATCTGATGAGGTTAAAGGAACGAAGATGGGACAAAGCAACAAAAAGTTATTTTATAAGAAATACTGTCATTGCTAGTAATTTTTTACGATTAATCTACATCAATGATTATTAATAATGTTACTTATATGTTTTATAAACAAATATAAAGAACGGAACTGAAATACGGAATAAGCACTGACCTCGTTAAGGTCGGATGTGGAAGCGTCAGTCGTAAATATTTATCTTATCTTTGGCATTGAATTCTAGCGCATAAGAAATGTGTAGAGAATATCATTACAAATAATTAAAGACCCTAAATTTTATATGGCTAATACCATATAAACTTGCTGTAAAATAATTTTTTTCTCGAAACAGCAAAAAATTATCTTAAGACGGTTCCCCTAGCGAGAGACCTTGAGCGTTCGGTCCCATACAATCCACGCGCTCTCGCTACAATATATCACGGAAAAATACACCCGAATATTGGGAATTATTTCATTTAAAAGAGATAAGCGAACTTAAGAAATTAAATAAAACGTGTAGAATATAGATTTTTAAATTATCTATCCATTAGTGTAATTCACAAATGATTAGAGCATTTCCTAAAGGAAATGCTCTAATCATTGTTGCTAAAGCAACAGATGCATGTAATCAATAATTTTAGTCATTTTTCAAAAGTAGATTTTAAATGTATTCATAACACATAAAAACAAATTAGAACGTGGAATGCGATGATAGGATATCGAACATTAATAAAGTGCTTTTAGATGTAGCTTATTTCTCATAACTAATGAGATAATAGTCTCTGAAAACGCACTTTTGCCTGGTTTTGGTCAGGGTACCGCCTTAAGTGCGATATAACGTGATACATATCAGCGCGAGGTAGTTGCGTTATCGTTACCATTATAGCATATAAAATTTCACTTCTGAAGATATGTCTCCTCCATAGATTGCCTCACAGAGAGATATTTGCCATATTTGCCACGCTTGGCAAGCGGGTGGGCTGAACGAAGACAATGATGCCCACTTCCTGATTTGTTTCCCCCTGTCGCCCCGTATGAAACCCACGAACATACGTACGTATAACACCACGTATACATATGGGGTGCCTAGTGGTTATTCTACTACATAAATAATTCACTGCTAGGTAAAGGCCCCTTTTATTTCCAGTTCTAAGCACTCACTTATACTACAGTTATCCTGCTCGGGTCTCGAAGTTTGGTTTGTATTAAACAGGGCAAATTACTTTTTTACTTTGTACATCTACTTGCCTTTATTCAAAACGTAAAAGCGGTATTTAATGTTAAGTGGTCGACAGTTCTTTTTCTAGAATAGTAAAAGAAATGCAATTGCAATTTCGCTGTGGCCATGTACCATTTGGTGAACTGCAAATTAGTTGTCCCCACAAAATCGCTTCTTATCTTCTCTTTATCGGAATTTTCTATTAGACACCCATTTTGTCAAGTTTAATGATTGAGGTAAATTATATTGAAAGATGTCTTATATACATACATATTAATAAAAGATATAAACATATTACGCGATACCTTCGCGTATAAATAGGGTTAACATATTTTGCAAATAGGCTAATTTTACACGCTCATGTGACTAACAGGTATATCTGCTCGTTTATGCAGAAATTGTTAATTCATATTAAACTTACTTTTTAGGCATATACTCGCCAAATAAAACGGCTTCATCGGAACCGACCATGTCACACCATCCTAATATATAGGCTATCCACGAGTAACATTTAGTTCCATAAAAACCTACTTGGGTAGTTATTGACTCTGCGTAGTATGCTGGAGCTCTTGCGTGTTCACAACCCGATTTTGCTATAATAGGAATGAATGTCATAAATCATCGTCATCATAATTACAGCCTTTCACAAGTTCACTACTTAACATAGGCCCTCCTAATGAATGGCCAATTTCATAGATAAGTAATTAAAAAAAATAGGTTGTTTGTCGGTTTTTATAGCCGTCGTGTAGTGGTGACGTGAGGAATCCACTGTTCTATATCATATCGTGGTTCTTGTGAGATGTGACAGAGGGAATAATATCATCTCAAAATATAATAAACCTGCAGTTGCTAATTCGCCTGCCCATGATGACACTCCCATGATGCATCCCATGGGGGAGGCTTACTTTCAGCAGTGGACTTTTGATGATGATGATGAATTAATAATTTAACATTTGTTTTAAATGTTCTATAAACCTACTGGAATAGTCAATATCCACAAATACATATAATTGACCACAGAATAATGATTGATGTCTGTTTCTTTTATTTTTGTATTTTTACGTAAAATACGTTACCTCTACACTACGATTTGCTCACTTATCGTGGGTTTAGTTAGTTTAGTTAAATATCTCAAGAACAAACATCAAGACCCGGAACAATTATTTGTAGGCCATACAAATACTTGATGCGTGCGGGATTAGAACCCGCGGCCCTCAGCGCTACAACTCATTGTTAAGCTATCGCGCCATGGAGCCGCCAAAAGGAGTTAATATATGACTTTAGGTAACACTAAATATAATAAGAAATTTAAGACACATTATTAATCATTTTCTTCATAATTATATTATAAGTATATGATGTCAGGTCCGTATGGATAAAGAATGAGATTAGAAATGGCGGCTCATCGAGCCTATACCGTCAGCATGCACAATAACAATAGCAAAAACCCGCTAATAACGGTATACCCTTATAACGTTATATTATTCGGTTAATTTCGGTTAATTGGAATTTTTCTATTAATGGGAAAATATTTGAAAATAATTTTATATTCAAGTAGGTACATTAATTATTTTAAAATAAAGATTATAAGTAGCGACCCGCACTGGCTTCTCTTGAGTGGGATTTACCAATGTGGCATTATTTAGGCTTAAGATAATCGTTAAAGACGGTTTATTTTATAAATATAGCTCATAAGTTCGCAAAATCGGACTGAATTTGTTTGTAGTTCATGGGAATTCGTTATCATTGATTCAAATGACAAGTTTTACTGAAGTTGTATAACGGACGAAAAACCCATAACGTGAAGCTTTTTTTGTAGTCTTTACCGGCGCGTGTGAGGGCAGATAGCTACAGCGTGTGTTAAAGGTAAATAAAAACGACGCCATTTTCAATTCTATTCTTTAACCGCACGGTTAGTACATAACCTTCTCACTTACTAAAGTCACCGTCGGCTTTGCATCCAGGTTGCGTCATACCACCATTTGCAAAGAAATCAACGTGCCCGCTTATTTCTAGTTTGCCCTTCTGTAATGCATTTGTATGAAGAATGTCGACTAATTTTCCATCACTTGGGTCTATTTTTCTCGTAACATTAGCCGTTGCAAAAAATGGTAACGCTGGATCCAGCCCTAAAAAGTAATATAAAAATATAACCAATAAGCCTAAATGAAGAAACTATACTAACATTTTAAAATTTTCATCATAATATTTTGATTAAGACATTAATATTATCCAATACTCAATTTTATAAAAAAAAAAATTTTTTTCGTCGGTACAGTTGGTACGGTCTTAAACAGTTTTGGAGTGCTGATTTACCATGTGCTAGTAATGATGTCACGAGGATACGAGTATCAGCATGTTATACACTATTAGACGAGACCAGTCCAGCAGACTGTTCCCGCTTATATCTTCTCAACAATGAGGAAACCTGTGCTACATAGTGGAACGAATATAGAGTTCGATTTTTCTGCTTTCGTTTTTCTAATATTACAAGACAGAATATTGACTAAACCTAAAGTTTTTTGATACTCTGTAATCATGACTAAAGAATAATTTGTAACAATAAGGATACAAATATCGAGCTCTCCTAAGTTTGAGGAAGATACCGTAACAGTTTACAGGGGAAATAATATGACAATCTTATTATACAATCACCAAAAATGGTAAGTGAAGTGGCTTTTTCGATATTTTCAACGCAGATAAAGTCTATATTGTACCTAATTATATTTAAAGTAGACCTACCCGTAAGCCGCTCTAATCTTCCAGATTTGATGTTACTGGCTATAAATCCACCGATGTGGGCTCCGAGACTGAAGCCTATGACGTGAATCCTGGACAGGTCAATACCGTGGTTGAATACTATCTCATCAATTAATTGAGCAGAACATTTCCCAATTAATTCAGTATTAAAAGCGGCTTGCACATAACATGGTTCACGTGCAAGAGGATTGTAATCCACTGCGATAATATTGTAATCACAGCATTCTAAATACGCTGAAATTTGTAAGAAAATAACAAAAATAAAGTATACGTCACAGTGGGTAAAGTAAAAGTGTTCTCCGGTTTTGATGGAAGCATTCACTTTCAAATACTAACGACTCTAATCGACTACCCAGGAGTTATAATGGGGGTTTCAAGGGTTACACGCAAACATTACCTTTCGCATAAGCAATATAATTAAATATTTTTCATAGCAGTAAAGGTGGGAAACCTAGCATATATTCTAGCTAGTGGTAAGTGTACAGGCTGTATCTTTATTCTTTTCTATAGGCTATATGTATATTATTAATAAAATTTATTTTATATTATCTACATTACTGCAGTCGTAATTTACGTGTTGTTGTAAAAATAAACTTTATTTCTATTTTAATTTTTTTATGATTTGTACTATTTTTTGTGTTCTTTAGTTTACCTCGCACTTAGTCCATACTACACAAACGAAGACTTGTAACAGTGATCTGTAGCAATGTTGATGATGATAATAAACAAGTAAATGAAGTGCCTATTCAGATTTCTAACTAGAAAAGACACCGATCTAGAAAGTGTCAACGATGCAGAATGTTTTATTTATGTAAACAATACAATAACATAAACTATTGAATAAAAAGAAAAAAACTTTTTATTCAATAGCTTATGATTTCATTTTAAAACACGTTACTATAAAAGTATCTTACTTAATTTGTCGTGGATTTTCCAGCACACGACGTTATGCAAAACAGTGCAGCGTTAAGTAATAAGTATTTTGTACGAGTACAATCTTTATTGACTAAAAATATTATGATTTATTTTGTTCTCTTCTTTGGATCCAAATTGCAAAAGGTTCAAAAATTTAAACATATTATCTATCACATATGTTGAGTGTAGAGATATCTCTATAATATATAATATTCCGGAGAGCGTTCGTAATTCTTCTCCTGCGATACGGCTTCACCGATTTTGATGGAAATTAATGATGAAAGTAGTTACACCTTTAAGGTTCTAGCTATAGTTGGATCTGATAAGTGGCGCAGTGGTCGAGATCCATAAATCACCCCTGCGAAGCCGGGGTGGATCGCTAATATATCATCAAATATTATACAACTTTCCTTTTTATTCTTCTTACCACGTAAAACAAACTTCAGGGTATGAACCTCCCATGTGGATGAAGGACTTGGCTTAGTCGACAGAGTTTTCAGGCAGATTAGCGATCACAGTATTACACTTCTTGAATCTTTAACACTGCTTCCGATTGCCGGTTTTGATTCTTTACATCTGACGTTAACAAGAGGGTTATAAGGAAGATATGGAGATTTTTCTTGTGATGAATTCTAGGACACCGCCACAATACGACCATATACGTCCCACAATCAGGCACAGGATTCCCTGATTTCTGAAAGTATTATGGATTAATAAGTCCGATGCGTATTGCAGGACCTCACACGTTCCTGACATATTTTAATGCTCCGACATGCGGGTCTTCTAACGGCGTTTTACTTCACCACCCAGCACGTGTTAAACCAGTATGTATTTAAAATTGCGGTTAATAATTGCATTGGTGTCGGCGAGAATTAAACTCGTGTTGTTCGCATACTGAGAAATTGAAAAACATATAAAGTTGCAAGAAATCGATGCAATCAGATGGTGAGAACTGCTAAACGCCATTATATGAACAAGTGCTTTATTCATCTTCAGCGGATATATAGAATTTTCTTGATACTCATGGATATGGGAAAATACACCATACCCCTAATAGCGTCTCTTTTTCTCCTGACGATTACAATAGTCATTTTTTTCTGATCAAACTATTACTAATATATATATATATAGTACCCGGTTGACCGAGCTTCGCTCGGTAATTTTCGCTCGGTTTTTTTTTGCTTCGTGTCTTTTGGAAATAATATTTAGATACAAATTACATACTGATGAAATACGAATAATATTTTTTTGATCGTAGCGACATAATAGAAAAAACTGAACTGGTTATTTGATTAAAAAATCATGAGTGCTTAAAAAATCATGAGTGCAATTAGTTTAATTTAAATTTTCGTGTGTTTAAAAAATACTAAAAAAAGGGCTCGAAAAAATAGATTTTCTCAAAAAAGAACTTGAAAAAAAATTTAAAAAAAGTCGGTCGGTCGGTCTGGGCTCGAACCATGGTATTACGATTTTGCGACCGCCCAATATACCATTAAGCTATTTGTAATCATTAATAAGCCGTCAAAATTTACCTTCTTATTCTAACGATATTATAGCAGTTTTTCATTGCCTAAAAACACGGACAAAAAGACATTTTCTAAAAATAAATCCTAGCTAGATCGATTTATTGCCCCCGAAACTCCCTGCACACAAAATTTTATGAAAATCGTTGGAGCCGTTTCCGAGATCCCGATTATATATATATATACATATATACAAGAATTGCTCGTTTAATAGTATAGGATATATATATATATATATATATATATATATATATATATATATATATATATATATATATATATATATATATATATATATATTTATATTATATATAGTACCCGGTTGACCGAGCTTTGCTCGGTAATTTTCGCTCGGTTTTTTTTTTGATTCGTGTCTTTTAGAAATAATATTTAGATACAAATTACATACTGATGAAATACGAATAATATTTTTTTGATCGTAGCGACATAATAGAAAAAACTGAACTGGTTATTTGATTAAAAAATCATGAGTGCTTAAAAAATCATGAGTGCAATTAGTTTAATTTAAATTTTCGTGTGTTTAAAAAATACTAAAAAAAGGGCTCGAAAAAATAGATTTTCTCAAAAAAGAACTTGAAAAAAAATTTAAAAAAAGTCGGTCGGTCGGTCTGGGCTCGAACCATGGTATTACGATTTTGCGACCGCCCAATATACCATTAAGCTATTTGTAATCATTAATAAGCCGTCAAAATTTACCTTTTTATTCTAACGATATTATAGCAGTTTTTCATTGCCTAAAAACACGGACAAAAAGACATTTTCTAAAAATAAATCCTAGCTAGATCGATTTATTGCCCCCGAAACTCCCTGCACACAAAATTTTATGAAAATCGTTGGAGCCGTTTCCGAGATCCCGATTATATATATATATACATATATATACAAGAATTGCTCGTTTAATAGTATAGGATACATTATTATTTTTTATCCTCTCTATTTGATTATTGCTGCACCGCCTCCATAATGTCTATCTCTGTTTAGCCTAATGGATGACTTGAGAGAATGCCCTATGGCATTAAGTCCGCCATATGTATTTTTTTGTGCATGAAAGCATAAATAAATTACGTGGTAGAGCCATGCTGCAGCTATATTACTGGTATAGTTGTAGCACGAATGGGTCGGCTTGACTGGGGAAGGACCACGCTCTCACAGAATACCAGCCTAAAATGGCAGCTTAATGCTGCTGTGTTTCGTTTGGTGAGTATAGAGAACCTGAGACCCTTTTTACTGGAAACGATGCATGTTCTAGCAAATGCTATTTCATCCATATCTTCTATGATAGAAAGATATGGATGAAATAACATTTGCTAGAACTTCTCTGTTTATATTCATGGCTCTTTCACTTTTTCTCCTGTTAATGAAGACGAGACACGTAAAACACTTGTCAAATCTAAAACAATTTATATACATATTTTTTTTTCTTTTCTTTTTTTAAAAACGTTACCCCTACACTAAGATTTTTTCTTGTATCGTGGGGGCAGTTTACAAACATAAATTGCACAAGGACAAACATCCAGACCCGGAACAACCATATGTGGGCTATACAAATACTTATTCCGTGCGGGATTCGAACCCGCGACCCCCAGCGCAGCTACTCATTGCTAAGCCACTGCGCCACGGAGTCGTCGAAAATAATTGATTCTGTTTTGCCTGTATTAACTCACATCATTAACTTTTTGTTGAAGTATGGTGCTTTCCCAACACTGTGGCGTAAAATCTTTGTCGTTTCTCTTCCAAAATCCACTGAGTGCGGACTTCTCTCTCATTTTAGACCAATTTCTATCCTGGCTATGGATATCTAAAGTTTTAGAAGATATTGCCCATAATCAAATTTTTAATTTTATTTTCGAAAACGATTTTTTCATTATATCAATCTGGATTTCCCCTGGGATTAGCACAACCACCGCCTTTCTCAAGATTACTGAAAGATATTCAAAAATGTATGGCAAATTAAAAATTAACAGTGTTTATTTTCATAGATTTTTCTAATGCTTTTAACACTGTCGACCACTTTATCATGCTAGCTCTACTCTCTCACCTGAACATCTCGTCTTCAGCCCAGGATTGGTTCTCATCATATTATCAGGGGCGCCAACAGGCCGGGCGTTCTGGCCACAACGTTTCGAATTGGAGTGATGTAATAAGCGGTGTTCCTAAAGGCGGTATTCTTTCTCCTCCTCTGTTTCAATTTTTATCAATCTTATCACATTAAGTCTCAAATGCTCTAATCATCTGTATGCCAATGATCTACAACTAATATTAATAATTTGGCGTTATAAAACGCAGATTTATATTATATTTGTGAATGGTCCACTGTATTTGGAAATAAACGCGAATCCTTCTAAATGTCAAGGGACAAATTAGATATCACCACTTTGCCATTCATTTCGTACAACTACAATACTATTCCATACTCCCACATTTTAAGTATCTCGGTCTGTACATCGATAGCTGTCTTTCATAGAACAAGCAGATCCAGGAGGCAAGCCGCAACGATAAAGAGATTGCAACATTGCAATCTCTTTATCGCCTAAAAATTTTTCTTCTAACCGCCAGAAAATTGTCAATCTCTTAATCTGCCGATAATAAACTACTCGTATTTCGATGTGTGGTACACAGACTTATCTCAACAGCATCTTAGACATTGAATCGTCTCCTCAAAACCTGCCATTACATTTATCTTCTTCTTAAGGTGCCGTCTCCTTGCGAAGGTTGGCAATCATTAGGGCGATTTCAACTTTTGAGACCGCTGCTCTAAACAGTGATCTTGTGCTCTTCCCGAACCACTGGCGCAAGTTCTTCAGCCACGATATCCTTCTGCGGCCAGGCCTCCTTCTGCCTGCCACTTTCCCCTGAATGATAAGTTGAAGGAGTTCATATTTTTTGGTGTTACGCATCACGTGCCCAAAATATTCCAATTTCCTCCTCTTTATGGTTGTAAGTATCTCTGTGACCTTCCCCATTCTTTGTAGCACGGTGGTGTTTCGTACGCGGTCTCTCCAAGAAATTCTTAGCATACGTCTGTACACTCACATCTCAAACGCTTCCAGTTTGTTAGACATGGCTTCTGTCAGTGTCCAAGCTTCTACACCATAGAGAAGTACAGAAAAGACATAGCACCGCGCTATGCGTGTTCGAAGAGAGATACTTAGGTTCCGGTCACAAAGAACTTTCTTCATTCTCGAAAAGGCGTTGCGTGCCTGCTCTATTCTGCATCGTATTTCGAGGCTGTGATCTCCTGTTTCGTCAACCATTGTGCCTAGATATTTGAATTTGGTGACCCGTTCAAGACCCTGACCATTTAGGGATAAAGACGTGATAAGCTCAGGTGTTCGGCTTATTACCATGTACTTCTTCTTATTGGCATTGATGTTAATACCGTATTCAACACTAACGGAAGCCACTGAATCTACTAACCTTTGAAGACCCACAAGACTATCGGCGATTAATATCGTGTCGTCTGCGTACCTAATGTTGCTTAACAATTTGCCATTAATTGATATGTATACATTACATTACATTATATATACATTATATTACATTATTATGTATACATTACATTATAATGTATATATAATGTAATGTATACATTACATTACATTATATATACATTATGTATACATTACATTTATAGTCTTCGTAAATATGACCATATGTCTTATTTTCGTAGTCAGTTTCACTGGCTGCCTATCCGTCAGTGCTGATATGTTAGAATACTCTGCACTCTTTTCACTATTCTGAACGATACTTGTGTTCCTCAGTATTTGAAATCTAAAATTCAGTACCTAGGAGATTCTTGTAATTGTTTTCGACGTTCTTCGGATAATCTAAAGTTTCTAATGCCTTTACACCGTACTGGTCATATGTTCCACTCTTTCGCTCTTACGGCTATAAGACTCTGGAACGAAATACCTTTTGACATTAAAAAGCTGCCAAAACAAGTTCCTTTTCAAAAATAAAAATAAAAAAGTAAAGTTACAGCCTATATACGTCCCACTGCTGGGCTCAGGCCTCCCCTCATTTCTGGGGGAGGGTTTAGGGCAAGGAAGTGTCCGCCGCTCTGCCCAAATGCGTGTTGACGAACTTCACATGTCTTCGAAATATTTTTTTTCTTATTCCTCAGACATGCAGGTTTCCTCACGATGTTTTCCTTCACCGCCGGAGCACGTGGTAAATCAGCACTTAAAATTGCAATTAACAATTTCATTGGTGCCGGCGGGGATCGAACCCGGGTTACTCGCGTTCTGTTATATTTACAGCGAGCGTTAACCACTGAGCTACCACGGCTCTTTCAAAAATAAAGTTCGTGAAAAAATTAGCAAAGCATTGCAAGACATATATATATATATATATATATATATATATATATATATATATATATATATATATATTATTTCTATATTTATGTATTGTATGTTTTTTCATCTTCTTTCGTAATTTATGAAATAGAAATTACGAAAGAAGATGAAAGAGATAGGGAGATAAGTATAGATGAAATAATGAATGCAATGAAAAACATGAAAGTAGGTAAGGCAGCTGGATATGATAGAGTTTCACTCGAAATGCTAAAGGCTGGAGAGGAAGTGGTGGCAGGCCTACTGTACACCCTGTTTAATTTATGTTGGGAACTGAAGCGGGTACCGGAAGACTGGTGCAAAGCCGTGATAGTCCCAGTATATGAAGGAAAAGGGTCGCAGCAGGACTGTAAAAACTACCGTGGCATCAGCCTTCTTAGCATTGTGGGAAAACTGTATGCTAAAGTACTGATTGAAAGGGTCATGAAAGAAACTGATGGAAAAATTTGGGATGTGCAAGCAGGATTTAGAATGGGAATGGGATGTACAGATCAAGTCTTTTCCATGCGCATGATCGCGGAGAAGGTTTTGGCGAAAAACCAAAAAGTTTTTTGTGCGTTCATGGACTTGGAAAAGGCTTATGACAGAGTGGACAGGGATGTGTTATGGCAAACGCTGAACGCATTTAGGTTGAGCGCTGGTTTGATACAGGCATTAAAGTCTCTGTATAGGGACTCGAGTGTTTGTGTTAGAATCAACGGAGCCTACTCGGACTGGTTTGGCATCCATAAAGGTGTCAGACAGGGCTGTGTGGCTTCCCCGTGGCTGTTCAACATATTTATGGACAGTTGTTTGGAAAATTTGAAAGTTGAAGAATGCGGGTTAAGAATGGGTGAGTTAACCATCAAATGCCTTTTGTACGCCGATGATCAAGTCACACTTGCGTCATCGGCGGCTGAGTTGCAAATGATGGTTATATTAATGAACACGTCATTAAAAGAAAGGGGAATGAAAGTGAACGCAAGTAAGACGAAAGTGATGGTTTTTGAAAGAGAAGAAAGCAAAACGGTATGTGAAATAAGAATAGAAGGAGAGTTAATTGAGCAAGTGGATGAGTTCTTATATTTGGGATGTGTATTCAGCAGGGATGGGAGATATGATAAGGATATTGAACGACGAGTGAATGCAGGAAATGAAGTAAATGGGGCTCTACACTCTATTGTAAAAAGTCAGAATGTGTCAAAAAAGCTACGTATGGCAATTCACAATGCTGTATTAGTCCCTATTTTAACGTATGGTAGTGAAAGTTGGGTGTGGCAGAAGAAGCACGAGAGTAGAACAAATGCAGTAGAAATGCGGTCGCTAAGGAGTATGTTAGGGCTGAATTTGAGTGACAGGGTAAGAAACTGTGTGATAAGAGAAGAGTGTGGTTTGCAAGATGATGTTGTCACCAAGATTAAGAAAGGAATACTTCGGTGGTTTGGTCAAGTGGAAGGAATGAATGAGGAAAGAGTGACAAAGCAAATTTATATTGCAGAAGTGAACGGTAGAGTCGGAAAGGGACGTCCTAGGCGAAAGTTTATCGACCATATTGGCGATATATTGAAAACGGGCCTAATTAAGAGTACCCTTAACCCAGGAGGATGTATCCGTAGGTATATGGATGTGGAAAAGGCGAGAGAGGTATGTCAGGATCGTGCTTAATGGAAGTCTGTAGTCTCTGCCTACGCCTCTGGGTGACAGGCGTGAGTGTTTATGTATGTATGTATGTATTTAGGTAGATTTATGTATATATGTACTTCTGTATTCATATTTTTATATTATATGAACATTTGTATGATATATATGTAAAATAAAATACCTTATATATACTCTGGTTTATCCGAACTTCGTAAACATTATTTTCATTATTAGTTTATTTTTGCTGCACTACTTCCGATATGTTTATCTCTGCTAAGCCTAATGGTCGACTGAGAGAGAATGCTTTAAGTTTGCCATATGTACAATTTTACTTTTTGTGCATAAAAGTTTAAATAAATTAAATTTAACGGGAGCAGAGAAAATCCCTGAGCTACTGCGGCCTTAATTATACTAATATTAAATGACAAACGTATCAAATGTATCAAAAACAAGAACACAGTCACATTTAGAACTTAAACACGCTTTGATAATTATATGTTAAATTCGCCATTATTTTTGAACCTAAAATCTTAACAGTCGAATTACCTACTAACGATATCTCGTTAGTAGATAATTCGACAAATTTCCTGTATTAGGTAAGTTTCCAAAACATTTTACGCAACAGTTGAAACAGTTTACCTTACTTACGTATTACTAACACGTGTCTATGATGTCTTTTGTCTTACTAACAATGCGGGTCCCAATTAGGGAAACACGTTATTTTTAAGCTAACCTGGTCGAATTTCCTTGTTTGGCGAGTAATTTCTGTCACCCGTATAGCCATGAATGATAATTTTGATTGGTGCATTGGGAACCCATGGGGCCATTTCAATAGATTTTGGTTCAGAGAATTTTAATTCATGAGGTTTGTCTCGGGTCGCCCTGTAAAGTATCAAATTGTTTTAAGAAAAATTGTATAACAAACATATAATATCATTGCTATATATACATATCAGTGCTAACATTACTAATATTCCAGCTAACCACTTTATTTAACTTTAAAATGCTTTTATTAGAAGTGTTTAACGTATACGACGGTAGTTGAATGGCGAATTCGAAGTCGTGACTTAGGACTACGTTAGTCCACGGTAGCTACAACTACCGTAGTAACGTACCCGTGTAACGTCTTTACTACGTAAACGGGTATATATTATTCTGTGAATACGCGTTACTATTTTCGACACTGCTTATTTTGTAACAATTTATTTCTGTATAGAAAGTTGGTTACTGTATTATGTATTATACATGTGCTACGTTTACAAATTAAGTGAAACAGTTACATGTTTAATAAGTATTTTATGATTATGTTCTTTGTAAAACTTATCAGACTGATATTTCCTTCACAATTAATCCTGGCATTTCATATCATATAATTGTTAATGACGCATTATGTCTTAGTTCGTTCGTCGTTTGAGAAAACAATAAACTCATGAAAGATCAATAAGAATCTAGTGCACACTCTCATCCCATCGTAAATTATTTGTTAGTAAAAAGTATGAAGAGCGAAGATATATACTTAAAACGAGCGAAGAATCATTTATAAATTAACCTTTGGAGAAAGAGTGAAATTTTGAATAAATAAATAAAAATGTCATGTTTTAAACTATACGAGTATACCTACTATGTTCTTTATTTACGCTCAAAGCTGCGTTAAAAATATTTATCTTTTTTTGAAAGTATGAGTGTTTTTTTTCTCTGCAACATTCAGATAGTTACAGTTTTACGGTTCATTTACGTACAAGTCCGAATAGTGATGAGATACATAGATAGCATGCTTAGTTTTTAACGCACATCATCAAACGGTAGAGGATGTATGGAAAAATGACAGACTAGTGTAGCCCTACGCGCTCCGCACTTCGAACTATTAGGCTTCTGTGGCTACAAAAATACAATATAAAACTATGAGTGAAGTATATTTTATGTGTAAATTATTATGCAAGCGCCTGCCAAGCTTAACAACTAATGTACATGCGCTCATTTAGCGAGTGATCTATGGTTGAGACTTTTTTGATCAAGACATTAACGTAAGAAAATGATGATAAACTAAAACTGGAATAAGGAACCTCAAAATCATATTAAAAATACTTCTTTTAACCCTGTAAGATATTTTTAAAGAAGTAAGGGTGACAACCAAGCACACAGTCTGTCTGATTATAAGTGGATGCTGTGGCCCATAGACATGTACATCAATTCACAATTAAGAATCAAAATGCAGATATGTTTTTATTTCTGAAGATTAAGAAGGAAAGCCTCTTTACCAGTAAAAAATGTATCCAGTTCACGTCACTCACCATACGAAACACAGCAGCGTTATACTGCTATTTCACGCTGGTATTCTAAAGCGAGCGTGGTCATTCTCCATTCAAGCCACTCATTTGTGTTGCAGCCTGATATAAATCTGCAGCGTAGCTTTAACATGGATAAATTCGATATCCTGAATCGATTTTATAGTGAGTATAAAAAAATATAATTTTTTTTATAATTTTTTGCGTAAAAAATGGGTAATAATGTCATCCAAACAAAATTTCTGTCTCGGCGACCAGTCTCAACGGGGACTCGCCATCTGCGCAGGAAAGGATATAGCGCTCGAAGGTATGTGCAAGCACATAGTGCACTCTCTGTTCCCTCACTCTCATAGTCCAATAGGACGGTAATCAGACACGACCTTCACGTGGTGGAGCTATGATGTATAGTTGTAATACGAATGGGTCGACTCGCCCGGGGTAGGACCATGCTTTTACAGAACACCAGCGTAATATAGCTTACGCTGCTGTGTTTCGTATAGTGAGTATAGAGAACCGGAAAACCTTTTCACTGAAAACGAGGCATCCCATCTTAATCTTCACACGTAACAAATCATCTGAATTTTGATTCATAATCGAGGATAGATCAAAGATTTAAATAGTTAGATGCGCCCTTACCATAGTATGACCGCTCCGAAATGTGTCCATACTCAAATGAGTGAGCTCACTCATTCGCAATCAGTGCTTATTTGTGCGACAGAGAAAGAAATATACACAATTTCTGTAAGATAATAAAAGATGACACTATTGCATTAGTGTGCGCGCGTTAGCGTCTTGTAAACGAACACATTCAAAAATAATGCCACAGTTTTCGAGGTGAAGGCGCATCTAACTATTTAAATCGTTGGGATAGATGTAGATGTTTATGGACCACAGCAACCACTTACCATTACGTGGACTGTGCTCTCCCTTGTCACCCTTATTCTATAAAAAAAACAACCGGACAGAGATCAGGTACAGTACAAATGGCTTTACGTGCTTTTACGAGGCACGAGGTTGAAATTCCGCTGACATATGATTTCCCGTCCTAAGCTGGATTGGAAATAGGCCGTAGAACGTATGGTAGAATATTGTATTTGCCACCTGACTATATGGAGCAGCGTCCCGCGCAAAAATTACAACGTGTCGCCTACAGTAGACTCATAAATATTAAATATGGTGAGAATGAGTGAGAAAGACAACGACCTGATTTGATGAAAATGTTTAATAACATCTTTTACCTTGTATATAACCAGAATGTTATATTTTTATTAGGACATTCCAGTGAAGGAGCAATGCAGTTCCCATCATCAATTGATGAACACACAGCTGTAAATAATAATAAATTTTAAACCTATAAAATAACTACTAGATATGTTTCTGAAACACTTGAAGCATTAAATGAAGTATAATAGCAAAAAGTAAAATAATTTCTGACGGTTTCATTGTCCGCGATAAGTATAGACACAATAGTTAAACAATCGACTTGAAAAATTGGTTGAGTACAAGATTATCAACAACTTGAACAATTCGTTATTCCCTTTTCATTTTGCATTATGAAATTATTAGTAACAAGAGCCGTGGTATCTCTGGGGCTTAGTGCTCGCTGTAAATTTCACAGTACGTGAGCAATCGGGGTTCGATACCCGCCGGCACCAATAAAATTGTTAATTGAAATTTTAGGTGATGATTTACCACGTGCTTGGTGGTGAAGGAAAACATTGTGAGTAAACCTGCATGTCTGAGGGATTAAAAAATATCAAAAATATTTAAAATTAAGGTGACACGGGTTCGAACCCGTACGGACAAGTGTTTAACTGTTCCGTGTCTGTATATGTGTGTCCTTATGTAAACCGCATTCACAATAGCAATACATGAGACAAACCTACAGTGTGGAACGTGCAAGTGAAAATAAATTAATAAGAATATAATAATTATATATTACCTTATAATAAAATGTAAATTGCAGGTGTCCATACTTTGTATAATTTTGTGACAAAAATGACTGAGACGTACTAAAATAAGTAATTAAATACATTTCTGTCATTTTTAGAATTATCTGTTTGTTTATGAACGTGTCACGCTTAAAGTAATAATTTTTATTCGAAAGATTCGTTAAGAATAACATAACGTGTATGTTCGAGAAATATTTAGTCTTTGTTTTGATAACTATTTTAAAATTTATGTACTAAATATTATGTACTATTTAATGTTGAGTCATTAAGTGCATTTTAAGCTAATCTCACAAATAGTAATTAAATGTTGTAAAATAATATTCTAATACATCTCAATACACAATAAACAAAAAAGAACACATATATAGATTAACAATAATTAATAACATTTTAGTTAGAAAAAGTACAATAGTTTACAGATGCGTATTAGATGGTGTAGTGTAAATGTAATGCAAAATGGCGGGTTGTATTTTTTTTCCTATAAATATATTTTCGAAATTGCCGCCGATCTTTTTATAAATCCTGGGTGCAATAACTAATATAAATAAAACAAATGTAAACCGTCTTAAGTATGTTATGTAGTTTTATAATGTAATTTAAATATTTTTATGTAATTTAAGTTTAAGTAAGTTTGGTTACAATTGAAGGGCAAAAATTAAGATGTTCTACCACAATTATGATTTAAAATTGTAAATAGTATTATCTATTATTCTTATTTATCATCATCAGCCCGTAACAGTATATTGCAAGACAATGGCCTCCTACACTGTATTTTTTATATTATTTAGTATTGTCTAATACATAAAAATTAAAATTTGTTTGTTCGTATTTTACGCGCTGCCATACCGTTCATGAGATTGCGGAAAACTTCGTCAAATCAATGCTTGTACTTGCGCGAAATTTATAGATATAGTTACAAATAACTTACAGTAGCGTGCGTATATTACTAACAAATTTATTTAAAAGTTACGTATCAATCAACTTCAATGAATGTACTATCATTCCTAATTAAACAATATAACCCTTCCAAATTTAAAACGATATTTCCACGATCATTTAATCCTCGGCAGCATTGCTAGTATTAAGTCATTCATGCACTTGATTGAATATATGATGAAATTATTTCTTATAAGTATTAAATATCTAGAAGATTATTGTTATTGATATATTAAATTATGGCCAAATTTAATTAAAGTTTAAAACAAATAAAGTACTGACGGAGACGTTCTATGCGACCGAAGTCGTAGACACAGCTAGTTACATTTTTTGGTAATATTTTTATTATTGCTAGTTATACATTTTTAAACGTGGTAGAGACTTGCTGCAATTACATTATGGTTGTAGCACGAATGGTTCGACCAGGAAAGGATCACGCTCTCACAAAATACCAGCGTGAAATAACAGCTTAACGCTGCTGTGTTTCGTATGTTGAGTGTAGGGAATCGGAGACCTTTTTACTGGACACTAGGTATTTCATCTTAGTCCTCAGGGGTGACAACGCATCCACTTACCATCAGGTGCACTGTGTGCTCGTTCGCACCTGTATTCTATAAAAAAAGTACCTTAGCACTAGGCGGATAGTTGTTGTGGGAACATGACGCTCGAAGTTGTTGCCGAGTTTTTTTACATAAGAATTTTTTTTTAACAGTGATAGAGTCGCGGGGGCGAGTGGCGGCTCGAACCGAGCTCACATAAGACCAGCTCTCTTTTGCATTTCGTCTGGTGAGTGCAGTTGGCCGGAGGCCTGAACACCCCCCCCCCCCCCCCCCCGGACGGACCGGACCGAGAATCCCTCGCTGAGCATCCACGCCCAAGCTATCCTACTCTTCCTGAGTTAATTCAAAGGCTACGCCATCCATTTGAGTGGATGTCAGAGAGAACATCGGTTTCATCTTATGACTGCGCGTAGACAGTGACAACCAGATCGTCCACGGGTGCCTCTATGGTGGCAATGCTGACACAGACCAACTCATCGACCACATCCAAATAGCTACAGACTCCATGATACAACGCATCCAGGGAGAACGTCAAAAAGTCAAGTGGGCCCGATAGCGTCCCTCCTATTGTGCTGAAGACGTGTGCTCCAGAGTTGGCATCAGTTTTAACGTATCTTTTCCAGTACTCCTACTCCCTAGGCGTAGTCCCGAAATCACGGAAGACAGCTTGCGTGTACCCGATCCCTAAAAAAGTTAACCTCTCTGATCTATGTAACTATAGGTCTATCGCCATCACCTCCTTGTTCATCAGCTCAGCAGATCATCAGCTGATTAGTGACCGCCAGTAAAGTTTTCGTCGCGGTCGCTCGGCTGTTGATTTTCTGGGTTAACTAACTCCTTATTTGAGTTAATTATACCTTAAAGATACCTACCTAAAGGTACCTAAAAGATCATCAGCTGATTAGGGACCGCTAATACGGTTTTGGTCGTGGTCGATCAACTGGTGAGAGTAGTAAACGGTGCATTCTCCGATTACAAGCCCATTAACGCTGGTGTTCCACAAGGCTGCGTGCTATCACCAAAGTCGTTATTTCTGCATATCAATGACATGTTGCAAACCGGTGACATTCAATGCTATGCCGACGACAGCACTGGTGATGATTTATACACCGTGCCAATATTTCTCGAAAAAATATCGCTGAGCACCTTGACAAACGTGTGTCGGAAGTCGAGACTTTGTTGGAACAAAGTTTCGGATTGGGGGCAACTAAATCTAGTCCAATTCAATCTCCAGAAGACAAAACGATGCACGTATACCGCTAAAGAGAACCCCTTTGTCGTATCTACTCAGTTTCAAGGCACTCCTCTTGTTGCCAGCCAGTATCGGAATCCTCAGCGTCGACATATCGAGTAATGTGCAGTTTCGTGGTCACTTGGAAGAAGAGGCCACATTGGCCTCTAGAAACTTGGCGTGCTCAGCAAAGCGGGACAGTATTTCATGCCGGCACACCGCCTGCAACTTTACAAGGCGCAGGTTCGGCCGCACATGGAATACTGTTCCCATCTCTGGGCTGGGGCTCCGCAGTGCAAGCTCCTTCCATTTGATCGCATCCAGCTAAGAAGCTGTTCGAATTGTCAGTGATCAGCTCGTCGATCGATGTTGCACTTCTTTGGGTATTTTATCGCATTTACCCCATGGAATACTCTGAGAAATTGTTCGGACTAATTCTAGCCGCACAATTTCACCATCGCACGTCACGAAAAAACTTGCGATATCATCCACACCATCTGGATGACTGGTGGTCTACCACTGTGCGATTTAAAAGAAGTTTTCTTCCTCGGACCACTTCCTTATGGAATCGACTATCACCAGAGATTTTTACGGACCGATACATCGTACGGATCTTCAAGAAAAGAGCCTACTCCTTTTTTAAATGCCGGCAACGCATCTGCAATTCCCTTGGTGTTGCAGTTGTTCATGGGTGACGGTTATCACTTAACATCAGGTGAGCCGTATGCTTGTTTGCCCTATCTACTATAAAAAAATGACTAGGTAAGTCCAACTTTGATGAAATCAATCGAGTGATTTGTCGATTGTCCTCTTTTCGTCACGTATTCTACAAAACTTAAACCAGAAGGCCGTGTAAAGAAGGTAAAGGTTGCTAGTGAGCTCTGGAGAGGCTTTCGCCCGGAGTTTCTTTGCGTGATAAAATTCGAAATGAGCACATCATGTATAAGAACACAAATTCACGAGTGGCAGCCACGTACTGGTAAGCTAAGTGCAGGGTGTCGCCCCACTAGACGAAGTGACGACCTGTTAAGATTTACAGCAAGTCGATGTAAGCGACTTAGAACTTTTTTGGCATTCCTTGAGGAATGGCACAAAACGCTTTTATTTTTTACGTTCGCTTATAATTTATTAATATTAGTTTTCTAAACCCTTAATACAGAATAACTTATTTAAATTATACCTAACTCCCAAATAGTTCAATCAATATCCTAAACACCTAATCGTTTTAATTAGAAACCAAAATGCGATAAATATTAAAGTAGCTGTTGCATATTGTGCTCTTTTCATAATTTAGAATAACTAAAAGAAAGAAAGAAAGAAGAATTAAATTATTCTAATAAATATATTATCTAAATCCAAAATATGGAAAAAACTAATACAATTCTCTGAAATTTGTATTTAAAAATATCCAATCCTATAACTAGTAAATGGTGACACCATTTACCAGTTATATAATTGGATATTTTTCACACAGTTCAATTATGCAGAGTTTTTTTGTTCTTGCTTTTGTTTTTTTCTTTTCTTCAAATTAAATTCATTTAATAAGTATAAACTGGTTTGAAATTCGGTTAAATGATAAAACGAGAAATATATTTAAAATAATTTAAATACCTACATTAATTCTATTTCTATTTTACACATTATATATACTTATGTACTTTTATACTTACATAAATGTATGAAAATATAAACTAAGAATAAATCAAAATACACGGACACGTCACTTTTAAATATATTGTGCATTCTGTTCTTATTAATTCGTTAAATAATTTAAAACTAGCGAAAATTATTGTTTTAGAGTAATAGTTTTTTTTAATGTTCAAAGGTTCGTTTTCCCTAAGACGTTTGCTTAGACTGCGTTGTAATTTCGACAGAATTATCAACGACACTGTGGATTACAGTAGTTCCATGTACATAGTTAAAACGTTTACAACACGTTGATAAATTACTTTTATGATGTTACATTGGCTTTAATTCCTACTCACCCTGAAAATGTAGAAGGTAATTTCACCAGAGTAGTTAAAAGTATAAAACATAATATTACATGGGAAACACGGCTGAAAGTAACAATTTAAATTTATTTCCAGAAATGCCTTACAGATCCTTTAAAGCTACATAATAGGAGAATAATGCATATAATGGTACTGGTAATAAAGTGGATAGTATGGAAACGTATACGGAAATAAATCTATTTATAGCTCGGATACGTCAAGAGATATAATGGCAAAATCTATTTTTCAGTCCTACATACTCTAATTTACCAAAATCAAAATTGAGATTACCAAAAAATCATTTCAGGGACTAACTTTCAGGGGATGCCGAAAGTTTTCATATGTTGTCTATCGTAATGTCTTTCGAAAACAAAAAAGTAAAAAAGTTAAGGTCTTTAATAAGGCTTTTCGAATTAACTAATAAACTAAAATAATAAAGTTTCTTAAAGGATTAAATAGTAGTATCAGTTGTCTAGTAATTTCAAGTGCTATGAAAGATTAGGGAAAATTGCCGTTTTGCTGTATTAAAATTGCTCAAAAGTGATTCTAATTTCTCTCAAACTGAGAACTATCGAAATAGTTCGCGTGCAACCCGGGTATGATTGCCATCTGTATCAATGAAATTGTTAATTGCAATTCATTATAAGTGCTGATTTACAAGGTGCTCGGTGGTGATAGAAAACATCGTGAGGTCTGAATGATCTGAATGTCTGAGAAATTAAAATTAAAAAAAAACGAAGACATGAGAGAGAGAGAGAGAGTCCACCAGTAAGCATTGCGGCCACGTTTGTTACTGTGCTTTTCGTCAACTGTAAAGCGATTTTGATGATTCTTTTTTCCTCCCTTATAAATATGGATACAAAATCCATCCCTAACAATTATACGACACAATTTAAACGACATTTTAGTGGGAACATCTTGTTTGTTCGAAATACATTTTCCATCTCTAGTATATATACAGTAATCTATGTTTTCCATATTTATATTTTCATTTTATTGACGTTCACTGTGACAGTGACACGAGAAATAACAAACAGCTTATATAACTTTATTCGATGTTCGATTTATTTTATCTAGAGACTATATACCATAATTTGATATATCGATCAAATAAAATAATGTTTTTGTATTATAGAACCAATATGATATACTGATCGAATAATATAATTTTCTTTGATAAATAGAAAACAGCACAGTGAAGACATTGGTTGGTTTGTGTTATTACGTTTGATTTGCGCATATTGGAATGAATACATTTGAATACTATGATTACATTTCTTATTATTTTTATAAAATTCTTATAAATTTTTAAAAGAGCCCATATCGACAAGCAATCACCTTGAAATCCACGCGGGCGAAGCCGTGAAATGCTAGTTCAAAACACTTCTTGGTTATCTGTATTATGTGTTCTAACTCTAAAACGTTAACAGAAATTATAGATAGGCCTATGTCTGGTAATAGTGGGACGTACTGTTACGTCAAGTAATAAAATTTACTTAAAATTTGACTTGACATGGGCTGTTATGATGACGATGGCGAAATTTTCTGTCTACTGTTATTCATGAGATTCATTTTACTTGTTATCAGGCATTCCATCTTGGTCCTCAGGGGTGACACCGCAACTAGGATAGACGTACTACCATCAGTTTCGCTGCAGTTTATTGTCACCCTTACTTCGATATATAAAAAACCTTTAGCACTTCTGTTCCATACTATGCAAATATAAATATCAGTAAAATAATTCTGCATCATATCTTATCGACGCAGTGTGTTCCGAGGAAGTTATGTTTTCATTTACATAAATACGCCTTAATGCTACTGATAACAATTAAACTGTTAACCAAGGACTTGGCAATAATTAGCTCAAATTGCTTTGAAGCGCAGATGAACGTGAGGTGTCTGTTGTAATACGACTGAGCATGTTATTCAAAATTTTAGGTACTGATTTACCATATCTCGGTGGTGCAGCAAGGCATTGTGTTATGTCAATAACGGAATGTTTAAAAAGTCGGCAACCATAGAATACTATAATACATACATAATAGAACGGGGGTGTGGGCGGAGCCGGTGTAGCCACTAAAATGTCACAAGACGTCAATTCACACGTATAAATGTCAACACGAGATGTGTTTTGACGTTACAATCGTTTTCAAATTTCGCAAGCAAATTATTTAGAAAATGCCAACTTGCACGCTATTTACAAATAAATATGTATTAGAATCCGTCTGTCAACACAGCGAATCGGGTTTGTAGTAGTGATCAACTGATAATACGACGTAATGGAGAAGATAACCACTTTTTGTTTTGTATGCCAAAAAATTCTACAAAAAATTATGAGAATAACTGTGTTTTTAAATTTTTTCTATCTTCAAAACTGACCGAGATATAAAGGCGCAAAGTTAACATTTTCGATCTAAGCCGCGGGCCGAGCGCGACATCGTTGATGACGTCACAAGTTCCATCTTCGTGCGAGCGACCCGACGCGCACTTAGAAAATCAAAACATTTACTCGAATGTGCCCGTCGCATGCGGATCTATCTATCTATTTTTAAGAAGAAACATTATAGTAGAACATGACACCATCTATTAAATATTGTGCTGTGCCTCAATGTAAAAATACGGCCACAAAAACACCTGAAAAGTTGTTTTTTAATGTGCCTAGAAACCCTACCATCAGAAAAAAATGGACAAATGTTATGAGAAGAGCACATCCTTTAGGACCAAACACGGTAGCATTTTGTTGTGAGGATCATTTCGATGTAAGTATTCAAATAATAATAACCTTCACATGATAGGTCTTGGTTATTGCCATTGAGTTATACAAGACTAGAGGAGCAAACCACATTACCGCGCGTCGAAAAAAGTGTAACCACTATCCAAACGCGACGACGTAGCTTTGAAACTAATAACAATTTTAAGTAAACATATATCTATCTCACTTACACAAGTTGCGAAAACAATATCGTCGTCGTAAGATTAGAAAAAGATAGACACACAAACATGCAATGGCGGGTTGGTGTGGCTTACTATATGAAATTTTACCTAAAATACGCAATAAAAATGAGTTTTTTTTAAGCTGCAGTTAATTGTTTTTATATTAAAAAAGTATATTTTATTTTAAAATCTTTATTACGTCCCCTTAGAAAAAAAGGGATACAAAGCTTATCAGATAAATAGAAGTAAACATAATGATGAAATAAAACGTATTTTTATGGTTCTAATAAATCAAACAATAAAAATAGGTATCTAATAAAATATAATTAATATAAAATGTATACGAAATTATAAATAATATAAAATTATTAATATAAAATAGGTAATAAAATATATTTAAAAGATAATTCAAGAATAAACTAAAATAAGAATAATTAATTATATTGTATGAAAGTTAAAACGTAGTTTTTATTATAATTTCCAAAATATTTAAAATCGGAGGTAACAAATTAACTTACTCCATTAATTATATAGTCTCCCATTAATGTAGGATAATCACAAATGCGGAAAAGTGGCAACATTGAACCTAAATGGCAATATTCGATATTTTATTTAATTTTTTAGTGTTTTAAACGTTAATATGAATATATAAATTAAAACTTACGTATGGAAAGTGATTCCGCTTGATTTATTATGTTTTTGTGACCTTGAAACGCATTCTTTCACTACGCATTTACCCATTTTTTGTTGTGAATCGTTCGGCTTAACTCGGACGGCGTCACCTTGAACACTGAACCGACGTTCGCTGAGTATAAGGCTGTGGCCTTATGTGAAGTGACAACGCTTTGGCGCGGAAATTACTTATCTAGTGTAACATATAAATCAATGGTTATTGCTAGTAAATGCGTTCTATTAGGCATGTAGGTACCTACTCGAGTCGCAGTGGTTAAGTAACTAACGATTCATTGAACCTTTGCACGCTTAATGATCATTATAATTACAAGAAGAAACAATACCTAATACCTACATATTTAACTAAAACTACTTCAGTGTAAATAAACATCAAAACTTGGGTAAAGTACCTATGTAATGTAGATAAGTCAATGACCTGTCGTGAGTTCGTAAGTTTAGATACCTACCTATGTTTGCAGTAAATTTTGAAATGTTTATAATGCATATAAAGGTTAAACTATGGAATATGTTAACAAACGTTTTTATATTTTTACGATATTTCGAGCAAAAACTAAACACACACGCAGAGCTGTTCAACGTTCATACTTTGCGGGCCGCAAATAATGGAATAAGTTTGATTATGAAGTGGAGCACTTAAATTTTTTTTCGTGTTGTCGTATTTTTATGTATTACATAGTTGGTACATATTTTAAATATTGATGGAATACAAATTACGAGGTTCCTTATTTTTTTATAGACTTTAAATAAGTTTGTATTTTGTTCTAGGTCGAAAACGATATGGAAAACTACGTGAAGTACAAACTAGTTGGTGGTCGCCTCAGACTTAAAAAAGATGTTTATGTAATTCACAATTTTTAAAGCAAAATTATCACACGTTTATTCAACGAAATCAACGGAACTTCAATGACAATGACAAGATTCTTTTTATTTTTTCTATAGACGTTACTAGTAGTAACGTTATCATACAGCCAAGTTCATAATGAACATAGTCACGGTCTTATTCCACAGAGAAAGATAAAGAAATAAACGAATTTAGCCGCGAAATGCGACCTTGTTTTAATGGCGTGTTTAAATAACTTAATTTTAATTTTTTACTGGCTGAAATCAGCCACCTGACAGACGAGACCGAGAGGCTGAACCTATTCTTATCATTATCAAATGAAACCCAGAAGTATTAATGTAATAATGGGTACCTAGGTTATAAAAATATTATCTTATTCTTATACCTACCTTTTCATTTTGACTCCGCGTATTTCAGCCGCGACAAAATCTTTGTTTCTTAGAAAATATTCCGTCACCATCATGTCACGGACTATTATAAGGTTGTCAGATTGACCCTTTTGAAACCCTTCTTCCATCATTAAATACTTAAAAACACCAGAGCGAACGAGGGCAAACAACTCAACCGCGAAATATTACTACAAACGTATGATCGGCGCGCTGGAACGGTATGGCGGCGCGGCCGCATGGAACGAATGACGTCACGCGCTACTCGCGGGCACGGGCGAGATTTTAGAAATGTACGTAAACTTTCCACGCTTATAACTTCGGTAATAGTGCACCGATCGATGTGAAATAAAAACTAGAATTATGTGTTTGGTCCAGACTTTTTACCTACGTACTTAAAAGTCTAATATTGTAACCTTGTTATCTTCTCCATTGCTTGTATGTGTGCTTCCGGCGACGCCGAACCTCGGTACAAAATAAGATTGACAGCTATTCTATTGTGTATTATAATATTCTATGTCGCCAACAATCGGGCAATCGGGGCATTAAGGCGGACTGTTTTCTGCTTCAAGACACTCAGAAATAAACATCGATATGTCCATCGGAGGGTAGCTTGGCACTATAATTTTGAATTGTTTCTATTAATATAACATTGGAATGGAATAGATTATAAGTAATAAAGCCCTTAGACTTTATAGGTAATTGTGAATGTTTCCATCAGTTAAAATTCAACATTTTTATGATTTGAATTGACACGTAATTATTTCACTAATACTACTTATCCCACCAAAAACATTCTCTAAAAAACTAGCCAAGTCTCGATGGAGCTGCTTGTTTATCTCTAAAAAGTAATGAAATCTAGACAAATTCGTGCCAAGTCTAAGCTTCCTTACTGCGATTTCTTTATTATTATAGTTAATGTTGTGTGACTTTCTAAAACGAGGCATTCCATCTTAGTCCTCACGGGTGACAACGCATCTGTATTTTGATTCGTAATCGCGGATTGATGTAGTCTATAAGCTGCAGCATCCACTTACCATCAGTTGGACTGTGTGCTCGCTTGTTCTAAATTCAATAAAATCATTCCTATTCTAAAAAAAATGTATTATAAAAACTTTATTTATTAAGAATGCTTATTGCAAACCCCAGCAAAACATTTGAAATACAAATTATTGGTTGACACAAACGATTTTCACCTCTGACAAATGAAATTGATTTTCTTTTCATTTAAACCAAACACAAACAAAACATAGCAACGAGTGAAGCAATAAATTGCTTGGCGGATGAAATGGGCATAAAAATTATACAAACACATTCGGACTTCTAACCGAAAAGATCCATACCACTAGGAAACATCGTTTTAAAATAAATGAAATAAATTTAATCATAATGTTTACTATTCAGTTTTGTGCGCTATGTTGCCATTGCATTACCTCTTAAATTTGTTTATCCTTTGTCGATTATTCTAGCTCTACTATAAATATCCTCATAATAAAATCTGTCATGCAAAGAAACTCCACTTATAGTAAGTCGGACTACATTAAAACTTAACAATGAAAATGCTTGCAAGAGAAATAATTGGTTTGTAGCTTAGTTTTAGTGAAATATAAACAAACTATTCAAATGTTTAATTTATTATTCACATAATGTAAAATCAGTCAGTTCTTTTGAACAGAATACGCATTTGGCACTTTGTTCACTACTTAATATGGCTTATTACAATGTTTAATAACGTATAAATATTGATAGCAGTTTTGTTTGAATAAAGGAATTGAAGACACCGGTAAAGTAATTTTATCATTTGAATAAACTATCATAGTTTGTTCAAATCCAAATTTGTAATTAACAGAATCTATTTAACAAATAAAATTCGTTTGTTACGTCATTATAAAAACACTAATTTGGGTGTTTCAAATATTTAAAAAATATCCTAATGATAATTAACACTGAATATAAAAGTTCCAGCAGTTTACAATTAATATAATTTTTTTATGCTTGTGACAATTTTTAATAGCAGTACAAAATCCATTATATCTTTGAAAATGCTAAATCTACCATATCTACAAATAAATTTAAAATATATTTACAATTAAAATAATAATAGTCTTTTTACTTAAATTCCAGCAAAATTTTATAAAAAAATAGCAAAATATGGCAAGAAGTTGAACCTACGAAGACCTTGATACAAGATCTCAACAAAAAATTTACAATTCTATATAACTTTAAATGTATTTACAATTGCTTAGTACTTATATCAAACATATTCTTCCGAAGGCTTTGGAGTACCATTCGGTAGTCTCAGTGAGGAAGACATTCTACCATTTACGGCATCTGGTAATTCGGCAATATCTTTGAATACTCCAATCATGCTTTCAAAGTTTGGACCCCAGTTTAGAAAATAATCCCAACCAAGTGTGGCAGGTGCAGGAGATCCGTTTGCTTGCCTGTATAAAGCTGCACCGACATGGGGAGTCAAATCATCGTCTGATGCGACCAACGTGCTTAAGGACCCTCGAAATGAGGAATCGAAACTTTCATATGGTGGAGGTAAAATGGGTTTCTTGTTATTGTTCCCACTATTAATGTTCTGTCTCCTGATATCCTCAGATTTATCAGCGCTTATGCTATTATTGTCGTATTCTATTTCTGAGCATGTAAAGCTATCGTTACCACTCTCATCGTCAGACCCGGTAGAACTTCTATTGTCAGCTGGTGGAGTATGATGCCTGTGTGACATATGGTGACTGACTCCTCCCCCACGGGGTGCTTCACTTGAACTTGACACTGCATCCAAAGTAGAAACTAAGCTTGATGTTCTTTGTCTAGCATTCATTCTTTCAATTTCTTCTGCAGTTAAACCTACAGCACCAGATCCAACAGAAACAACTTGGGGAACCTGCGGGGTTGCACTTGGTGTCTTTCTCCCCGCCGAAGAACTTTGTCCGCTTAACTGGGACATCACAGGGCTATTCAGACTACGTTCACTATTGCTATGTAAAGCATCTTTTCCTACCCCTCCTGAGCTAGAAGTTGTTGCTAAAAGAGCGCTTTGTAAAGGCTTCCCCGAAATGTCATGTAAGGTTAGAATTCTTGGTTGTTGACTCAGTTCACTACTGGGGGATAATCGAGCTAATGGTGTGGTTTGATGTTGCCTAGGCTGAGGAGGAGGTTGAGTTGCTTGGGACAAAACTCTGGGTGGATATCCACTTGGATGATGTGGTGAATGCCTATGCTGAGGGGTTTGATGTTTATGATGATAGCCTGCAATTGGTGGTGGTGTTGCTTTATATTTTCGAACACCCGGCGCCTCTCGAAATCCTTTATAATGATAAACTATATCTATATCTGATGGTGCAATAGAACTAGCGTTTTCAAGATCGTAGTGTTCGGGTACTTCTGAATTTAGATCCATACCACTTGGGTGGTCGTGGGTGTGGTGAGAAGTATTTGTTGATTGAGCTGGAGGAGGGTGATGATCTTCTCTTAAAGCTGGACTCTTTCCAACTACCTCTCTTTCTATTATATCTGGTCGTTGAGGCCTAGGTGGATCAATATTCATTATTTCACGATCTTTATATTTTTTCGATAATAGTTCAGGTCCTACAATATGCCCAACGTTTCGCATTATATCAGCATTTTCAGACATATAACTATTTAAACTTGTTTCATTATTATGCCGGTTCATTATACTGTCATTAGTTCCAGCAATCAAATTCGGAGCGTTAAGCATGGCCGGACCACCATTTTGTTTTGTGTGTACTATATTCGTCTTGCTTGCTGAACTATTACCTTTTTCTTTCTTTTGCTTACGAAGGCGATAAACAATAAATGAAATAGAAATAGCTACAATCAATATTATGAAAAATACTATTACGAGCGTTATGCCTATATTCAATGGGTTTGGATTTTGAGCCATGCCAGTACCAAAGATAGTATGACATCCAGGTAATATCTTTCCTTTGCGCATTATTTCTTTAAAAATGCTGCCATTGCCTGTAAATGGTTGTAGTTCAAAATTGATAGTAAAATTAGCTAAGCATCCTTCAAATTTGTTGTTATTTGATATCAGTTCTGCTTTAGCTCCTCCCAAAGAAATAACGGTTAAATAGGGATCTAAAAAGTCATGGACTCCAGCTGCGTCGAGCTCTTCGCCCACATTAACATTATCAACTAACAATCGAATACTTCTTCCATGCGAATATAGTGTAACATTGTGCCAGTTACCGTCAGAAACATCATGCTGTTCATGTTGCGTCATATTAACCACAGAGTTTTGCTTTGAAGTATAACTAATTTTTCCTTCATATAACTCAATGATAGTATAGTACTTATCAGTAGCTGCATAAAATAGAACACCCTCTTTTCTATTTGTTTTAAAAAAGAATGTTATAATTTTTGCTGGGTTATTTACTTTTGCTCCGGTTCTAGTAAAAAATTTTCCGCTTCTTTTTTCCCAATTAGTATCACCTCCATAAAATGATTCAAGTAACTGCATCCTTCTGTGTTTTTCTGACATAACGTAGCTAATAAATCCGTTTTCTGTTACTGATATTGGTTGGAAAGCTATGTTGCAATCAGGAGAAATAACATTTTTGTCGCATTTACAATTATTGGTTTTCCATCTGTCAAGGCATTTGCCAGAACCACAAATGTCTTTCTTATAGCACGCGCCTTTCTCTGTGCGATCGCAATTAGCTTCAACTCCACGTGCTTTTAGAGGATTTGTTAAATTTAGTAATCGGCCATTAATTGAAATACTGTGCATACATCCGACAAAGTCGTCAGAGTGAATTTGGCCGGGACGTTCCAAAACAGGATCAGCTTTATGCAATCCACCAATAAGCAACGGTTCATTATTGAAGTTCAGTGTTCTGGAAACAATAACGTAATCATTATTGATGTTATAATATACATATTACAACAATATGGTTATACCAGATCTGAACCCTGCTGAATGTCTTACACGCAAACACACACACACACACACACACACACACACACACACACACACACACAAATAGGTCAATTCGACCTTGCTTGATACTGTATTTCGTATAGTGAATCTAGGGAACTGAAGATCATTTTTACCCGGAATCAGGCATTCCATCTTAGTCCTCGAGGGGGACAACGCACCTGCATATTATGGCCTAATGGATGGTAGATGTCGAGGTCTATGTGCTAGATTTTGCATCCACTTGCCATCAGGTGGAGTGTTTACTCGTTTATCACACTTATTCTAAAAATATTATATTTAAGTAGTATTATACCCGAGGTTTTGAAATAATAGCTATTTTAGTTCCAGTTCAGTCCTGTTACACTGTCGTCTTTAGATGATAGAGAGATATGCCGGGCATACCTTCAGTCACTTCTTACGACACAGATACGGGATGTGAAACAGTAATAAATTTCTCTCTCATATTACTCATACCGCCCCCACACTTTAATACCACCACCACAAGACGAAATTAAAATACACATATAAAAATAATATCGAAATTAACTTACCCAGCTTGTCCAGTGTCATCATCATAGCATGAATTATCTCCGGGCTCACATTCCATACATATATCACCGTGGTCAGTGCAAGAAGTGACGCTAAGTGAAATGACTCGACCATTTCTGGTAGCTGTTAACTTGTACCATTTACCATCAGCGGTATTTACTGCGGGATCCATAATAGAGGCTGAAGTTATTGATGTTCTGGCACCGCCAAATGAGAAAACAGGTTTTCCTCCTACAATCTCTATCGCTATAAAATCTGACCTCCCACCAGTTTGAGCACCATAATTATATAACAATAAAGCATCTGGTTTTGTTGTTGCAAAAATAATTGTAATATCATTAGTTGACGCATCCAAGGCCGGAAACTGCATATACGACAGCTCATTGAAACTGAATGTAGAACTTTCACAATGTGTTCCGTATCGACCATTGGTACAACTACATTTATAACCAGGTTTCAAACTGATACAAATACCCCCATGCATGCATGGGTTGGGTCTGCACGAGTCTACTAAAGCTTCGCATAGATCTCCACGATAACCAGGGCGACATAAACAAAAGAATGAATTGCTGTCAGTGCTTTCTTTACAAGAACCCCCATTTTTACAAGGATTGCTATTACAAACGTCATCCCTTTCAAACTGGCACGTTTTTCCTTCCCGTCGAGGTGGACATGAGCATATAAAATCATGTCCTTGTTTTCTACACTGACCTCCATAATTACATGGATTTGGTGAACAAGGATCTTGTCTTCTTTCACAGTTTATTCCCATAAATCGATCTGTGCAATGACAAGTATAGTCATGATGAACAAGTGGGGAAGAAAGAACAAGAGGGGAACTTTCAATAATCTTTACATTGTCTATAACTTTAATTGCATCAGTGCAAACACCATCGTTTAGGCAATGATGGGACGCGCAAGGGTAATACGACACTATAAGTGGGGTCTTTAACATCTTACTTATTTCAGATTCTTTCGCTTTAGCATACTTCTCTGTATTTCCTTTTTTCCAAACAGAGTTATTACCTTTTATTGCTATTGTTAAGTCTAATCCAGCTTTTACTTCATTTATACTATACAAGTACGCACTTTCGTCTTTCTTTAGACCACCTCTCAAAATGTCTAATAAATTACGATAGAAATGGTTGAGAAAATCCGATGCAGTCATATTTAGTATTCTCATTGTAATGGATTGTTCAACTGTAGTATTATCAAAAGAAAAGAACTCAACACTTATTGATGATATTACATCTGTATGAAGACCGTCATTACCAGATACTGAAAATGAATATCCTTGTCCTGGTCTCACGTCATTAGTATGAAGGTCGCATCCTTTACGTATGCTAAATAATGAAAGAGTATTTTCTGTTGTAGACTCTTTTATAATTTTACATTTATAGTCACCAATAATATCTGGATCATTTGGTTTAACGTCTGCAATCTTACCTAGTGGTACTTTATTATTAAATGCATAAACAAGAATATGAGCTGATCTTGGAGATGGAGGATTGTCATTTCTGTCCAAAACTTTTATATATATTGTGTAGTTTGATTTCATTATTGGTGTACCACTATCTTCAATCTGAATTATCACTTCCAGTTGCGGTGTTAACTCTCTATCAATTTTTTTAGTGGTAAACAATGCACCAGTATGCCTGTGTACTTTCACGTAATTTTGATGTATGCCGCCAATTACAGAATATGAAAATGGTGCCCCATTTGGTGGCAAATCTGGGTCATTTGCCGATAGCGTCGTAATACTAGTATTAGGTGGTTCATTTTCATAAACAGCTCCATCAAAATTAGCTATATCAAATAATGGGCCATTATCATTAACATCAGTGAGCGTAATTTTAACCGTCGTTGTGCCTGTTTGTGGAGGTAAGCCAGTATCAATAGCACCCACTATAAGTGAATATGTAGGTATTGTTTCTCTATCCAGTTGTCGAGACACTTCAATTTCACCAGATTGGGGATCGATTCTAAAATCTTGATTTATATTACCACCTAGTATAGAAAAACTAAACTGATTATTTTGTGGGCGTACATCTTTGTCCACAGCTTTTACCTGAGTTACTTTCTGGCCAACAATAGCAGATTCAGAAATTGTTGCTTCGTAATAATTTCTTGAAAATTCAGGTGGATCATTTCCATCTTGTATTGATATGATAACTTGAGCTTCATCAGTATCATTACCATGAATACCACCAGAATTTTTGGCTAGCACGGTTAAAACAACTCTATTTTGTGTTTCTCTGTCTAAATATCGGGCTACTCTTATAACGCCAGTTTGTGAATTAACGCTGAATCCTTTATCATTGCTAGAACCAACAAATAAGTAATAAATGATGCCATCGTCACCGCTATCTTGATCTGTTGCTTGTATAATACCAACATTAGTTCCAACGTCCGCTGACTCAGACACGTCGAAATGAAAAACTGGTTGTACAAATTTGGGATAAAATTCATTGACACCAGTTATATGCACCACTACTTCAGTTATGCTACGCATCAAGGAACCAGGATTTTCAGCCGTAATCTCTAATTTGTAGGATATCTTTTCTTCGTAATCAAACACTTCTTTTGAAAATATTGCTCCAGTATTTTCGCCGATATAGAACAAGGATGACATGTCATTCTTAATGTGATATTTTATAATTGCATTTTTCGGTGAGTCAATGTCAACGGCATGTACCTTAAATATAAAACTATTTACTGGTGAATTTTCAGCCAAGTAAGCTTCATAATGTGACTGATTGAACTGAGGTGCATTGTCATTAATATCTGTTAAAATAATTGTAACAGTTGCTGTTGCTTCTTTTGGCTTAAAACCAAGGTCAGTAGCGGTTATGTTAAAACGATATTCCTGAATTTCATCATAATCGAGGGGCCGAAGGATACTTATAGTCCCTGTAACAGGATCAACTTGAAATTCTTTGCCAGAATTAGATGAGATAGCATATCTAATAATACCGTTAGGTCCTTCGTCTTCATCGTTAGCTTTCAGTGTCAGTATTGAAGAGCCAATAGGTTCGTTTTCAGGAACAATCACTTGATAACTAAGTGCCGTAAATTTAGGACTGTAAATGTTCTCACCGGTCACTACGAACGTTATAACTGTCTCGTCAAACTGAGGCGGAATTCCACGATCAACAGCTTTTATTTTTACCTCATAGTATTGTCCAGTATAATGAAATTGTTTGTTAACAAAAACCCATCCATGTGTTTTATCAATAGTAAAAAACGCTGTTCCATTCCCACCGGAAACATAATATTCTATTTCTGCATTTATTCCAAAGTCCATGTTATCTTCTGCTGTCAGTTTAACAACTTTTTCTCCAAGAATTGCGTCTTGAGGTACTGGTACAAATTTTTCATGTTCTTTAAATTTCGGCTTATTATTATTAGCATCAACGACATTGATTGTTACCAAACATTCGGAAGACATTGGTGGTTTCCCATTATCAGTTGCAACAACAATAACAGAGTAGGTGTTTTCAGGAGACATATTATTTAACGTTCTTTTATATTTCATCGTAAATTTACTTAGAATTTCGCCTGTGGCTGGATCAATCGTGAATAAATCAGATGTTTGCTGTAATGAATATGAAATAATAGAGTTAGGGCCCTGTTTATCTTTATCAGTAGCAATAATTTGACCGACAAAACTATTCTTCTTCTGTAACTCTGGAAAATTGAAGCTGTAAAATGAATATTCAAATTCCGGTGCGTTATCGTTCTGATCTTGAATAGTGATTGTTAGGGGAGTCTCTGATCTCCAAGCGCCGTCAATTGCAGCAATTTTAAGATTGTACTCATCCTGTAATTCTCTATCTAAATGTCCCGCAACTGTTACGTTTCCACTAATTGGATCAATTAAAAATTTTTCACCTGGATTTTCAACAAAGCTGTACGTTGCGTTTGCATTTGGTCCCGTATCAAGATCCGAACTCGTAACTCGTATAACGAATGAACCTATGTCAGCGTTTTCAGTAACATTAACGCTAAACAAACGTGTAAACCTCGGTGGATTGTCATTTTTATCGAGTACTGTAACTATTACCGTAGATGTTCCAATTAATTGAGGGACTCCGTGATCAAAAGCTTCTACTAATATTTCATAAAAGGGTATAGATTCCCTATCCAATGCTATATTAGTGGAAATTTCACCGGTTTCTTGATCAATTATAAACGTCTCTTCATAATCATTAAGAAGCCTGTATGATATTCTTCCATTCTCATTAGAGTCTTCATCGTGTGCTTCAATTTTGACTACTAACTGCGGAGGAGATTCTTCTTCTGGTACTGTAGCATTATATAACAAAGTTTCTATAATAGGTGCATTGTCATTGGCATCTGTAACTTTTATTTCTATTTCAATAAATGATTTCAAAGGAGGATTATCTGAATCTCTAACCTCAAACCATACTTCGTACAGAGGCATAGTTTCGTAATCAAGTCCTTTACCAGTTATAAAGACTTCACCACTTATTGGTTCTACTCTTAATGCATCACCTACATTACCTCCTGCTATAGCATATTGTAACAAACTAGTTGGACCTGTTTTAGGTGACATGGCCGATAACCTTGTTACTAAAACACCTTCAGGGGTATCTTCGGAAAAGGTAAATGTTAGTTTATTTGTAACAGTAAATTTTGGAAAATTCTTAACCGATTTCGGAATAAGTATTAAGTCAGCTGTACTTTGTCTTGGTGTAGAACCACAATCTGTTGCTATAATTATTAAATTATATGATGATTTGTTACTGTCTTTAAACTTAATCAAACTTTGTTTAGCTTTTATTACACCAGTTTCTTTATTGATACTAAAAAACTCTTGGTGTTCACCTTTTAAATCATACAAAATCTTTTTATTCAATCCAACGTCACTATCTTTTGCTTTTATTCCAAATATAAAGTCTCCCGGAACAGTACGATCTGAAATGTAAGTTTCATAAATTGACTGCGGAAATGTTGGGGTATTGTCATTTTCATCCTCAACTAAAATTGTAACGTTAGCTGTTGCTGTCCGTGGATCAGTAGTAGAAGAGTCTTGAGCCATAATTATAAGATAGTAAACATCCCATTCTTCTCTGTCTAATGATGTGTTTGTTGAAATTACTCCCGTAGATGGATTTATAACAAACCTTTCAGATTTTTCACCAAGTAGACTATAGCGGATCTTAGCATTATTGCCAATGTCTTTGTCAATAGCTTTTGGTTTTAAAATTATAGTACCCTCTGGCATATTTTCTTTAACAATCGTCTTATAGCTTTGTCTTTCGAAATTTGGACTATTATCATTAACATCTTGAACTAATATTTTAACAGTACCAGAACCTGTTAGCGGTGGTGATCCTGTACAAAAAATAAAAAAATTAATGACAGTAATAACTTTATATATCAGTAAATAAGTAACTCAGTTTAATTATAATTATAAAGTAAATTTATGTCATACCTGTATCCATAGCTACAAGGGACAATGTATATTCATCCTGATTTTCCCGATCTAATGTCCGTAGTAGTGAAATTTGTCCAGACGAGGCATTTATTTTGAACAAATCAGCATCACCTTCTTTAATAAAATAACGTACTTGATTATTAAATGGCGGTGAATCAGCGTCATACGCTCGAACCGTAATAATGAAGCCATTGGGAGGTATAATATTTTCCATTACATATGCTAAATATGGTGAATCTAGGAATGTAGGTGGATTGTCGTTGATGTCTTGAATTGATATAGATAATTCAGCCGTGTCAAATCTAACATCATCCTTAGCACAGTCTTCGCTTCTGATTGTAAGTAAATAACGGGACTTTCGTTCATAATTAAGGTTTTTAGCTACTCTTACGATTCCAGTGTCTTCACTTATACTGAAATCACGGTTCTCATCTCCTGATGCAATCGAATACCTCACTTGTCCATTTATTTCCTGGTCCACATCTGTAGCTGAAACCTGTTAAAATAATTAGTAAAAAATATTTCGCTTCCACATGTGGTTCACACAAATAAAATCTTATACTTACTTGTAAAACACTTGCTCCAATACTGGCATTCTCTGGAACTGAGGCACTATACTGTTTAGGGTCAAACACAGGACTATTATCATTTTCATCCAAAATTTGAACTACTATATTAGTTTTTGTAAAGTTTGGGGGATCTCCTCTGTCTTTAGCATTGACAGATATCATGTAGCTCGATTTTAACTCTCTATCAAGTTTTCCAGTAGCGCGCAAAATTCCATCAACATTTCCAAGAGAAAAATAACCGTTAATTTCAGGATCGGGATCCATAAAATACTCAATGTATCCATTTCTGCCTTCATCTTTATCGATTGCCTTGATTGTCATTATGACTGTATTTAGAGGAATATTCTCAGAAACAAATGTTATATTAGGAGTTACAAATTCTGGAGCCATGTCATTAACGTCCTTTAATTGTATTGTTACCTTAAAACATAAAAATTTTAAGATATGATTTTGAATTGAAGTTTTAAAGAAACAACTGAAAACAATTTTTCTAACTATTTTATTAGTTGGGTTAAGTTCTATTTGAAAAATGAAGATAATAGAAATATTACAACAATCAAAACATATTATAACAAATGTATGCTTCTTTAAAAATAAAAGGTAAAAAATTATAACGTTCAGAGCTTCACAAATGTATAGTAATTCTCAGTGAAGGTATTTTAGTACAGTTAAGCGAAAAATAACACAAACTTGTTAAAATAAATATGTAATCAAGCTTCGGAATATAACGACTAAAGAGGTCCTTTGAAAGCTTTAAACGTGTGAGGTTATTTACCTGCACTGTAGAAGACAACTGCGGCTCAGGTGACTTTGCCAAATCTTTTGCCGTTACAATTAAATTATAAATTGGTATTTTTTCCCTGTCTAATGATTTAATTGTCCGTATTGTCCCATTCGATGAGATTTGAAAGTCTTCCCCATCGTCGCCAGATGTAATGCTATACGTTATTTTGCCATTATATCCTGAAATTTAGTACAAAAACTCGTTAAAAGTAAATATCTAAAATTGACTTAGTTTCCATCTATACCTAATCTTACTTACAAGCCCAATCCCAATGGTGTAATGCAGTATAGACAAATTATAGTTACTAATATTTCTTTCATTTATTGAATCAAATTCAACATATACTCTATATAATCTAAAAAAGTTACCTGAATCCATATCTGTAGCACTTATGGTCACAACCGAAGTACCTACAGGAACATCTTCTAAGATTTCGTTTGAAAAACTCATTGGATCAAATATTGGCGCATTGTCGTTTAGATCTACCACATTTATATAAACAGTAACAGTGCCAGAAAGGGATGGATGACCACTATCCTGCGCTTGCGCAACCAGTATGTAGTGTTGGGTCTGAAATTTAAAATCACAATTTATAAGTTAAAATATAAAGTTAGCGTTGTCAAAAACAAATAAAAAAAAACATTTCATTTAGATAGAACCTACACGGTTTGCAAAAAATGCAAGATTATTTTAAGATAGAATGCCTCGTTTCCGGTAAAAAGAGTCTCAAGATCTCAACAGTCGCCATGCGAAAGACAGCAGTATTACGCTGCTATTTTACGGTGGTATTGTGTGATAGCGTGGTCTTTCCCCAGTCGAACCGACCCGTTCGTGCTACAATCATAATATAGCTGCAGCACGGTTCTAGCATATATATAGTAATTTCATACAAACTCTCATACTCTATTATACTCTAATTTTCTAAAATCCTTTCTTATTGGGTGCCTATGATATACATATCGACTGAGAGACTGTTTAAATTTTAGGTTAGGTTTTAGGTAGGTGTGGTAGATAAGTCAGTCACTCCGGACATCCTCTTTTACCGTCATTATAACATATATATATATATATATATATATATATATATATATATATATATATATATACAACATGTAACATAATTAACGCACATCCTGGAAGTAGTTTGTTCATAATCGTTTACTGAATCGATTCCTAATATAGGTAATTTTTTATCCCAAAATTAATTAAAACTACGTAAATTACAGTCACACTAAATCTGTACAGTCAAAACAAACTGAAATGGACCGCAACTTAAGGCAATAAGACGTCATTCATTAAAAATAAAGAAAAATGAACTTTATTTCAAGCACATTAAAGTCTTTGCGTTCGTGAATTTGTACTGTGACCACAACATTCTTCCGGAATATATATATATATATATATATATAGTCTATCATCATCAGTAACAGTGTATTATTTACGAATTAAACAGGAATAGATGATCGTCAAATCAAAATAAAATAAATTTCGTCATTATTTTAAAATCTGTTTTGTATTTAGATTTATAATTGGTTACCAAAGCCTCCCAGCTATGACAAGCTCTCATTCGTGCATCGTGAAGCGAGATGTCTATTTAAAAAAAAAGGCTGTGGTCGTGGAATCCGGCCCATGAATGTTTTGCAGACGGCCGCTTTGTCTGACATCGTTCGGCCTTAATTTCAATGGCGGATCGAGTGGGCAAATGCCGAATATGATGCGCGACGCGAAAAAACTTTACTGGGATGAAATTAGCAGCTCTCTAGCGAGGTACGCGGAATTGGCGGGCGGTCGGGACAACGAGTGTACAGCGAATTGTTTTTATTAATTAGCAGAGCTGGCTGACTTGATGAGTCGGGAAAAACGACCGCTACGCTACGCCATTATACTTCACGAACAAACACACGAGATATTTAAAAACTTTTGTTAGAGATGAGACACTTTCAAGCATTTCTAATTATCGACCTAACATTTGTTAAACACTAAAATACAGCATTGTGAAGCCTGTTCTATTTATTATTTTAAGAGACCAACTCACTATTACATTGCGTAGAAATCTCCACATTTTTCTAGAACGTTAACTAAATAAGCTGTATGATTCATGGCCATGAGAAATTCAACAAGTTGTTGTTATTTTATAGACGTATTGATGAGTATTACTATAAGCTGGCGCTAAGCTACGGTACAAGCTACAGAAATAACTCCTAGTTAGTCAAGTCTCAAGACGTACGTGAAAATTATATTTGTCAAGCAAAGAAGCAAAGAAAAGCTCCATAAAATATTTTTTTACACATAACATCTCTATGTTCTATTCTGTACTGATCTAGTAAAAATAACTCAAAATCCTATACGTATATTTTTATCTACACAAATCAAATAATAGGCGTATTCCATCAAAACGACAATACCTGTCGCATACCCTTAAATCACAGGAGTTATGTGTAAGAGTGAACACACAAAAATCTCACATTATCATCACTTTCACTATTCTATATTCTAATATGTAATATATAAGGATAGTTTTCACTTTACGAGAACACTTAAGACCTTTTCTTATAAAAGTATTTATAACATACTTTTATAACATTTTTTTTATAAAGTGACAAATGAACGTATAGTCCACCTGACGGTAAGCAGCTACTGCAGTCTGTGGACACCTGCAGCCAATTTACAACAAAGAAGACGGCTACTAATTCGTTGTCACGTCTGAGGTCTAAAATGGAATATGCTTCATAGCTTTTAATTATTACACTGACTCTCCATACACTTCAAACCGCAACACCGGAGCAGTACCTATAGGTAGAGGTATTGTTATTGGGCAGCGAATATAGATAGGTAGGTGGTGCCTAACCAGGCAGAAAGAAATCCTACCACCTGGTAACACTACAGTGAAATTAAAGATTTTCAATTTAAACTCAAAAATTAGATAAATATTAAAAATAAGTCACGTGGGAATATTATTTTTGGCCAGCGAGCAACAATATAACGCATTAGTACGCACAAACACACACAAAGCAGCGTGCACTCACATCAACGCACGAGTACATGATATCGTCTTAATAATATCCTTGTGCTGTTACAATCTAAACTACTGTATCAATATTCGTCGTCATTATGACACACGTTAGGATCCGGCGATATGTCCAAGTACCGACTTAGTTCGGGAACCAACATCCATCCATCCATCCATGTTGTTTACTTTGTTACGATCGAAAAGAACTTATATCTGATGGTTACACCCAATGGTAAGTGACTACTATTGTAGCCAATGGAGATCTGCTACCAACTTCAAAGTTATGATCGATCCTAGTGGCTTTCAGCAACAGAAACCACTTTTTAACTCCTGTGATCTTGTAAAAAAAAATAACAAGTACACTAAAGGCAGGTAAGATCAGCTTTAAGCTCTTAGCGCTTGGAAAGAATTTTTTTATAGAATAAACGTGATAAATAAGCACGCACCCCAGGGTAAGTGATGTAATCTCTTTTAATCGTTTGCCTCAAAGTGACTCCTAAAAGGGATACTCTATTACATATTTTCAATGTGTCTCTTCAAAACCTCCTTTAACTAAATGAGCAATACTTTGACATTGCGGAGACTTCAAAATAAATGAGATCCAAAAGTTACACCTTCTGAACTCAATCCTAAGGATTCCAATGTAGTACTTTACAACTTGAACACGATAATTGATGCGCTTCTGCTTGGCGATAGAAAATAGTAATATGGATACCTACACAGAACGACCTCTAGGCAGATTAACGCCCTAATCTGGATACTATTTTTATGCCTTTTTAAATTGTGATTTTGTTTGATTAGTCTAAAGTGAGATAGGATATTTACACTTGATTTGTTACTCGGCATAACTTTTAAAATTAACTATTATTATTTTTATTTTTATACTGTATACTATATTATATTGTACCTTGTTTTTTCATCAAATTTGAAGCTGCAACTGGACGGAAGAGAATGACACGGTATAATGGTTTTTACACATTGAAGAATAAATCAATAAATATTACTGTATATCTATAGTCAACTTTTTAACAAAAGTCCTTTCGGGCCTCTTTCAAAGACTGTTATTAGGATAGTTACGGCAGGTTATAGTACAAAGGTATAAACATAACCACGATTATATCTTCTTACCCTAAAATCACCATAAGTAAAATAAAAAGTATAATATGAATACCTATTTAAGTTTATTAGAACACTAACATATAATCAGAACATATATCGTCAGTGTTTTGGTTTTTCTATGAGGACTTTTAACTATTGTTGCTCTAAAAAAATGCAAGAAAATTTGAATAATCGCTCTTAAAAGGCTCTGATCATCTCTAATGAATATAGTAGACGCCGCAAAAAAGAACTCGTTTTATTTTATTCTCTTTTGATGTTCATACAATTTCTCTTCTTCATTAAGGATAAAGCGACCTTTAGTGAATGAACATAGGCATTGGACGAATATCGCCGTGTGTTCATCCCGCACAGACTTGCATTAAAAACCCGCTCAAGGGCAGCATCGTCCTTCGTTTCTGAATTGCGCATCTTACTTACCTACAACATGCAATATTTTACACGGCTTGTAATAAATTTTACTTATCCTTATCTTATTTTTACGCCCAAAAGGCATTCTGGTAAGTGACTCGAATAATTTTTTAAAAAGACCGTAATTGTACTCTTGTCCTTGGTTCTTTCTCACGAATTAACATAATCTTTAATATGTATCCTAAATACATTGTTGGCAATACTGGCAAAAAAATGCATTGTACAGATAAAACGCATATTTATACAAATTTCGAAGTAGGTATCGAATGAAAACAAACGATAACGTGTATGGTTCCGGATGTGACCTCGTTTAAAATAATCGTAATTTCAAACTAAATTTACAATTTTATCGAAAAAAAAATTAAAGACATTGGAAAGTTCTCTACGTATATTCTAACGATACAAATATACAAACGAGTAGGTACAGCACTAGTTACATTTTGATTTAAAAAAAAATATTATACGGATTAATTTTTAACGCGATATCCTATTGAGTAACAAATAACTGTATTCTACTAATAATTATTTTATTAATTATTTAAATTTTGCAATCATCAATCTGATATGACACAATTTTACACGATTTTATGTTTCGGTGTAATAATGTACGTCGATAACTTTGAAACAATTTAAAGAATGTTAATTCTCTTTTTATTAATAGTAGAGGTTCATAAAATTAGATGTCTGTTCTGTGATTATGATTCTCCTTAAAACATTCAGATTTCCCTGTTTAAAACTAACAATGTAGTTTTTTTAAATAGACATCAATTCCATGTTGTACATCTTAATAAATATAAATTACGTGTCACGTTGTTTGTCCGCAATGGACTCCTAAACTATTAAACTGATTTTAATCAAATTTGCACACCGTGTGCACTTTGGTCTAACTTGAGAGATAGGATAGTTTTTTGCCCATGAGTGACTCAATTTTTTTTTTCGAATTTATGGATTTGTAATCGGAGATGACAAAGGGTCGTTCAAAAGGGCAGAACAACGTCTGCCTGGTAAGCTAGTAATCCTATATCCTATACTGTTAAACGAGCAATTCTTGTATATATGTATATATATATATATAATCGGGATCTCGGAAACGGCTCCAACGATTTTCATAAAATTTAGTGTCCAGGGAGTTTCGGGGATAATAAATCGATCTAGCTAAGATTTATTTTTAGAAAATGTCTTTTTGTCCGTGTTTTTAGGCAATTAAAAACTGCTACAATATAGTTAGAATAAGAAGGTAAATTTTGACAGTTTGGTAATGATTATAAATAGCTTATTGGTATAATGGGCGGTCACAAAATCGTAAAACCCCGGTTCGAGCCCAGACCGACCGACCGACTTTTTTATTTTTTTTTTCAAGTTTCTTTCTTTTTTGAGAAAATATATTTTTTTCGAGCCCTTTTTTTAGTATTTTTTAAAAACACGAAAATTTAAATAAAAATAATTGCACTCATGATTTTTTATTCAAATAACCAGTTCAGTTTTTTCTGTTATGTCGCTAAGATCAAAAAATATTATTTATAATTCATCAGTATGTAATTTGTATCTAAATATAATTTCCAAAACACACGAATTAAAAAAATCGAGCGAAAAATACCGAGCAAAGCTCGGTCAACCGGGTACTATGTATATTGTAAGTGGTCGTAAAACAATACTACATCTTAATATATATAAATTACATGTCACGTTGTTTGTCCGCGATGGACTCCTAAACTACTTAATTGATTACCGGTTTAGTCAAAATTGCACACCGTGTGCAGTTTGGTCCAACTTGAGACAGTTTTTATGCCCATGAGTGACCCACAATTTTTTTTTTGCGAATTTAGGGATATTTACAAAGGGTCATCGAAAAGGGCAGATCAACGTTTGCCTAGCAAGCTAGTTAATATATAGATTGTATTACATATACAATAATTCATATTTACCTACATATATTCTGTTTCAGTTTCTGTTACACATTTGAATTTAAATTAAAGATACTTCCATATTAATAAATCTTCCCAAAAATAATGTTTAAAATGTTTAACAGAGTACTCAACAAAAATTATGGACACGCAAAATTTTATAGGTTCTTTTATAGAGGTAACATTTAAGAAAAAATTATAACAAATTAAGCTTCGATTGAACAGCTTTGCGGTCAACGGCCTCGTCTAGATCTAAGATGAGATAATTGTATCAACCTCATGTATACAAGCACACGGTGGAAACAAGAAGTGGACGAAAGCTGTCTGAAAGTAAAACCCACCGCTTCGGCCTATTCATTATACATACGCCCATGTTCATACAGTGAGCATCAATTTCATTTATCGAATAAATTAGGAGATCTTCTGTATAGAAATTTCACCGTATTTTAGTATGAATTGTTATTGTCAACAATTAGTTTGTATGTTACGTTGTTATTTTATCATACCATTGCTTGTCGTAACCTAAGTATTCAAATTATGTGTAAGTATAACACCAAGAGCTACTATAGCCTTAATTGCTTTCTTATTTTATTTATTAAAATTGATTAAATTACAAATATTTTAAATTGGAATAACATAACCTTTAATTATCTATGTACTCGTTTATAGCCATATGGAAGTTCTTAGTCTTTGCCTAACAGGTTCGTTATCCAAGAGATTATTGCCTAACTTCTATATGGCACGATACTGGAACACTTCTCTCGCTCTTTCACATCCATATGCCTATGCGTACATGCTCGTTAGTTAAATGTATTATTAATTTGGCCCATTCGCAATATATCGCCAATATGATCAATAAACTTCCATGTCACTTTTTCCTCATTCATTCTTTCTACGCGTCTAAATCAACGAAGCAGCCCTTCTTAATCCTAGTCACACGCGGGTGGGACGAGTCGCCAGCGTGCATAGGTTTCGACCACTTAACCCTAGACCCATCATACACGTGTTTCCCGGGTGGTGCTAAACGAACGACATAGACGGATGATACATATTTATTAATTATTTATAAGATTAGTAAAAAAGAAAGCACACATAAAAATTTATACATGTCTGATATTTACGCATGATTTATTGTTATATTAAAATCACACATATTAAATCACCTCGCATCTCTAAATAGCTTACAAAATACCTTATGCTGGTCCTGTCCAATAATACATAAGCGAAATAGTTTTATGTGGATATAACAAGGAAACCTAGCTTACATCAGCAATGATGAGTGAGCTTATTCACATAAATAATTTATTTGTAAATTCGCCGAGCATATAACGTTCAGTGCCCCGATCCAATATGCCAAGGTCTAGATAATAAATATATATGAGCGGCTTCAATAAAATGTCTTTTTATTATAAAATGTGTCGAGCCGGTATTAAAATGGATAAACCATTAATATAAATAAAATGTACATCGTATCTAAACATTTTATGAAAACAGATTCAAAGCAAACATGCAAAGCAATTACTGATACCATTGTAACAGTATTTTTGTAATAATAATATATAATATAACAGTTATTACTTAACAGTCAACTTAGCTGTTAAAAGTTTATAATCATTAGTACTTTAAATTTGAATAATCACTAAATGCCTACCTCTTCATAATCGAGTCGAGCGGTTAGAGTAAACACGCCGGTTTGGGGGTTCAATGAGAACACGTCGTTAGCCCAATCGGAGACCACAGTATAAGTTAATTGAGCATTTGACCCCAAATCCAAATCAGCTGCAGCGACCGTTCCGACCACAGAACCTCTTGCAGCGTTCTCCAGTATGTCGAAAGAGTAAGCATTTTCTTTGAACACAGGAGGATTGTCGTTTGTGTCGGTTACCTGAAATTTCGATTTCAATTTTAAATTAAATAAAACAGTTCCACACATTATACTATTCCGTTTTCATTATTTACTGGATTCTACGCTGTACATATTTCCTACTCGTTAAAAATTTTACAATGAATGTTCATAATATCTAACCAAATTTGTTATGAGCGAATATATTTCTCACGTATATTCAGTAATTTCTACACTCTACATTATTTTAGATCTAATTATTTTAAGTCGATACTACATATATCACTCAGACATTTTTATTTCTCCTAGAAACAACAACCAGTTTATATATTTATTTATTTTAACACACAAAACAGACAAAGATAAACACTGATAAAAATAATATTATTATAAGTGATAAATCAGTCATAATTTGAAATATTGTATGTGATATTAGATATTTATTTGATGTGATATTCATCATTATCTTGAATACAGCACTCCACAAGTCCACTGCTGAACATAGGCCTCCCCAAAAAATGCCATGTATGTCTTACCAGGTCGTCACTCCAACTAGTGGGGGGCACCCTACACTTCGCCTATAACGCAGAGAAACCCCCAGATTAGCCCTCTCCATAGCTTTAGCATAGCTATTGAGCGACTTTGAGCTTCCTCATTTTGTTCTACCAGCAGTGAAGAACCACGTCTCAGATCGATAAGTCGTCACTGGCAATACGCACTGTTTGTACTGTCTCGTTATCAAGTTTTGAGGTATACGAGTTCCAACCTCTGAGTCGATGTTAGACTTACCTAGTCGGACTATTTGTCCCAGGTTAACATAAAAGTAAAGTAAAGTTACAGCCTATATACGTCCCCGTGCAGGACACAGGCCTCCCAAATTTCTGAGGTTTTTAGGGCAAGGAAGTGTCCGCCGCGATTCCCCAATGCGTGTTGGCGAACGTCACATGTCGGACATGCAGGTTACCTCAGGATGTTTTCCTTCACTGCCGAGCACGTGGTAAATCAGCACTTAAAATTGGAATTAACAATATCATTGGTGTCGGTGGGATCAAACCCGGGTTGCTCGTGTACTCCGAAATTTACAGGGAGCGCTAACCATCTGAACTACCGCGGCTCAGGTAATAAGGTAAACATACTCGTCAACAAATTCGAGCGTAGTACTCCCAACAACTACTGGCATAGGTTTTACATGAACTTTACACATAACCTTTGTTTTGTCCGTGTTCATCTTAAGAGATATCCCCTGGGAATCATTATTAAGGTCATTGAGGATAGTGCTTAGGTCCTTCGGCGATTATACCATAAGTACTGTATCGTCGGCAAATCGAAGGTGGGTGTTATTCCAGTCCAGTACATTGAAAACGTAGTTCAATGCAGCGGTGAAGAGTTTCGGAGATATAACGTCACCCTGTCTTACATCTATCTACGGTTGGATGGGCTTCGTTCTCTGATTGTGTACTCGGAAAGCCAAAATTTGTATTGTGAAGCAATTTTTTTCAATAATCAAAAATTTTTAACGGTTTCAATTTTATAAATTTGTTCAATTTCATGTGAGTAGTACTAACGTCATCAAATTTATAACCCATTACAACTAGCCGATTATAGTTTGATGTGTTATTCATTATTTATTATCATTAATATATTTATCTTATTTATTATCAGTAACGTTATATGACTCATTAAAATGCCAAACTGTTTAATTTATTTAGTTACTCTTCATTGGGTTCATATACATTGTACAAAGGTTATAGGAAAGAAAATATCAATGAAAAGTTAATTAAAAATTATGCCTAAGTAGTTTTAAATTTTAATGATAAACATCGAAGCACTTGTTAGTACAGCGGCGGCTGATTCTGCCAGCGGCACGGTATTAACGACCGACGGCCAAGACTGCATATTGTAAAATATTTAAAATCCGCTCACGGACGAAGATAAAGCGAACGCATTTCGAATTAATTGTACTATTTGTTATCATTGAACGTTAAGCGAAATAAATACTTAAGTATTTAGATAAAGCCATAAAAATAATTTTATTCGTACCTGAACAACGACTGTTATGTCCGTGAACTGCATTCCATCATCGGCTCTAACTATGACTTGATATTCAGATGTTGTTTCTCGGTCCAAAGGCTCCTTTAGGGTTAGTACACCAGTGTTTGGGTCAAGTGAAAAAGGCGTCGGTTCATCTGACTGTATGCTATACGTAATACTGCCGATTGTGTCTGGATCTTCGGTCACTATCGTCGCAATCTTTTGGCCTGGTGTAAGGTCCTCTGATGCCAAATATGCTGGCGGTATATTTTTAAATTCCGGGGGACTGTCGTTTTTATCAAGGATCGTCACCGCAACCTGCAAAAAAATTATCGAAATTAGTTACGAAATTAATATAAATGTTTGCTTATCTACTTCAATAGAACTCAAACGGACGAGAAAAGAATATATATATATATAACGCACGTATGGTAATTCATAATGCTGTGTTAGTCCCTACTTTAATGTATGGTAGTGAAAGCTGGGTGTGGCAGAAGAAGCACGAAAGTAGAATAAATGCTGTAGAAATGCGGTCTTTAAGGAATATGCTAGGGTTGAATCTGAATGACAGGGTGAGAAATTGCGTGATAAGAGATAAATGTGGTATGCAAGATGATGTTGTGACCAGGATTAAGAAAGGAATGCTTCGGTGGTTTGGTCATGTGGAAAGAATGAATGAGGAAAGAGTGACAAAGCAAATTTATATGGCGGATGTGAACGGCCGAGTCGGGAAGGGACGCCCTAGGAAAAAGTTTATCGACCAAATTGGCGATATTTTGAAAATGGGCCACGTTAGAAGTACCCTTAACCGACGAGCATGTATGCGTAGATATATGGATGTAAAAGAGGCGAAAGAGGTATGTCAGGATCGTGCCAAATGGAAGTCCGTAGTCTCTGCCTACCCCTCTGGGTGACATTAATTATGACAGAATATTTATATATTTTATATATATATATATATATATATATATATATATATATATATATATATATATATATATATATATATATATACATATATGCAGTGATAAGCTTGTTTAAGAGAGAATACGTAGGGTGAAATCGACCACGGCAATGACATTTATATAACGAAACATATTGTACGTAGGCGGTCCTATAATGAATTGGCCTAACTATGAACCAATGAAGGAAATGAAACGAAACCAATTTTATTTTTCAATATAATCACCATGAATACTAACACACTTCTGACATCTGTGAATCAACATCTCTAAACCTTTATAAAAATAATCACATTTTTTATCCTCAAAATGACTGAAGACGGCCGCCTGCAACTCTTCATCGCTTGAAAATTTTCTTCCTCTTAAGTCCCGCTTTAAATTTGGAAATAAATAATAGTCGGACGGGGCCATGTCTGGACTGTAAGGTGGATGTTGAACTTCTGTAAACCCGCATTAACGAATTGCATCCTTCGAAACACCAACGGTATGAACAGGGCCGTTGTCATGGAGCAACAGGACACCTTTAGACAGCTTGCCTCTTCGTTTTTCCTTTATCTTGTCTCGTAATTTATATATTAAAGAAGCATAATATTCGCCGTTCACGACTGTATTACGTTCTTTAAAATCCACCATCAAAATGCCTTGAAAATCCCAAAATATTGTACACATCAGTTTTATAGTCGATTGTTGCACCTTTGCCTTTCTAGGGGGCTTTTCACCCTTATAACGCCATTCCATTGACTCGCGCTTGCTTTGTGGATCATAATACAAGATCACAGTTTCATCACCAGTCACTAGTCGCTCGATCACAGTCTTTGGATTTTCGCCACAAAGATCCAAAAACTCCGAAGCGCAGCGCACTCTTTCCTGTCTCTGTACCGCTGAAAGAAGTTTCGGTACCCATCTTGCACTCACTTTTTTCATGTGAAGATGTTCATGGATCGCGCGATGAATGGTACTCTTAGAGAGCCCAAGGCTTGCTGCAATTTCTCTAATCTTCAAACGGCGGTCACTCAGAACCTCCTCTTCGATAAGAGCAATCGTTTCGGGAGTGAGCACTTCCACAGGTCGACCGTCGTTGTTATTCAAATGCCTGTTAAACTAAGACTAAGCCTTTCATGTCGATGCATGTTTCTTATATTAAGTGCACGATAAACGTACTATTTAATGCAACACAACATGTAGCGACATGTCGCGTTGAACTATATCAGGCCAGTTCATTATGGGACCGCCTGGTACGTGGTAGAACTACGAGTAGAACTACGTTGTAACACTCACTGAGGGGTAGGTTTCAGCCGGGAAGGAATATCACTTGTCACAAAATACTAACATAAAATAGCAGCATAATGCAGCTGCTATATTCCGTACCCGGGGGCTGTCTGTCCATTTATAACGACAATCTGTTTAGTCCCCGGAGGTGACAAGGCATGTACATTTTGTTTAATAATCAAGAATAGATGTATGTATCTATGAGGTATCGCATCTACTTGCCCATAGGTACAAGTACACTGTATACGTGGTAGAGTCAAGCTGCAGCTATATTATGGTTGTAGCACGAATGGGTCGGCTCGACCGGGGAAGGACCACGCTCTCACAGAATACCAGCGTAAAACAGTAGCTTAATGCTGCTGTGTTTCGTATGGTGAGTGTAGAGAACCGGAGACCCTCTTTACTGAAAACGAGGCATTCGACCTTTTTACTGGAAACGGGACATCTGCATTTTGATTCGTAATCGAGGACAGATGTAGATGTCTATGGGCCACAGCAACCACTTACCATCAGGTGGACTGTGTGCTCGTTTGTCAACCCATCCCATAAAAAATTCACTCTGCCATCTATCATTTTAAGAATGCCATTGCCTATATAGAAGTCCAATATTTCTTCTAGATCGTCAAAATCAACATAATGTCTTCTGGACCGAATTTCGAATGGAGACTAGCCATCTGGATGGGACAGAATTATAGTGCATGAGTGTGAGCGCAATTACAGATGGACTTTCTGTTAGCTCACTCTCAAAGTCCGAAGAGACCGGCAATTAGACACGAACGGTGAAAGACAAGGTGCAGAACCTTGAGAGTGAGGACTTTACGAGACTTTACTAGGAATTTGTTGATAGAAAAACCCAAACCGATTTTGATCTGTTTAAAGTCGCGTTCCAGTTTCTTGATGATTACCAATTGCGCTCTATGCTAATAGAGTAGACAGACAATGCAGTCAAAATCAATGTTCTTAAAGTATTGAGTGTATCAATTTAAAAAAAACTCTATAGTGCCCATATTTCAATAAAACTTCATTTATTTTATTATCGACCAACAGTCACTAGTTTACCATACTCTAGCGAATACAGTTTAATTCTCTCTTGATGGGATATATTAGATAAGATTTATGAAGGTATATATAAGCTTTACAAACGTGGTCGGTGGACGTTTACAAAAAGCCGTTCAAACAGAACTCGACACGTCAACAAAAGGACAGCGAAGTAAAAGACTAAAACCACCATCGTTTCGTCATCCGCACTCCGGAGCACGAAGAATTCAGGCCACATTGATCGCAGCCGTCACAGATAAGAAGAGGCCGATTGTAAAGAGTTCTCTGCCCTCGGCAAAGAGATGGTGCGCATTTGTTATGATGACTCAATCTTTTCTTTGTACAATGATGAGGGTGCCGTCAAAAAAAAATACAGAATAACCAATCGAGACGCCCATGATATTTAGGTAAAAGTAGCGGCAATTAAAGCTGATTGTGCCAGCGTGTTTGTGAGGAGAATAAATTGAAAGGTGTTAACACAATTTATTGCACGTATTCTAAACACCAAATTGCATGAGATTTTACCCTATTAGTAAAAATAAAGACTATACTTCATATATTTACTAATCAAGCAGTCATGTTTGAATTTTAAAATTAAATTCGCTGCTCGGTAGAGTTGTTCTCTCTTTCCGGTAGATGGTGCGATAAGTTTCTGGTTCTTGATTTCTGACAAAGATTATATAAAATTAACTTGACCACAGCGCCATCTATCACGTACAGATTTTGTGATTTTCTATTTTGGCACTAAACTAATATTATATATTATTGTCAATATGAGTAATTTTGGTCAATAAATCTAGATTTTTTAATAACTTGAATACAACGCCTATACATAGCTATGGACCATCGTCTCGACAGTATAAATATGCATTAACAGACGTACCAGCAGTTATATGTAAGGATAAATCTTCTTCAGAGTTCAAATTTTATATAAGGCATATGTTTTATATTACACATGTATTTTATAAAGGGTACTATTTCACGGATTTCTTACTACTTATGACCAAATCGTTTTCTCAATGTGTAAAAAGCAAAGATTTATTGATAAATCCTTTCACATAGTGCGCCTTGCTCCACTGGACCCCCTAGGGATCATAATTGAAGTAATCGATTAAGGGAAGAGAAATGACAGAATGTCGATTTAGTAGAAAAGACTATTAATCAAGTTTCGATAATTGATTATTGTCTGCTAGTAGATACGGATTGTTCAAAAGTTGTAGTTGTTTTAGTGTATTGAGCAAACATCATTTATTTTATTAATAACAAAAATAATATTTATATATTACGTTATATTATGTTGCGCGTAGAATCCCGTGGGTGCATTAAGAGGCGCATAAAAACTGAAACAATATACAGGTACCAGCATCTTGACTTAAAACAATTATTAGTGGGCCAAACCGGTGCTCAGACTGACTCATATATACAATGTGTGGCCAAAAGCCTTCGTCTGACCCATAGAATACTATAATACACAAAAGAATGGCTGTCAACGTTATTTTGTACGAGATTCGGCGTCGCCGGGAGCACACATACAAGCAATTACGTCGTATTATCACTACTACAAACCCGATTCGCTGTGGTGACAGACAGATTTTAATACATATTTATTTGTAAATAGCATGCAATTTGGCATTTTCTAAATAATTTGCATGCGAAATTTGGATACGTCTGAATTGACGTATTAGTGACATTTTAGTGGCTACACGGGCTCCGCCCACTCCACCGTTCTATTATGTATGTATTTATGGTATTCTATGGTCTGACCCATGTGCACAGGTGGGTCAGGCGAATTTTTCATCGTAGTTGTCAGGAATGACAATGCATCTGCAATTCGATACCTTATTAGGGATGGAGGTAGGGATCGATCACATATGTGTCATGGCACCTACCTACCTACCTACCTACCATTAGGTGTTCTGTGCGCTCGTTTTTCATCGTTACTTAAAAAAAAGTCGTGATAAAAATGGTTTCGGATTTTCTAATTATTTTAATAACAGGTAACAAAAAACTCTAGCACACTTATAATGTTAAAGTTCAAGTTACAAGCCTATATACGTCCCACAGCTGGAATACAGACCTATAATTTTTGAGAGGGATTCAGGGCAAGGATATGTCCGGCGCGCTGCACCAATGCGTGCTAGCAAACTTTAATTGTCCTCGAAATATGTATTTTCTTATTCCTCAGACATGCAGGCCGAGCACGTGGTAAATCAGCACTTAATTATGACTATTGCAATTAAAAATTTCATTACTGCCGGCGGGGATCGAACTCGGGTCGCTCGCGTACTGCGAAGTTTACAGCTAGCACTATCTTAGCTACCACGGCTCACACATAATATCGAATAACAAATTATTCATATAAAAATAAGAGTTTTAAACTTTTTTACATCGCATGTATCGAAGTGAAATACAGATAACTGAGATATCAAAATAGCAAATACGTGTTTTACGCACTTAATTAAAATGGAAAGAGTGTTATTTTGCTCATTTTTGCTCATTTGAATAAATAGTGCCTCGCATTTTTCACTTCAAGTTTTTTTCTATCTGATATAGGTGGGTCGATCAACTATTTTTTGTCCTACCCCTGTCCCTGGCATTCAAATATTTTTTTCTCCAAAAGTATGGTTGCGAATAGGAAAATTAAGTGTTTGCCTTATCATTAATATTATGTTTAATACACAGGGATTAAGACTTGGTAGATAAGCACAAAATTAACTGAAATATATGTGGTTGTCCAAAAGACGCAAAGTTCTTTTCTTTGTACAATTATATGTCCCCAGGCACTACTCATCTATAAAAATAAGAATGGTGAAAAAAAATTCGTTTGTCACATTAAAACTAGTTTTTCGAAAATATTCAACCTTATTTCATAGTTCAAAGCTTCCAATAATGTTTCCATTGGACATCTATCACCTAATCTTGTCTAAAATTGGAATCAGGATAATAATTCAATAATTTTTCAATGAAAGTCACTAAACTTAAAATGTGTCTCTTGGACAACCGTCACTTGGACAACTAAAATGGTGTCCAAGAGACATTTTTGGTTGTCTAGGGGATTCATTTCAAATGATTCCCGATTTATTAAGAATTAAGTAGCAATATTTGCAAAAAATAAATTCATTTTATTTTTATAAATAAATATAAATTTATATATTTATTTTAAATTACTGTAATAACTTACAATTAATATAAAATATTTTTATTTTAGAACATTACAAAATGGGAATGCATCAAAAGAAAAATCCAAACGTTATAGAGACAGACTGAAACAAAACCCGGAAAAATATGATGAAATATGGAAAGAAAAAAGCGAGAGAGTTACCATAAAAATAAAAAACTATTATCAGATCTTAAGCCACAAGAAAAAGTCAACTGCAGGATCATTTGGAAACTGAGAAAGCAAGAACAAAGAAAACGTAAAAAAGCAATACAGGAATTGTTGAATAATACACCTCCAAGTTCACCGTCCATACTTCTCCAGCAACCAATTAATCAGCCTTTATTTGCTCCCACTCCACCGGATAGCCCTGTAGAAAGTATGACTAGAGGCAGAAAGAAGGTACGTCGAGACAGAACAAAACTATATACAGACTAACGATTAAAAGAAGAAAATGAGAAGTTAAGGAAAAAATATGAAAAACATAAGAAAAGAGTTCAAAGAAATAAAACAAAATCTAAACAGACAAACAAAGAAGAACCAGCGAAAAAAACGAATTACACATCTGATGGACAAAATAAAAACACAGTATTATGTAATGCGATCAAGGAACGATATCAAAGAGTTCACAATAACAAAGAACAGACGTTTCTTAAAAATATATTTCGAGAACTAGGAAACAAAAGGAAGACGATCGTAAAAGAGTCATTGGGATTAGAAGGCAATATAAGGATTTGTACAAGAGACCACCAAAAGGATAATAATTTGATTAAAAAAATTAAAAATTTCTTCAATAGAGATGATGTTTCTAGAAATACCGCGGGTAAAAATGAAACTATTGGTAGAGGTACAAAAAAAGCTCAGAAAAGGTTTTTGCTGGATTCGATGATCAACATTTACAGGACATTTAAGTTGGAAAACCCAGAAGTTAAATGTTCATACTTCTATTTTACAAAAAAAGACCATATTATGTGGTGAAACCTAGTGTCGATGGTAGAGAAATGTGTCAGTGCAAGGTACATACGAATGCAGCATACAAGGCTAAAGCTTTAAGAAACAAATTCGTATTACAGACGTTTGACCTAAGCTCACTAATTATGCAAACCGTATGTGATGCTAAAAATAAAGATTCCATGCTTGGAAATTGCGAAATATGTAAGAACAATAAAATTAAACTGAATATGGACAAAGTTCAACGAAACATACAGTGGTTCGAATGGGTGAGAGAAGAAGAAATATATATGAAAGAAGGGAAAAAGACAAAAGCTTTTAAAAATGTAAAGAAAGTAAAGGAAGACGCAAATCAAAAATTTGAAATTAAAAATTTGATTACAAGTTTTCGAGAAGAATTCGAAATCCTGAAGAAACATGTGTATAAATGAAAAACCAGTACAAGAGTTTTCGGCAAAATGTAGACTATATTAAACCCAATGAAGCAGTAACATTGGTTGACTTCAGTGCAAATTACAACGCAAAATGTACGGAAGAAATTCAGGCCCATCATTTTGGAGGATCGAGGCAACAGGTGACGCTCCATACTGTGGTCGTATATGTACACAGTGGAGAAAGCAATCACAAGGCTTTATCATTTTGCACTGTATCTCCTTGAAACATTCATCAACCGGCTGCCATATGGGCTCATTTTCACTCGGTTTTAGTAAATATTCAATCTAATTATCCATTGATTAACACAATACACTTTTTTTCTGACGGTCCATTTTCTCAGTATAGGCAAAAGGTGAAATTTTATTTGTCTTGCACGAAAATATTTGATTATGGAGTTCAAGCATTTACATGGTCGTATTTTGAAGCAGGTCATGGTAAGGGACCAGCTGATGGTATTGGAGGCTATATAAAAAGAGCTGCAGACAATCTGGTAGCGACTGGAAAGGACATAACCAATGCATTAGAATTTTATAATGCTCTGGAAGGGACATGCAGAATTAAATTATTCTATATAAAGAAAGAACAAGTTGATGCCATCAATATTCAGATTCCAAAGACTATCGTTCCTCTAGTAGGAACAACTCGAGTTCATCAAGTTTTTTCCAATATTCGAGGCCAACTTAAATACAGGGAATTAAGTTGTTTCTGCGAACGTGGATTCTGTGAACGAGGAAAACTATTTATCCTTGATCAAAAAGACGTTTCGTATGTTGCATATGAATATATCATAAGGAAACTGCCAAATCCAGATGTAGAGTACAAAAGAGGTGAAGTATATTACAAGTTCCCGTGTAACGTCGAAGTTTTTGAAAAATAAAAGTCATATTGCAACGATGCATTTGGATATGGCAGCTTTTTAAATCCCAAATAGTTTTTATGATTAGTGTGATGGCAAATTGTTTTATTTAATCCTTAAGACTGATTGACTTTTAATACTTGTAATTTTAAGATAATATTTTGAGACCTTTCGATGTCGATATGAAAAAGCTCTTTTGTTTGATTATGGTGCTCTTTTTTGATCATTTTGGTTGTTTGTTTTAGTATTTAATGTAACAAAAAATACATAATTTACTATTATTGAATGACTCAGGAGTACTTAGCCCTTTTGTCAGAATTTTAATTTGAAGTTGATTGACTGACTTTAAGCTATGTTATAATAAAGGTTTCGAATTTGGTATATTGTTTCACAGAATCATACTTTAAGATATATTTGATCTCTTTAAAGTTTAGAAATTGATTTTAAACTTCCTAATGTTGCATAATTTTTAAGTATCATTACTTAATTTAATAGTAAGAATTGTGATTCTTTCGTGTCGTACTTAATTTTTTTACGTTAATTAATTTTAAGAAATATTTGATCTCTTTAATGTCTTATGAGTACAATTCATATTATATTCCTTACTATACGTATTGTTTGTGCTATTTAATTCCACCCTTCTGACTTAGTTTTTAAAAATGAAGACTGTTTTGAGTAGTAAATCTCAAATAAATACTTTCAATTACCATCAATATCTTTAATTATCCTATTCTTTTTCTATAAATGTAAAGTATTAGGTAACATATCGTATAATAATATCAATAGTATCATATAACCATAAAAATGTCTCTTGGACAATTTTTTATGTCTCTTAGACAACTGTTTTGTCCCCGAAATCAGAATTAACAAAACCTTCATGTTTTAGACAAAAACGAAAAAACTTAATACTTACTATAAAATTTGCTTAATAGTGTTGGAAAAATATCTTCAATTATGTTTTATTATATTATACGTATAATTTAATGCTTTTATTGAAACTTCTTTCTTTTATTTAGACGGTAGTTGTCCAAGAGACATTTTAACTAAAAATAATTTGATAATAATCAATGCAGTACTGATAATTCAGTGCTCTAGGATAATATTTAAACAGAAATACACGACTAAACTGTTTATTTTTAAACTTAAGCCTTTATTTTAGCAGTTATAAATTAAAACCTACGGTTGTCCAAGTGACCGATTTATTGGATAGTCATCAGGTTTTTTTGACAAAAATCCACCTTTAGTCTTAAACAGTGCGCTGCTGGATGTGAAATTTAAAAATTTGATAAATTATCTACTTTTCAATAAAGTTAAAAACTAAAAGTAAAACAACAAACATTTTTTTTAAATAATTATGATAGGACAAAAAATAGTTGATCGACCCAGGTTATCTTACTCTTTAACAGTAGGCTTATAAATATTTTAAAAATAAATTTAATATTTTCATTGTTATTTAAGATATTATTATTCATGATTTGGCCCAAAAGAAATTATTCTGCCTTTTCCGATAGGTGGCGCGTCGAGTTCACTTCGCAATTACTCTAAACTTTTCTAAATCAATAACTACGTTGAATAGAGCATAAATACCACGTGCTCGTGGATGAAGCTGCAAAATATTGCACACAAGCAAACTGCAATCAACCTGTGAATGAATAAATAAACCTAATATAATTTTCGATTTATAAGATTCGGCAATGGCATTTTTATAACTCACTGACTGACCTATGAAAAACGTAGGCCACTTCTAGGTTACTTAGAAACTTGGAATTTTCATTGAGGTAGATCATTAAACGTATTTAAAGTAAAAACCTAAAAGCAAATTGCAAATTGATCGGTGAGGTCAATTCAAAGGTTGAGGTGACATTTAATTTTTATAGCTTAAATTAAAAATAGAAAACAGTGAAGCGTAAACGCAACATAATGCTGCAATTAAATTAGTAGTATAGTTGTAGCACGAATGGGTCGGCTCGACCGGGGAAGGACCACGCTCTCACAGAATACCAGCGTGAAATAGTAGCTTAATGCTGCTGTATTTCGTATGGTGAGTGTAGAGAACCGGAGACCCTTTTTACTGGAAATGAGGCATTCCATCTCAGTCCTCACGGGTGACAACGCATCTGCATTTTGATTTGTAATGGAAGATAGATGTAGATGTCTATGGGCCGCAGCAACCACTTACCATCAGGTGGACTGTGTGCTCGTTTGTCACCCTATTCTATAAAAAAAAGTATAAAAAAAAACATTGTAAGACATATTTTTATTAATAAGAGTTGATAAAAGCGTAAAAGTTTTTGTAGGTTGAAACGGGCACAAAGTTCCACAGTAATTTAAAGAACATTGTACATTCCTGTATATGCTATGATTTAAGCACGCATTTTCCCAGTCCCAGCACTAAAAAAATTTCTTCATATTTATATACATAGATGTATATGATCCGCAATAAAATATTATCGTGCGCCTATCGAAACGAGCGAGAGGTTAAAATATAAGCACACAAATATGTCTTACAAATGATGTTATTTAATTTTCAATAAATATGTAAACGTAAAGCAATGTGAAAACGCTATTATAATTTCCTATAAAGCAAACATAATTGACGTGAATAAGTAAAAGTATTAAAGTATATTTCTATAAAAAAACGACTCAATAGCGCAATTGCTAAGCGTTGGGTTGCGGCGCTGCGAGGCCACGTGTTCGAGTCCGGCACGGAACATGGGTTAATAGGTTCCAAAAAATCTTCCACCACAGTCTAGTAAATCCTATACTATGCAGGAGAAAATTCTACTGCCTTTAAAAAAAAGGATAATAAAATATATCGGTGGTATTATTGATGATGTCACGTTCTGATTCATTAGACCCCGTGCGACAATTTCTTTCGGAATGTTAACTATAAGTCCTAACCTACAACCGGTAAATCTAGATTAGGAAATCATCATTATTAGACGTAGCTACCTAGTTTAGGATAGCATCAGACGCAAGAGAACAATCACAACGCAACCAGATTAGGTTTTAAACCTAGGACGCGTGCGATCGTCAGCTATTGCTATTGAGTCAGTCGTTATTCGTAATTGCAAGATCAACGGTGAGTCAAAACGGCAAACAACTATGGGCCGGGTAGCTCAAAGTTTGATTTATGCAAGCTATAACTTACTGAGATTACTTAAACGCATATCTATATGCAGATAAATGGAACTTATCCGTCTCTTTCAGAGAATAATAATAGTACAAGTGTAAAATATATTTTGACGAATAATTATGAGTTTGTTTCCCCTAAAATATTAATATTATGTAACGGGTACTCGAACTCAAATGCGAGTATTGGGGCCTGAAAAATGATGTCAGGCTTTCGTTCTTTTGGATGCATTGCAATGTAGATTTACGAACATCAATCATTCGAGTCATTTACTTCGAAAATTTTTGACATGTTTCCTTTTATTACCACACTTCATTTTTATATAATTTCACCTTGCACCTCAAAATACAATGAAGTATCCTTTTATTTAGTATCTAAAGTGATCAATCATTTTTCAATATTAGAATATTACCTCAAAAATTTATTAACGTTGTGTTATACGAGGTGTAATAAGGTGATTATGAAGCGTACAGCATCGCCACACTCCGAAATACTGCATGCCTGCCAGTTAAGAAGAAAAAATGCCTTACTACGCAATTTGGTTGAAAATATCCAACGATTTATTAGGTTAGAAATAAGGTTAGTTGTGAGAGGGTTCCAAATAAATTAACGAAAATTATATTAGTAAATTCATCTACTTACAACTAACCGTTTTGCGTAGAAACGTCTCCACGATACAAATAAAACAATAAAGGAGGGTATAAAAAAGCTAAAGGCAAGCACTATAAGACCTTTATCTTTATTTACAGAGAAGGTTTAGAATAAGTAATGTAAACAAATAGTCAAGAAAAATTAATTGAATATTAATTACCTTTTAAATTCAAAATGCGTGGTAGTGTATTAAATTCACTGATCTTATTGCGTGCGCACGCACACATTTTGTATTTGGGTCGATCGGTAGGCAAAATCGTTGTCAATTTGCGATAATTTCAAATAAAAGTAGAATAAAGAAGTAGAAGTAGTAGAAGAAAGAAGAAAAAAAGCCTTATTTACCCGTATTTTCAAAAAATTCAATAACGGTATTTCATTATTTATATATTTGAATTAAAGTTTAAAATTTGGCAACACTATGAAAAATACATACATAGTATATGAATTTTGAAATAATACAGTTAAAAACTAAAAACTTTTTTCTGAATAATATAGAACGCAATTGCTTCACACTTATGATGATAATTGAGCGCAGAGAAACGGCAAAGTCTGTTGTTACTATTTGCGGAGAATAAGAGGTATGGATGGTTGTTGGATGCCGACGGATATGGTGGCATCGTTTAGGGTTAGACTCTATGTTTAGAGTGGTTCGTGACCGAAGCTATGGCCTGTCAGTGCTGCTATTCCCGCAAGGCTCTTCGCAATTATGTTAGGGCGTCGAAAAGTGTGTACACATCATGTATTTGAGAATTTATCAGACTTACTCGTATATGCCAGCCCTATTGGTAACATTCTAAATGTCTTTTAAGTTATTTCTACTATATTTGGCCCTATATTAAATTTGTATCTTGGCCGACCTGCAAAATACATTCAAAATAAAAAAACCCATAATTTATTTTTACCATTTCATTAAGTTATTTATATTCTATATTATTTAAAATTGAAAAATACTTATTTTATTCCTTAAAGTTAAGTTATAATAATATGTGATGATTTACATTAAAAAGCATTTGCTTTTAATGACAGTACGAAAGAACAAAATGTATGGCAATGTATATATTAAGTACACCTTTTTAACAAAGATATCATCTTTCACTACGTATCATTAACTTTTTACATGATTAGTTGCAAAAGAGTATCCTACGAAAGTACAGTAATTTAGTACAAAATACGCAACTACATGTCTACGTTAGCGGCCCTGTACATTAGTATGCGGCCATGGAGTACGCCCACACAGGCTATCTACAGCGTCCCCGCAAATATATATAAAATGAGCACAAAAGTACCCTGAATAAAGTGCAACGATAAGGGACGATGCAATTTACATCGCCATAGGCACATTGCCTGATATAGTTGACCCTGTGTTTACCGAAATCTCAGATAATATTGTAGAAACTAATTATACAAGTACCTACCATTTTTTAATAAGTCTCTAAGCATATTTCTTTTTCTTCGGAAGCTTTTCTTAAGTCCACACTCGTACGTTAGAGCTTTTAACTGGAAACTACGCATTCTGTCTTAGTCCTCAGAGGTGACAACGCATCTGTATTTTGATTCCTAATCGGCCTCGTACCGGGAAGCGACATGCAGGGCGGAATCCCTAGGACTCCTCTCTCGCAGGTAGTCTACGAATATAGATGGGTCAAGACCGCATTTTGTGTAATTTCTTTGTGAAGGCCCGTGTTCAGTAACGGACTTGTTGACAATAATGTTCTCGGATAAATTATCCAACATCAGTCTCGTTTGCACCGGATTTGCTGGATGTAAAAATATTCAGTCATATTTATAATCTTAGATTAAATAAATAAAAAATAAGAGTTATACTCGTAACAATAAAAATTAGTAATAGTCAAATAAAAGAGCATTTCATTTCATTAATTTGTTCAAAATTATCCCTTCGTGCCTTATGATGCCGCACTTAATGATATTTATTATTAGTGAGCATGCAAGATCACGGCTGCAGGCAAGCACGCCAGCACACTCGATTTCTCCTAAATTTGCATCCCCAGGGCACAATTTTCGTATTATTGGCTGATCGATAGTGCACTTCGTAATTATAGCGAATACCTTAAATAACTTATAAACATATTTAACACAAAACAAAATACATTTAGAAACATTTTACATTTTCTACAATTCAGTATCTAAAACGGGAAAATTAGAACTGATTTAATTCTGATTTATAAAAGAAAGATTAATTCGGATGAATTAAAATAATTCCGTTAAAGTTAAAAGGTTAGTCTCAAACGAAATCATTGTAAACAATATTAGCTGTCCCGCTGCAAATAAATGAAGTACACGAACCAAAATCACGAGTTGAGAATTTTTCAACGTCGCCCTGGGATCGAGATCTGCACATTCGTAGCGGCGAACACAAAGACAGTTAACGATTAACAAACTAAAGCTAAATGAGAGAACATAATTCTCATTTTAAATTCTGAAAAAAAAACTAGCAGTTTTATGGAGATATATCAATTTCAATTTCAAGTTTCATACATCTCTTTTCAGTCGAAATAACAGAATCGCAAAAAAAATTTGCTATCTAGAAACCTACATAACATAAATAACTTCGTGATTTAAAACAACGGGACAATGTTTTTATCTTAACATTCTTTTATTACATCAAAGACATATCTCTTTGCTAGATTTATCTAGCTATTATAAAGCAAAAATATCCAGTCATCACCATGAAAACAATAGAGCGGGAAACAAAAGAATTATAGAGTCCAGTGCCAAAACGGCGACGGTACTCGCAGGTGGTTCTAGCGATTCGGTGGGCGATTTAACCGTTCTGATAATGACGGCATAAGGCCTGAGGTGGGGCGATGTCGCAACTAGCTCGCAGATTTCGGTGTGCCCGTCGGTCATCTCTAACGATGAAACGATAATTAAGATCGGACGTCGGCATTATTTACGCCCGCAGCGTCCTGCCGACCCGGCCGCCACTCGATCACGACTTTTTCCATGCCGAGCGCGACTATTGTTGCTTTACTCGTGCTCAGTTTAGCTAAGCTGACGGCCCGAACAATTTAAACGTCTATGTACAACATAACTGGATTTTTAAGAGCCGATCTCTACACTTGTTCCGGTTGCTTGAATGAAGTCAACTATAGTGAGATTTATATTTTAATCGAATAGCGTAGGTTCTTAGTATGCCTTTAAAACTTTAAAAGGAATGGCGTTTTACGATACCAATTGCTTTTTTTTTTGTACTTATTATAATATTTTTTTATTCTTTGTTATACGAATTGGTGAGAAGTTACTGGCCGCAAAGACAAAGAAAAAACTGAATTTCCTTGTATCAACTAATCATATGAGATAAATAAATAAAAAAAAACAATTAATTAATAACTGACGCTTCAGTCAGTTATTAATTAATTGTAATAAATATTTTAAGTACAAAGTTACAATACTTATATCTCATATTATTTTTACTATAATCATGACTATTAGTCCGTTAGTCAGTCAAATAAATGGAATTTGCGGTTAAAATATTTACTTTTGATCATCAATTAACACGGATAGTTTGATATACCAAGTAACAAAAACATGACGTCTGCTTATTTTTATAATTTTTGTTGTTTCTAAAGTTTTTTAAGTGACACAATTTGCTTATTTCAGATTACATTATATCAACACCCGATTAAAGAACTAGCCAACCCAGAGACATTTAGACAACAGCTAATGGATATGGAGATTCAAATAATACAATCAGCGTCACAATTCCATTAATTTTATCAATAAATATTTAAAAATGTTATATCTTATCTATGTTAAAAAGCATCTTGATTGAATAATTTATCATAGGCAGTTTAATTGATTTAGATTTACAGGTTACCAAAATCTCGTTTGTTAAGTGCCCCAATCGATAAACATATTTGGCAAATTTCCAGTTTCATTAAAATTCTCATTCATAGCGAAGTAGAGCGTTATCAATTAGGTCTAAAGAACACAATGGGAGCGAGATCGTTGTCTAGACATAAGCCACAGGAACTGCAGCCTCGGGTTCGATTCCTGTTCGGCAAAATTCAGGCTTACAAGCGACCCTTCTGTAGATTGTTAATATAAAACTTTAAAATACTTTTCTTAAAAGCGATTTGCAGTATTGTTAATAAATAGCCTTAAGTAAGACGTTAATAAACAGATACATGTTATAAGTATACAATTAGGGATAAAATTTTAAATGGAAATAATAAAGTACTAAAGCGTTGTACGTAATAAAGCCGTTTGAGAGCATCATCAGAATTCCACAACTCTATTTCAAAACTTTAGATATCGTTAGAAACGACCAGACTATGGAAAAGAATATCATTACCTCCATTAAATACCTGTATTTGTAAATTTACCTATTTTATCAGATATAAACATCTAAATCGAAATTTCTATGATCAAAGTCCAATATGCGAGACCCTTTCCTACTGTAATGTCCAATGGAGGATTATATATTAAATAATAGAGGTAAAATTTTTTATTTTATGTCAATAATTTGCAATCTATACATATTATATATAAACTGTGGCCTTTTTAGTGGCGGTGTAATAATATTCACTACTCCACATCATCCCATGGGTATCGCAAGAGGCGACAGAGCGAAACAAATCAGATGGGCTGGGATGTACTAAAAAATAAACAACTCGGTTGCCAACCGGATTGACAAGTGTGGGAACTATGGCAAATATACCCCCTATGAGACAATCTATGGGGGAGGCGTATGTTCAGCAGTGGACTTCAATAGGCTGTAACGGTAACGGTTTAAGTAACCAAAGCCTAAATCGCGCTATCAAAGTTCCGAAGTAAAAACAATATATATAGAATACCTCCGAATTATCACACCGGCGCCCCCTTTCTCCCAAGGGGGGGTCGCGTTCGATACGGCTTAGCCTCTCTCGCCAGATCATTAAGCCAATTTCAAAAGGTGGTGTTTACTGCGCAAAAGTCTCCACATAACCACGCAGCCGACTGCGGGGTATGCTATGCTATGAGCATTCACCACCTCCCTCCCCCGCTTACCGGAGGGTAAGCCCTTATTTGCTTTGTGCGCAAAAAAATTATCACATCGAGCGTTGGCCGCCCCCCGGGCAGAACACCTTGCCCGGCGGGAGATTATCAACTTTTTCCTTCACAGCCACAAGTACATAAAAAACCGTAGTTCCTTCTTTCTCACCAGTAGACCCACCCACTGTTGGATATGAACTTCCCTTCTTGTATGGAGAATTTACTATAAGTTCCATGCTTAGCAGATAAATTAGTGATCACAGTGCCAGACGTCATGCACGTTTGACACTGCTTACCGCCGCAGGTCTGCGTATTTTGCATTCGGAGCAATACGAGATGGTGAAACTGTCACCTGTCGGAGGCGACACGATCTTAGTGGAATTTCACATATTCACCTATTACGATACTCACGGGACGATTCAAAATTCTCTTCCACTGACATTCTAACAAGCACTCAACAACACACAAACTTTCATTCATAGGGCTATAATCAATCAAAGTAATTCAAAAAGATGCATCCTTATGACTTTCGGTAAATCGCATTCAAGTTGCTTAATATTCTATCAAGTGATTCCAACAATCTTATTGCTTAATGATAAATCCATGATGGTAAAGTGTACATTGTGAAAGTCCGTATATTAGCGATAAAAAATAATAATAAAAGCGACAAATCTCTTCATTTGGTAGCGGTTGAAAATCAACCCCGCTGACATGGTAATAATAAAAATATATTGATAATAATAACTATAAAATTGATTCTTTGAATAAAAACTATTAGACTGAAAAAGCGCTAACAATTTTTCAAATTCAAAACTTGTACATTACTTCTTTTATTATTTTATACCTCCTAAAAGTTTTTGTTTAGTAATTATTTAATTTGAAATAATACAAAATGGATGTACAATTTGCAAACTTAAATGCTTAACATGTCTACCCACGCTTTGTTATTCAACTGCGTGATAAGATTTATTATCCACCATTTTCTTCCAGCGAATGTTTAGTGATTATATTCAGAGTTCATTATCGTACCCTAAATGTAATCGAAAACTTCAAAATTGATGAGACGTCACATCAAAAATAATTACACACTAATTTGAACATTGGTGGCTAAAGTTTTTTTATACGTGGTAGAGCCATGCTGCAGCTATATTGTGGTTGCAGCACGAATGGGTCGCCTCGACGGGGGTAGGACCACGCTCTCACAGAATACTAGCGTAAAATAGCAGCTTAATGCTGCTGTATTCCAGTGAGTGTAAAGAACCGGAGACCCCTTTTACTGGAAACGAGGAATTCCATCTCAGTCTTCAGGGCTGGCGACGCATCTGCATTTTGATTCTTAATTGAAGATAAATGTAGATGTCTATACACCACATCATCCACTTACCATCAGGTGGACCGCGTGCTCGTTTGTCACCCTTATTCTATGATAAATTAATTAATTGGTTTATGCAAGCAGAACATACACTTGAGAGATCAGCGTACCTTGATAAAGATTTATTGTTTTATTTTAAAGCAAGAGTGAGGCACGAGGACGATACCAAAATTTATATCATGAAATGAAATGATGAAATCCTATACTATTAAACGAGCAATTCTTGTATATATATATATATATATATATATATATATATATATATATATATATATATATATATATATATATATATATATATATAATCGGGATCTCGGAAACGGCTCCAACGATTTTCGTAGAATTTAGTGTCCAGAGAGTTTCGGGGATAATAAATCGATCTAGCTAGGATTTATTTTTAGAAAATGTCTTTTTGTCCGTGTTTTAGTCAATGAAAAACTGCTACAATATCGTTAGAATAAGAAGGTAAATTTTGACGGATTGTTAGTGATTATAAATAGCTTAATCGGTATAATGGTCGGTCACAAAATCGTAAAATCCCGGTTCGAGCCCAGACCGACCGACCGACTTTTTTTAACTTTCTTTTCATGTTCCTTTCTTTTTTGAGAAAATCTATTTTTTCGAGCCCTTTTTTAGTATTTTAAAAAAAAACACGAAAATTTAAATTAAACAAATTGCACTCATGATTTTTTATTCAAATAATCAGTTCAGTTTTTTCTATTATGTCGCTAAGATCAAAAAATATTATTCGTATTTCATCAGTATGTAATTTGTATCTAAATGTAATTTCCAAAACACACGAATTAAAAAAAACCGAGCGAAAAATACCGAGCAAAGCTCGGTCAACCGGGTACTATTGATACTAACTGTAAGAAACACAGCAGTAATATGCTGCTATTTAACAATGATATACTGTGATAGCGTGTCCTTCCCAGTTAGCCAATTCATTCGTGTTGCAGCTATAATACAATTGCAGCGTGGATCAACCACGTGAACCCACACTGTTTAATAAGCATAAGCTGTATTATGGTTTCTGTGCATAGAGAATATAACCACATATAGTTTTTGTTTCTGTGGTACACAGTTGGAATCAGAAACGAAAACATTTTATCCTTGCTTTTATTCAGACCAGTGTGTCCAGGGCATCTGGCTACTACGTCATGGCTAGTAGGTTAACATTTTATAACAAATAGTGTTTGCGTAACGTTACAATGAGCACGAGTAAATTAAGACGAGGAAGTGCATCTATATATGTTAGCGTGATATTTAGAAAACTGAAGCAACAAAAAACTTACAGTCCACCTAATTCGCAAAAATCGAATTCAGACTTTCGAAAAAAGTCGTAACTGCAATCCATTGACACTTGCAGCCAACTTCAAGCAAAGAAGGCTGCAGATGCGTTGTCGCCTTTTAGAAATAAAATGGAATGCCTCAGTCTGTAATACTGGCTCTATATACCCTTCAGAACAGAACACAGCAGTGAAAGTATTACTATTTAGCGATAAAAATCGGTAAGATGGTGGTAGGAACTCGCACAGATTTCTTTTTTCGATTCTTTTCTTGATTCGCAGACTACTTAACCTACACCACCTACTTAACCTACAGCTCGCCAGCGCAATGGCCCAGCATTTGGTTGCAGCGATATGGGCTACGGGTTCTTTTGTTGTACGGAACAAGTATCGGTATCAAATACCAATAATTGTTTCGTATCTTGGTATTAATTTATCCATGCACCATTTTGTATTCCAAAACTCCGCCACGCCAACTCCACAGAATTTCTCACACCAAATTCATCGTAAAATAGATTGTTCGTTTTTAGCATTTGTTTATTGCGTCATATCGTATTAAATCTACGAATAAACAGACAGACAAACCTTTCTTTCCTTCTTTCATTACAAGAAAGCTCCTGTATATTTGATAGCTTCTGAACGTATACATTTTCATTTTATTCAGATGTAAAATAACAAAAATATACAACTCACAATAAACTACCGTTGCCAACATTCAACCAAAGTTGCCAAAATACAACATTTCTTCGTGCGCTGCGGCACTTCACGGCGTGGCACTTCGGCAAATATAAGGCACTTTTGATAGAAAGGTTAAGAATGAATGATAAATTTTCAATATCAAATTGAACCGACTATGATTACTTCTCCGATAAATACTATTAGTTAACCCTTTTAAAAACAGATGTGCATTGCACTGCACATTAATAGAATTTTACTTAATTTTGTTTTTATACATAGCCAAAAATACCCAAAAACTTTAAAATGTTAACAGAAAACATTCAATTTATGCAAAGAATATTCTAAAATCAAAGAACTTCATTATAGATTAATTTACATAATTCACTTCAAAGTAAAATTTTAATTAACTCAACTTCACTTAAACTTCGCGATAAATTTTTAAGAATTTGTTAAAAGGCTTCTTGGATTGTTTAAATTGTCTGAACTCCAAACAGCTTACACTTGCAATATAAGTGATCCAATTATTTAGACTGCTGACACAATTGAAAGGTTACAGTGTCATTTACTTAGTGGAGTCTTAACAGAATTTAATTCTTTGTATCACAGTAATGTGCCCTTAGGTAACTAAGGGCTTAACCCAGTTCATTACGGAAAATTTAATCATTACTTAATGGGAAGCCAAAAACTTCGTAAAGATTATTAAATGATGTATTTTAAAATTTGATGATCAAATTATCCTTGCGTCGTCAGCGACCGAGTTGCAAATGATGGTTACATTAATGAACAGATCATTAAAAGAAAGGGGTATGAAAGTGAACGCAAGTAAGACGAAGGTTATGGTTTTTGAAAGAGAAGAAAGTAAAACGATGTGTGAAATAAGAATAGAAGGGGAGTTGATCGAGCAAGTAGATGAGTTTGTATATTTGGGCTGCGTATTTAGCAGGGATGGGAAATATAATAAGGATATAGAACGACGAGTGAATGCGGGAAATAGAGTAAATGGGGCCCTGCACTCTATTGTGAAGAGTCAAAATGTGTCGAAAAAGGCACATATGGCAATTCACAATGCTGTGTTGGTCCCTACTTTAACGTATGGTAGTGAAAGTTGGGTGTGGTAGAAGAAGCACGAGAGTAGAATCAACGCAGTAGAAATGCGGTCCTTAAGGAGTATGTTAGGGCTGAATCTGAACGACAGGGTAAGAAATTGTGTAATAAAAGTCACAGAAAGTGATAAGAAATAAGAAGAGTTAGAAGAAGTTAGAAGAGACTAAGTGAACGCAAGTAAGACTAAGGTTATGGTTTTTGAAAGAGAAGAAAGTAAAACGATTTGTGAAATAACAATAGAAGGGGAGTTGATCGAGGAAGTAGACGAGTTTGTATATTTGGGCTGCGTATTTAGCAGGGATGGGAGATATGATAAGGATATAGAACGACGAGTGAATGGGGGAAATAGAGTAAATGGAGCCCTACACTCTATTATGTATTTTAAAATCAAAATATACTTATGTACGTAATAACATAATATGTACCACCAACTCCCTTAACTACTTGTATCTAATGTAACTCTTATGCAGATTGATGAGATTTCATGTTAAATGGAGTCGCATACGTGTCATCCAAGTCGAAAAACACGGACAAGCTATAAGTACACATATATGTATAGGCAATATATGCTGTTTTATAATAAACAAAACACATAACGTTATTACGCAATGCTATTCTTCGAATGTCTACACTATACTTAAAAAAATTAACCAACTGAGACTTCACCGTCTAACTTGGCCTTAAGTTCGAGTTTCATTTTTTATTTTGATTCTTGCATGTTACATACCAAGAAATACGCAGGTATAACGTGTTAGGTGCTAAAAATATCTTAGGCTTCAACGGTTTCACATTATTTCTTGTATTTAATGATATTTGATTTTGCTTCATCTTTTTTCTGTGTAAATAAAGACATAAGAAGGTGTCGTTTAGTTTCTTGGAGTTCATAATTATTGGCACGGGTAATAACAATAAAATTGGTTAAGAGCGTATCGGAATTTGTGTGATAACAATGTTGATAATTATTTTAGTATACTAAAACCGGGCGTAATAATATACAACAACTTTACTTTGATATCATTTTGCTTCAGAAGCTTTTTGAGTCTGCCTTTTTCATTTATTCTATCTTTATTTGTGTTTTAATTTTTATTAAGCGACAACATTTTTCCAAACACCCTAGTAGCTTAGATAAGATTTAACTAAGACATTATAAAAACAAGACAGTTGCATTGTTTTTGAAATAACTTTCTTTAGTATTAATATCTCTAAGCATCTATCTGTAAATCATGTAGGAAGAAATATTGAATGTTTACCATTAGTGACTAATTCTCATGCTTATCGTATAACAGGTTTAGGGATGTAGAATTCTACTTCGTCTGAAACATGGAAGTAATTAAGAGTGAGCTGTACGCTCTACTTTAAACACGGACTACACCTCGATTAATTACTGCAAAGTAAAGCAACAATTGGTTAATAAATTAACAAGAACGTATATGGATACACAGTTTGATTATATGCAATATTATTTAGTTAATTATATTTTTATAGTTACAGTCCTCCGAATGGTAAGTGCTTACTGCAGCCCAATAACTTGCAACTACCTAGCTTCAAATATGGAGGGCTACAAATGTACATTATTGTACGTTTCGCTTCTGAGAACTAAGATGGAATGCTTCATACTCCATGGCTATACTAGCTTAAAGATGTTAAAAAATCAATTTGCTAAAATATGCATAATAAAAATAAAACGATATGTCTTACCTAGTTAACCAACTCTTAGCGGTCAGCCGCCGCGGTCTACTTCATCTGAGGATACCTCGTGTAGAGGCGAAACACTTGTCGTGTTTTCGACGGTGGTGTGTCTTTCCTAGTATAGTAGTGTCGGGTGTGGTGGTGCTGGGATTAGTGGTGATGGGGATAGTCCACGCATTTTAGGGATTGCGGGAGGTGCTCTTCGAATTTGATAAGATACATTATTTTGTTTTATTACTTGGATCTTAACAAACCGATTTTTTAACATCCTTGTTTTGGGCTTGCACAAGTAGCAGGCGCTACTTTTTCTATTAATTATTATACTAGCACTCTTTACTCTTCAGACCGGAACTCAGCAGTGCACTTACCGCTGTTTAGCAGCAGAAATGAGTAAGGGGTTGGCACCTACCTAGACGTACTTCTAGGCAAAAAATCAGTCTTACCACCTAGAAATCGCTGCGGCATGAAAACTATTAATCCGTAAACGAAAGTACCTCATCTTGGTCAAACCGTAATAAGCCCACTGCTATTTCTAACTCAATAGAGAGGCTTTGCTTGAATCATTACGCTTCCTTGGCTGACAGAATAATATAAATATGAGATACTTATACAGCCATCTATTGGTAACTACAAGATCTTCCAGCTATCTAGAATCTTAAGCCTTCTTTATTAGAAGTTGATTACGGGTTATCCTTGGGCTGAAGTAGTTATTTACCATCAAGATAGTATTAAAGTTACAGCCTACATACGTCCCACTGTTGGACGCAGGCCTACTCACATTTCTGGGAAGGTTTTAGGGCGAGGAAATGTCCGCCGCGCTGCCCCAATGTATGTTGGCGAACTTCACATGTCTTCGAAATATTTTTTTCTTATTTCTCAGACATGCACTCATGATGTTTTCCTTCAACGCCGAGCACGTGGTAAATGAGCACTTGAAATTGCAATCAACAATTTAATTGGTGCCGGCGGGGATCAAACCCGGCTTGCTGGCGTACCTACTGTAAAACTTACAGCGAGCGCTTAGCCCCTGAGCTACTACAGCTTTACCATCAAGTGGACTATTAATATTATAACATATCATATATCCGGGTTCGAATCCAGCACTGAAAAAGTATGTTTGTATGGCTTACAAGTTATTGTTCCGGGTCTGGATGTTTATCTATTTACAATTTATGTATGTTAAATGTCTCCATGATACAGGAAAAAAATCTATTGTGAGAATAAAGACAATTTTAAAACGAAAAAGAAATTTACTTTCAAGCGGAAACATTATCAGAATGATGGAAAATATAATTTATTGGTTATTATTAAAAACTAAAACAGTCAACTATAACAGTATTGTTGGGGTGGAACTTATTATATATTACGGCATATACCTATAGACGGACGCGTAACTTACTTGGTCAGAGTTCACAAAAAACTACAGCCAAAACAAAAAATTGTAAGTACAAAACTCAAATTGTGAATTTTCGAATATTTATATATCTGTTATACTTAACTATTAACTATAAGATTTTCTTCTATTTGTCATTATAGTTAGTGACAAATACATAGTTGTATTAAGTACAAAAACCTGCATTGACATATATAATTTAAAATAAAATTCTGTTCTGTAAAGTAACTACAGTCTATCTCTCTAGCCCCGTAACACATCCGCCTTCAGTGTTAGTTTAATTACCCGGCACTGTCCTTCCTCAGTGGCCTTAAGCTCCTCCGATGATCGCGCCATCGTTCAGGCCGTGCCAGTTTGTGACGGTAACATGACTTCATTAGCGCTATCACTTCAGTCCGAACCTACGATAGTATACGTGCGTGTTATCAGTGGATGCTTTTAAGTCGTAGATTTCGCCTTTGATTTGTAAACGTTTCTACCTGACAGTGAATTATCAGCTCTAAAAATAAAACCTTTATCTCAGAGGCTTAATTGAATCCATCAACTATTTTATTTATAGCATTTTTAATATTTCCTGCTGAGCATTTTAAAATTAAAGGTATTGCTACTCTTGTAATGCTAACTTTTTTTATAGAATAAGGGTGACTAACGAGCAAACAGTCCACCCGATGGTAAGTGGAAGCTGTGGCCCATAGACATCTAAAAAAGTCAAAATAAAGAACAAAATATTCAGAACAATTTATTTATTCTCATAAATATATATAAATATATTAACATATCATTATATATATATGTATATGCAGAAATTTGTTTATAATAGTACCTCGTAAGTGCCACGTGGTAGTGAGAGCAATATCATGAAAAACCCTCTAACTCCTTTCGTATAAATAGGTAATTGTAAAACTTTTTTATAGCGTAGGGTGACAAACGAGCACACAGTCCACCTGACGGTAAGTGAGTGCTGTAGCCCATAGACATCCGTATTTATCCATATTTATCCTCAATTAAGAATCAAAACGCAAATGCGTTATCACCCCTCAGGTCTGAGATGGAATGCCTCGATTCCAGTAAAAAGGGTCTCAGGATCTCTACACTCACCATACGAAACACAGCCGCATTAAGCTGATATTTTAAGTTTGTATTCTGTGAGAGCGTAGTCCTTCCTCGGTTGAGTCGACCCGTTCGTGCTACAACTATACAATTAATATAGCTGCTGCATGACCTACCTACCACGTTAAAACAGTTTTAGAAATGCCCAAAAATCGAAGGCAATCTAACAAATGGCGGGCACAATATAAACATTGTGAAACCGATATTTGATTTGATTTGTAGATATAATTGTATTACGATGGACTTTTGCCATCCATATATAATCCGCTCAAAAATATTTCTTTAGAGTTAAATGGGGTAATTTAAATACAGATAGCGACCATTATAGTTTTTTGGACACCTTTACTGGTTCCAAACGGCTAAAGAAAAAAAGGCTTAGAGATCTCGTCATACGGAAACTACAACATGCGAATTGCGGCTTTGATTTTAGTATAACCTTCCACAGGAGTCAAAAGACACTACTGCTTTTCAAGATTTTAATTCGAATTCGGTCTGGATTTGTTAGAATAGGCCCGGTAGTCAGTACTCAATATCTGATCATGTCTCAAATGAATACATCTTTATTTTAGGGTGTAATATTGATAATTATAAAGATAATTTAAAATCGAAGTTGGTCGGGAGGGATTATATGATGATTATTTTATTATCATTCGAAAAAAAAATGCTATAGTTATAATTATAGTAAGTGTTTTGCTTAAAATTTATTCGTGAACGTTTTGTATTTCTAGGATAAGGTTAACAAACGAGCATATAGTCCACCTGATGGTAAGTGGATACAGTAGCCCACAGACACCTACAGCTACTCTCGATTAAGAAACAAAATGTGATCAATATGGAATGGCTCTTTAACAGTAAAACCTCCTCCCGCTCTATGGTTACCATACAAAACACAGCACTATTAAGGGGCTTTGTTACGTTGGTATTCTGTCCTTCCCCAAGAGCTGACCCAACAAACGGATATTGTGAAAAAAAAAAAAACAAATTCACACACATAGAACACTTTAAAACTCGTTTACAGTAAGTTATTGCTCCACACAGAATAATATTTTACAAAACTGTCCGGTTAGGTAAAACTTATTCTCATTTATTCTTAAGAAATAGCCAATAAAATAAGGCTGTGCTCAGAGAACAAAGCGCTCAAATAGCGGTCTTTTTTTGTTTAACTGGCAATGAGACTAGTTACTCCATACAATAAATCATTTAAGCTATAAAACACACTACAATCGTTATACCAACAGTTAGCGAGGCAGCGTGAATAAAATCAAGTTCAAACAGTTTTCAGGATCGTTAAAGTAAATAATAAACTGTTTCACATCACTATTTGAAATTGAGGATAGTAATTGTTTTGAAAAGTTTACGAGAAATAAACGTTTTATAGTTATTTTGTAATTATTTCAGATAAAATGACAATTCATAAACGTCATTTTGATTAAGCGTAAAACTGCTTAAAAACCTACGTAACAATTTGCAAAAGTAGTACCTATATACTCGTCGTTTTAGGTGTGTACGTTTATATCGACTACGGTATCAACGAAGAAAATCCAATATTTTGGGCTGTTTACGATAAGGGTATAAGGATAAAACTGAATTTATATAGTCAATAAACTCAGTCCTATCCTTAATTTAACTATAAGAAAAAATATTATTAACGTTTTGCTATCGCTGTGACTGAAATCAGCGAAGTGCGGCATAAGCTATAGTAACTTCGTCACCTTTAAGAAAAAATACAATAGTTGTAAATTTTGATAGTAGCTATCTTATTTTTTAAGATTGCATTAAAAATCGATGATTAAGAAGCAAACCAATCAAATGATAAATAGGGTATAGTAATATATAGTACATATAACGATAAATATAATACATATATATCAAAAAAAACTTCCCGCCATAACAGTGTCCCCGATGCCGATCCGAATTTAGACCTGAAATGTATTATGTAATAATTTTTAAATGTATATATTCTATTTTCCATCGGAGACAAAATAGTCTTCTTGACGTATCGATCCACCAAAGGAGAATATGGGGACAAGCAATTTATTTGTTGTGACGTTTTAATAGTTGAATCAAATGGAGCTAATGAAAGACACATTCGTTTTTTTTAATGGATTCAGCCCTTAAAATTCTAAATATATCAAATTGAATAACAAACACTGGTTACTTTATAGCGCTTGATAATAAAGTGTGTACTATGTACCTTTCTCGATTAATCTACGCTCGGAAACTAACTGGATTAACCACATTAATTAGCTTTAATGATAAATTTAAAGAAAAGAAAATGTTTCTGTGTCAATCTAGTTACAGTATTAATTACTTAAATCGATAAATAGTTTTGATTAGACTCACACCTGACAGCTTTCCTCTAATAGAAATGTTTCATTTTGATTTACCCGCTCACAGTTTATAAAGCAAATATTTAATAAGCATCGAAAACTGTTAATAAGGATATGCATTAAGTGAAACTTATTCTACCGGTTTTATCTCATTTAGTTTTGACTTTTTAATTCCCGACGTTTCAAAACGGAAGTACAGTTTAAATAGAAAAATATGTTACAAGATGATAGGTCTGTTTCCCCTGTTTAAGTGTTCAGCTGGGAAGAAAAACACACTTTTTGGTTTAAAATTTAAATACCAGATGAAGTTAAAGTTGAGAGTCACTATAATTACAAGCTAAGAGACATTGAAACTTAGGCCAAACAGATGTCAAAGTAATTGTAGTCTCCTTTGAAGTTTGTTACAGAACGTCCATTAGCTATAGTAAAGAATTACTTTATTATTAGGTAAAAAAGTTCACAGTCGATAGGCCAAAACAAAACAAATCTTTTAAAAATATTTAATAAACAGACTATTATACTATTATTTATTCTGTGACTAAAATAAGATATAGTATGAAGGCATACGTACATGCGGGGTATTGCAAAGTGTTTGTTTTTGTTATTTAATGTTAATTTGTTTTAACTTCAAAAATGACATGAACAAAATGCCTTAGTTTATACACCGGGTGCATCGCGAGTGAAATCGCGACACGACGCGTAAAACTGTCAGATAAGAATCGATAGCGGTGATAAAGATCGAGCTCTCGATCGGTCTCGCCAAAGCACTTAAGACGCACTCTCACGCAAAGTAGGTAGATGTTCCAACGTAATGAAATCAGGTTGGCTACTTGGCTATTTGTCGATACGCTAAGGAATTTCATGAGGTTGCAACGTCAGCAGTCATATCAACATCTTGCCTTTATCTGTAATTACACTTGGGTTAATTAAGGCCTCAGAAGAATACGACATAGACTTGTCTATTCTGCTGTCATTGCAAGTGAAACTTCTATTTTTTATGGTGTCTTAAATACATAGGTTATACCTCGGAATCATAAAATCTAATTAATTTTTTTAGGTTTTTAGTTCTTATTCGTCCTTATTTTAAGGTGAATTATATAAAACTAGCTTTTTACCCGCGGCTTCGCTCGCGTGGGCTTGAATTTAGAAACGTCAAGAATATTTCGTACTAAAATTGTCTACTAAAATTAGCAAAACTAGATCACTTGTAGAGATACGTCGGTATCTGTACCTATATTGGCTGTGGAAATCATTGAAATTTAACAATATTATATGCTACAGAAACAAATAAATGAGTTTATCAGAATTGCATTCATATCATATGTCTAGCAACACCTTTCTTTATATCGGGCACGTCTTCCGATGTGTCTTTATGAAGGGAATCAGAAACGCGTTATTTACATAATATTTATAATTAAAGTTGGTATAGTATAATAAAATAATGTTGAATTTCATGGCAATATTAGTCCTGTCGAATATTGATTAATACCATCAAATACATGTAAGTTTTTTTTTTACGTTCGTGTAGATTTTAACATTTCATAAATGTAGTTCTATTCACGGTGAATGTCTGAGAAGAACTAAACTCATTTAACTGAATTAACTAAATCAATTACAGAAATAGATGAAGTAAATCGCAGACATGTGATCTTAAGACGTGTCCGAAGTTAAGTACATGGTGAACGTGTGAGGAGAACTAAATTCATGAACGGGAGTAGAAATCTACAGAAGATGGGCAGCAGCATCTTCCTGATCATATTCCAAAAAATGCAGTTGGCAACTACGACAAATATACAATTTGTGAATCCAATTGATGAACGGGAATAGAAATATATCAGCCATGTAGCGTGGAGCCCATTTTGTCCCGTGGGTGTCGCAAGAGACAACAGCAGAAACTTAAACAGGAGATGTGCGACAACATCTACTTGATAGCAACGCAAAGTAATAAGAGGCTGCGGTTGCAAACCCGCTTGCCAAGCGTATCCACGCTTGGCAAGCGGGTTTGCAACCGCAGCCACTGCAAATTTCCGATCTATTTGACAAACAATGGGAGAAGCCTATGATCAGCGGTGGATAGCCCTATTAAAAGTAAAAAGGTAGCAGCCTAGATACATCCTACTACTGTACACTATTTTTAGGACAAAAAGGAGTTGACTGAGTTGACCCCAATGCGGGATGACCGACTTCACATACCTATACCTAAAAATGATTTCCGAAATATTTTTTTGACTTTTCAGATATCCAGGTTTCTATATCATATATCATGTTTTTCTTCACCACCGAGAACGTGGTAAATCGAAACTTCAACGAAACGAGGCATTCTATTTTAGTCCTCAGGGGTGAAAACGCATTATCTACATTTTGATTCTTAATTCAGGATAAATGTAGATGTCTAAGGGCCACAGCGTTTACTTACACAGGTGTACTACGTGCTCGTTTGTCACCTTTATTCAATTAAAAAAAAAATTAAATGCAATGGATTCATTAAGGAGGATGGTTAGTTTATTTTATTCTTATGAGACGGTGTTTCTCTCATCTTTGAGAGTTGTAGAATTAGGCCTAAATACTCAAATGCTACTAAAATACAGATGCGTTTAAGTATTTGGCCATTAGACCATTCGACATTACACGAAAGAGAAATGTAATATTATCTTGCTACTTAGTGTGGTCATTAACATGGCAATATATTTTATTAACATTGACTTTCTTAGGTGTTAAAATATCTTATCAAATAAACTTAAATAATCATGTGAATTATTAAACGATCTCACAGGCTAAGTCACGTAACGATGAACCTAAACATCCAGTAATAAGTAAAACCCACGTTCAGTGTGATCGACTCCTTAGTAAAACTATGTCACGAGGAACGACATTCTATTGTGTATTAAGTCAGAACATGGATGTAAAATATAGCCATTCTTTACATTTACAATAAGCATATTAAAAACATACATATTATTCATATCAAAAGTATTTAAACAAAGAATGTTTTGTTGGTAACGACGAAAAACCACGTTATTACCAACTCTGACTTTTCCCACCATAACAGTTACACAAGCATGTTGTCATTGAGCCCCAAAATGATCATAAAATACGACAGGCTGAAGTTAGATAAATAATCCCTAAAGGGTTGCCTTCGCGGGAGCTCGGTCGTTCACTCGGACATGTCCAATTTATTTACTTTTTTCTCAGGTATAGTGTTACGGCTATAAAATTCAGTTTTTGTTGGGCGGGCGCATGCTCCGCTAGATCTCCCGTCGTGAGATATGTTGATTTACGTTTAACGCGCGTGACCCCTCGTCGAAGCCGATCATAGACTCGATAGACGATTCGAACTCGCGCGCTCCGTAGATATCGGCACATCGCACTCGTGCCGATGTATCTTGGGAAATATTTCGCAATGTTCAGCCGCCCCGTCTGCCGTTACGTCCAAGATTCGAAGATCTCCTCTAGTTTCACACGATTCAATCTATTTTTCTAATAAGCGATGTCGCTTTACTCAATTTCGTGTTGCGACATTGTGACAATTTAATCAGATGGTAGTGGATTCCGTCTCCGAGATAAAATCAAATGCTTAATATTTCTACAACATTCCTATTTATTCACATGGGTAATAATTTAGATTCATTTATGGTGATGACATGATAGTCTAAGCTAGACCTTTAACTTTAACCGCTGCCTTAATTCAATTACCATTAGACATAACAATAAATGATTGTATGGAAATATTGGACTCGATGCATTAAAATTGCAACTTCTTAGTTTAAGAGCAGAGGCAGCTGAGACCTTTCAATATCCAGAGAGGTATACCCAATACATAAATTTAAATAATCTTTTTAAGTACCTATCTAATGATTAATGAGTGTTTAAAAAGCAAATATTCGTATAATTATATATTGTTTTAAATCATTTATTAGAAAACATTTAATTTGATTAATTAATATTAATCAAATTAAATGTTACGTCGGTTAAATTCAGCTATTGTTTTCATTTTAAAAGAAAGTATTAAATTATTTTAAGTAAGTACTCGTATTTTATAAAAATAATTTAAAAATCATGATATAATGTATCTTATATTGTGGTTAAATAAATTTTCGTATAGCGTGCAAAAAGCAATCAATTTTATGAAATAAATTATCACTTCCTTGTGCGTGTGTACAATCAATAACCAAAATGTTATACATATAATATACTGGATGACCTTTTTCACCGTCTGGAAAAATTGGACGTAACAAGTGAACGGAGTAGAAGCACAGATATTTTACAAAAAATAGAAACAATTATTTTGTATTTAACGTTTAATAATTTTATCAAACATTTACTTTGCCCTTTGCCCATGAGCCTCTGACCCTGCGAAGTGACAAGGTCAAAGATGCCTACTAGATTTATTGTTTTATTATCATTCGTAAAGTAGGGTGGATATGATTTGAATTTCGGTAGATTTTAATTAAATTTATTTAATTCAAAATTTTTGCAGTATATATATATACATAATACACATAAAATTTTGTCAGCTGCAGTATTTTATTCAGAATTTTCATATGTCTAATCATAAAATAAATAGCCTAACATTCGAGTCTACTACAACTTTTATTCAATCACATTGTATCGTAAAATATTTGCCCATGCACGATTCGTTGACTATTTCTTATTGGTCAATCACACTAAAGTGTAATAAAGTTGAACGCCTTCCGGCATCTGTCAAATCGACTAAAGTCACCAATAGTTGCGCAACCCGCCACCCAACCAGTTGGAATCTAACATCCTACTAAGCTGAAACAATTGAGCAATTTGTCAACAAATGCATTACGTAACCGGTCACTTCAACCAATACGAAATGCATGAAACGCAAGACTACGGCAATAATCAATACACTTTCATTCCTGCGAGTGTTATAGAACCTCAAGCAAAGGCTCATATCGATACGGTAATGAACACACAGCAGATAACGGCAGACTGGAATCACCAAACGTGGGTAGAGGCAAAGACCCGCAGAATAGCCAGCTTTACGCAAGATAAATCAACAAGGAACACAATGGTCGAGGAATGCTTGCAGAACAAGCTTTTTGGGTATTTATTGGATAGATTTTGTGTGGGTTGGATTTGCTTTGGCGTGCTGTACTGTACACACGCTTTCGCTTCAATGAAATCTTAACACTACCCCCTTCATTAAAACTTAAATATTTATTCGAAATTTGTTCAGGAAAAGCAAAAAGATTTTTTTTTATTCTGTGTTAGGGGAAAATTTCCAAAATCAAAATATAAAGAAAATGCCAATGTATTAAGCATAAAATAGAAGTAAATGTACGAAATGTCATTCTAAAGTATATATTAGCGTTTAAATAATAGTGAGAATGTTGTTACAATCATTCTTATTTAAATAAATCCCACTGTAGCGTTAATGTATATTAAGGTTGCTACAAAAAACACAAAATTTACAAAATGTCATGAACATTATTATACTGTATGAAGTGTGTTATTAACGGATCTTAGTATTCATTTCCATATATTTATTTCGAAAGTTAATGATAATTTGTTTAAATTACGCTAAATATCTTTTAAGCATAATAAAATATGAAAAACTAAAATAATTGCGGAAATCCATTATAATAAAAAATAAAAATAGTGTGATTAAAACATTCAGATCCGAATTCAGAATGTAATATTTTTACAGATGTTAAGCCCTTGCATAAACCCATCATTCAAAATTTAAGTTCAGGTCACTGTGGACAGTGGGTCTCATTGTCTTACATACACAAAAAACAGAAAAATAAGAAAGTTGTGTTTGTTCAATAAATGAACATCGTTTGGAAAGACTTAGAAGTAATATAGTAAAAGGACTTCCATCACTTTCATTTAAAACTAGTGCTGATTATTTGTGTGGTGCATTATTTAAAATTATAACTTGTGAATTTACTATAATATTTACTTCTAAAACTTTTTCTTTAAACAGTCGCAAATCATTTAATGAATGGGTAACAGTAGGTATTTATAAAAGTAAGCGAAAGTAATAGGAGCTTTATAATAATAGATCATATAATCATAGTGTTATATTTAGAGAGTATGCAAAAAGTTATTCTAAAATTTTAAAAAAGTATGCTTCACAGCTAAATTAATAGGATTTCCATTAAAGTTATTATACCTGTAATAAATACAATAGATATGTTTAGTTTTACTTATATAAATAAATTGCTTCATACAAGTCAATTTGGTTTTACTAGGGTCGCTTGACAACCGACGCCGGAGTTGAGCTTATAAAACATATTTTTGTGCATAGGATAATTCAGAGGATGCTTTGGGTATATTTTGTGACCTTTCCAAGGCCTTCGACTATGTTCACCATGAGGCATTAAACAGGAAGCTATAGTACTATAGTGTCAAGAAAACAACGCTTCAACTTTATTTTCTATTTAAATAATAGATGCAGAAAATTATTATCAATGATAAAAAATCTTACGGATGGCCCATACAGATGGTGTGATGGCGATAGGATTCCCTCAGGGCGCAATACCTATTTTTAGTGTTTATTAATGACTTACAATCCCTTGTAGTGAATAATCATGGTATAGATTAATTGCCGATGATACTTTCTTGATTTTTAAACGTGAATCATTTAAAAGTGACAAACTAATTTTGAAACAGCATTATTCACATGCTGTATCAAAATTAGTGCATTGGTTTAACTCTAACTCGGTTTAAAAATATACATTTAAATTGCCATAAAACTAAATGTATTAAATTTACAAAAACGAATGTTAAAAACCTGAATACCAATGTGTTTACCAATGTGTACCAAATTTAAATGGGAAAGAACTGAGCCCTTTTAAATCCTCTGTTTTTCTTGGCATCACTCTCGACGCTAAGTTTCATATGTCTAAACTAGCAAGCAGACTAAGCTCTGAAGCTTATGCTGCAAAAAGATTAGAGATCTTACTAGCGGAGGCAAATAGATTAGTTTATTTCAGTAGGCGGCTGATTTAGAAACTATTTTGTTTTGTAGAAGAGGGCCGTAAGAGCTATTTACAACCTAAAACCGAGAGAAAAATTTAAAGAAATAAATATATTAACTTTGGCCTCTCAGTATATTTACGAAAATACAATGTACGTTCACAAAAATAATGGTGGTTTTAGTAAAAAAGTGGTATACACTCAGTGAACACTAGGAACAAACACCAGTTTCTTGACTCCACAGAGTCAATAATTCATTCTTCGGGCAATGTATACTATTTCAAAAAGTCCCAGAAAATATACAAAAACTGTATAAAAGGGATTATTATAATAAAAATGAATACATGGTTTGTAATAACCCCTGGTCACGAGGTGGTCGCTTCCAAGCTGTTCCCAAAATAACTTTTTAAATATTTCGTAATCATTCACATTGTAAAATTAATTTTTTAAGAAAAAAGTCCCGCTGGGTTTCTTGCTGGTTTTTCCCAGGACAAAGGTTTATTCCGAACCAGTGACTTTCAATAAGAATTACATGTAATCTATATTGAATAAAAAATATTCTATTCTATTATATTCTAATCACGTAACTAATGGTAACGTTAAACAACAAATATAAACTTAATAATATCCATTTATAAACAACAGGGTTCATAATCAGATCAGCTCCATGGTACCATACCATATTCTTGCATTATCATCAAATTTACATAAGTATGCCAAATTTTAACTTAATCAGATGTCAGTAAGAATTTCAAAAGTTTATTACAAATTTAAAAGTCAAAAGATACAGAGACAGATGAAGAAAGCAAGTTAATAAAGAACTTGTAATATTAAAAAAAATATTTTATAGCATTAGATTAGAAGATAACATTTAAAATGGATTTGATGACTCTACGCTAACATATATAATCAAAGTATTTTTCTATACTTACAATAATTATAACTTTCAATACAAGGAACCGATTTTGATAGAACTAAGGCTAAATTTACTCGAAGATACGCTTTAAGGTTTTTTAACGATTCTTAGAAAAATAGTACTTCAGACGATATACGTTCAAAGAAACAGACAGACAGACAGACAATTCTAAAAATGATAGAAATGTAGGTATTTAATTATTTATTTTTAGTCTCTATCAATCATTTTTGTCACGAAAATAAAAAAATATAGACACCTGCAATTTAAAATTTCATTATACGTAATAGATAGAAGATGATGCGAATATTGATTTACATTAGATAATTCAAATAAGGATATATGATGCAAGATACAATTCCTGATGTTGGAATACATATAAGTTAGATTCGAAGCAATCTCTACATAACTGCTAGTCGTTAGTCTAACGAAATTAATTTTCTATATTGACATACTCCACGAGTCCACGACCTCAGCGAACCACATCGGCTACCCGACACCGCTCGTTACTAGGTCGACATCGAGGCTCGCTTCACGCTGCCAACTATTTGTACCGTTCATAATGCTAGTTAAGGTCAAGTCGGCCGTGAAGTTATATTTGCTATCTATACGCTGAATTACTCTGAAGTAATATATCTTGTTTCGATATGCCAAAGCGAACTGGACAAAGCGAATTTATATCGAAGCAAGTTAAACAAAGTTACAATATGTCGTGAATTGCGCTATCTACATTAACCGGTATTACTAAGTGTGATTTGATTTATAGAAGGAAAATATAAACCCTGACAATAAAATAAGATGATCCATACAAAGTGGTTTTTGTAATACGTTTCATAATTGACTGTAAAGTAATGATTTGTATTATTACTTAAGTTAGTAATATTTTGGTAATTACTTAGGAAAAATCCTGATAATCTGTTCTTCTGAAGATTAAGTATGCAACCCACCTGTTTTGGCACCACCCATGAATATTCTTATCACTGAAGGGTTAGTTGTAGCTCCCTTGCCAGCCTTTGATAAAAGATTAGGCTTTTTTTAGGTCGCTAAGTCATATCAGTCCAGGAAAACTGCCTGCGACAACAGATTTCACAAAGTAGATCTCAATGAAAAATTGTAATATATTATGTATAAATTGTAAAGTACCTAACTGTTGAATATATTTACAAAGTGCTAGGGCTTTTTATCTACCTCGGAATCTATTTCAATTGGCACCACCTTCTTATCTCTTTTTGTCGTCAAGTCATAAAATTTATACTATTGTATATATTTTATGCTGTGGCTCTACAATACGCTGCAGCTATATTAGTTGTAGCACAAATGGGTTAGCTCAACCGGGGTACGACCACGCTCTCACAGAATACCAGCGTAAAACGGTAGCTTCAAGCTGCTGCGTTTCGTATGGTGAGTGTAGAGATTTGGAGACCTTTTTTACTAGAAACGAGGCATTCCATCTTAGTCCTCAGGAGTGTTAACGCACCTACATTTTGATTTTTAATCGAGAATAAGTGTAGATGTCTATGGGCCACCAGATGGTCGATGCGCTCGTTTGTCACCCTTATTCTATAAAAAAACATACACTGCATACGCTTTTTAACACTAAGGTAACTATGAGGCTTTACATCTTAGTTCTCAGGGGTAACGACACATCTGCGATATTACTTGTTTCATATTGTTTGTATGTTTTTTTTTTTATTTATTTACAGCCTAATGTTCACTTTGCAGCCTTTTTACTAGCTTTCGCGCCCGCCTGTTGTGCTTTGAGAACCTTCACAATCTTCTGTTCTTCAATGAGGAAAGCTCTATCAATGCGTTGCTTCACACATTTGCGGCAAAGTACACCTCCATACACACGTTTTACAGTTTTCTTACGGTAACAGAGGCGGGAACGCTCGGCGGGTCCAGCGGGTTGGATACCTCTGAGTTTGCTCTTGCACTGAACACATCTTGGGATCTTCTTAGGCTTGTTGACATACCGATAAACAAGCCGACCACTAGGAGTCCGAACTATTCTCCTTTGATTCGACTTGGTATTGTACGACAAACGTCGCCTAAATGTAAGACGCTGTACCAATTTGGAGCGTTTTGACAGATGTTGATACATAAAAACCGGCCAAGAGCGTGTCGGGCCACGCTCAGTGTAGGGTTCCGTAGTTTCCCGTCCGTCACAATAAGTGTTCCCACTTATAAGTTTGTACAAAAACTGTTGTTTCCATCCAAGTTCAAAATGATTTTCCTAGAAAGTCCTTATAAAGTTCTACTTTTCAGATTTTTTTCATATTTTCTAAACTTATGGTTCAAAAGTTAGAGGGGGGGGGGGGGGGTACACATTGTTTTTTACTTTTGGAGCGATTATTTCCGTAATTATTGACATTATCAAAAATGATTTTAGAAAACCCCTATTCATTTTTAAATACCTTTCCAACAATATATCACACGTTAGGGTTGAAATTAAAAAAAAATCACTTCCCACTTTACATATAGTGGGCTACCCTAATAAAACATGTTTTTCCAATCTTTATTTTAGCACTTTGTCGTCGTGATTGATACACATACTGGTACCAAATTTCAGCTTTCTAGTGCTAACGGTCACAGAGATTAAGCGATGACGGACAGACGAACAGACAGACATGGCGAAACTATAAGGGTTCCTAGTTGACTACGGAACCCTAAAAAAGCATTTTCATGGAATTGATCATGATAGCGGCGGTTAAACAATATCTTCTACTTCGTATCATCCAGTATGTGTTGTAAAAGGTGACAGGGGGAAACAAACCGGTAGATGGGCTGCGGCGTCTTTTTAGTAACAACCTAAAAAAAAATTGCGGTTGCCAACTTGCCTCTCAAGCCTTGGTTAATATCCCCCCTAAGAAGCATTCTATGGGGGAAGCCTATTTTCAGCAGTGGCCTTATTAGATTGTAAACGTATTAGACGAAAACGGTAAAGAGGGATGGACTGAATTAGCCCCTTACTTAACACTATAACATTTAACTTTTTTAATTTCTTACATTTCGGGTGCTTTTACATCGCTCATGGTCACGAGAAACTGAGGGCCTCAATAATTGCAGCAGTAAACTTATGATGGACCGCAATGATGATGATGATGAGGTAGATGAATTAGGATTTTTTTTTAAATTGCAATAGCCTTCAATCCTGGTAATTTGCAGTTCAAATGTTGATAGTAAGTACTAGTTATTATTTGAATACGATGTTTTACCACCGGATTGCAACAACGTTCTCGGAAAGACATCGAAAAGCACATGTACCGTTCCACTATCGTATAAAATATGGTTCGTGTCATATTCCACGATGGCCTTTCGTTTCAGAAACGAATCTTACTACGAGGAGCGCGAGTGTATTACAAAATATTACACAAGTCTATTTAATATTGAGACAAAGAATTTTATTATTTTATTTTAACGTTATTTCTTATTAAAAATTAAAATGGTTTGCTATTCACTTTTAAGGGAGTCATTAATGTATATATGTAAACTAATGCGCACTCGAAGTTTACTACGAGTAACAGCTTATATACGTTCAACTGCTGAAAGTGTTTCTTTAAATGTTCTTACACTTTTACACGTCTTCAAAATATTTTTTTTAAATTACTGATTTTCATACATGCAGGTTTTCCTCATGTTTTTCTTCACCGCTTGATGACATAATGAATGAATACTCAAAATTTCAATTACTAATTTCATTGGTGTCACATTTTAAATCAAGTGCTGGATTATAAATAAAATTCTACGTATTTATAAATTGTATGTAAGAGTAACATACTTTTAGAACGTTAATTCAAGCATTGTCGTTGTAAAATTACGATTTTTTTTAAACTTATAAATCTGGCCATAAAAGGTCGAAGATACACATATCAAAACCTTTAAATAGCGTTGGTTGTGCCCTAGGCTTAAGACCTAACGGTTGTTGATGTTGCGCCCACTCGCGAGGTGTCGCCTGCCTTAGCTCGCGCCGACCATCCGTCCCCTTGTACCTACGATTTACGAGACATTCTTTACTTTATTGGATAAAGCGATTCACATAAATCCACTAAGTACATCTCGAATTATTTTTACAGGCATTGTTCAATTGAGAACATTAGCTTTCTAGCTTATTCCACTGCTATGCCAATTTTCGTGAACAATAATTTCATGGAGTACACATTGATTAAAACTACTTTTACGGATTTTAAAAAATTAAAAATAAAAATAATTAAAATTAAAATTAAACGCGATAAAATCCGTAAAAGTAGTTTTAATCAATGTGTAGTGTTCGCGTAAATATAAGAAATAATTATATCAAGTACTCATGATAAAAACTCTGTGAAAAGG